>JAYESD010000005.1:193818789-195018789 GCA_036927565.1 Tuctoria greenei
AATTGATCACCCAGGATCTTTAAAAGCAATTTGAAGAGATAACGGAACCGAATTTAAAAATCAATCTTTTGATCACTTTTGTGCTGAAAATGGAATAGATCATCAATTTTCTTCACCATATGTACCTCAACGAAACGGTGTTGTAGAAAGAAAGAACAGAGTCTTAGTTGAGATGGATAGGACTATGCTTGATGAATATCAAACTCCTAGGAAATTTTCGACTGATTCGATTGCAATCGCTTGTTATGTCTCAAATCATGTTTTCTTGCGTGCTAAGCTAGGAAAAACACCATATGAGCTCTGGTTTAGACATAGGCCTAGTTTCACACACTTTTGGGTCTTTGGTTGCAAATTCTTTGTTAAGAAACATGGTAATCTCGATAAATTTTAACCTAGATCCATTGATGGCATGTTTCTTGGTTATCCATCCCATACTAGAGGCTACCGTGTGCTTTTACTTGAGACTAACAAAATTGTGGAGACTTGTGAGATGTATTTTGATGAAGCTAGCCCAGGTACTAGCTCAAACATTGCAGGTCCAGATCCATATCTGTAGGGGGAGAGTATTTTCATTGAAGAAGAGGAAGAAGTGGTGCTGCTGCCCAAAAATTCGGCAGATAATGACATTGTTCCAACTCCTGATTTTGATTCACAACCAGCACCGACCACCACCATTGCTGGTCCAGATCCCCCTCAAGTCACAAGCTCATCAATTTGTGATGAACATGAAGAAGAAGAATCTTGTGAAGTGTCCACTCCCCTCCGGGTTCTCAAAAGTCATCCTCCACAACAAATTATTGGAAGCTTGCACGAACGAGTCACATGGTCCAGGTTTTGCGATCCAAACTCTCATGCTCATTCTGCTTTTGTTGCTTCTTTTGAACCCAAAGATATATCACACACACTCACTAATGAATCTTGGATTATTGCCATGCAAGAAGAGTTATAAAATTTTGAAAGAAATAATTTTTGGAAACTTATACCTCCACCTCAAAATCACACTTTAATTGGAACTAAATGGGTGTTTAAAAATAAACAAAGTGAGGTTGGGGTTGTGGTTAGGAATAAGGCTAGGTTGGTTGCTCATGGTTTCACTCAAGTTGAAGGTCTAGATTTTGATGAAACTTTTGCTCCCGTTGCTAGATTAGAAGCCATAAGAATTTTGTTAGATTTTGCTGCATCTAAAGGTTTTAAGCTATATCAAATGGATGTTAAAAGTGCTTTTCTTAATGGCTACATAGATGAAGAGGTTTATCTCAAACAACCACCGGGTTTTGAAAATCCAGATTTTCCTAATCATGTTTACAAACTGTCCAAAGCCTTCTATGGTCTCAAACAAGCCCCTAAAGCATGGTATGAGTTAAAAAATATTCTTACTTGAAAAGAGGTTTACCATGGGCAAGGTTGATAAAACTGTTTTTGAGCTTAAGCATGGCAATGACTCATTATTCGTTCAAGTGTATGTGGATGATATTATCTTTGGTTGTGCTTCTCATGATCTTATGTCCAAGTTTTCAGCTATGATGAGTTCAGAATTTGAGATGAGAATGATGGGAGAACTCGTGTACTTTTTGGGGCTGCAAATTAAGCAAACCAAGGAGGGTACCTTTGTGCATCAAACGAAGTATAAAAAAGACCTCCTAAGATGCTTCAATATGGACAAAAGCAAGCCTCTTTGGACACCAATGGGAACAGCAACAACACTTGAACTTTATGAAGATGGTGAACCCGTTGATCAAAAAGAATATCGAAGCATGATCGGATCACTTTTGTACCTCACGGCATCAAGACCGGACATACAATTCAGCATATGTCTTTGTGCACGTTTTCAAGCCTCCCCGCGTGCTTCACATCGTCAAGCCGTCAAAAGGATTCTCCGATACTTACATGGAACTCAAGAATTTGACATTTTTCTTTCTTCTTCCTCAACTGTTACTTTGAAAGCTTTTTCTGATGCTGATTTTGGGGGTTGTAGGATTGATAGGAAAAGTACTTCGGGTGCTTGCCATTTTCTTGGTAATTCACTTTTTGCTTGGTTCTTTAGAAAACAAAACTCAGTTGGACAATCCACAACCGAATCTGAATATGTAGCTTTTGCAAGTGCTTGTTCACAAATTCTTTGGATTGTTCAAACAGTTAAGGACTATGGGGTTGATCTAGATAGTGTTCCACTGTTTTGTGACAACACTAGTGCTATTTGCATTGCTAAAACCCCGTGCAACATTCAAGAACAAAACACTTCGACATTAGGTATCACTTTCCCCATGATAATGTTGAAAAAGGGAACATTGTGCTTCACCATGTAGATACCGAACAACAATTGGTTGTCATTTTTACAAAACCTTTGGATTTCACTAGTTTTTTTACATTCGTGGTGAAATAGGGGTTATGCATCCTCATGGCTTAAATTGAGGGGGAGTTTTGAAACTTGGGAAGTCTATGTGTGAATCTGAACTTAAAATTGTATGAGCATAATATTTCATACATATATGACTTTGTGATTCCTTTTACATGCTGAAAGTTCTTACTACATTACTCATGTTATACATTTTGTAGTTTTTGCCATGTCTAGTAAGTGGAACAATTACTTACACTAAATCTGGTCATGGTCGAACTTTCTTGTTGTCTTGAACTTGTTGCATGCTCACAAGTGCTTTTAATCATAAAGAATTAATCAAGTAATCAACTCACATGTTGAGTTTTTTATGAACAAATATAAATTGAGAAAAGATCAAGAGAATATGCATGCATCGCACTTCTTCTTTTGAGATGGCTTATCATTGCACTTAGATATGAACTTGGATGGAGTTATGTATGACTAAAACCATGTCCTTAAGCTTCTGATTGTCAAATGACATAGGATTGGCTTGGTTGGTTAGAATAAGGCAGATGCGCACATAATCTCTTGCAAATATCATATGATCTAATTTTGTGCTTTGAAAAATAATGAAATGCAGCAACAAGTGTCATGCTTTTAGGTTTTGAAATAGTTAAGTTTGTGAGATCATGACTTGCTAAAATTGAAAAATATATTTGATCTCTAGCATGGCTTGCACTACTTTATGTATTTCATTGATGTGATAGTTACTTGATAGTATGACTTGGATGAGCTTTGTTTATATGTATATGTTATAATATGCTCACAACATTTGAAATTTCTTTTTTGAACCTTGTTGAAAACATTATCAAAGGGGGAGAGATAATATGTGAATTTTTAAAGATAAGTATGCGAGGGGGAGAAATTGATTACACATTGCACATATTCATAATTGCTTATTGCTTTGGCACGATTCCTCTCAGAGGAAGAATTTCTTTTTCTTCTCATTTTATTTCTGTTTTACAAAGGGGGGTTGTTTTCAAAACTTTTAATGTGAATAAGCCAATGTTTGGATTTTAAGTGGTGTTGCCAATGCATTCATCAGGGGGAGATTGTGATATCAATGTGTGCTGAATAGATTGGCTTTGATGATAAAAGTTCTGAAATTCTGCTAAAACACCTTTTTAGCAAAGTCCGACTCTAGCTTCGAGCTTCTGCAAGGTCCGACAATAGGTCCGACTTGCTTTGTCAAGGTTTAGCATGTTTTTGGGTAGCTCCGGTGAGCTTTGTCTTTAGCTCCGGCATGTTTTGACAGCTCCGGCATATCTTTGTTAAGCTCCGATATGTTTTGCTAGGTCCGGCTTATATTGGTTAGCTCCGACATGTTTTTCTAGCTCTGGCTTTTAGGTTGACTAGCTCCGACTAGCTTTGGTAAGCTCCGGCGTTGGGTCTGACTAGCTTTGATAAGCTCCGGCGCTAGGTTCTACTAGCTTTGGTAAGCTCCAGCTCAAGCTCCGGTTAGCTTTGGCAAGGTTCAGAGCTTGATCGCAATGTTCCTGATTTTATTATGAAATGTTTCGAACTTGCTTTACTTTGTTGGAAAGATTGCTTAGTATTCATTTGCTAAGTTTTTTGTGCGTTTTGGTTGATATGAATGATATCGTTTTGCTATGCTTTACATGCTTATGTGAGGTGCTCACGTAAGGTGTTGTGTTCGGAACTAACTTGAGTCAACTCGCGGACTTGAGCTCGTATGGATTGGTTGTTTGTTCATGTGCAGGTGTTGCTTGAGTTCAAGACATGGCTGGTGAGGGGATTCATTGAACCAGTCTCAGGGAGAAAATGAGCTTCAACAACCAAGTTCGGGAGGAATAGTGGTTGAGTTGATTGGGAGGTCGTGCAGCATGTATGAATCAAGAACAATGCATATGAAGGTATCATGGACGTCGTTGGAAGATTTTTGCACGTGTGCAAGGAGTGCATGGACGTTGCTACATGGTTCCGAGACGTGATGAAGAGATGTGGAAGTAAAGAATTGGTCAGAAAGGTCCAACCAACTAGGTTATGGACTCAGGCTGCGACTGAGTCGTGTTTGACTCAAATATGAGAAGATTTGAGTTGGTTATGTTAGGATTTTGTGTGGGTCACCAATTTGAGTTGTTTTAGGAATGTGGGATATGTTCCTAAGGTGTTTGGAAGTCTTAACATTGCTTCTATCTGCGTATAGAAGAGTCTTGAGCAGTTATGGAAAGTTTAGATTTGTGATCAGAGTAGGATTAGAGTCCTAGTAAGAGTTGAGTTGGCCTAAGGGCTGGTTATATAAGCAAGAGAGGCCAAAGCTCGTGTAGACGACTTTGGGGCTGTTCCTATTGTGTTCTATTGAATAAAATTCGTAGTTAAAAGGAACTTTTGTGCCTTGTTCGTCCGGCTTATTTCTGTCAAGTCTTTCTCGTCGAGTTTCTACACAGCACTACCTTGGTTTGTTGGTTTTATCATAACTCGAATTTTACAGATCCGATTGACGTGATTATTTCTGGGTTGTCTTCACAACTTAATTCTCTATCATTTTTCAAAATTTCACGATCATTGGATTTGTGGTTTCAGATCTACACGAGTTTCTTTGCAGTGTTCCAGAACTGTTTTTTACTCGGTAGAACAGATTGACCTTTGTTCGATCTTTCGATCGTAACCTGAGTTTATCTCAATGGATCTGAGTGATTCTTGTTGTGTCATCTTCGTGACTTGATTCTCTCTGGTATATATCACTTTTGTCACGGTGAAACACATTTAGATTAGTCTCACACACGATTTCTTTAACATATCGTTTTAGTGCCGAGGGGTTTTTATTGCTTCCGCCGAAAAAGTTTTAATCTACCATTCACCCCCCCTCTGGTAGCTTTTCACGTGCTCTTCGATCCTACACCCACCAACAGTTGCAGGTCTGATTTGGGAGTATAACGATGATAATGCGGAGTTCTAGGCTGTGTCTGCCGTCAGATTTGCTTGTGGAGTGTTTGGAGCTACGCTACCCTATTGCTTTTTTGCTTAGTTTGCTTAATTAGTTTATTTTTTGCTGCATTAGTTCGAACATGTCATTAATGTTTATTAGAGCTTGTATCTGAGGATATTATGAATTGTGTAATAAAAGTTAATAATTAATCTTGTTATGTGGTAATTTTCTGTATATCCTTTTGTGAATGCAGTTGTGTATGTGTGTTGAACATCTTGGGCACACATATACTGCACTTGGTTCATTTTCGGAACCGGGTGTGACACCCCCCCCAAAACCGTCGCTCGGCGCACGGATTTCAACCGAGGAACCGCCCAACACGTTCACCATGAAGGGCCGTCCATCATCCCTCTCTAAATTGTCGCCCACTCCCACTCTTTTCCTCTCTCCGCGCCTAACCCTAGCCTCACCATCGTGGAGGTATGTCGCGCTCATTCTCGACAATTTGCTGGTTATCTCCCTTCCGTCCCTTGATATCTACTCACTTCGTCGTGATTCCAGGAGCACGTCGGGCAAGGTCGCACAGAGAAATTGTCAACGCTTCGTCAGAATTGATGGGGGCCTCCGCTCCTCGTCGCTGTTCATCATCAGCGACCCTTCCCGCTCCACTTTAGACCGCGCAAGCATCCGAGGTGTGTTTCTTTTCTTCCCTCTTTCGTTTTATTCCCAGAGCGCTAGTTATTGGGTTTGTTTCTAGAGCGGGTCGTCTTCTCTGGCGAGAGCGCAGCCGCGGGCACCGAGCGCCGCCGTGCGCGCGCTGCCAGTGTTGCCAAAGGCGACGTGGCCACATCTCGGCCCTAAGTTTTAACCAGACGGCCGATATTATAACATGTATACCGGTTTGTTTTATTTAAATCTCATGCGTTCATCTCGAATCCAACGACCCACATTGAAAAGCCCTTTCTCGCCGCCACTTCTGCATCCAGGCCCTCAAATTCTTTCAGCCTAGCCCGGATCTTTAATTAAATATTGTAGTATCAAAGAGCAGATGAAAAGCTACCAGAGGGGGGTTGAATGGTAGTTTTAAAAAATCTTACGCGGCGGAAACAATTAAATCTCAACCCCTTCGGCAGAAAAACGATTTGTTAAAGAAATCGTGTGTGAGACTAATCTAAACGTATTTCACCGTGACAAAAGTGATAGATATCAGAGATAATCAAGTCACGAAGACAACACAACAAGAATCACTCAAATCCGTCGAGAGAAACTCAAGTTACGATTGAAAGATCAAACAAATGTCAATCTGTCCTACCCAAGAAAAACAGTTCTGGAATGCTGCAATGAAACTCGTGTAGATCAGAAACCACAAATCCAATGACCGTGAAATTTTGACATATGATAGATAATAAAGTTGTTAAGACAACCCAAAAAGAATCACGTCAATTGGATCTGTAAAACACGAGTTATGATAAAAACACCAAAGAAAGGTAGTGTTGTGCAGAAACTCGACGAGAAAAACTTGTCTGGAACAAGTCGGACGAACAAGGCACAAAAGTTCCTTCAAACTATGAATTTTATTGATCAAACCACAGGAGGAACAACCCCAAAGTCGTGCACACGAGCTCTGGCCTCCCTTGCTTATATAACCAGCCCTTAGGCCAACCCAATCTCAACTAGGACTCTAATCCTACTCAAATCACGAATCAAAACTTTCCATAACTGCTCAAGACTCTTCTATACGCAGATAGAAGCAATATTAAGACTTCCAAACACCTTAGGAACGTATCCCACATTCCTAAAACAACTCAAATTCGTGACCCACATGAAATCCTATCATAACCAACTCAAATATTTTCATATTTGAGTCAAACCTAACTCAGCCGCAGCTTGAGTCCATAACCTAGTCGGTTGGACCTTTCCGACCAATTCTTTACGTCCACATCTCTTCGTCATGCCTCGGAACCATGTAGCCACATCCATACACTCCTTGCATACATGCAAACATCTTCCAACGACGTCCATGATACCTTCATATGCATTGTTCTTGATTCATACATGTTGCGCGACCTCCCGATCAACTCAACCACAATTCCTCCCGAACTTGGTAGTTGAACCTCATCTTCTCCCTAAGACTAGTTCAATGGATCCCATCACCAGCCATGTCTTGAACTCAAGCAACAGCTGCACATGAATAAACAACCAATACTCCCAAGTACAAGTCCTCGACTTGACTCTCGTTAGTTCTCAAACTACAACATCTTACGTGAGCCCCTCACATAAGCATGTTGCAAAACCACAATAAAACGATATCAGCCATATCAACCAAAGCGCACCAAAAACATAGTAAATGAATACTAAGCAATCTTTCAAAAAATGTAAAGCATGTTTGAAACATTTCACAGTAAAAGCAGGAATATTGCAATCAAGCTCTGAATCTTGCCAAAACTAACCGGAGCTTGAGCCGGAGATTACCAAAGCTAGTACAAACTAGCGTTGGATCTTACCAAAGCTAGTACAACCTAGCGCCGGAGCTTACCAAAGCTAGTACAACCTAGCACCGAAGCTAGAAAAACATGTTGGAGCTAACTAACATAAGTCGGACCTATCAAAACATATCGTAGCTTAACAACGACATGGCAGAGCTATCAAAGACATGTCGGAGCTAAAGACAAAGCTCACCGGAGCTACCCAAAAACATGTTGGACCTAGACAAAGAAAGTCGAACCTATTGTCGGACCTTGCAGAAGCTCAGAGCAAGAGGTGGACCTTGCTAAAAAGATACTATGGCAGCATTCAAAACTTTTATTGTCAAAGCCAATGTATTCAGCACACATAGGTCCCACAATCTCCCCCATGATGAATGCATTGGCAACACCATTTAAAATCCGAACATTGGCATGAAATTTTTTAGAACAATTTCTCCCCCTGAGAAGAATCGTGCCAAAACAATTGTGAATATGTGCAATGTGTAATCAATTTCTCCCCCTTGCATACTAATCTTTAAAAACTTACATGTTATCTCTCCCCCTTTGACAATGTATTCAGCAAGGTTTATAAGACAAATTTTAATTGTTATGAGCATATTATAACATATACATATAAAACAAAGCTCATCCAAGTCATACTATCAAGTAACTTACACTTTCACAACAATGAGATACATAAAGTAGTGTAAGCCATGCTAGAGATCAAATGTAATTTCCAATTTAGCAAGTCATGATCTCACAAACTTAACTTGTGAGACTTATGTGTGTTGAATACATTGGCTTGTACTGAATACATTGGCTTTGATGATAAAAGTTCTGAAATTCTGCTAAAACATCTTTTTTAGCAAGGTCTGACTCTAGCTCCGAGCTTTTGCAAGGTCCGACGTAAGCTCCGATATGTTTTGCTAGGTCCGACTTATGTTGGTTAGCTCCGACATGTTTCTCTAGCTCCGGCTTTTGGGTTGACTAGGTCCGACTGGCTTTGGTTAGCTCCAGCACTAGGTCCGACTAGCTTTGGTAAGCTCCGGTGCTAGGTTGTACTAGCTTTGGTAAGATCCGGCTCAAGCTCCGGTTAGCTTTGGCAAGGTTCGGAGCTTGATCGTAATGTTCCAAATTTTCATGTGAAATGTTTTGAACTTGCTTTATATTCTTAGAAAGATTGCTTAGTATTCATTTGCTAAGTTTTTGGTGTGTTTTGGTTGATATGGCTGATATTGTTTTGATATGCTTTGCAACATGCTTATGTGAGGTGCTCACGTAAGGTGTTGTGTTTGGAACTGACTTGAGTCAAGTCGCGGACTTGGGCTCATACAGATTGGTTGTTTATTCGTGTGCAGGTGTTGCTTGAGTTCAAGTCATGGCTGGTGACATGACCCTTTGGACTAGTCTCAGGGAGGAGATGAGGTTCCAACAACCAAATTCAGGAGGAATTGTGGTTGAGCGGGTCAGGAGGTCACGCAGGATGATTGAATCAAGGGCAGTGCATATGGAGGTTACTGGACATCGAAGGAAGGTGTTTGCACGTATGCATGTGGTGCATGACGTGGCAACATGGTTCCGAAGATGGTTTATGGATGGGAAGATCTAGTTGGAAGGATTTGATCGTATCGATTGATGACTTTGGCTGCGGTGGAGTCGGTTATGGCTCGGTATGGAAAGTATCGAGTTGGTTATGATAGGATTTCATGTGGGTCACGAATTTGAGTTCTTTTAGGAATGTGGGATACGTTCCTAAGGTGTTTGGAAGTCTTAAGATTGCTTCTATCTGCGTATAAAAGAGTCCTAAGCAGTTATGGAAAGTTTCGATTCATGATTTGAGTAGGATTAGAATCCTAGTTGAGATTGGGTTGGCCTAAGGGCTGGTTATATAAGCAAGGGAGGCCAGAGCTCGTGGTGCACGACTTTGGGGCTGTTCCTCTTGTGTTCTATTGAATAAAATTCGTAGTTTGAAGGAACTTTTGTGCCTTGTTTGTCCGACTTGTTCCAGACAAGTTTTACTCGTCGAGTTTCTGGACAGCACTACCTTTTGTCGGTGGTTTTATCATAACTCGAGTTTTACAGATCCAATTGATGTGATTCTTTTCGTGTTGTCTTCACAACTTGATTATCTATCATCTTTCAAAATTTCACGGTCATTGGATTTATTTTTTCTAATCTACATGATTTTCTTTGCAGCGTTCCAGAACTGTTTTTCTCGGGTAGGACAGATTGACCTCTGTTCGATCTTTCGACCATAACTTGAGTTTCTGTTGACGGATTTGAGTGATTCTTCTTGTTTCTTCTTGGTGACTTGATTCTCTCTGATATATATCACTTTTGTCATGGTGAAACACGTTTAGATTAGTTTCACTCACGGTTTCTTAATAGATCATTTTTCTACTGAAGGGGTTGGGATTTAATTGTTTCCGCTGCGTAAGATTTTTAAATCTACCATTCAAACCCCTCTGGTAGTTTTTCACGTGCTCTTCGATACTACAATTGGTATCAGAGCCACGGTGCTCTAATCATTATGATTTGCACGTGTTTTTGACTAATCATCAAGGAGAAATACTCCGCGAAACCTTGTGTGTTTGCTGGTATTGATTTTCAGGTTTGGAAGGCATGCCTGGAGGCTTTCATCTTGGCGCAAGGCTTCACAATATGGGAGAAGGTGTACAAGCCTTATGAAGTGTCACCAAACAATCAAGTTACGGCTACAAACCTACGGGACATCGACAACAACAACAAAGCCCGAAACTTGATCATCCAAGGACTCACTCAGAGCGACTTCGACCGCGTTGCACATCTTCGATCGGCATACGATGTATGGAGAGCACTTTGTGACTATCACGAAGGATCCAACACGATCAAGGAGGTAATGCAAGATATGTTTAAGAAAGAATACATGCGCTTCGAGATGCAACCCGGTGATTCCATTAATGATCTCTTTGCTCGCTTTAACAAAATTCTCAGTAACTTGCGTAGTGTCAAAGTTAATTTTTCTGATGCTTCCCGTGAATAAAAACAATCAAGGACGAAGCACTCCTCAACAAATGATAAAAGAAGAAGAAGAAGAAGGGCTTTACAGGTCGCCAACTGGTGAACAGTTTTATCTCCGCACTGCAGGAACTTGGCTCAAGCGACGTGGACATTGGAAGTGACGAAGATGAAGATGATTTGGCCAACTTATGCTTCATGGCGGGCAAAACAAGATCAAGATCAAGTCAGGAGGATGCAGAACACAACAGTGATGACGATGAGGTATGTTCTACCTGTAATGAAATGTGTGATGCAATTTCTCGTGCAACTATTATTGTTAAGAAAAAGGACAAAAAGCTTAGGGATAATGCTGCTAAATTTGAATCACTAGAATCTGAAATCAACCATTTGAAAACCTTGATTCCTAGTGATGATTCTTGTCCCTCATGTGATTTAATCTATGAACAATTGTCCACATTAAGAACTGCACATTCCTCTACTCTAGATAGACTTCAACTTGAAATTGAAAAGAACAAAAAGCTTGATGCACTTGACATTGGAAACTTAAAAGATGCTTCTTGTTCTACAATTGATTTGCATTGTTCTAGTTGTGATGATCTTGAAAAGAAACTAAAAGATGCTATGAATGAAATTTCAATATTGAATAATGTTTTACGTTCTCATGAAGTTAAACATTATTCCAATTGCAAATTAAAAGGAAAAACTTCATGTGAAAATTGGCTTGATCTGTCCAATAAACTTGATAACCTGCATAGGACAGTAGATGAGTTTTGTAATGGGAATAAGAACCTAAACTTGTTGTTGAATTCTTCCAAGTCTTGCAATGATAAAACTAGTTTAGGTTTTGATTCTAAAGCTCATGATAAGGCACATCCACCTAAAATTGTAAAGTCGTTAGGAAGTGGTTTGATTCAAACAGTTCCTAAACAAAAAGAAGTGGTTTCCAAATCTGCAGGAGTGTTGTCTCATTGGGTTTCAAATAAAAATATTGCTTACTCATCTAGACATAAACACAAAGTTAAATTTCATTGTACCTACTGTGGTAGAGATTTTTGTTATAGACTAGCTAAACAACAGAAAAGGGAAAGAATGATTGCTAGATCTCATAACTTTCATGCAAAATTTGCTGCACATATTAAACCGAATGCCAGGAACATGCAACCTGTTGTTATGAGTCAAAAACTTTCAAAGTTTACCTCCGGACCTTCTGTTTTTGCCTCCGGAGCTACTGATTTTTGTGCTACACAAGTAACACCTTATAGGTCAGTAGTTAAGAATAAAAAACCTCAAACTTTGACTCATAAACCTGTTGTTTTATCTCAGCTTTCGCGTGTTTTTTCTGCTGCATGTCGTGTGACTCAGTACTGGATACCTAAATGCCTTTTGACTAACCCTAGTATTGAGTCATCGACGTATTGTGCTTCTATGTAGGTTACATGCTTGAGGAAGGAGAACATTTGGATTGTGGAATCAGGTTGCTCACGTCACATGACCGGTAACAAAGAATGGTTCTCCTCCCTCTCTTTTGTGTCACGTGTAGAGAATTTTACTTTTGCCGATAATTCTTTGACTCCTATAATTGCTAAGGGTTCGGTTAGAGTAAATGATCACTACACTTTGAAGGATGTGGCACCTGTAAAAAATTTGAAATACAACTTGCTTTCTGTTTCACAGTTGCTAGATAAAAATCTGGAAATTATTTTCAATAAAAACTGCTGCAAAGTTGTAGGTTCAAATAGTGAGCTTATTTTTAACATGTCTCGGTTTGGAAGAGTTTTTAAAGCTGATTTTGATATGCCTTCCTATAAGCAGAGGTGTCTACTTGCTAATGATTCAAAGGACTTATATTTTTGGCATCGTAGACTTGGTCACCTAGGCTTTGATCACCTAACGCGTTTTAGTGCTCTTGATCGCATACGTCGGCTACCTAAGCTTAAAGGGGACAAAGAAATTGTGTGCTCTTCTTGTATACATGCTAAGATGGTTGCAGGTTCACATACTCCTCTCACAATGATCATGACAACTGAACCGGGTCAACTTTTGCACCTTGACACCGTAGGACCTTCACGTGTTCAATCCTTCGGAGGCAAATGGTATGTTCTTGTTATTGTTGATGATTATTCTAGATACTCTTGGGTTTACTTTATGGCATCTAAGAATGACGCTTTTAGTCACATTGGAACTTTATTTCTTAGATTATCAATTGATCACCCAGGATCTTTAAAAGCAATTAGAAGTGATAAAGGAACTGAATTTAAAAATCAATCTTTTGATCACTTTTGTGTTGAAAATGGAATAGATCATCAATTTTCTTCACCATATGTACCTCAACAAAAACGGTGTTGTAGAAAGAAAGAATAGAACATTAGTTGAGATGGCTTGGACTATGCTTGATGAATATCAAACTCCTAGGAAATTTTGGGCTGATGCAATTGCAACTGCTTGTTATGTCTCAAATCGTGTTTTCTTGCGCGCTAAGCTAGGTAAAACCCCATATGAGTTCCGGTTTGGATATAGGCCTATTGTTATGCACTTTCAGGTCTTTATTTGCAAATGCTTTGTTAAGAAACATGGTAATCTTGATAAATTTGAACCTATATCCATGGATGGCATGTTTCTTGGTTATCCATCTCATACTAGAGGCTACCGTGTGCTTTTACTTGACACTAACAAAATTGTGGAGACTTGTGAAGTGTCTTTTGATGAATCTAGCCCAGGTACTAGCTCAAACATTGCAGGTCTAGATCCATATCCGCAGGGGGAGAGCATTTTTGTTGAAGATGAGGAAGACGTGGAGCCGCTGCCCGAAAATTCAGCAGCTAATGACATTGTTCGAGCTCCTGATTTTGATTCACAACCAGCACCGACGACCACCATTGCTGATTCAGATCCTCCTGAAGTCACAAGCTCATCGATTTGTGATGAACATGAAGAAGAAGAAGCTTGTGAGACATCTATTCCCCTATGGTTTTACAAAGATCATCCCCCGCAATAGATAATTGGAAGCTTGCACGAACGAGTCACACGGTCCAGGTTTTGCGACCCAAACTCTCATGCTCATTCTGCTTTTGTTGCTTCTTTTGAACCCAAAGATATGTCACACGTACTCATTAATGAATCTTGGATTATTGCCATGCAAGAAGAGTTAGAAAATTTTGAAAGAAATAATGTTTGGAAACTTGTACCTCCACCTCAAGATCACACTTTAATTGGAACTAAATGGGTGTTTAAAAATAAACAAAGTTAGGATGGGGTTGTGGTTAGGAATAAGGCTAGGTTGGTTGCTCAAGGTTTCACTCAAGTTGAAGGTCTAGATTTCGATGAAACTTTTGCTCCTGTTGCTAGATTAGAAGCTATAAGAATTTTGTTAGCTTTTGCTGTATCTAAAGGTTTTAAGCTATATCAAATGGATGTTAAAAGTGCTTTTCTTAATGGCTACATAGATGAGGAGGTTTATGTCAAACAACCACCGGGTTTTGAAAATCCAGATTTTCTTAATCATATTTACAAACTGTCCAAAGCCTTGTATGGTCTCAAACAAGCCCCTAGAGCATGGTATGATAGGTTAAAAACATTCTTACTT
Source organism: Tuctoria greenei (assembly GCA_036927565.1). NCBI lineage: Eukaryota > Viridiplantae > Streptophyta > Magnoliopsida > Poales > Poaceae > Tuctoria > Tuctoria greenei. The sequence continues at coordinate 193,833,105 of JAYESD010000005.1, forward strand.
GAAAAGGGGTTTACCATGGGCAAGGTTGATAAAATTCTTTTTGTTCTTAAGCATGGCAATGACTCATTATTCGTTCAACTGTATGTGGATGATATTATCTTTGGTTGTGCTTCTCATGATCTTGTGTCCAAATTTTCAGCTATGATGAGTTCAGAATTTAAGATGAGTATGATGGGAGAACTCACGTACTTTTTGGGGTTGCAAATCAAGCAAACCAAGGAGGGTACCTTTGTGCATCAAATGAAGTATACAAAAGACCTCCTAAGGCGCTTCAACATGGACAAAAGCAAGCCTCTTCAGACACCAATGGGAACAACAACAACACTTGAACTTGATGAAGATGGTGAACCCGTGGATCAAAAAGAATATAGAAGCACGATCGGATCACTTTTGTACCTCACGGCATCAAGACTGGACATACAATTCAGCGTATGTCTTTGTGCACGGTTTCAAGCTTCCCCACATGCTTCACATCGTCAAGCCGTCAAAAGGATTCTCAGGTACTTACATGGAACTCAAGAATTTTGTATTTTTCTTCCTTCTTCCTCAACTGTTACTTTGAAAGCTTTTTCCGATGCTGATTTTGGTGGTTGTAGGATTGATAGGTAAAGTACTTCCGGTGCTTGTCATTTTCTTGGCAATTCACTTGTTGCATGGTCATTTAGAAAACAAAGCTCAGTTGCACAATCCACCGCAGAATCTGAATATGGAGCTGCTGCTAGCACTTGTTCACAAATTCTTTGGATTGTTCAAACACTTAAGGACTATGGGGTTGATCTAGATAGTGTTCTACTGTTTTGTGACAACATTAGTGCTATTTGCATTGCTAAAAACCCCGTGCAACATTCTACAACTAAGCATATTGACATTAGGTATCACTTTCTCTGTGATAATGTTGAAAAAGGAAATATTGTGCTTCACCATGTAGATACCGAACAACAATTGGCTGACATTTTTACAAAACCTTTGGATTTCACTCGTTTTTGTTTCATTCGTAGTGAAATAGGGGTTATGCATCCTCATGGCTTACATTGAGAGGGAGTTTTCAAACTTGAGAAGTCTATGTGTGAATCTGAAATTAAAATAATATGAGCATAGCATTTCACACATATATGACTTTGTGATTCCTTTTACATGTTGAAAGTTCTTACTACATTACTCATGTTATACATTTTGTAGTTTTTGCCATGACTAGTAATTGGAATAATTACTTACACTAAATCTTGTCATGGTTGGACTTTCTTGCTGTTTTGAACTTGGTGCATGCTCACAAGTGTTTTTAATCATAAAGAATTAATCAAGTAATCAACTCACATGTTGAGTTTTTATGAACAAATGTAAGTTGAGAAAAGATCAAGAGAATATGCATGCATCGCACTTCTTCTTTTGAGATGGCTTATCATTGCACTTAGATATGAACTTGGAAGAAGTTGTGTATGACTAAAACCATGTCCTTAAGCTTCTGATTGTCAAATGACATAGGCTTGGCTTGGTTGGTTAGAATAAGGCAGATGCGCATATAATCTCTTGCAAATATCATATGATCTAAATTTTTGCTCTAAAAAATAATAAAATGCAGCAAAAAGTGTCATGCTTTCAGGTTTTGAAATAGTTAAGTTTGTGAGATCATGACTTGCTTAAATTGAAAATTAACATTTGATCTCTAGCATGGCTTACACTATTTTATGTATCTCATTGTTGTGATAGTGTAAGTTACTTGATAGTATGACTTGGATGAGCCTTGTTTTATATGTATATGTTATAATATGATCATAACAATTAAAATTTCTCTTTTGAACCTTGATAAATACATTGTCAAAGGGGGAGAGATAATATGGTGAATTATGCAAGGGGGAGAAATATGTATAGGGGGAGAATTTGTTTTTCTTCTCATTTATTTCTATTTTACAAAGGGGGAGAAATTGCTTTCAAAACATTTAATGTGAATAAGCCAATGTTCGGATCTTAAGTGGTGTTGCCGATGCATTCATCAAGGGAGAGATTGTGAGACCTATGTGTGCTGAATACATTGGCTTTTACTGAATACATTGGGTTTGATGATAAAAGTTCTGAAATTCTGCTAAAACATCTTTTTTAGTAAGGTCCGACTCTAGCTCTGAGCTTTTGCAAGGTTCGACGTAAGCTCCGATATGTTTTGCTAGGTCCGACTTAGGTCCGACGTAAGCTCCGATATGTTTTGCTAGGTCCGACTTATGTTGGTTAGCTCCAACATGTTTCTCTAGCTCCAACTTTTGGGTTGACTAGGTCCGACTGGCTTTGGTTAGCTCCGGTACTAGGTCCATCTAGCTTTGGTAAGCTCCGGCGCTAGGTTGTACTAGCTTTGGTAAGCTCCGGCTCAAGCTCCGGTTAGCTTTGGCAAGGTTCGGAGCTTGATCGTAATGTTCCAAATTTTCATGTGAAATGTTTCGAACTTGCTTTATATTCTTAGAAAGATTGCTTAGTATTCATTTGCTAAGTTTTTGGTGCATTTTGGTTGATATGGCTGATATTGTTTTGATATACTTTGCAACATGGTTATGTGAGGTACTCACGTAAGGTGTTGTGTTTGGAACTGACTTGAGTCAAGTCGCGGACTTGGGCTCGTACGGATTGGTTGTTTATTCATATGTAGGTGTTGCTTGAGTTCAAGTCATGGCTGGTGACAGGACCCTTTGAACTAGTCTCAGGGAGGAGATGAGGTTCCAACAACCAAATTCAGGAGGAATTGTGGTTGAGCGGGTCAGGAGGTCGCGCAGGATGATTGAATCAAGGGCAGTGCATATGAAGGTTACTGGACGTCGAAGGAAGGTGTTTTCATGTATGCATGCAGTGCATGACGTGGCAACATGGTTCCGAAGATGGTTTATGGATGGGAAGATCTGGTTGGAAGGATCGGATCGTATCGATTGATGACTTTGGTTGTGGCGGAGTCGATTATGGCTCGGTATGGAAAGTATCGAGTTGGTTATGATAGGATTTCGTGTGGGTCACGAATTTGAGTTCTTTTAGAAATGTAGGATACGTTCCTAAGGTGTTTGGAAGTCTTAAGATTCTTCTATCTGCATATAGAAGAGTCCTAATCAGTTATAGAAAGTTTTGATTCATGATTTGAGTAGGATTAGAATCCTAATTGAGATTGAGTTGGCTAAGGGCTGGTTATATAAGCAAGGGAGGCCATATCTCATGGTGCACGACTTTGGAGCTGTTACTCTTGTGTTATATTGAATAAAATTCGTAGTTTGAAGGAACACACATGCCTTGTTCGTCCGACTTGTTCTAGACAAGTTTTACTCGTCCAGTTTCTGGACAGCAGTACCTTTCGTCGGTGGTTTTATTATAACTCGAGTTTTACAGATCCAATTGACGTGATTCTTTTTGGGTTGTCTTCACAACTTGATTATAGATCATATGTCAAAATTTCACGGTCATTGGATTTGTGGTTTCTAATATACACGAGTTTCTTTTCAGCGTTCCAGAACTGTTTTTCTCGAGTAGGACAGATTGACCTTTGTTCGATCTTTCGATCATAACTTGAGTTTCTGTCGACGGATTTGGGTGATTCTTCTTGTGTCTTCTTCGTGACTTGATTCTCTCTGATATATATCACTTTTGTCATGGTGAAACACGTTTATATTAGTCTCACTCATGATTTCTCAAACATATCGTTTTTCTACAGAAGGGGTTGGGATTTAATTGTTTCCGCTGCGTAAGATTTTCAAATCTACCATTCACCCCCCCCCCCTCTGGTAGCTTTTCACGTGCTCTTCGATCCTACATAACTATTTCAAAACCCGAAAGCATGACACTTGTTGATGCATTTTATTATTTTTCAAAGCACAAATTTAGATCATATGGTATTTTACCTAGCTTAGCGCGCAAGAAAACACGATTTGAGACATAACAAGCAGTTGCAATCGCATCAGCCCAAAATTTCCTAGGAGTTTGATATTCATCAAGCATAGTCCTAGCCATCTCAACTAAGGTTCTGTTCTTTCTTTCTAACACAGTTTCATTGAGGTACATATGGTGAAGAAAATTGATGATCTATTCCATTTTCAGCACAAAAGTGATCAAAATATTGATTTTTAAATTCGGTTCCGTTATTACTTCTAATTACTTTTAAAGATCTTGGGTGATCAATTGATAATCTAAGAAATAAATTTCTAAAGTGACTAAAAGCTTCATTCTTAGATGTCATAAAGTAAACCCAAGAGTATCTAGAATAATAATCAACAATCACAAGAATATACCATTTACCTCCGAAGGATTGAACGCGTGAAGGTCCTACGGTGTCAAGGTACAAAAGTTGACCCAGTTCAGTTGTCATGATCATTGTGAGAGGAGTATGTGAACCTGCAACCATTTTAGCATGTCTACAGGAAGAGCACACAATTTCTTTGTCCCATTTAAGCTTAGGCAGCCCACGTATGTGATCAAGAGCACTAACACGTGTTAGATGATCAAAGCCTACGTGACCAAGTCTACGATGCCAAAAATGTAAGTCCTTTGAATTATTAGCAACTAGACACCTATGATTAGAGGAAGACATATCAAAATCAGCTTTAAAAACTCTTCCATACCGAGACATGTTAAAAATAAGCTCACTATTTGAATTTACAACTTTGCAGCAATTTTTAGTGAAAATAATTTCCAAATTTGCATCTAGCAGTTGTGAAACAGAAAGCAAGTTGTATTTCAAATTTTTGACAAGTGCCACATCCTTCAAAGTGTAGTGATCATTTACTCTAACCGAACCCTTAGAAATTATAGGAGTTGAAGAATTATCGGCAAAAGTAACATTCTCTACACGTGACACAAAAGAGAGGGAGGAGAACCATTCTTTGTTACCAGTCATGTGGCGTGAGCAACCTGAATCCACAATCCAAATGTTCTCCATCCTCATGCGTGTAACCTACATAGAAGCACAATATGTCGATGACTCAATACTGGGGTTAGTCAAAAGGCATTTAGGAATCCAATACTGAGTCACACGACGTCCAGCAAGAATAACACGCGAAAGCTGAGATAAAACAGCAGGTTTATGAGCCAAAGCTTGAGGATTTTTGTACCCAACTACTGTCCTACGGGATGTTACATGTGTAGTACGAAAAACAGTAGATTTGGGAGCAAACTTTGCATGTTTTCGACTCATTACAGCAGATTTAATGTTCCTATCATTTCGTTTAGCAAGTGCAACAAATTTTGCATGAAAGTTATGAGATCTAGCAATCATTCTTTCCTTTTTTATGTTGTTTAGCTAGTCTATAACAAAAATCTAGGACATGACCATCTCTACCACAGTAGGTACAATGAAATTTAACTTTGTGTTCATGTCTAGATGAGCAAGCAACATTTTTATTTGAAACTGAATGAGACAACACTCCTGTAGATTTGAAAACCACTTCTTTTTGTTTAGGAACTGTTTGAATCAAACCACTTCCTAATGACTTTACAATTTTAGGTTAATGTGCCTTAGCATGAGCATGAGAATCAAAACCTAAACCAGTTTTATCATTGCAAGACTTGGAAGAACTCAGCAGCAAATTTAGGTTCTTATTCCCATTACAAAACCGATATAATGTCCTATGCATGTCATCAAGTTTATTGGACAGATCAAGCAATTTTCACATGAAGTTTTTTTTAATTTGCAATTGGAACAATATTTAACTTCATGAGAACATAAAGCATTGTTCAATATATAAATTTCATTCATAGCATCATGTAGTTTCTTATCAAGATCATCACAAGTAGAAAAATGCAAATCAAATGTAGAACAACTAGCATCTTTCAAGTTTTTATCATTAGGTGCAGCAAGTTGTCTATTCTTTTCAATTTCTAACTCAAGTTTATCAAGTGTGGAGGTGTACGCACTTCTTAATGAGGACAATTATTCATATATTAAATCACATGAGGGACATGCATCATCACTAGGAATCAAAGTTTTTAAACGGTTGATTTTAGATTCTAGTGATTCAATTTTAGTAGCACTATCCCTAAGCTTTTTGTCCTTTTTCTTAACTATAATAGTGGCACGAGAAATAGCATCACACATTTCTTCACAAGTAGGACATACCTCTTCATCGTCGATGTTGTGTTCTGCATCCTCCATACTTGATCTTGATTTGCTCGCCATGAAGCACAAGTTCGCCAAATCATCTTCATCTTCATCACTTCCAATGTCCACATCGCTTGAGCCAAGTTCTTGAAGTGCGGAGATAAATCTTCTCACCAATTGACATCCTGTAAAACCCTTCTTTTTCTTCTTATCGTTTGCAGAGGAGTGTTTCGTCCTTGTTTGCTTTTCATCCCGGGAAGTAGAACCTGAAAGGTTAGGGCAATCTGAATGAAAATATCATGTATTATCACATTCGAAACATCGTTGAGGTCCGGAGCTTCCTTTCCTTCTAGTTCTCACATTTTGCAATGCTTTTGAGAACCTAGTAGAGATAAGTACTAGCTCCTCCTCTGAAAACTCCTCAATCTATTCAAGGGTTAGAGAGGACAACAAAGCAAGTGTACCACAAGATGAAGATTGACTGGAGCTAGGTGTGTCACGTTGAGAAACAAAAGCAATAGACTTGTTGGGGTTCTTACGTGATATTATGTATATTTCATGAGTTTTTAACTTGGAATATAGCACATCTAAAGTAAGTGTACTCTTGACAGTAGATTCACGAATAGATGTGACTTTCATCTCCCAAATTGACAAATCTAATGCACTTAACAATTGCCTAGCATTTTTAGCATCTGAAAAATTAACATTGACACTACGCAAGTTGCTGAGAATTTTATTAAAGCGAGCAAAAAGGTCATCAATAGACTCACCGGGTTACATCTCAAAGCGCATGTATTATTTCTTGAACATGTCTTTCCTTACCTCCTTGATCGTGTTGGATCTTTTGTGGTAGTCACAAAGTGCTTTCCACACACCGTATGCAGATCGGAGGTGTGCAACAAGGTCGAAGTCGCTTTGAGTTAATCCTTGTATGATCAAGTTTTGAGCCTTGTTGTTGTTGTCGACATCTCTCAGATTTGTAGTTGTAACTTGATCGTTTGACGGCACTTCGTAAGGCTTGTATACCTTCTCCCATATTGTGAAGCCTTAAGCCTAGATGAAGGCTTCCATACGTGCCTTCCAAACCTGAAAATCAATACCACTAAACACACAAGGTTTGGCGGAGTATTTCTCCATGATGATTAGTCAAAACACGTGCAAATCACAAAGATTATAGCATCGTGGCTCTGATACCAATTGTAGGGTCGAAGAGCACGTGAAAAGCTACCAGAGGGGGGTGAATGGTAGATTTAAAAAATCTTACGCAGCGGAAACAATTAAATCCAAAGCCCTTCGGTAGAAAAATGATCTATTAAAGAAATCATGTGTGAGACTAATCTAAACGTATTTCACCATGACAAAAGTGATAGATATCAGAGAGAATCAAGTCACAAAGACGACACAACAAGAATCACTCAAATCTGTTGAGAGAAACTCAAGTTACGATTGAAAGATCGAACAAATGTCAATCTGTCCTACCCGAGAATAACAGTTCTGGAATGCTGCAATGAAACTCGTGTAGATCAGAAACCACAAATCCAATGACCGTGAAATTTTTACAGATGATAGATAATCAAGTTTTGAAGACAACCTGAAAAAGAGCACGTCAATTGGATCTGTAACTCGAGTTATGATAAAACCACTGAAGATAGGTAGCATAGTGCAGAAACTCGACGAGAAAAATTTGTCTAGACAAGTAGGACGGACAAGGTACAAAAGTTCCTTCAAACTATGAACTTTATTGATCAAACCACAGGAGGAACAACCCCAAAGTCGTGCACCACGAGCTCTGGCCTCCCTTGCTTATATAACCAGCCCTTAGGCCAACCCAATCTCAACTAGGACTCTAATCCTACTCAAATCACGAATCGAAACTTTCCATAACTGCTCAAGACTCTTCTATACGCAGATAGAAGCAATCTTAAGACTTCTAAACACCTTAGAAATGTATCCAACATTCCTAAAACAACTCAAAATCGTGACTCACATGAAATCCTATCATAACCAACTCAAATCTTTTCGTATTTGAGTCAAACCCGACTAAGTCGCACCTTGAGTCCATAACCTAGTCGGTTGGACCTTTCCGACCAATTCTTTACGTCCACATCTCTTCATCACGCCTCAGAACCATGTAGCCACGTCCATACACTCCTTGCATACATGCAAACATCTTCCAACGACATCCACGATACCTTCATATGCATTGTTCTTGATTCATACATGTTGCGTGACCTCCCGATCAACTCAACCACAATTCCTCCCGAACTTGGTTGTTGAACCTCATCTTCTCCCTAAGACTAGTTCAATGGATCCCATGACCAGCCATGTCTTGAACTCAAGCAACAGCTGAACAAGAATAAACAACCAATACTTCCGAGTACAAGTCCTCGACTTGACTCTCGTTAGTTCTGAAACTACAAATCTTACGTGAGCACCTCACATAAGCATGTTGCAAAACCACGGTAAAATGATATTAGTCGTATCAACCAAAGCGCACCAAAACCTTAGTAAATGAATACTAAGCAATCTTTCAAACAATGTAAAGCATGTTCGAAACATTTCATAGTAAAAACAGGAATATTGCGATCAAGCTCTGAATCTTGCCAAAACTAACCGGAGCTTGAGCTGGAGCTTACCAAAGCTAGTACAACCTAGCGTCGCAGCTTACCAAAGCTAGTACAACCTAGCGCTGGAGCTTACCAAAGCTAGTACAACCTAGCGTCAGAGCTAGAAAAACATGTTGGAGCTAACTAACATAAGTCGGACCTATCAAAATATATCGGAGCTTAACAACTACATGCCGGAGCTATCAAAGACATGCCGGAGCTAAAGTCAAAGCTCACCAGAGCTACCCAAAAACATGTCGGACCTAGACAAAGAAAGTCAGACCTATTGTCGTACCTTGCAGAAGCTCGGAGCTAGAGTCGGACCTTGCTAAAAAGATATTATAGCATCATGCAAAACTTTTATTGTCAAAGCCAATGTATTCAGCACACATAGGTCTCACAAATATTGCTATAGCCTCTATTTTAGCACTTTAGACCCTAGACTTTTATGGAATTAGGTTAAATCAAGGAAATATTGAATTTGGCCCCTAGAACTTTGATAAATCATATTTTTAACCTCTGTCCAGTTAGGGAAAATAACAAATCAGCCCATGAGGTTATAATTAATTACTGTATATTGTTTAAAAATACATTTATAGAGTAGAAAATAGTTATTAATGATATAATAAGTAGAAAAACAGTATAAAATTAGTATAAAATCTTTGTGGGCTGTAATAAAATTATAGAGTACAAATAAAATATATTTTGGCCATAGAAAATTCATTAAAAATGTTTTTAGCCCATAAATAAATGCTAAAAATGTAAATAATGGTAGATGCATAACTTTGGCTATGAAAATAAAAAATGCTTCATAGGGACGTATTAGTGTAGGATTTTATGCTTATGTGAATGTTGTGATGTATTGCATTGTGTGCTATGTACTTATTTAGTATTTATTTCTTGTTGCCTCGCTTTGGCATTATATTTTTAGTCGTTCCCACGATCCGGCTTTTATCCTCCAAGACCAAGTCTTCAACTACTACCAAGGTTTCGAGGAAGGCAAGTGCGCTTGACCATCTTGCACCTATTTCTAGGATGTTTAGTTAGTTGCATGCTTAAGAAAATGATATCCTATTTCATCTTATACGCCCTATATCATATTATTCCTTCTCACTTGGATTCGGTTGGGAAGTAGATAGGTTTTGATTATTCTTAGCCATGCTTAGAATTTGGTAAGGGATTTCATACACATGAAATGTAGTATACTATATGATTAATATAATCATGAGGGACACACAATAGTAGTTGATAGAGATCTGGCGGTTGGTTGATTTTTGTATGGTGCAGTTTGTACGAGATCCGTGTTTGGGTTTGACATCGCCGGATTCTAAGGAGCGGTTTATGGAGGAAGCCACTAAGCTTTACAGTACCACCACGAGACTTTGATGGAGCAACTTGGTCAATTAATTAGGTTTCTCCTGATGAAATGCTAGTAGTTGAATGTGCGAGGAATGATGTAAAGATACTGCTCTTGGATCCGCATGGCTCAAAAGGGGGCTTCTGAGGCAGAGAGTTACTCCAGTAAATGCCTCAGAGGTGAAACCTTAGAGGACCAGCACTAGTTGGGAGTACCTTTATAAGGACCATGTAGTGATCTCATAGCCTCACACCAAAGGAAGTGTGTAATGTGGTTAGCTACCACGTGCATCAGGGAGGTTTAGTTAGTCCACCTGGCAGCGGGGGATGAAATCACTGCTTGTGGTAAAAGGGACATTCTATGCAGAGATTTGGAAAACTGTCATGACAGCCGTGCTCACAGACAAGGGCAGCTTGGGGTCAGTTCATAATTAGTTCATGGATGGGATTATGGTGGTTAATTATGATTCTAGTTTATCTTCATTATCATAATTGTAATTTGGGACATTTATTTAGTTTAATTAATGATAATAAAAAGCTAAGTTAGGTTCTAAGCATAGTGCTTAAGCCAAAGTTGGCCTATCCTTGCTCTATCCATTCATGTCATCCTCTTCCCACACTTACTGAGTACTTTATGTCCTCATGCGCTTACCTTCCCCCTCAGAATATGAACAAGAGGTGGCTCCAAAAGACTTCTACTTCAACCTGGAGGACATGGTCTAGGCGAGCGATCCCTCGGGCAACTACCCGTGGAATGGAACTTCCACTACCTTCTCTTTCGCTGTAGACAAGACTTTGTAAATAGTTTAGAGGATGTAAATATCTTAGTGGTGTGTATTTGGTGACCTACGGGTCTGTATGTAATACTTATGATGTAATCGAACATGGCTATGTAATGATATTTCACTGTTGTCAACGCATGTACGATTTAACTGATTTTGGCATACATGTAGTTAGCGTATGTTCGTCATCTAGATGACCAGGCTTGACATTTAGCCATGGGCCTGTATGTAATAACAGCAAAAACTTTCTTCATCACGAACAGCTCCAACGCCTTAGGGTTGAAGACAACACCAAGTCACATGCTCATCTGCATTTCAACAGTTACATAGATTTATAGACAGTTAAATTTTTGAGGAAATGTACAATATTCTAGTACACTACTAGAAAAAACATTTTCAAAGGTGCTTCAATTTTTTTACACAGGTGAGCCGTTAAAAAATATGCTTGTGTTGTCAATTGCATTAATAGCCGCCTGTGATAATGTAACTTCACAAGTGGCTCATGTATATGAGCCGCCTGTGTAAATTGACATATTTCTACAGGCGGCCCTTGGAAGACGAGCCACCTGCATAGTAGCAATTAATACAAGTGGTTGATGCGATGGGCGCACCAAGCATGTGCGCTAGTTACTGAGAGGTGCCTTAAACGCGCGCATGTGCACCCTTTGAATTCAATTCGAACCGCTCCGCGACCCATCACCACTGTGAGCGTCGAGAGACAAACTGCCAGGCTGCTACGCTATAAGATCACCCGTGCACGCCATCGTCTTCTCCAGACATATAGATGTCGAGGCAGCATCTTCCCTTTCTCTCAACCCACTCTTCCTCTCTTCCCAAAACCGCGCCGAGAACACCATGGCAGAAAAGAAAACACCGCTGCTAAGCCTGCCAAAGGACCCCAAGGGGAAGCGTCTCCGACCGGACTCCCCCTGGACATGGAATTGGCTCTTTGGAAGATGGCACGCGATATATATGACAATACATCGCGCTCTATGCGCCGCCTTGGGTTCGGTCCCCTTCTAGAGTATACTGGAATGGGACCACGAGCCACTATGTCTTCGGCATAACACACTAGGCTTCCTGTCTCCGCCACAGGAAGTGCGCTAGGCGCCCCCACGCGGCTAGGAGCCCAAAGAGGAGGAGGAGGAGAAGTAGTTTTTTTCTTGTTATAATTGTGTTGTTTTACTTTTCTAGTTTTTAGTTTGTGTTTTTCTTTTTTTTGTTTGTAATATTGTTTTTAAGGTAATGAACTTTATTTTGCTGTTCATTGGTGTGCAGAAATAGTTCTAATGTTGCTATCCTAATGATAGACCACTAAAAATGAACTAATAATGTGATAAATAAAATCTTTATAGATATGTATTATAAGAGCATAAATTAGTGGACTATTTATCTCTTTCATAGATGTCTTACATATTGTTGATGTAGAAAATCATTATAGATATGTGAGAGTAGTATTAAGTTTTCACGGGCGGGTATTAAGATTAAAGAGGCCTGTAAAAAAAGTATTCTTAGGAGCGACTGCTCAGCTTCTCATGCGGTTATTAAGACTATACCGCTTGAGAAAATTAGTTTTATAATTTATATAAAATGTTTTCCTAGATGGTGCATAAGAAACCACCGCGTGTGGAAAATATTTCTCTATAAATGAAGCGTCGGTCATGCCCCACAATCCTAACATTTTCATTTTGCCGCCAAGCCCTCTCAAGCCGCCCCCAAACCCTCACCCTCGCAGTCAATGTTGAGCGCTATCCTTACCCTCGGCGTCGCCACCGAGCGTCATGCTCGCTCTCGCCGTCACCGTCCAAGCCGAGCGCCATCCTCACTCTCGGTAGCGACGCCGAGGGTCATCGCCTCAGAGCGCCATACTCACCCTCAGCATCGCCGCTGAGCATCATCCTTACTCTCGCCATCGCCGTCCATGCCGAGTGTCGTACTCACTCTCGGCATCGCTGCCGAGCAATGTACTCACCCTCGGTGTCGTTGTCGAGCGTTGTCCTCGTCGTCGCCGTTCATGTCGGGCGCCGTCCTCACCCTCAGCGTCGACGCCAGGTCTGCCTCTCTTCATCCATCACGTATCCGCCTTCATACTATTAAGTGTAGTAAGATGATGTTAGATATGCTACTCTTTGTATTGTTATTGTCTTGTTAATGTTAGATACTTATGTTTTGTAATATAATATTATAGTGCAACTATTGTCCTTTATATTGTTACAGTCACAATTGGTCTTCTTAGTCTTGCAGTAAGATATGTTTCACAATTCATTTTGCAGGAACAATTAAGAGGTCGTGCGAGACTAAGGATGTGTTTGTTTCCGCTTATAATCAGCTTTACCAACGAAAATAAGTGAAATCATCCAAACGTCTTGTTTAAATCCTACTTATTTTCTAAGCCACTTTTTTGGTAAGCCCAAAAATAACTAGAGACTCGCTTTCTCAGATCGCAGCCCAAGAGCCGCGTTACAAGTAATCGAGCTTGTTTTTCCTCCGCTGCCCTCGAGGAGGCATCGCGTGTTAACGCTGCCACCTCCCACTCCCGTCCTGATCCAGGCGGTCTGCCTGCGTCAGCCCCTACCATCGATTGCATCGTCGCCAGCGTGCTTCCCTCCTATGAAATCTAGGGTGATCTCCTATGAAATCCCTCACTTGAGTACAACGAATTTGAAGTTTTCCCCAAACCGAGCTTTTGTGTAGGACGTTCGGTGTTCTTCAAAATTCACGATGAATACTTGAGTTTTTTAGATCTTTTTCATGGATCTATTAGCTCTTGAGGAGTTGCATCTATGGGTCAAGTTTCATTTTGATCCCTGGAGTATTGAGGGAGGATTTTCCATTTGAAGTTTGGCTGATGTTCTAGTGTTCTTCCCTTTTCTTGTTTTGGTGTTCTTCCCTTATCTTGTTCTGATGCACACGACCTAAACAACCAAGCAGTCAGACCGTCAGAACTTGTGCCAGGGCCAGCCGGCAAACTTGCCGTGATCAGTGTGAGAGGAATTGTAGTGGTGGTGGATTGAGTCGATCGAATGTAAGGCATGAACAATTGGATAAGATAGAAAAAATGAGTTGTAATTAGATCCAGAGGAATATTAGTCATTTTATAGGATAATCCATTCAAAACTATCAAATTCGTCAAACACTCACACTCTCACATAATTAGCTTAGTAAGATCTCTACTTATCAGATAAGCACGCTCATTAGGTAATCGAGACTCAAATAAGCTAAAACAAATAAGGTCTAAACTTGGTATAGACAACCAGTATGGACAACCAGTTTCTCAATACATCAATCTCAACTCCAATATAGATAACCAATATTTTCAAAATGTTGCCCTTAAAATCATTGTGAATGTCAGTGCATTCGGCAGCCATGTTGTCCCCTTTAGCAATGTTTTTGTCTGTTTTGGATATTAATATGTATATATTGTATATATTAGGTTAGAGGACGCAATTGCGAAGAATCTACCACTCATCTCAGTAGACTATGAAGAATTTACTATCCTCCTTTATGACTATGATAGTGTGGAAGTAGTGCCTTCCCTCTTTGTCTTCATTAGGCACCAAATTGGAAATGAAGAAGACATTAATGCTACAAAATGAGAGGTGGAACTTCAAGAATCATGTCTTCCGGATTGCAGCTTGACCTAGATTAAAGGAGACACAGCCGTTTCCTATTCATAGAAACGCAGACATTTCCTATTTATTGCAATGTTAGAGAGAGCAATCTATGAATTGCAATGTATGAACTATGAACTATAGATGTGAGCTGAGAGAAACTATAAATTGCTATGTATCGAACTATATTTTGCAAATGCACACACTATGAATTGCAATGTATGAAGCTATGATTTGCAATGTATGAATTATGAATTTCAATGTATAGATTGTGAATTGCATTGAATATATTTGTGATTGCTGTTATTTAAATTTGATCAGAAAATTAGAAATAATAGCATTTAATTATTATTGTCATACTGCTTTATGATAGACGGAGTTGTATGTTAGAAACCGCTTGAGATAATGGATCATCACAAGCGGCACATTGTACGTAAATAACCATCTGTGGAAAACTATTACCATAGGCAGTTTCTGAAGCCACCTGTAAAAATGGCCTATATCGGTACCCTGGGAACCGTACACCCCTTGAGATTACAAAGATCTCGAGGGAAAGTCATCTACTTGATTTGAAGACCTTCGGAGGCCCATATGTCAGACATAACCGGACCCGCTTCTCCAACATGGTTAGTCCCAGGGTCGCCACGTGTACTATCAAACCGAAGCTACCGCCCACAAGGGGGAAGCTCCGGGCTATGTACCGAAATAGCACCCCCGGACCTAACCCCAGACCGAGGGAAGCTCCGGAACTGACACGTGTCAGGCAGCTCCGGACCTATCTGTTTCCCACAGTATGCTCTGGAGCTGCCACGTGTCCAACCATCGGATCTTCAGCCTCTAACCTTCGAAAGACCCCACAACGGCTCCAGATCTTCAAAGGGGAATCAAGGACTTCAAGACCCGATCAAGTTTCATTAATACTATATTAATGACACACGATCGGATGACCTTAATTACTAGTAACGATGCTATCAAAGCCCATAACTCGGTCATTAAGGGTAATTAAACGTGATTGAATGTGTATCAATATCAGTAACCGCCGGGGCCACATGTCAGGTCAGGCTAACTTGTAACGGCCTGCCCTTGTACTATAAAAGGACAGGCCGATGATACATAGAACACACTCTCGGAAGACACGCTCACTCTACACCCTGAACTCACTTTGAGCTCAGACAACCAATACAACACCAACACATCCCGTGGAGTAGGGTATTACGCCCAGGCGGCCCAAACCACGTAAATCTTCGTGTCTACTGTGTCATTTACACTTCACCTTCTTGAATCTCCGCGCGCCCACACCGAACCTCAAACTCCTCTAACACTTTAGTAGTGTCGGGAGATCTGCCGGATCAAAACCACCGACAGTTGGCGCGCCAGGTAGGGGGCGCCTGAGATTTCAAGAATGGTGAACTCAGCTGATGGATCATCCAACAGTCATCCTGCTGTTCAAGCCATTGGGGGCAATCCCTCCAATATGCAGCCACCAGCAGGAGCCTCAGTGCCAGCAGGAGTCACACTTCCACCACCGCCGCCTCCACCAGCAAATCAAGCTGGACAACACGATGGTGCACCGGCGTCAATCACTGCGTCGGCGAATCTTAACAACCCGGAACACGCGCTCCATGCAGCACGTGCTCTTCTCCAACGCCCACCACCTCCGGATGCATCTCGGGATGCACTGGAGCAGTGGAGGGCTGATGTGGAACATTTGGTTGCAACAGCAGCCGATCCCATCAGCAACCAGGGTCCTCCTCCTTCAGGACGGGCCCCGTCGCAGCTACGGACCTTGTCTGGCAGACTTGGTCCGCATGTTTCCAACAACAGGAGACGTGCTGCATCACAGCAGGTGATGTCATTGCCCTCCGGGGCATGATGCACTCACACGGTATCAAGGCTTTCAACTCATGACCTCCGGGCGGAGCTTGATTGCCGATATTGCCAACAAGACGGCCGAGTCCATATTGAGCGTGCTCATGAAAGACGAGAAGCTCAAGACATTCCTGCTCCTGAAGGAGTAGGAGGAGGCTGTTCAGCCCTGGCCATGCATCTGCGTATGGTCAGGTGGCCACAGAAGTTCCGGCCTCACCTGCCAGAGAAGATCGACGGGACCGTTAATCCTGTCGAATTTCTTCAGATTTACTTCACTGCTATCTTGGCAGCTGGAGGAAATGAGGCCGTAATGGCCAATTATTTCCCAGTGGCTTTAACTGGGACCGCTAGGTCTTGGTTTATGAGCCTTCCACCCAACTCCATCAACAGTTGGGAGGAGCTGTGCCGGCAGTTCACCGCCAATTTCGGGAGTTCATACACCCAACCAGGCACTGAACTGGACCTTTTTGCAGTTGTGCAAAAAGGGGGAGAATTCCTGCGATCATTCATCCAGAGATTCTCTCAGGTACGAAACACTATCCCTTCTATCTCTAGCGCTTCTGTCATAGTGGCATTCAGACAGGGTGTACGGGATAAGAAGATGCTGGAGAAACTGGCGATCAAGGAGATTACCAGTGTCATGGAACTCTTCAGCTTGGCTGACAAATGTGCCAGAGTTGCGGAGGGCCGTGAAGTGCACTCCAAACCAACTCCGGAGGATCACAAGAAATCCTCCAAAGTAGAAGTCGCTACCTTCGGGAGTGGCAAGAAGAAGAAAAAGACCAACGGCAAGAAGAAGCCGTCGTCCGGTGCATCCAATGCTGCAGCTGCTGCAGCTCCGGGTGGCCGGGGGCCATGCCCCGAGAAGCGACCTAGACCGTCTTCTAAAGGCGGTAGCAAACCCAAGGTGTGGTGTCCAATTCACAAAATGGACAGCCACAGTTTAGAAGACTGCCGGGAGGTCCAAAACCTTGTCGAGCGCTACAACAAGTGCTGAGAAGAAGCTCCTTTCCGACAGAGGGAAGGAAAACAAAAAGTTGACGAAGCTCCGGCTGAAGAGGAGTTAGGTTTTCAGGATCCCAAAAAGGTCCTGAAGGCCGTCTACACCTCCATCGACGACGATTCCGACGTCTCTGACAACGAGCGTCGAAAGACCATGAACACCATTTTTGGTGGATCATGGGACATCACCTCCCGCCGCGTCATCAAGACTATGCATCGGGACATGGCTGCTGTAGCTCCTACAGCCAGGGCGGAGCCTCATCGGAAGTGGATGGACACAGCCATCACTTTTGATGCTTCGGACTGCCCTCGAAGCATGGTTGGAGCAGGTCAGCTACCTTTGATGGTATCTCCTACCATCAATAACATCCAGCTCCACCATGTCATGGTAGACGGAGGTTCGGGGCTCAACCTCATAAGCTTCAAAGCTTTTACCAAGCTTCAGCTCCGACCTTCGGATCTCCACCCCTCCCGACCTTTCTCCGGAGTAGGTCCGGGAGCCATTACCCCACTCGGAGCTATTACCCTCCCCGTTACCTTCGGGACACGGGAGAAGTATCGCACCGAGAAGTTGGTCTTTGACGTTGCTTAGATCAACCTACCCTTCAATGCCATCTTGGGTAGGCCTGCCTTGTACAAATTCATGGCAGCTGCTCATTATGGTTACCTGGTGTTAAAGATGCCAACACGAGTAGGCGTTCACCGGATCCGCGGAGATCGTACTGCCGGGGTAACTGCTCTGGAAGAACTCCATGTGCTTACTACGGCGCAAGAGGAGGACTCCAGGCAGGAGCAAGCTCCAAAACCCCCGAGCATTCGTCAGCGAGGCTCAACTTCTGCACCTCGTGTGCAGCCAAGCGGCGACACCGACATTCCCATCAAAGTCGTCCAAATTGGTTTCGATGCCGCTCAGACCACACGTATATCGGGGGGATTGAACAACAAATAGGAACTCGCGCTCATCGCTTTCCTCCGGGCTAATGTCGACGTGTTTGCCTGGCAACCGTCACAAATGCCTGGGATCCCCAGGGAAGTGATTGAGCACAATCTGAAGATCTACCCCGACGCCCGCCCTGTGCATCAGAAGCCTCAGAAGCAATCCGTAGAGCGACAGAACTTCATTCGACAAGAATTGAAGAAGTTGCTCGAAGCTGGATGCATCCGAGAAGTCTTCCATCCAAAATGGCTGGCAAACCAAGTCGTTGTGCCCAAGGCCGGCGGGAAGCTTCGGATGTGTATCGACTACACAACACTAAATAAGGCATGTCCAAAAGATCCATTCTCACTACCTAGAATAGATCAGATAGTGGATTCCACCTCCGGGTGTGAATTATTGTGTTTCCTAGACGCATATTCTGGGTATCATCAAATCAGAATGTCTAGGGAAGATGAAGAGCATACCTCTTTCATCACAGTAGATGGATTGTACTGTTATACAGCCATGCCATTTGGTCTCAAGAATGCAGCTTCAACCTTTGTACGAGCTATGTACAAAACCTTTGAAGAACTCATTAGAGACATAGTGGAAGTGTACGTCGATGACATCGTGGTCAAAGTCAAGAATAAGGAGTCACTCCTTGACACCTTGCAGGCTGTCTTCGATAAGCTGTGGGTCACCCGCACAAAGCTAAACCCAGACAATTGTGTCTTCGGGGTTAGCTCTGGAAAACTTCTTGGTTTTTTGGTAAGTCACCGGGGCATAGAAGCTAATCCGGCGAAGATCAAGGCCATTGAAGACATGCGGCCACCAGCCCGCATCAAAGATGTCCAAAAGCTAACTGGATGTCTAGCAGCCCTCAGCCGGTTCATTTCAAGACTGGCGGAACGGGCACTCCCCTTCTTCAAGTTATTGAGGAAGTTCGGACCATTTCAATGGTCTGAAGAAGCAGAAAAGGCACTCCAGGAGCTAAAACAGTTCCTCACCACCCTACCAATTCTGGTAGCTCCGAATCCTGGTGAGCCTTTGCTGCTTTACATTTTAGCCACTGACGAAGTCGTCAGTATGGTCCTGGTCGCGAAGAGACCAGAACTACCCCATACTCAGGAATCCAGACCCCTTCGGGAGGGTCCGGAAGATCCTGAAAGCGAGTCTGGGTCCCAGCTCCCAGACTTGAATCCACAAGAAGTCACTTCGGAAGACCCAGACCCCTCCGGGAGGGTCCAGGTCGCTTCTGAAGAAGCTCCGGGATTCTCCAGCCAGGACCCGGAGGTCCCCGAAAAAAATTCGGATCCCTCCGGGAGGACCCGGGTCAGTGAAGAGGAAGCTCCGGGCCCCTCCGAGAGGGTCTGGACCATTCAGCGCCCAGTGTACTTCATCAGTGAAGTACTACATGATGCCAAGACTCGATACCTAGAGGTGCATAAGATGCTCTATGCAGTTCTTATTGCCTCCAGAAAGCTTCGCCATTACTTCCAAGCTCACAAAATCTCAGTGGTGGCTTCCTACCCACTTCGAGCAATCTTGCATAATCCCAACTCAACTGGGAATATTGCAAAGTGGGCAGCGGAATTGGCTGAATTCGATCTCGAATTCATTTCAAGGCAAGCAATCAAGAGTCAAGCATTGGCTGATTTCATGGCGGAATGGACTCCCTCTCCATCAAACCCTGGGGCCCCAATGAGCAAAAGCCAGAACACAAAACTCCGGTCTTCACCGAGCCCCACTGGACCCTCTATTTCGACGGCTCCATGCAAAAGCAGGGGGCCGGAGCTGGAATCGTTCTCCTCGCACCAACTGGAGAGAAGGTAAAATACATGGTACACCTTGAATTCAAGGCGACCAACAACATGGCGGAATATGAAGCACTCATTTATGGATTAAGGGTGGCGCTGTCATACGGTGTCAAGCAACTGCTGGTCAAGGGAGATTCACAGCTCATCATTAAACAAGTGAAGGGAGAATGCTCCTGCAACAATCTCCAGCTAGCTGCTTACCTCCTTGAAGTCCAGAGGCTTCAGAAGGACTTCGAAGTCCTAGATCTCCACCATGTCCAGCGTAACCACAACGCTGAAGGCGACGAACTCTCGACGAAAGCGTCATCCGGAGCTCCGGCTCCTGATGGAACTTTTGTCCGGAGGTTGTCGAAACCCACAGCTCAGCCTGCCGAACTGAGCGAAGGGGGCGAGATCAGCATCCCGAAGCTGACGGTCCCGATGGCCCTGTTACCATGGCAGCCATCCAGGGTCGTAGGTGCTGCCGGAAGCTCCGAACAACCCAGCACGCAAGACTCAAATGCTCAAGTTAGTTCCGATGCATGGATCTCGGAGATCCGGAACTACTTGAAAGACAACATCCTTCCTGACGATGATGTATCCGCTGACCGGGTAGTCAGATTGGCTAAAAGATACACGTTGGTAGAAGGGGATCTCTACCGGCGTGGTGCCAATGGCATCCTAATGCGGTGCATCACAAGGGAAGAAGGCTGCGAGCTCCTCGCAGAAATCCATGGAGGCGAGTGTGGGAACCACGCGTCTTCCCGCACACTGGTTGGTAAAGCCTTTCGGCATGGCTTCTACTGGCCTACAGCACTCCAGGATGCAACTGGGCTGGTGAAGAAATGCGAAGCATGTCAATTTCATGCAAAGCAAATTCACACACTGGCTCAGCCCCTACAAATGATACCTCCTACATGGCCCTTCGCTGTGTGGGGGATGGACATCTTGGGACCTTTCTCAAGAGCCGTCGGAGGTTACAAGTTCCTGTACGTTGCCATTGACAAGTTCACCAAGTGGCCGAAAGCAACTCCAATCGTGACAATCAACAAGCAATCTGCTATCAACTTTTTGCAGTCCATTGTATGCAGATTTGGAGTCCCAAACAAAATCATCACTGATAATGGGACACAATTCACAAGCTCTGCATTTTAAGGATATTGCGAAGACCTCGGCATTCAAGTTTGCTACGCCTCCGTAGCTCACTCAGCAAGCAATTGCCAAGCCGAGAGAGAAAATGCTGAAATCCTTAAAGGACTCAAAACGCGCACCTATGAGCGCTTGAAAAAACATGGAGCCAACTGGATTGAAGAGCTTCCGCCCACTTTATGGGCCAACAGGACAACTCCAAACCGGTCAACTGGAGAGACACCCTTCTTCCAGGTGTATGGAGCTGAAGCAATCCTTCCTCCGGAAATCACCTTGGGGTCACTCCGGGTCCAGACCTTCGACGAAGCCACGCAGGACCAGCTCCGGCGTGAAGACCTAGACCTCCTTGAGGAGGGAAGGTGCCAAGCAGCTGCTCGGAATGCCCGATACTGCCAAGCCCTTCGGCGCTATCATCAGCGGCATGTACACAACCGATAGCTCGAGGAAGGCGATCTGGTGTTACGGAGAATACAATCCAGAGAAGGGTTAAACAAACTCTCCCTCGATGTGACGCCCGGTTCCGAAAATGAACCAAGCGAACGCATATGTGTGCCCAGGATGTTCAACACACATACACAAGTGATTCACAAATGATAAACAGATAATTACCACAGCTCAAATTATTAAATAAGTACTCTTATTACATAATTCATTAAATCCTCGAATTCAAGCTCTAATGAATATTAATGATAAGTTCAACTAATGCAGCGGAAATAAACTAATTAAACAACTAAGCAAACTAAGCAAAAGGGATAGCGCAGCTCCATGCAACACCACAGGCAAAGTTGACGGTAGACACGGCCTAGATCTCCACATTATCGCCATTAAACTCACAATTCTGACCTGCAACTGTTGGGGTGGGGGATTGCAAGAGTGAGTACATGTCGTACTCAGCAAGTGGGGAAAGTATGACATGTGGCTTATTCAAATGACAAATGTAATAATGGCTAAGTGCTGAAAAGTATGTCTATGTGAAACAAATCCCATTATAACCATCATATTAACATAATATAAACCATATCCAATTATTGCCAACATCATCGTTATTCATGTCCAATTACCATAACTCAAATTCATACCCATGACCATAATCCATAAACCATAACCATAAACCAACCATAACCATAAACCAACCATAACCATTACCAGACCATAACCATCCCAAATCCCAATTTCCAACTCTAATCATGTAGGTCATCCAGGCGCTCATAACCGGGAGCACGGCTATCATGATAGTTTTAATTAACTCTGCAGAGTTTGTACCACTTTACCCACGTGTTTGTGATTTCATCACCCGTCGGCGACTAAAGAACCTCCCTTATGCCAGATACACTTCCTTTGTTGTATGGCCAAGAGATCACAAAATAGCCTTTACAAAGGGATTACTAGCCTATTTAGACCCCACTGAGGTTTCACCGGTGGCGATGCCTCCAACTGAGCACATCTTCAACCAAGGGCCCCCTCTTGAGCCATTCGGATCCCAGGGTAGTCCCGCCAATCATCAACAAACCCAATCCGACTACCCCTTCCCCGAGCATCCACAATGGTCCAAACAGCACTAGCAAAGCCCTAATTAATCAGCTACGCCGCACCCATACTTGGCCTCGTGGTGGCACTGTAGTCCTGGCTTATTCTCGCATGAACCGGTCCTTAGATCTAAAGCAAGCAAACCACCATAACATCCAACCCATCCACATACCAGGCTTGCTTAGATCACCCATCGCCATACCGTATTGACCAGTTCACATTAACAAGAATATCATTGATGCATAATTAAATGTGTAGTGTTGTTTGCCATCCCAATTAATTAAGCGAAGCAAAAAGGTAAAAACCCTTCCCGACTCTCTACCATAAATTCCAGGTGACAAGGGTGGTCAAACAAATCTAGTAAACTTCCTATCATAGGATTCCCATCAAATTGACACAGCATGCAGTTTTGCAAGCAAAACATTTATTTTAAAACAGGATCAATATGCTTCAAGGACACTTGCCTTGCTCCGGCGGATAGGGTTGCACGAGCGCTTCAAAGTCTTGGTTCTGAAAATCCTCGTATGCGGTCTCTTGAGCACTTCCCTCTAATCGTGATCACACATACAAGAATATACATACAAATCAACATGATGCACACACATTAATCAACATGCGATGATATGCATGCATGCAAGTACAATAATTAATTAACTATGGTTGTTTATTAATTAGATGTAACTAGTTCATACGCGTTCATATGAGTTTACGGGGAATTTAACGTGGATTAATGCTGCTGAAAATAAAATTATGGTGCAACTAAAATCAATTTATGTCTATTAGATCTAATGTGTTGCCAAAATTCGCATCGGGAACGAATCCTACCGTAGATCTGATAGCTTGACGGTCGAGGAACAAATGCGACGCGTAGACGAAGTGGATGGCGCAGCAGTCCCTCGGCGGCACGACGACGGCGACGATCTCCGATGGACAGTGGTACCCTCCTCTTTTTCGTTTTCTTCTTCCCCTTTTTTTCCTACTTTTCTTCCCCTGGCGGCGGCGGCTCTGGTGCCCCTTTTCCCCTCTGTACCTGCGGCCTTTTTTATTCGTGGTTGGCAGCGGCTGCCTTCTGGGATCAGGGAAAAACATAGGGACCTACGGTCCTTTTTATAGGTGCGGTAGTCTAGTTGGTTACGATGCGGGAGGTGGGAAAATCGGGCGGGCTGGGACCAGAAATCGCGCGGGACAGGGCGCGGGAGCGAGGCCGCGTGGGACGCCGGGCGGAGCGCGGGCGCTGGGCGGGAATCGCGGCTGGCGGGGTTTTCGGCGGGGGGGGGGGGGGGAATCGCGGGAGGGCGAGCGGGATTCGACGGGTGGGGCCGGGGCGTCGGGCGAGCGCCGCGCGCTCGGTGTGGCGGCTGGCGTCGGGGCAGGCGGCGGGGTCGGCGCGTGGGAGGGCGAGGCGGCCAGCGGCAGGCGGGGGCGCGTGCATCGGGCGGCGGTGGGGCCAGGGCCAGGCGGCGGGGTCAGCGCCTCGGGGCGCGCGGCGTGGGGTCGGCCGGGCGAGGCGTCAGGCGGCCGGGCCCGGGTGGCGCGGAGGCCAAGGCGGCGGGGTGGGAGCGGTGCGGCAGGCGGGGCCCGCGGCACCTCGGGCGGCGGGGCGTGGGAGGGCGCGCGGTCGGGCGTGGCTGCGGCGGCTCGGCCGGCCAGGCCACGGGGCAGGCGGCGGTCTTTTTTTTCTTTTTTTTATACTTTCTTTTATTATATAATTTATATTTATTTATTTTACTTTTTTTATATACTCTTTTTATTATATAATTTATTATATATATATATATTATTCATGTTATATATTTATTATTTATTATTATTATAATGTATATTATTAATATTAATATTTTATTTATTTTCATATATTGTTATATATATTATTTATATACATTTATATATTTTTATTATTATTATTTTTTATACTTATTCCCTATTACAAGTTTTATGCTATAATTATTATTTTCTATTTCTTCTTTTGCTACATACATTTGTATATATATGCTCCATCTTTTATGTTTTATTATTTTTCTTTTATCCTACTAATGTTTAATGCATGATCATGTATGCAATGCAGGATGCGAAAATTTAGGGTGTTACAATTCTACCCCCTTTAAAGTGAATCTCGCCCTCGAGATTCGATAGCGTGGAGAAAAGGTGAGGGAATTCTGCCTTCAGGTCTTCTTCCTGTTCCCATGTAGCTTCGGTTTCCGTATGGTGGTTCCATTGCACTTTGCACCAACGGATCCTCTTATTCCTTGTGAATCCAAAACGATGAGGTTGGCGGAGAAGTCTACCCCCCTTATTCTAAGGCTTACTTTTGGACATACTATATTTGTCCTCATCTCTCCTCCAGGAGACTTAACCAATAGAGTAAACTTCATATGAGAGATGGGAAAACTATACTTGGCAACATACTTCGATGCAATGAATGAATGCGATGCTCCAGAATCAAATAACATAGTCGCGGGGTTGGAGTTAGCAAGAACATACCAATGACCACGTCATCCGCTTGTTGAGCATCCTCCGTAGAGACATAGTTCACGTTGCCACGAGCAAAATTCTGTTGTCCACGGCTTCCTTGTGACTGTCCTCCATTAGGTCTTGGGTTTTGCCTCGGCGCATTGCTTCTTTGACCAAGGCCTGACTTAGGACATTGATTCGCAAAGTGTCCAGCTTCTCCATAAGTACAGCACCTCCTAACTCCACCAGAATTATTGGGACGAGCTTGGTTTTGAACATTGGCTCCAGGAAAATCAGCACGAGGTGCATAAGGCATTGCTTGCATATCAGGGCGCTGCTGTACAAACTGAGTTGGGTGTGGTGCATAACCAGGGCGCTGAGGCCAAGGCGGCGGGGTGGGAGCGGTGCGGCAGGCGGGGCCCGCGGCACCTCGGGCGGCGGGGCGTGGGAGGGCGCGCGGTCGGGCGTGGCTGCGGCGGCTCGGCCGGCCAGGCCACGGGGCAGGCGACGGTCTTTTTTTTCTTTTTTTTATACTTTCTTTTATTATATAATTTATATTTATTTATTTTACTTTTTTTATATACTCTTTTTATTATATAATTTATTATATATATATATATTATTCATGTTATATATTTATTATTTATTATTATTATAATGTATATTATTAATATTAATATTTTATTTATTTTCATATATTGTTATATATATTATTTATATACATTTATATATTTTTTATTATTATTATTTTTTATACTTATTCCCTATTACAAGTTTTATGCTATAATTATTATTTTCTATTTCTTCTTTTGCTACATACATTTGTATATATATGCTCCATCTTTTATGTTTTATTATTTTTCTTTTATCCTACTAATGTTTAATGCATGATCATGTATGCAATGCAGGATGCGAAAATTTAGGGTGTTACAATTCTACCCCCTTTAAAGTGAATCTCGCCCTCGAGATTCGATAGCGTGGAGAAAAGGTGAGGGAATTCTGCCTTCAGGTCTTCTTCCTGTTCCCATGTAGCTTCGGTTTCCGTATGGTGGTTCCATTGCACTTTGCACCAACGGATCCTCTTATTCCTTGTGAATCCAAAACGATGAGGTTGGCGGAGAAGTCTACCCCCCTTATTCTAAGGCTTACTTTTGGACATACTATATTTGTCCTCATCTCTCCTCCAGGAGACTTAACCAATAGAGTAAACTTCATATGAGAGATGGGAAAACTATACTTGGCAACATACTTCGATGCAATGAATGAATGCGATGCTCCAGAATCAAATAACATAGTCGCGGGGTTGGAGTTAGCAAGAACATACCAATGACCACGTCATCCGCTTGTTGAGCATCCTCCGTAGAGACATAGTTCACGTTGCCACGAGCAAAATTATGTTGTCCACGGCTTCCTTGTGACTGTCCTCCATTAGGTCTTGGGTTTTGCCTCGGCGCATTGCTTCTTTGACCAAGGCCTGACTTAGGACATTGATTCGCAAAGTGTCCAGCTTCTCCATAAGTACAGCACCTCCTAACTCCACCAGAATTATTGGGACGAGCTTGGTTTTGAACATTGGCTCCAGGAAAATCAGCACGAGGTGCATAAGGCATTGCTTGCATATCAGGGCGCTGCTGTACAAACTGAGTTGGGTGTGGTGCATAACCAGGGCGCTGAGGCCAAGGCGGCGGGGTGGGAGCGGTGCGGCAGGCGGGGCCCGCGGCACCTCGGGCGGCGGGGCGTGGGAGGGCGCGCGGTCGGGCGTGGCTGC
Organism: Tuctoria greenei; assembly: GCA_036927565.1. Lineage (NCBI taxonomy): Eukaryota > Viridiplantae > Streptophyta > Magnoliopsida > Poales > Poaceae > Tuctoria > Tuctoria greenei. The sequence continues at coordinate 193,859,993 of JAYESD010000005.1, forward strand.
GGCGGCTCGGGCGGCCAGGCCACGGGGCAGGCGACGGTCTTTTTTTTCTTTTTTTATACTTTCTTTTATTATATAATTTATATTTATTTATTTTACTTTTTTTATATACTCTTTTTATTATATAATTTATTATATATATATATATTATTCATGTTATATATTTATTATTTATTATTATTATAATGTATATTATTAATATTAATATTTTATTTATTTTCATATATTGTTATATATATTATTTATATACATTTATATATTTTTTATTATTATTATTTTTTATACTTATTCCCTATTACAAGTTTTATGCTATAATTATTATTTTCTATTTCTTCTTTTGCTACATACATTTGTATATATATGCTCCATCTTTTATGTTTTATTATTTTTCTTTTATCCTACTAATGTTTAATGCATGATCATGTATGCAATGCAGGATGCGAAAATTTAGGGTGTTACAATTCTACCCCCTTTAAAGTGAATCTCGCCCTCGAGATTCGATAGCGTGGAGAAAAGGTGAGGGAATTCTGCCTTCAGGTCTTCTTCCTGTTCCCATGTAGCTTCGGTTTCCGTATGGTGGTTCCATTGCACTTTGCACCAACGGATCCTCTTATTCCTTGTGAATCCAAAACGATGAGGTTGGCGGAGAAGTCTACCCCCCTTATTCTAAGGCTTACTTTTGGACATACTATATTTGTCCTCATCTCTCCTCCAGGAGACTTAACCAATAGAGTAAACTTCATATGAGAGATGGGAAAACTATACTTGGCAACATACTTCGATGCAATGAATGAATGCGATGCTCCAGAATCAAATAACATAGTCGCGGGGTTGGAGTTAGCAAGAACATACCAATGACCACGTCATCCGCTTGTTGAGCATCCTCCGTAGAGACATAGTTCACGTTGCCACGAGCAAAATTCTGTTGTCCACGGCTTCCTTGTGACTGTCCTCCATTAGGTCTTGGGTTTTGCCTCGGCGCATTGCTTCTTTGACCAAGGACTGACTTAGGACATTGATTCGCAAAGTGTCCAGCTTCTCCATAAGTACAGCACCTCCTAACTCCACCAGAATTATTGGGACGAGCTTGGTTTTGAACATTGGCTCCAGGAAAATCAGCACGAGGTGCATAAGGCATTGCTTGCATATCAGGGCGCTGCTGTACAAACTGAGTTGGGTGTGGTGCATAACCAGGGCGCTGAGCAGGAATAGAGGAGCTATAATGAGGCGCATTGGATGGTGCAAGGCGAGGGCGCACATTACTTCCTTGTTGCTGTCCTTGATATGGCGCCTTCCTCTTGATTTCTTGCTCCATCTCACGGATTTTGTTCTCAACCACAATCACTTTGTCCACAAGCTTCTGAAAGTTGGCATAATCACAATTGAGTAGTTGCACTTGGATCTCATTGTTGAGGCCTCTCATGAACAAGTATTGCTTCCGGCTGTCCCGACTAACATCCTCAGGCGCATATCTTGAGAGTTGAGTGAACTTATTGAGATATTCACTCACGCTTGATCTTCCTTGTCGTAAGTTCTCGAATTCTTGTCTCTTCAAGATCATAACACCTTCCGGCACATAATGAGAACGGAAACTCTCCTTGAATTCTGCCCAAGTGATCCTCTCTTGATTCTCATGAGCATTGCAATAAGCATCCCACCAATCTGCAGCTGCTCCAACGAGTTGATGAGAAGCAAATAAGACCTTCTCCCGGTCACTACATTGGACAATGGCTAGCTTCTTCTCCACGGACTTGAGCCAATCATCAGCATCCATAGGGTCAGCAGCTTGAGCAAAGGTTGGCGGCCTAGTCCTCATAAACTCTCCCAATCGGTTATGAGGAGATGGGGGTGGCGGTGGAGGCATGTGGGGCTGATTGTTGATATTGCCAGCCTGCAGCTGTCCTATGATCTGTATCATGGTCTGCATGAGCTGGTTTTGCATAGCCAATAGTTGCTCAATGTTGATAGCTCCATGTGCAGGTCCTTGTCCATTGTTATTTTGAGGTACTCCATGGTTCTCCTCCTCATCATTAGCATCCCTCTGGTTGCGGGTCCTCACCATCTGAAGAAAAGCAATAGGTAAGAATTAGAGAACGTCCCCAACTATATGCATCAAGGGATATGAATCTAACCAACTAGCTACACTAGCCTAGGTGGACATGGCAATGCTAAAGCATCCCAAAATCCTCTATTAAGCACACAAGCAAACAATATATAGCAAACAGCACACCAACAAAATCAAATCGAATCCTGAGTGCTCCTATGTGCTCTAAAGTGTCCATTCTATCTAGATTGCGTCCTACGGTCAACCTGTGGCTCTGATACCAATCTGTGACGCCCGGTTCCGAAAATGAACCAAGCTAACGCATATGTGTGCCAAGGATGTTCAACACACATACACGAGTGATTCACAAATGATAAACAGATAATTACCACAGCTCATATTATTAAATAAGTACTCTTATTACATAATTCATTAAATCCTCGAATTCAAGCTCTAATGAATATTAATGATAAGTTCAACTAATGCAGCGGAAATAAACTAATTAAACAACTAAGCAAACTAAGCAAAAGGGATAGCGCAGCTCCATACAACACCACAGGCAAAGTTGACGGTAGACACGGCCTAGATCTCCACATTATCGCCATTAAACTCACAATTCTGACCTGCAACTGTTGAGGTGGGGGATTGCAAGAGTGAGTACATGTCGTACTCAGCAAGTGTGGAAAGTATGACATGTGGCTTATTCAAATGACAAATGTAATAATGGCTAAGTGCTGAAAAGTACAGTAAAACATTTGAAAAGCATTATACTATGTCTATGTGAAACAAATCCCATTATAACCATCATATTAACATAATATAAACCATATCCAATTATTGCCAACATCATCATTATTCATGTCCAATTACCATAACTCAAATTCATACCCATGACCATAATCCATAAACCATAACCATAAACCAACCATAACCATAAACCAACCATAACCATTACCAGACCATAACCATCCCAAATCCCAATTTCCACCTCTAATCATGTAGGTCATCCAGGCGCTCATAACCGGGAGCACGGCTATCATGATAGTTTTAATTAACTCTGCAGAGTTTGTACCACTTTACCCACGTGTTTGTGATTTCATCACCCGTCGGCGACTAAAGAACCTCCCTTATGCCAGTTACACTTCCTTTGGTGTATGGCCAAGAGATCACAAAATAGCCTTTACAAAGGGATTACTAGCCTATTTAGACCCCACTGAGGTTTCACCGGTGGCGATGCCTCCAACTGAGCACATCTTCAACCAAGGGCCCCCTCTTGAGCCATTCGGATCCCAGGGTAGTCCCGCCAATCATCAACAAACCCAATCCGACTACCCCTTCCCCGAGCATCCACAATGGTCCAAACAGCACTAGCAAAGCCCTAATTAATCAGCTACGCCGCACCCATACTTGGCCTCGTGGTGGCACTGTAGTCCTGGCTTATTCTCGCATGAACCGGTCCTTAGATCTAAAGCAAGCAAACCACCATAACATCCAACCCATCCACATACCAGGCTTGCTTAGATCACCCATCGCCATACCGTATTGACCAGTTCACATTAACAAGAATATCATTGATGCATAATTAAATGTGTAGTGTTGTTTGCCATCCCAATTAATTAAGCGAAGCAAAAAGGTAAAAACTCTTCCCGACTCTCTACCATAAATTCCAGGTGACAAGGATGGTCAAACAAATCTAGTAAACTTCCTATCATAGGATTCCCATCAAATTGACACAGCATGCAGTTTTGCAAACAAAACATTTATTTTAAAACAGGATCAATATGCTTCAAGGACACTTGCCTTGCTCCGGCGGATAGGGTTGCACGAGCGCTTCAAAGTCTTGGTTCTGAAAATCCTCGTATGCGGTCTCTTGAGCACTTCCCTCTAATCGTGATCACACATACAAGAATATACATACAAATCAACATGATGCACACACATTAATCAACATGCGATGATATGCATGCATGCAAGTACAATAATTAATTAACTATGGTTGTTTATTAATTAGATGTAACTAGTTCATACGCGTTCATATGAGTTTACGGGGAATTTAACATGGATTAATGCTGCTGAAAATAAAATTATGGTGCAACTAAAATCAATTTATGTCTATTAGATCTAATGTGTCGCCAAAATTCGCATCGGCAACAAATCGTACCGTAGATCTGACGGCTTGACGGTCGCGGAACAAATGCGACGCGTAGACGAAGTGGATGGCGCAGCAGTCCCTCGGCGGCACGACGACGGCGACGATCTCCGATGGACGGTGGTACCCTCCTCTTTTTCTTTTTCTTCTTCCCCTTTTTTTCTCCTTTTCTTCCCCTGGCGGCGGCGGCTCTGGTGCCCTTTTTCCCCTCTGTGCCGGCGGCCTTTTTTATTCGTGGGTGGCGGCGGCTGCCTTCTGGGATCAGGGAAAAACATAGGGACCTACGGTCCTTTTTATAGGCGCGGTAGTCTAGTTGGTTACGATGCGGGAGGCGGGAAAATCGGGCGGGCTGGGACCGGAAATCGCGCGGGACAGGGGCGCGGGAGCGAGGCCGCGTGGGACGCCGGGCGGACGCTGGGCGGGAATCGCGGCTGGCGGGGTTTTCGGCGGGGGGGGGGGGGGGGGGGGGGGGGAGTCGCGGGAGGGCGAGCGGGATTCGGCGGGTGGGGCCGGGGCGTCGGGCGAGCGCCGCGCGCTCGGTGGGGCGGCGGGGTCGGCGCGTGGGAGGGCGAGGCGGCCAGCGGCAGGCGGGGGGCGCGTGCATCGGGCGGCGGTGGGGCCAGGGCCAGGCGGTGGGGTCAGCGCCTCAGGGCGCGCGGCGTGGGGTCGGCCGGGCGAGGCGTCAGGGGGCCGTGCCCGGGTGGCACGGAGGCCAAGGCGGCGGGGTGGGAGCGGTACGGCAGGCGGGGCCCGCGGCACCTCGGGCAGCGGGGCGTGGGAGGGCGCGCGGCCGGGCGTGGCTGCGGCGGCTCGGCCGGCCAGGCCACGGGGCAGGCGGCGGTCTTTTTTTTTCTTTTTTTATACTTTCTTTTATTATATAATTTATATTTATTTATTTTACTTTTTTTTATATACTCTTTTTATTATATAATTTATTATATATTATATATATATATATATTATTCATGTTATATATTTATTATTATTTATTATTATAATGTATATTATTAATATTAATATTTTATTTATTTTCATATATTGTTATATATATTATTTATATACATTTATATATATTTTATTATTATTATTTTCATACTTATTCCCTATTACAAGTTTTATGCTATAATTATTATTTTCTATTTCTTCTTTTGCTACAAACATTTGTATATATATGCTCCATCTTTTATGTTTTATTATTTTTCTTTTATCCTACTAATGTTTAATACATGATCATGTATGCAATGCAGGATGCGAAAATTTAGGGTGTTACACCCGGCTGGGAGGGACCCTTCCGAGTGATTAAAGTATCCCGTCCCGGAAGCGTTCGCTTGGCTACTGAGGATGGGACACCTCTCCCAAATCCTTGGAACATTGAGCACCTCCGTAAGTTCTACACTTAATATCACGGAGGTGAGTTTGTAGTAACTTGAGGTGTATGTTATAGAGTCATTGTAAAGAGTCGGGTAGTTCCTCCGGGAGAACAGCCGGACCTTTCTCGGAAGGTCTGCAAAGTTCATGCAACACTTGTCACAGTCTCAGGACTAAAAGTGTGGCTAGCTACCCTAGGTTAAACGAGAAATGAAACACGCTTAGCCTGGTTTTGTACCCTAAGAGTGTACTTGTTTCCCCTGTACCTTCGGACCTATAATGAAAGACATCTTCATGTGAAACAGACTCCACGTGCAGTCATTTTGTACAAGCTCAAGATTTTTTATTTTTCTCTTTCTTGTCTATAACAAAGATGTGCAATTCTTAAGAAATTTTAGTTCGACCAGTTCATATACGATTCGAGTTGTATTATCAATTCTTTTGGATTCAAATATTGTTCATGGCCCACTCGCCTGAATGCTGCCAAGCCAACCTAGGGCCGGAGTGTGCTATCGACTTAGCCTGGTCAAGCACCCTAAGTACGCCACTCTACCTACACCCCGGCGGGCAGAAGTAAGGCGGGTCCAAGTACAATTGGATCTGGAAGAAAAGACAACGCATTCGGTTGTATTTAGAATCGCGTTTGACCTAAAATTTTCTTGAAAATTGTAAGCCACGACGAAGTTATAGACAAGAAACGAATTTTACTATTTTTCTTGGCTTCAGAGTGCAGGAAAAATAAAAAATCTACGTTGATGGAGAAAAGCCGGAGCTAACAAAGCTCCGACTCCCCTAGGTGGCTTGTAATCGATGTTAAGCATTGAAAACGAGCATCACCGGAGCAACCAAGCTCCGGTAGAGCTAAGGGGGGCCAGTCGTCGACGCTAAATAAAAGATGGTGAGAAGACCCCACAAACGGAGTCTGCTACCGACAAACTACGTGTTGGCAAAGGTCACTGCCGGAGCTACTAGCTCCGACACCCCGGAGGACTAACTATCGATGCTCTACGCGTTGATAGGGCCTATTGTCAGAGCTACTAAGCTCCGACGATAGACAATGCCGGAGCTTCTAAGCTCCGACAACCTCAGGGGGCCTTCACTATCGAAGACTTCGGACCTACACTCTACAAGTTCGAAGCAAATGAGTCTTCAACAAAACACAATATCCTCTTAGTACATGTTCACAATCAAATTGTGTGCATCTACCAGGAGGCCAAGTGAAGACAAAAGTGTTGTAGACAAAAAGTGAAATTCACAAAAATTTGGGGATTTCATTCATCTGGAGACAAGGGATTACAAAATTGAGGAAGAAAAAGAGAGAATACAAGTGGGAGCTACGGAGATGGTCCTAGACCCTATGGAAGAACTAGGCGACCTTCTGGGCAACCTCCGACACGTTGGCTCGGGCAGCTTCACCTTCTCCTTCTCCTTCAACGGGACCTTCAAGCACCGGATCCAGAGGGAATTGGGGATTCTGGCTGGTGTAGCACGCCAGCACATACTCTGCGACGTTCTTCGCCAGGGATTACCCCTCAACCTCCAATTGGTCCGTGATGACGTCGCCCACCTTGGAGAGTTTGCTACCTGCCGAGCTCAATGCCTGCAACGACAGGTCCGGTTCCGGCTCCGGATCATCCGGACGCACGGGACTGAAGCCCATCGGTGTCAGCGCGTCGTTGGCCTTGCCCAGGAACTCCCAAGTCTGTAGGGAGTCCGCAGTCCTCAAGCCCTTCAATTCTTCCAAGGATCTTCTGGCCGCCACCAGTTCAGAATTCTCGCGAGTGAGGCGCTCAACTTCTTTGGCGTTTTGCTGAATCTTTTCAGCAACTCGCTTCTCGAGTTTTCCGAGCACCTCCTCTCGGAGGTGGATCTTGTTCCGGCGGTCAACCAGGTCCTTCTCCCTGCCCCTCACTTTCTTCTCCCTGGCTGCGATGGCACACTCTTGCTCGTAGAGTTCCTGCCCCCGCACCCAGGCTTTCTCCTCCTCCTCAGTGCAGCGCTCTTCCAATTTCTTGGTGCGCTCCTCGAGGCCCTTGTCAGCCAGAGCCACCTTTTCGGTGAGCTCCTCCTCCCTCTTCAGGACGTCATCCCGTAGCTCAAGGAGTTTCTGCTCTTCATCTTCGAGCCTCTTCTCCCTCTCCTCAAGTGCCTCCCGGCGCTTGATGAGAGTAGTGTTACTGGCTTCCAGCCTTTCTTGGCGTTCATCAGCCGCACTATTAGCTGCTTTGGCCTGCTCATAAATGGCCCGGGATTGAGCGTCGAGGGCGTGAGTCATGCTCTCCTTGTCATCCAATAATTTGCCCCAGTATTCCAGGCGGACCTTCTCCCGCTTAATCCATTCTTTGTCATCTGCTAGCCTCGACTGCGCCAGCTTGGTCTCGAAGTAGAACCGGTTACGCCACCTCCTAAGGGTTTGGCGCTCCTCTTCAAGAGCCTTGCTGTCGTGGAAGAATGCCAGCTGAACTTGACGCAGACTGGAGCAGGTGTTGTCAATAGACAATGACAACGAGATAGGTTCCGGACCTGCTGGGGTCTCCTCCGCTGGTTCCAGTGGGTTTTCAGTTACAAAAATTGGGTCCCACTCCTCAAGAGTGGTCCCCTGAGCCTCTATGGCACTACGGCTGTCCTCCGGGATGGCCTCAGTCGCCATCGAGGAAAATCCTGCTGATGAAGTTCTAACCTCCGGAAGTGGTTCTGAAGGCCCCGCCGCTAGGTCTTCATTTGCCCCCTTAGGCAGGGGGCCAGCAACCTCTTCTGGGCACTTTGGCTCAATCGCGGGAACCTCCGGCGTCGTTATTCCCGGAGCAGGGGTTGCTTCTGGCTCCGGCCTGGGCACCTCCTCTAGTGGGGGCTCGGGCGCCGACGCCTCTGCAACAACCGGCTCGGGAGCCGGAAGGTCTTCAACATCAACCGGCCCTGCAGCCGGAGCTTCAACAACAACCGGCTCTGCGGTCGGTGCTTCAGAGGTAGCCGGCCCAACCGCTGGGACTTCCTCAACATTCGGAGCGCACGCCGGGACTTCAATTACCTCCGGCTCAACCATCGGAGCTTCGACAATTTCCGGCTCTGGGGCCGGAATTACTGCTTCCTCCGGCTCAACGGCCAGAGCTTCCATCATCTCTACACCAGGACCCAGAGCTTCAACCTCCAGGGCAGGTGCCGCTGACGCATCTTCTCTCCCGTGGTCCGGTGCTACCACGGGAGTCTCTGGGGATGAGTCGAGGTCCATGACCACGACAGCTGGCGCCGGAGTTGTCGCAGCTTCAGCCACCACTTGGGGTGGCACCGAGACAGGAGCAGAAGCTTCCGCCCTCACAGCTTCAGCTGCTGTGGCTGAGGGTGGAGCCTCACTCCTCTTCTTGGGAACGCTGCAGATGATGGACGAAGAAACTTAAAAAACAGTTACTACAACAAAACAACTGTCCAAAGTAAAGATTAAAAATTACCTTGGGAGGCTTCCGCACCAGCTTGCGCGGAACCTCTTTCCCGGGCGTTCTGGGCTGGTCATAGCCGCCGCCGGCGTGGAAGCTCCGGAAGGCCCCCCGGAACTCGTTGCAGCCACGGGCATTTCCCTAGTCGAGGCCCCCCTCGATTGGGAAGAACCTCCGGACCTAGAGGCCTCAATCGGCCCTGGTGCTGGAGTCGCATGCCCGGAGCTAGCACCCTGGGAGGACGCCGCTGCGGGTACAGTCGCCACGGTTGTAGAAGACCTCCCCCTCCGGGGAGAAGGAGCCGATGCAGAGGTGGTAGGCCTGACGGACCTTTTGTCGGCATGCTGCAGCTTCCTCTTCCGGCTCAAGGGTTCGTCCGCCGGCTCCTTGCCCTTGCCGACGACCTAAACCCTTGGCTTCGGGGCAGGGTCGGAGCCACCTTCAGAAGCACCAGGGATCACCACCCTGGAGGTCGATCTTCTCTCGACGACACCAAGGTCGTCAAGAACGGGCATCTTCCGCCAGAGCTCCTTGCTGAACTCTACTTCCATTTCAGAGGGAGAAAAGCTGATGGCAGAGTCAAGTCGTCACCCGCGATGTCGATGCCGTGCTGGAACTTCTTGAGATGAAACTCCAAGGTTGTCCCCGCCATGTTGGACTTCAGCCCGGTCTCGACCTGGTCGTCGTCCATCACACTGTTGAGGGCCCAAGCGAGTTTTTCTCTCCTCTTCAGCGGTGCCCACTTGTTGACCAGGAAGTTGCAAAACACCGGCTGAGGAGTTAATCCTCCCTTCACGCACTGGCGGATCCTGGTCAGAGCGGGGTTGAAGGCGTCCGCCAGCACCGAAGCTTCACTCCAGACTGTAGTGTCAATGTTGGGGAGGCCTTCGGGCAGCTCCAGCTTCTCATGCTCCTCCACCCGGATGACTATCCAGTCCTTCTTCCAATCATCCCACTTCCCAGAGGGAAACGACCGGAGGTACTTGAATGGGCACTTCTTGCGCTTCACGAAGTAGTAGAAGCCAAGGTACTCATTGCTCCTACCGGTGGTATGGACGGTGAAGAAGGTCCGGAAGAGTTCAATGTAGGGGGGGGATGCCCACCCACATCTCACAGAAGTGGACGAAGATAGACACAATAAGAATGGAGTGGGGGCCAAGGTGGTATAGCTGCAGACCATAAAAGTCTAGCAGCATCAAGAAAAAGGAGGAAAAAGGTGGGATCAACCCCACCATGGCGTACGAAGAGAAGTACACCATTTCGCCGGCGTGCTCCTTCTCAAACGGGAGCTCTCCCCCGGCGTGGACCAGACGGTTGAAGAAGTCCGGGGACCATCCCATGAGGGCCCGGACCTTCTTCAGGTCACCGTCGGTCTTCAAACGGCTCTCGCGGAGACCCAACTCCATCGCAGCACAACAAGGCAAGAGAGGAAAAGCGAGCACAAGTTGGGAGTTTGAGCGCAAGATCAGATGAGAGGCGTAAAGAACTCCAGACGGTGCGCTCCTTCCTTCTTAAGTAACCCCTCGCAACGCTTGGATGGAAACCGCAAGGAAGTCGAAAATACTACTCAAAAATCCTACCCTGCCGATAACGAGAGGGCCCGGGACCACTCCGACGATCAAATCGAGGTTCTTACCTAGGCGAACGGTTTTCATCATGAGGCGGGAAACCCGAAGGCGGCGGCCTGACAAGGCGCGCAGAACTGATACGATTTTTGTATCCAGAATCGGAGACCTTCAATTGCTTGAGATCCCCACGCCAAAGATCTCATCTGCCGCACACGGGATACACCACACGGCGAGGATTTAACTCCAAACCATCGCCAACGGCACATCCGAAGACCTTTGAAGACTCAGTTCAAAAGTCGCGAGGATGGACCCACCTCTGGCGGAATGACTTCACCCAAGGAGTCTTCCCCAGAGGTGGGCCTAGGGGGCCACTGTCGGTACTCTGGGAACCGTACACCCCTTGAGATTACAAAGATCTCGAGGGAAAGTCATCTACTTGATTTGAAGACCTTCGGAGGCCCACATGTCAGACATAACCGGACCCGCTTGTCCAACATGGTTAGTCCCAGGGTCGCCACGTGTACTATCAAACCGAAGCTACCACCCACAAGGGGGAAGCTCCGGGCTATGTACCGAAATAGCACCCTCGGACCTAACCCCAGACCGAGAGAAGCTCCGGAACTGACACGTGTCAAGCAGCTCCGGACCTATCTGTTTCCCACAGTATGCTCCGGAGCTGCCACGTGTCCAACCGTCGGATCTTCAGCCTCTAACCTCCGGAAGACCCCACAACGGCTCCGGATCTTCAAAGGGGAATCAAGGACTTCAAGACCCGATCAAGTGTCATTAATACTATATTAATGACACACGATCGGACGACCTTAATTATCAGTAACGGTGCTATGAAAGCCCATAACTCGGTCATTAAGGGTAATTAAACGTGATTGAATGTGTATCAATATCAGTAACCACTGGGTCAAGCTAACTTGTAACGGCCTGCCCTTGTACTATAAAAAGATAGGCCAATGATATATAGAACACACTCTCGGAAGACACGCTCACTCTACATCCTGAACTCACTTTGAGCTCAGACAACCAATACAACACCAACACATCCCGTGGAGTAGGGTATTACGCTTAGGCGGCCCGAACCACGTAAATCTTCGTGTCTACTGTGTCATTTACACTTCACCTTCTTGATCTCTGCACGCCCACACCGAACCTCAAACTCCTCTAACACTTTAGTAGTGTCGGGAGGTCTGCCGGATCAAAACCACCGACGGCCTATTTTCACATGCTCTTTGTTTCAGTCGGTTTTGAAATCCGCTTGTGATAATATTTTTAGAACCGCCTGCGATGAAGCTTTTTATAGTAATGGTAAACCGAGAAGAATCTTGTACCATGCATGCGTAAATTTACATATGCTTGATGCAGATATTACTGAGACCATTTTTGTTCACTGTTTGATTACCTGGTGAGGGACCAGCATTGCAGCATATCTAGCAAGCTCACCAGCTCTCCAGTCCAGCACAACGGGAAACCAAGGGCAAGCGGCATCAAGCCTCACAAACCACAGCCTAATTTCGGGCAACTCTGACAGGCACGTGATTCCAAGTGGCAACAACCGTCTGCTGGCCACCCGATGGACACGCGCCGCGCATCCGATGGCCGAGGCGGCTTATTGTTACGCGGTACGATGCCGCTGTGGAACACCTGACGACGAGCACAGCGGTGGCGCCAAGGGTCCATGAAGAGGATTACGTAGGGCCCAGCGGTCATTCACCTAACCACCACCGCACAAATCCATGCGGTCCATGCACGTGATGAGCAGACATTTTGATCAGTTTGTACGTCTAGCTGGTTTCCTCTGAACATCGTCATTCTGTTCTAGTTAGTGATCACCTGATGAGTAGCTAGGGAATTTCGAGTGTACGTCAAGCTCTAATCAAGCTTGAATTTCGCAATCTCTGATACTATAGCTTGCACTTCTAGTTTGTTCGGATTTGTTACCGGATTTTAGTGGCAGTTATTACGTAGCTCAAAAATTGATGCAAGTTCCGAGTTTTGAATTGATGTGAACGCTAGTTCAGTTTTATTTTATTTTATTTTTTTGCATTGCCACACAAGTGCGTATCAACTGCAAGACATTATTGTTTGTCAGGTGCTTGAGGTAGCCACATGCACAGCGCGTTGCAGGAAACCCTGCGCCTTTTATGGATGATACAACCACAACATGCCCCCCCCCCCCCTTCCCCGCGCTTTCGGACAACTTGGGGGTGAAACCCTAGCGGGCGCTGCCGTGGTCACTTTCTTCCGATGCTTCCATCCATATTGCTGCGGGAGCGAGCCGCCAGATCACGGGGCGACGAAGGATGGCGGCGGCAAGGACGGCGCGACCTGGGCGGAGCAACGCACGCGCCGACGAGGTGAGGCGGCGCGGCTCCTGCTCGACAGCGCACTGGCGCAGTGGCGCGACACGAGCTCGGTAGCACATCTGGCGCTGCGGCGCAGGCGCTGTGAGCTCCACGTTGAGGAGAGGAGGTGCATGATCAGCGGGATCTGTCGAGGTGTGGGCGGCGTGGCGCTATCAGCGCAGCGCGGGCGGCGCTGGCCGTGTGGTGCCGGCTCGGCCCCAGCACAGATGACACTGGATCTGGGCACCGCAGGTTTGTCTTCAGCGTGGGTTGAACACTGGTGGAGAAGATGGTGGCAGCTGCTTGGATGGTGACTGCAACACAAGAGGTTCCACAATGTCGCATGTGCAGGATGGCTTGCGTGCGACGACAGAAGACATGGTTGCTGGTGCTTGGCATCAATAATGGTGTTGTGGAGACAGTGGTGAAGCGAGTTGTAGAAACCACAAGGTACAAAGGTTGTGATGTGCTGCCGCTTGGTGGGTGTCAAAGGCGACTCTGATGCGTGGTGTAGAGTTGTCGGGTGTGGGAAACCGACGAGGGAGTGGTGGCGTCACTAATGATATTTGGGCTGTTGACGGCCAGATCTGGTGGGTTGCTCGTTATAGGAGTGACCGATGGTGGTGATGACCTTCCTCTCCTGGACGGTCTCCTGGAGTGGCGGCTGTGAAGCCTGCGGGTTGCCGTGTCAGGGATCTGGGCAGTGGTGCTCACAGATGTTTGCAACAGCGGATTTGGGTGGCAGGAAGCCGTGGAGCGCCCGCGACGGCGGATCTGGGCGGTGGGGCTCCCGAGCGCCGACGTCAGCAGGCTGTGATGTTCTTGGTTAGGTCGGGGGTTCGTGCTTCGGCCTCTGAGGCACATCGACTTGAAGGTGATGAGTAGGAGTATCTCGGAGATCGTCGTGCGTCTGGTTTGGTTGTTGGGGTTGTGGGTGAGTCGTAGGCACTCCTACTCTGTGGTGTCTCAAGTTGGATGATCGTCAAATCTAGCTGTTGGCGATGATGATGAGAGTTTCTAATACAATAGTCTATTAAGGTTAGAGGATTTTGGTTACGGGTGAAAACCCAGCCTCGACAAAACGTCGTGCTGACAGCAGCAGCGTTGCGGGCTTCGTGAGTCTTGTTGATGTGTTTTCAAGGTACCCTCTTCCCTGCAAAGCCTTCGAGTGGAAATCTTACTAGCGACGGCGGCGTTTCTACGTCATGTGCCTCCTTGGTGGCGTCGTTTTTGGAGGATGGAGATTGTATGGAAGTTCTTTTCAGCTCTAACCAGCAACGAGTTCATTGGGCATCCACCTTTAGATCTCCATAGGGCTAGTTGTGTTTGTGTCGTCGTGTGGAGGATGTAGCATCATCCTCTTTGTTGTATAGTTTTCGGGTCCGATTTCCCATATAAACTGAATCATCCTTTTGAGCTTTCGAAAAAAGAAAAAAAATGGTACAACCGCATATGACACATACAATTTTGCAGCAGTCAAATTGCGCGCCCTCGTCACATTAACCGCCATGGTTATTTTCATGTAGCAACGTTATCATGGATAAGATATGTGGTGAGCTGGTACTTGATGTACTGACCTCCATGGATCGGATGTCTTGGATTTCCGATCTTCATATATTGAATAACAATAGTGCATTATTAATTCAAAAAACTTTGTACATTTGAGCCATGCATGCACGTAGATAAGCATATGAAACGGAACGATTTTGTGTCCATTATCCGGAGAAGATACACACATTTTATCCATTCGTTCAGCTAAGCTAGTGGCGCTGATCATGCAGCCGCTCTTCTTTTCCGACGGCTCGATCGGGATGCTGGCGAGAAAATATGTAAAGAATTGTTTGGGACTGCTCCACTCGATAAAACCCAGCTCGACTCCCGAATCTCCAATCCAAAGACCTCTAGTGTCACTAATTTCACTAAATTAACGGAATCAAGGGTCAACTTTACGAATTTTATGAAGCTCCTCAAAAGTGCTTTTAGAATCTAGGTTTTTCCAAAGTCCTCACAGAATTGCAAGAAAAACGGAAATAGCCACCAACCGCTTCGTCCTTTCCCTTCTGTCGTCATCGACCTCCCTTTATTACCCAATTGGTCAATTTCAACACTGGGGTCCACACCCTCGCCAGACGGAGGTCCCTGGTGCCATGGAACCCGACAAAAGGAATGGGTCGTGCACTTCTCCCTTGATTCCCCAAGTCGTTGGAGCCCGAACGTCATCCGCCATCGTGCAAGCACACACTGTGCCATGTTCCGGCGGCGGCGCCTCGCGTCGGCCTACCTTGCTACATGCCTAAGTGTGCTAGCGCCCTGGCTAGCCAGGCCGCGGGCACGCAGCTTCAAGGCTTGTTTGGATAGAAGTGGATTCACTCTAATCTAAGTGGATTGGAGAGGATTGAGATAAAAATGAGTTCATTTTACACTTCAATCCACTCCAAAGCAAGTAGATTCAATTTATCTAAACAAAGCCTCAAGGACTTACGAGCAGGCCAGCTCTTTATCCCGTTAGCTCTTTTTTTTTGAAAGCCATTGGTTCTGAGTGGCCAGCGGCGTTGAATTAAGAAGGAGACGGGCACCTGGGGCGAGCAGCGCTCGAACTTGGGCGAACGCAACTCGCCCCAGCTAAGCCAACTAGTCGAGCCCCCGCTCGACTCCCCCCGTTAGCTCTATCACGTACACAGCAAAATTTTGTTGGCAAATCACATTGACATCAACGCAGCTCCTTTTTGTGCAGTACCTTATTTAATAATTGATTTGAGAATCATTTAAGAAGTTAACAATATATACCATTCTCTTTTATATCAAACCGACAATCATACATCATCCTAGAGCCATAAGAGATAAATCCAACCAAAACCTCATATATTTAGAATTGGAACTAAGCTGCAAGCTGCTCCATGCATCGTGGAGTGAAGTAGTTCCAAACAATCTCTAAGCCTATAGCTCTGATCTGGTCCTCTCTGCACTTCTTTCTTTTTCTGTGCAGGTCCTCCTTCAGTTTGAGATGTTTGGTTATCGGTGACGGACCTAGGATTTTAATATAGGGTATGTCGTACAAAAAATTAAGTAATTCAGTAAAATATTGTAAAATTTGTATAGTTATTTGATACTGATAGTAAATAACATGATAAATATTAAATTTAACAAATTACAATAAAAATAGTTCGTTCACCTAAGAATAGCATGCGTTAAATGTGTAAATAAAACAGACTTAAATTCTGAAACTGTGTATTATATTCAACAAAATTACAATATAAATAGGTTGTCCATAACATACATTAAATATAAAAAACAAAATTAAAGGTTTCAAATTTTGTATCAAATTCAACAAATTACAATATAAATAATTTGTGCATATGTGAATAACAAGTATACATTAAATATGAAAACACAATGTTGAATGACAAAGGCCTTCTCTTGCTAATAATGGACATGTTCCATCATCGTCCACAACAAGTGGCACTCACCTGAACGCAAGCAAAGACCTGTTGTCACATCTGAAACGAATCCATCACCTCTCATCTGCAGTTCGCACTTCCGATGGCCGCTGCCGACTCTCTCAGACTCTCACCACCGAACCCGGCGACCCTTACAGCCCATGCAGATGGCAACGACAGCCACGGCGTCCACTACGATGGCAACTCGCTTCATGCGCCGTGCCAATTTTGGTCCCAGACTACAATTCTATTTGTTTTTGGTTCCATGGCACCTACAACATCCACGGGGTGGAGTCTCCGATCTCTCTTATTTCTAAGTCCTTACACAACGAGCCATGTTTCCATTTCAAACTCCTTCAAACTATCTTGTTTAACATTCACTTCTAATTGTCTGCCTATGTGCACCTTCTATATGCGTGTCCAGGATGGGGAGGATGGGGTTCAGGCTTCAACAAAAAAGGAGGCTGGTGTTGTTATAAGAGGCTTGTTACAACCTTGCAGTTAATTCTCAACCTACTAGATGAGTTATCTTGTGATAGAAAAAAATACATGAGTTTCAACATTCACATTCATGTTTTCTCTTGATATGTTGAAGATACAGGTCAGAAGAGTAGATGGGCAATTAGTGCTAGATTGGTCAATTTAATAAAAGGTTGTCAGGTGCCTGAATTTTATGAAAATTTCGGTCACTAGGTAATTAGCAATTAATTACTATTATTAACCATTAATCCTTATAATTAATCATTAACCCTTAATTCTATATATTAATCAATCACAAAACTATTTATTTTATTATTTTATAATTAACATAACCCTTTCAAATTACAGCTTAACAATTAAAAAACAAAAAAAACAGTTAACCATGTCCTGATCGCTCCGCACCAGAGCGCCAGAGCTGTCGCCTGAAATCTAGCACCTACTCAGGCACCTTTACTGCTAATATTCTCGATTTAAAATATCACGTATAAGAAAAGAGTTTGAGATATCAAACCAAGTAGGATAGGGGGAAGAGGAAATCAATTTTTTCCTCTCAAACGCACAAAAGAGTTGTGTATCATTATATTAAGAGAAATATTTTTTCTTACATTGTTACAGACTGTAGAGTACAACAAGCTATGCGCGGCCACACACACGCTCTCTCAAGCACAAAATACACTTTGCTTTGACCTTTCGGACTAGTCAAGTCAATTAGACAACTACTGCCTCCGTTATTAAATTATTGACGTTAAAAAGAAACAACTCTAGTTTATTTTAAATTGTAATTCTTGTCCTAATGTCAACAATTTAAGAATGGATGAAGTAGTTTTAAGGATACTCTGTTACGCACATCCTTGCTTCTTTCTTGATCCGGTCAACCAATTACTACCGCCATTCTTTATTAACTGTTGCTTCGGACAGAAAAGGTGAATTAAAATGAACTATGAAAGTCTGTCTTAATGACATTTAATTCGGTACAAAAGGAGTTTTACAGAATTAGTCGTGTGATGCTTCCTTGTTGGCTTCGTGAGCAGACATGCCCCCGGAGGATCTGCTTTCGGCCTCTACACTTTGAGATGCTTACCTTCTTGATCAGCGATTGCACGGATTTCTATAGCTAGCCACTAGTGCACTGATTGTATCGAGATTTAAGATTTGTGACTGTGCCATTTTATTAAAATTGTTTATAATTGCATCTGCCCTGCTTCCATGATACCCGCAACATCCATCAGGATGGTGCTCTTAATGTCTCCTATTTCAAAGTCTCAATACGATGAACCATGCTTTTATTTCAAACTTTGACATTATTATGTGTAGCAATCGTTTCCGGCAGTCTACTATGTGTGCCTTTTATGCACATGTTTAGGATATAGGAAGCGGTTCATGCTTCAATAAAAAGAGGTTGTTGGTTGCTGAAGTACAATGTCACACTTAATTCTTGATGTAGGATCGAAGAGCACGTGAAAAGCTAATAGACGGGGGTGAATTGTATATTAAAACTTTTACAGCAGAAACAACGAAAACCTCTTAGCAGAAAATCAATCTATTAAAAAATCGTACGTGCAACTGATCTAAACAGGTTGAACTGCAACAAAAGTAGTAGATATTATAGAGAATCTAGTTACGAAGACATGACAACAAGAATCATGAAAAATCATCGAGAAAAACTCAAGTTCTGATCAAAAAATCCAACAAAGATCAATCTGTTCTACCCGAGTAAAAACTAGATCTGTAACACTACAAAGAAACTCACCACAAATCTAATGATCTTGAAGTTTTCACAGATGATAGATAATCAAGTTTTGAAGACAACCCAAAAAGAATCACGTCAATTGGATCTGTAAAACTCGAGTTATGATAAAAACACCGAAGCAACATAATGTGCAGAAACTCGACAAGAAAAACTTGTCTGAAATAACTCAGATGAACAAGGCATAAAAGCTCCTCTAAACTTCGAATTTTATTGATCAGAACACAAGATGAACAACCTAAAGTCATCACACACTGAGCTGTGGTCCCCCTTGCTTATATAACCAGCCCTAAGGCCAACTGAAACCTAACAAGGACTCTAATCCTACTCAGTTTCAACCGAAACTTTCTATAACTGCTCAAGACTCTTCTATAAACAGATAGAAGCAATCTTAAGACTTCCAAACACCTTAGGAACCTACCAAATATTGCTAAAACAACCCAACTTCATGCTCACCACAAAATCTAACCCAAATAAAATCTAAACTTTCCATAAATGAACCATAACCACCTTAGCCGTAGCCTGAGGCATAAACTAGTCAGTTGGACCTTTCCGGCCACATCTTCACGTCCACTTCTCTTCATCACGCCTTGGAATCATGTTGCCACATCTGTGGACTCCTCCAACACATGCAAACACTTTCCAACAACATTCACGATACCTTCATATGCATTATTCTTGACCCAAACATGTTGCACGACTTCCCGATCAACTCAACCACAATTCCTTCCGAACTTGATTGTTGAGCCTCATATTCTCCCTAAGACTAGTTCAATGGATCCCGTCACCAACCATGTCTTGACCTCAAGCAACGCCTCTACATGAATAAACAACCAATCTTTGCGAGCCCAAGTTCTTGGCTTGACTCTTGTTAGTCTGAAAAACACAACACCTTACATGAGCACCTCACATAAGCATGTTGCAAATCATAGCAAAATGATATCAGCCATAACCACCAAAACACACCAAAAACTTAGTAAGAGAATACTAAGCAAACTTTTCATAAGCCAAAAAAAAAAGTTCAAAATATTGTGAGTTAAAACAGAGCAAAACAGGACAATCAAACTCAATATGAAAACTATGCACATTAACGGTTACTCCCGATATAAACTGAAAAAGTTCAGACAGTGTGTATCGGGGTGTATCGTGGTGTATTGGTGTAAGCTTCAAAACTTTGAATGTAAACATTCACTTTTATTCTAATTGCTAATGTATTCAGCACACATATGTCTCACAATCTCCCTCTTGATGAATGCATTGGTAATACCACTTAGAATTCGAACATTGGCTTATTCACATGAAAAGTTTTAAAAGCAAATTTCTCCCCCTTTTTGAAAATAAAATATCAAATGAGAAAAATTCAAAAAAAAACCTGAGAAGAACGTGTAAAACTCGTGAATGTGTGCAATGTGTGACATATTTCTCCTCCTTTGACAATGTATTTAGCAAGGTTCAAATGAGAAGTTTCAATTTTTATGAGCATATTATAATATAAACATATAAAACAAAGCTCATCCAAGTCATACTATCAAGTAACTTATATTCTCACATCAATGAGATACATAAAGTAGTGTACGCCATGCTAGAGATCAAGTGTAATTTTCAATTTAATCAAGTTATGATCTCACAAATATAACTATTTCACACTTGTTGCTGTATTTTTCATTTTTCAAAATCATTTAAAACACAAATTCTGATCATATAACATTTGCAAGAGATTATATGCCGCATCTGCCTTATTCTAACCAACCAAGTCAATCATATGTTGAAAGCATCTAGGCCCCCCTCATGTAGTATGGTTTTGGTGATTAATGACAACCATTGAACTTTACTAATGAATTTGTGAATGCAAGGTCCCTATAAACACTAAATAAGATGAAATGATCATGTCATTGGAGACCCATAGATACTCAACTTTCGAGATCAAATTCATGAGATAAAGACAAGACGTGAAGGCTCTATGTCCAAGTCACTCAATCAAAAATTGACATCATACAATGCTTAAGAATCATAAGAGAGCCTTGTGGAACAAATGTCTAAGAGGTCATTCGAGCAAGACACAAAAGATTCACTCAAAACAACTCGAAGCAAACAAAATCAACTCACCAGATCAACCGATGATTTCCAAAATGAACACATCGGTCGAGTTGATTCAACTGAAGAAAAAGACCTCAGACAAATGAACTCACCGGATCATCCGATGTGAAGGGCTCAATAACATCGGTGCATCAGTACAGTTTGCAGTATAATTGGACCAAGTGAAGCACCGGATCATCTGATGTGCAGACTTACACACATCGGTTGATCACTCCAGTAAGCATCAAGATCAAGCAAATTCTGGAGGAAGAGCCACCGGATCATCCGATGAAAAGACTGGGGCAACATCGGTCTAATAACGGTAATATCTGACACAATGACGTCAGCCAAAGTAATTACACCGATGATAACTAGAGGGGAGACATCGGATCATCCGGTGTGCACAGAAAAGTTCTGTCAGCCTACTTTTCCGACGGCTATTTCGGTTAAGCTGGCTATAAAACCCCTCTAACCCAGTCATTTCGACAAGTCTTGATCACCTGAAGCCCACTACACATCCAAGAGCATTCAAGACTATAGAGCATACATTTCCACACTTTTAGATCATTTGTAATAGGCTAGAGAGAAGCTTGTGTGCGTTCTTTCTCTGTGATTGAACTCTCTAGGCTAGTGAGAAGTTGAAGAAGATCGTTCCGGAGCTTGCCAAGGTGTGTGTGGAAGCCCGGAACATCGAAGGTTGTACAAGGCTTGAGCTCCACCTTGCCGGAGATGGCGAACGGAGAAGATTAGTGAAGACTCCATTGTCTCGGTGACATTGGAAGTGGCAAAACCCTTCGGTGGGTGCCACAACGTGGATGTAGGAAGATCCTTGCGATCTTGCCGAACCACAGGATAAACCCCCGTGTCCCCTAGCGTTTGCATTCCTCTCCCTCTCTTTACATTTTGCAATCTTTACTTCACAAGTTATATCTACGTTGATTGCATAGCTAGAACCGCATTGGGAATTGGGCTTAAGTAGTTCGTTTTTTAATTGTCTTAAAATTTGAAAGAAAGCCCAATTCACGCCCCCTCTTGGGCGTTTCGATCCTTACAATTGGTATCAGTGCAAGGTTGCTCATAGGATCATTCTAGCTTCACCGCTAGAGAGCAAAAATGGCCAAGGTTGGGGGTTCGGTTCCCATCTTCGAGGGCAAGAATTTTGCCTATTGGAAAGCACGCATGCGCGCTTACCTTGAGGCTATTGCTCCCGAAGTTTGGGAAGCGACTCATGCGGGATTTGGAAAACTTAACTATGTGGGTGATCAAGTTAAGTGGGATGCTAAGGCTAGGAATGCTATTTATGAATGCATAAGTCAAGATGTCTTTTCTAGAATTGCTAGTAAGGAGAAAGCTTGTGAAATTTGGGCTTGCTTGATAGAAATCCATGAGGGCTCATCTCGTGTAAAGGAACTTAAATATCACATGCTCAAAGCTAAATATGATGAATTTAAGATGCTTCCTCATGAAAATGTTAATGAAATGTTTTCACCCTTAAATGTTCTTATTGAGGAAATTAATGCTCTTGACATAGCGTCTCTTGGCAAGGGACTTATTAACCGCAAGATCCTCATGCTCCTTCCCAAGCCGAAGTACAACATCATCAACTCCATGCTCCAAAAGGAATCACTTGACAACATTGAAGTCTCGGAGCTCATTGGAGAAATACACGCTCATGAGATGAGTGTACTTGGGATGATGGAGCAATCATCATCAAAAACAATTGCTCTAAAGGCCTCCACCAAGAAGACAATCCTCAAGAAGAAGAAGGTGGTTGAGCCTAGCTCAAGTGAAGAAGAGCAAGCTTCAAGTGAAGATGACGATGATGAGCTCGCCTTGATGATGAGAAAGTTCTCACGCTTGAACTCCAAGATCACCAAAAAGGGATACACCTTTGATCCCAAGAAGAAGACATTTCTACCAAGAAGAGATGATCGCAAGATATGCTACAATTGCGGAGATCAAGGCCACATCCCCTATGATTGTCCAAAACCGGACAAAAGGAGAGAGAACTACAAAGGCAAGCAACGCAAGCTTGAAGAAAGTGATGATAATGAAGAAGAAGCCAAGCCCAAACCAAGAACCTTTGGGAAGAAGAAGCAAGACAAGGGCAAGAAGGCAAGACTCTTCCCAAAGAGGAGAAGTGGTCCACAAAAGGTGTTTATGTGTGAAGCAAATGAATGGGTCACCGACGAAGAAACAAGTGATGAAGAGAGTGAAGAAGAAGAAAGCTTGGCCGGCCTTGCCATTGCCAACCATGATGACTCACCTCTTCATCCACCACCCATGTGCCTCATGGCTAAAGGTAACACCAAGGTATGTGACGACTCTAGTGATGATGAGCTTTCCCCCGATGATTTAACTTCTTTGATTAATGAATATCATGCCATCATTAAGAGAGAGAAGAGTAAGGTTAAAACTCTTGAAGAAATTCGTGCTAAACTTGAGAGTGCTAACCTTGATTTGCTTGACAAGTATGAAAGCATACTCAAAGAGCATGACACGCTCAAATCTCATGTCAAGCAAATTGAGGAAGGAAATGCTAAAATCAAGGTAGACAATGATGAGCTCAACATAGCACACCAAACTCTCTTGGAGGAGCATAACAAGCTAACTCATGAATACCAAACACTTAACATTGCTCATGACATGCTTGATCAAGAGTTAAAAGATGCAAAGAAACAAACTCTCAATGATAAGATATCCATTACTTCGCATGTCTCTAATGTCTTGGACAAGTCTTTGTCTTTAAAAGCTAATGCTAGGGAGAAGGACTTGTTGGAGGAAATTGAGAGTCTCCGCACTAGTGTGGCTAGACTTTCAAAAGGTGAAGTCAAGCACAAGGAAATCCTCTTCCAACAAGCGAAAGCCTTCAACAAAAGAGGACTTGGATCCTTCCCGGTGCCCAACAAAGGAAAGGTGCCCTCACCGGAGCTTAGAACAAGCTTCATCAAGGAAGTTGGTTCTTATTGCCAACATTGTGAGGTCACCAGTCACCACACAAGGGAGTGTCCTCTTCCTAACCGACCTTCACCTAAATTGCCTACTAACTACAAATCTATTTTCAATGATCGCTATTATCTTCTTAGCAAAGTGAATGGCAAGGTGAAAGCTAGGTTCATTGGCAAAGACATGAAGAGCATGAAGGGGAAGCTCCCCAAGCAACTTTGGGTCCCAAAGACACTTGTATCTCACATACAAGGACCTAAGTTGGCTTGGGTGCCTAAAGTCAAAAATTAACTTCATGTGTGTAGGTGAACTACAAAGCCGGAGGAAAGCATTGGGTACTGGATAGCGGGTGCACTCAACACATGACCGGCAATGATGGTATGTTCACCACCATAGAAAACCCCGGTAATCATGAACAAGTCACTTTTGGTGACAATTCTAAGGGTAAGGTAATAGGATTAGGTAAAATTGCTATCTCTAATGATTTATCCATTTCTAATGTGTTGTATGTTAAGTCGCTTAGCTTTAATCTACTTTCCATTGCACAACTTTGTGATCTTGGACTAACATGCACATTTAGCAAAAATGATGTTGTTGTAAGTAGTGAGACAAGCAAAGAGCTAATCTTCAAAGGGTTCGGCATGGACATCTCTACTTAGTAGATTTCTCCAACAAGAATGCTAGCCTAACCACTTGTCTTTTCACTAAGACAAGCTTGGGTTGGCTATGGCACCGACGCATAGCACACATTGGAATGAGCAAACTCAAGAAGTCATTCAAGCTTGGGATGGTGACGGCGTGAAGGATGTGACGTTTGAGAAGAACAAGCTTTGTAGCGCTTGTCAAGCCGGGAAGCAAGTTTCTTCACACCACCCAATGAAGACAATGGTGTCAACCTCCAAGCCACTTGAACTAATCCACATGGACCTCTTCGGACCGTCCACATACCAAAGTTTTGGCAGTAACCTCTAATGTCTTGTTATAGTTGATGACTACTCTCGCTATGCTTGGACTCTATTTTTAGGTGACAAGAGTGAAACTCCGGAAATGTTCAAGACCTTCGCCAACCGTGCTCAAAGGGAATTCCAACTTCCCATTATCAAGGTCCGGAGTGACAACGGCACCGAATTCAAGAACTACAACATAGGGGAGTGGTGTGACCGTGAAGGTGTGAAGCATGAATTCTCCGCCACATACACTCCTCAACAAAACGGTGTCGTTGAGAGGAAGAACAAAACCCTCATCACTCTTGCAAGAGCAATGCTTGATGACTACGGCACGTCGGAGAAGTTTTGGGCCGAAGCAATCAACACGGCGTGCCATGCCGCAAATAGGGTCTATCTTCACCGACTACTCCAAAAGACCCCATATGAGCTCCTCATTGGGAGAAAGCCCAATATCTCCTACTTTAGAGTCTTTGGGTGCAAATGCTACATCTACCGCAAGAAAAGGCTCGGTAAGTTTGAAAGAAGATGTGATGTTGGCATTTTTCTTGGTTATGCATCAAACTCAAAAGCATATCGAGTATTCAACCAAACCTCCGGTCTAGTTGAAGAAAGTTGTGATGTTGAGTTTGATGAGACTAATGGCTCCCAAGAGGAAAGTTTTGGTCATGATGAAATAGATGATGAGCCTCTACGAGAAGCCATGAAGAACATGACCATTGGGGACATCAAGCCGAAAGTTGAAGAGGGCCATGATCAAGGGGGAGCTTCAAGTTCCAACAACAACACCTCCATGGCGCCTCAAGTAGACGAAGAGGAGAAAGATGATCCATTGCCAACTCAAGACTCACAAGCAATACAACATCAAGATGAAGAAGAAGTCCATGATCAAGTCCAACCACAAGAGGAACAACACGCTTCACCACCGCCAAGTGCTTCACAACCACTTATGAGGCATGGACGCATCTCCAAGGCGCATCCAATGGACCAAATCATTAGAAGTCCTTCAAGGGGCGTAAGTACTCGTTCCCGCCATGTTGCTTCATTTTGTGAGCACTACTCGTTTGTTTCATGTGTAGAACCCACTCACATTGAGGAAGCACTCCAAGACCCAAATTGGGTGATGGCTATGCAAGAAGAACTCAACAACTTCATCCGCAATGAAGTTTGGGTGTTGGAGGAGCGACCCAAGGACAAGAACGTCATCAGAACAAAGTGGGTGTACCGCAACAAACAAGACGAGAATGGCGTTGTGGTCCGCAACAAGGCAAGACTTGTGGCCAAAAGGTTCTCGCAAGTTGAAGGACTAGACTTTGGGGAGACATTTGCTCCGGTCGCCCGGTTAGAGGCAATTCGTATTCTTCTTGCTTTTGCTTCACATCATAATATTACTCTTTATCAAATGGATGTGAAAAGTGCCTTTCTTAATGGCTACATTAATGAGCTTGTTTATGTTGAACAACCTCCCGGGTTTGAAGATCCGAGGAATCCTAACCATGTGTATAGGTTGCACAAGGCGCTCTACGGGCTCAAGCAAGCACCTAGGGCGTGGTATGAACGACTACGGGACTTCCTCATCATGCAAGGATTTAAGATCGGGAGGGTGGACACCACACTCTTCACCAAAGACATCAACGGAGATTTGTTCATTTGTCAAATTTATGTTGATGATATTATTTTTGGTTCAACTAACGAAGCTTTTAGCCATGAGTTTGGCAAAATGATGTCTAGGGAATTCGAGATGTCCATGATTGGAGAGCTCAACTTCTTCCTTGGATTCCAAATCAAGCAACTTCAAGAGGGAACCTTTGTCTACCAAGAGAAATACACCAAGGACCTCTTGAAGAAATTTGAGATGGGAGATTGTAGCTCAAGAAGCACTCCAATGGCAACAAATTGCCATCTCGAAGCGGATAAGGACGGTAAACCTATTGACCAATCTCTCTACCGCTCTATGATTGGTTCATTGCTTTATCTTACCACATCTAGGCCCGATATAATGTTTAGTGTATGCTTATGTGCTCGCTTTCAAGTGGCTCCTAAAGAATCGCATAAGAAGGCGGTCTTTAGGATACTTAGGTATCTTAAGCATACTCCTAGTATGGGCTTGTGGTACCCTAAAGGTACAACCTTCCAACTCTTGGGATACTCGGATTCAGACTTTGCCGGATGCCGCGTGGATCGCAAGAGTACCTCTGGTGGGTGCCACTTGCTTGGGCGTTCCCTAGTGTCTTGGTCTAGCAAAAAGCAAAATTCCGTGGCTTTGTCCACTGCAGAAGTGGAGTATATAGCGGCCGGTGCATGTTGTGCCCAAATTCTATATATGAAGCAAACCCTTTTGGACTTTGGAATTAAAATTGGTTGTGTGCCTCTCCTTTGTGACAATGAAAGTGCGGTTAAGATAGCTAGAAACCCCGTTCAACACTCCCGCACTAAGCACATTGATATTCGCCATCACTTCTTGCGGGATCATGAGGCTAAAGGAGACATCTCTTTGCAAGGTGTTAGATCCGAAGAACAATTGGCGGATATCTTCACTAAACCACTTGATGAGAAAACCTTTTCTAGACTTAGAAATGAATTAAATGTGCTAGATGCATCTAACGTCATGTAAGTTGCCATGTTCATGTAAGGATGCATATCATATAGGTCTTGTCTAACTCCCAAAGGATAGGGGCGAGCTAGAAATAGTTTTCCTTGAGGAAGCCTTTGGAAGGTTTAAACTTGGCAAGATAGATTTATCTTATGCCTTGCATGATCTCTGCCATATAGACTTGCACTCATTCTCTTTCTTGCACTATAATTTGTTTGGCATTGCATACGGTAGATTGTCACAAAGGGGAACCCACCTCGTGAGAAGGAGACTTGTTTGAAATGCAATATCTCAACTCATATAAGGTGGAAAGAACAAAATGTTAGGTGCGTTAATGCCTAGAGGAACATGCTTCATTGAGATATTAGTCTTCATACTCTACCTCACAAAGCATGGGCCTTACATTTCATTTGGATATTTTCCTTCTATTTTTTCGGTGTTCCATTTGCTTTAAGGTCTAGCCAAGCTATTGGCATATTAGCTTTTTGAGGGGTAAGGGGTTGCCCAAAAAGTCCTAAGACATGTGTTTCCCATTGTTTGATTGTTTGGTCAAAGGACATATATGGGATGTTGGTGTTTAGTTTTCATCGGATTATCCGATGCCTAAGTCCTTCCCCCATCGGATCAGTAGGTGTTCAAAATCCAAGTGCCAGATTAGTCAATATTCAAAATCGACCGATGAGTTCAAACAGAAAAACATCGGTCCATCCGATGTTCACAAATCTGAAACCTTGATGAATTCCACCAATGCTTTTTCATCCAACGTCGGACCATCCGGTGTCAACTTCCCTCTTCTGAATATCCTTACTGTGCCATTCGACCGATGATCAAAACCCTAGACGTTGGTCCATCCGGTGTCAATTGCACTTTTCTGGAAAACCTTACAGTGGCATTCGACCGATGTTCACTTCACCTAGCATCGGTCCATCCGGTGTTAAATTTTCGGCTAGGGTTTGGGACCCACTATTTAAAACGGCCGTACCGCCGCCTCTCCCCCGATCTCGACGCCACCCGTGCCCACCTGTGCGCCGCCTCTCCCCCGCACCCAGCCGCCGCCACCGCTGCCATCTCCGGCTGCCGCCGCTCGCAGCGCCGCCGCCTAGCGCTGTCGCCGCCTCTCCTCGCCACGCGCCGCCTCCATCGCGCTGCAGACCACCGCGCCACCGCCACCACCCTCGCGCCGCCGCTCGCCGCTCGACGCGCCGCCTCCACCACCATCAACCTCGCCGCTGCCGCTTCCACTTCGCACCCGGTTCCCGTTTGCTCTCCGTCGCCTAGGTTTGCTTCGTGCCGTGCGACGTCCATCGTTGTTTTCGTCGTCCTTTTTCTTCGTCGCTAACCCTAGCTCTCCATTGCATTTAGATGGGTCGCGACCACAAAGGAAAGGGAAAGGCGATCGCGGAGCCTGCCGCGAAGAAGCACAAACTGTCGAAGGATGAGAAGAAGGCCCTAATGGCCGCTCGCGCCGCCGAGGAGCGTGAGCGTGGCCAAGGGGGGTCCCTGAGGATCCGCGAGGCTCGTTCCAGGCGGCCTCCCGTGATCGACGACTCCGAGGCCGAAGAGGAGCCAATTGAGCCTCTCGTCCGCCGGCGCTCAGCCCGGACGCGTGGGGGTCACACCGAGGCTGCTCCTCGTCCGAGACCGACGGCTGCCGACCGTCGTGAGGACAGGGAGGCCGAAAGGGCCATCTACGAGATGGACACGGCCGTCCGTGTCGGTGAGGGAGTCCGTCTCATGGACTACCGGAAGATGAAGGCCAAGCAGCTACGCAAGCTTCGATGGAGCGTGCTGCTTGAGGAGTGGTACCCTCAGCCCCGTGAGGCTCTTGTGGACAGTCGCTTCTGGACTGTCACCCAGGCGTCTCTCTACGAGACCTACAGACGTCGGGGGCACAAGCTTTTTCAGCACAACTACCTGGACTGGGGGCAGCTCGCTTTGGCAGCAGAGACTGAGGTCCGTTCATACTTTGAGAGGTACAGAGGATTGGTGCAGCTGCTTGCTTATGAGAGGAGTGCATATGTGGAAGATTGGGTCCGTGTCTTCTACGCGACCCTGTACATCTCTGAGGGCAGGAGGTCAATCGACTTCATGTTTATGGGTCAGCATTACCACCTCTCGAGACAGACTTTGGGGCAGCTTCTTGGTTTGGACCTGCACGACACCTGCGTGCACGAGAAGGTATACGGGCAGGCAGATCCACCTAGGAGGCCACTTACTGGAGGGGTTGCACCAAAGCTTGAGGAGATCCGGTCCCTGTTTGGCCCCACGTTCTCTCCGGACCAGCCGAGAGTTCCAGCTCTTCTGACCCCAGCTGCGCACATTGTGCACCTCGCCTTGCGCCGCACGCTCCTGCCGAGGTCAGGGTACTTGGAGGGGTTCACTAGTTTGCAGCAGACCCTCCAGTTCTACATAATGAACGGGATGGATTTCGACATTGTGGACATTCTCCTGTCCGAGATGGAAGACGTGATCACAGATGGGATTGGCATGATGAGGCAGATGGTCTACGGGCACTCGATCAGTTACATATGCTCTATGATGGTGTCTGAGGGGGATGCAGCACAGGCCAGGCTTGCTGACGAGAGTGTGACTCGCTTTGGTCACTATCGTGCCCCTGCTCCTGGAGACCGCCGCCTTGGTCGTCCAGTTGAGCGCCAGGTCAGGGCCCGTCTGACAGAGGAAGATTGGTCCGACCTAGAGCGGGAGGACGAGAGACTTGCAGAGGCTGAGGCTCAGGGGGAGGACCTGCAGCACATTTGGTCAGAGAGCGACACTGACGACAGTGTCAAGGAGTATTTCCCTCCTCCCCCCTCTCCCCGGCAGCACGACGCGGAGGCTGGAGGTTCTACAGTGCCACCTCCCACTCCACCTCCCGTCACTGAGGCGCAGGTCACGCAGCCGTCTGAGCTGACTTCGCTCCTCCAGCAGATGGTCGAGCAGCAGCGGCTGGACAGGCTGGCCGCCGAGCAGGCCCGCGCGGAGCAGGCTGCGCGTCTTCTTGAGCTCCAGCAGCAGCAGCAGGAGATGCAGCATCAGATCGCCCGTGAGAGGCGTGAAGACACTGATCGGTTGACGGGGCTCATCGACCAGATGCACCAGCGCACTCTGGACCAGCAGCAGCAGACGCAGCAGGCGATGATGGGGATCCTGGGGTTGATCACCAACCTCTACACCCAGGCCGGGATCGCCCTCCCATCGCAGCTGCCTGGAGTAGCTCCTCCGCCTCCCGTCTTGGCTCCAGCTGCTGCACCAGTGGCTCCAGTTCCCTCCACTCCGATCCCTTCGTTCAGCATGTCCCCGCTGTTGGCTCCTGGTGCTCCTCTTCACTCCCCACTACCGGCCACGTCACTGTTTCTTCAGACGCCAGCCTCCGTCGCCAGTGTCCCTGCTCCAGCACCTCCTCCTCAGCAGGCACCGACGGTGGCACCTTCGGCTCCGGCAGCACCCTCCTCCGCTACTCCAGCCAGCAGCTCCGATGACAGCGGCGGTGACCAGTTCGTCATCGCGCCCAGCTCTCAGGGTCCGTAGGTGCTCGGATCCCTTTTTGGTGTCTTGATGCCAAAGGGGGAGAAGAGTTAGAGAGTCAGGGGGAGTCCTAATGTTAGGGGGAGTCGAGTCCAGCGTCGAGTCCAGCTTATCTTTACTTATCTTTATTGTATTTGCGTATTTGCTACATTTGGTGTGTAATGAACCTATTTCCATGAGTTGTTAATCATTTGAACTCATTTGATGTTTATCTATGATTATGATCTCTTTGAATTCACACTTGTGTTATTAATTGATGTTTAAAGCTTCAAGTGTAACACCCTGTATTCATTGCATATTTTCTTATGGTTCATTCTATCAAATTCATTTCTATTGCGCTTTGATTATTGTGTTGTCATCAATCACCAAAAAGGGGGAGATTGAAAGCATCTAGGCCCCCCTCATGTAGTATGGTTTTGGTGATTAATGACAACCATTGAACTTTACTAATGAATTTGTGAATTCAAGGTCCCCATAAACACTAAATAAGATGAAATGATCATGTCATTGGAGACCCATAGATACTCAACTTTCGAGATCAAATTCATGAGATAAAGACAAGACGTGAAGGCTCTATGTCCAAGTCACTCAATCAAAAATTGACATCATACAATGCTTAAGAATCATAAGAGAGCCTTGTGGAACAAATGTATAAGAGGTCATTCGAGCAAGACACAAAAGATTCACTCAAAACAACTCGAAGCAAACAAAATCAACTCACCAGATCAACCGATGATTTCCAAAATGAACACATCGGTCGAGTTGATTCAACTGAAGAAAAAGACCTCAGACAAATGAACTCACCGGATCATCCGATGTGAAGGGCTCAATAACATCGGTGCATCAGTACAGTTTGCAGTATAATTGGACCAAGTGAAGCACCGGATCATCCGATGTGCAGACTTACACACATCGGTTGATCACTCCAGTAAGCATCAAGATCAAGCAAATTCTGGAGGAAGAGCCACCGGATCATCCGATGAAAAGACTAGGGCAACATCGGTCTAATAACAGTAATATCTGACACAATGACGTCAGCCAAAGTAATTACACCGATGATAACTAGAGGGGAGACATCGGATCATCCGGTGTGCACAGAAAAGTTCTGTCAACCTACTTTTCCAACGGCTATTTCGGTTAAGCTGGCTATAAAACCCCTCTAACCCAGTCATTTCGACAAGTCTTGATCACCTGAAGCCCACTACACATCCAAGAGCATTCAAGACTATAGAGCATACATTTCCACACTTTTAGATCATTTGTAATAGGCTAGAGAGAAGCTTGTGTGCGTTCTTTCTCTGTGATTGAACTCTCTAGGCTAGTGAGAAGTTGAAGAAGATCGTTCCGGAGCTTGCCAAGGTGTGTATGGAAGCCCGGAACATCGAAGGTTGTACAAGGCTTGAGCTCCACCTTGCCGGAGATGGCGAACGGAGAAGATTAGTGAAGACTCCATTGTCTCGGTGACATTGGAAGTGGAAAAACCCTTCGGTGGGTGCCACAACGTGGATGTAGGAAGATCCTTGCGATCTTGCCGAACCACGGGATAAACCTACGTGTCCCCTAGCGTTTGCATTCCTCTCCCTCTCTTTACATTTTGCAATCTTTACTTCACAAGTTATATCTACGTTGATTGCATAGCTAGAACCGCATTGGGAATTGGGCTTAAGTAGTTCGTTTTTTAATTGTCTTAAAATTTGAAAGAAAGCCCAATTCACCCCCCCCCCCTCTTGGGCGTTTCGATCCTTACATATGTCATTTGACAATCAGAAGCACAACAACATGGTTTTAGTCATACACAACTTCTTCCAAGTTCATATCTAAGTGCAATGATAAGTCATCTCAAAAGAAGAAGTGTGATGCATGCTATCGGTACCCTCAAGACCGGTACCCCCGCATACAAGAAGAAGCTCCGGACCCGGCCTCCCACTAAGGAGGGCTCCGAAGCTACCACGCGTCCTCCGGCCCTGGGCCCTTGCTCCCACTGAGGAGGGCTCCGGAGCTGCCATGCGTCCTCCAGCTCCGAGCCCCTGCTCCCATCGAGGAGCGCTTCGGAGCTGCCACGTGCTCTCTAGCATCGGGCCCTCGCTCCCACTGAGAAGGGCTCTAGAGCTGGAGTGTGACCTATGACCTGCAATAAGTCGTGGGCCCTAGAGAGTAAAGGGCAGTGCATTCTATCAAGTCGCGTATTGAAGGCACGTGCCTTCTCCAGGTGCACAGTGCAACGCATGCCCCCTGTTAGGTACCGCTACATCCAATCACATCGCTTTGAAGGCGCCGTAGGCATACCCCACTCTGCCAAGTGGGTAGCTTACGGCGACAAGACAGACTGACGGGACATCTCCTGCCACCGTCAACGACTACGCATAGCCACTGGCGTCCGACACAGAAAGACAGCGAGTCTTCAAGGCGCGGTTAGAGGCAGTGTACGCAAGAAGCTTTAGATCTTGTTCAGGATAAGATCACCCCGGGGCCACCTATCGGGCCCCGGACCCCACTTGTAAGCTGTCCGGCCTTGGACTATAAAAGGATCGGGCAGCCACCGACTTAGGAGATCCTCTCTGGTCCGCTCAGACTGGGGCCGGATTAAGAATCCCCGACGCACACACATGCATACACACTCACTAGCAATACATTCCACCGTGGAGTAGGGTGTTACGCTCCTTGCGGACCGAACCACGAAAAAACCACTGTCTCATAAATCCATCCGCTAGAACACTTGATTGAGGCGTAAGCCCCGCCGAACAAAGAACCTCTGCAGGCTGCTCCTTAGCAGATCTGGGGGAACTGTTGCTCTAACACTTCGACATTTGGCGCGCCAGGTAGTGCTTTTTCCCTCAAAAAAGTGGTAGCACTTTCTTCACCATGGCGTTCATCAGGTCCGTGGAAGGCGATTTCCGAGGACGTCGTCCGGTGACTAGATCTGTCGACGTTCTGCTCATTGATGATGGGCGACGCCAGAGCATCCAGCTCCGACACCACTATAGGATTAAAGAACACATGTAAATCTACCAGAGGGGGTGTTAATGGTAGATTAAAACTTTTCAGCGAAAGCAACAAAAACACCACTCGGCAGAAAAACGATCTATTAAAGAAACTACATGTGCGACTAATCTAAACATGTTCAACTGTGACAAATCTAGTATAGATTGTATAGAATCAAGTCACGAAGACGTCACAATAAGAATCACGAAAATCTGTTGAGAGAAAATCAAGTTACGATTGAATGATCCAAAAAGAATCACGTCAATCGGATTTGTAAAACTCACGTTATGATAAAACCACCAAAGAAAGGTAGTGCTGTGCAGAAACTCGAAAAAAACAAGTCGGACGAACAAGGCACAAAAGTTCCTTCGAACTACGAATTTTATTGATCAAACCACAAGAGGAATAGCCCCAAAGTCGTGCACCATGAGCTCTGGCCTCCCTTGCTTATATAACCAGCCCTTAGGCCAACCCAAACCTAACTAGGACTCTAATCCTACTCAATTCACGAATCGAAACTATCCATAACTGCTCTAGACTCTTCTATACGCAGATAGAAGCAATCTTAAGACTTCTAAACACCTTAGGAACGTATCCCACATTCCTAAAAAAACTCAAATTCGTGACCCACACAAAATACTATCATAACCAACTCAAAACTTCTCATATTAGAGTCAAACACGACTGAGACATAGCCTGAGTCCATAACCTAGTCGGTTGGACCATTACGACCAATTTTTTATGTCCACATTTCTTCATCACACCTCAGAACCATGTAGACACATCCATGCACTCCTTACACACGTGCAAACATCTTCCAATGACGTCATCAATACCTTTATATTCATTGTTCTTGATTCATACATGCTGCGCAACCTCCCGATCAACTCAACCACAATTCCTCCAAAACTTGGTTGTTGAACCTCATCTTCTCTCTAAGACTAGTTCAATGGATCCTGTCACCAACCATATATTGAACTCAAGAAACACCTGCACATGAATAAACAACCGATACTTCCGAGCACAAGTCCTTGACTTGACTCTCGTTAGTTTCGAAACCACAACACCTTACGTGAGAACCTCACATAAGCATGTTGCAAACTATAGCAAATTGAGATCAACCATAACCACCAAAATACACCAAAAACTTAGTAAAAGAATACTAAGCAAACTTTCCATAAGTGTAAAGCAAGTTTGAAACATTGCAAGATAAAAGCAGAACAATTGCAATCAAGCTCTAGACCTTGCAAAAGCTAACCGGACCTAGAGTTGGAGCTTACCAAAGCTAGTCGGACCTAGTGCCGGATGTTTTGGGAGTATTCATAACTTTTATCGTCAAAGTCAATGTACTCAGAACACATAGGTCTCACAATCTCCCCCTTGATGAATGCAGTGGCAACACCATTTAAAATCCGAGCATTTGGCTTGTCCACATGAAAAGTTTTGAAAACAATTTCTATCCCTTTGAAAACCAAATGAGATAGAAACAATTTCTCTCCTTTATACATATTTATCCCCCTTGCGTACTTCTCCCCCTGAGAAGAATCGTGCCCAAAACACTTGTGAATATGTGCAATGTGTGATCAATTTCTCCCCCTTTGACAATGTATTCATTAATGTACAAAAGAGGAATTTTAATTGTTATGAGCATATTATAACATATACATATAAAACAAGGCTCATCCAAGTCATACTATCAAGTAACTTACACTATCACATCAATGAGATACATAAAGTCATGTAAGCCATGCTAGAGATCAAGTGTAATTTTTATTTTAAGCAAGTCATGATCTCACAAACTTAATTATTTTAAAACCTGAAAGCATGACACTTGTTGTTGCATTTTATTACTTTTAAAAGCACAAATTTAGATCATATAATATTTGCAAGAGATTATAAGCGCATCTGCCTTATTCTAACCAACCAAGCCAAACCTATGTCATTTGAAAGTCAGAAGCTTAAGAACATGGTTTTAGTCATACACAACTCCTTCCAAGTTCATATCTAAGTACAATGATAAGCAATCTCAAAACAAGAAGTGCGATGCATGCATATTCTCTTGATCTCTTCTCAATTTATATTTGTTCATAAAACTCAACATGTGAGTTGATTACTTGATTAATTCATTATGATTAAAAGCACTTGTGATCATGCAACAAGTTCAAAATAGCAAGAAAGTTTGATCATGACCAGATTTAGTGTAAGTAATTATTCCAATTACCAGTCATGGCAAAAACTACAAAATGTATAACATGAGTAATATAGTAAGAACTTTTAGCATGTAAAAGGAATCACAAAGTCATATATGTATGAAATACTATGCTCATATTATTTTAATTTCAGATCCACACATAGACTTCCAAGTTTCAAAATTCCCCCTCAATGTAAGCCATGAGGATGCATAACCCCTATTTCACTACGAATGTAACAAAAACGAGTGAAATCCAAAGGTTTTGTAAAAATGTCAGTCAATTGTTGTTCGGTATCTACATGGTGAAGCACAATGTTTCCTTTTTCAACATTATCACGGAGAAAGTAATACCTAATATCAATGTGCTTAGTTTTAGAATGTTGCACGGGTTTTTAGCAATGCAAATGGCACTAGTGTTATCAAAAAATAGTGGAACACTATCTAGATCAATCCTATAGTCCTTAAGTGTTTGAACAATTAAAAGAATTTATGAGCAAGCACTAGCAGCAGCTACATATTCAGATTCGGCCGTGGATTGTGCAACTGAACTTTGTTTTATAGAGGACCAAGCAACAAGTGAATTACCAAGAAAATGACAAGCACCTAAAGTACTTTTCCTATCAATACTACAACCCCCAAAATCAGCATCCGATAAACCTTTCAAAGTAACGGATGAGGAAGAAGGAAGAAAAATGCCAAATTCTTGAATTTCATGTAAGTACCTGAGAATTCTTTTGACGGCTTGACGATGTGAGGCACGTGGGGAAGCTTGAAACCGTGCACAAAGACATATGCTAAATTGTATGTCTCATCTTGATGCCGTGAGGTACAAAGTGATCCGATCATGCTTCTATATTCTTTTAGATCCATGGGTTCATCATCTTCATCAAGTTCAAGTGTAGTTGATGTTCCCATTAGTGTCTGAAGAGGCTTGCTTTTGTCCACGTTGAAGCACTTAAGAAAGTCTATTGTATACTTCGTTTGATGCACAAAGGTTTCCTCCTTAGTTTGCTTGATTCGCAGCCCCAAAAAGTATTGAGTTCTCCCATCATACTCATCTCAAATTCTAAACTCATCATAGCTGAAAACTTGGACACAAGATCATGAGAAGCACAACCAAAGATAATATCATCTACATACACTTGAAAATAATGAGTCATTGTCATGCTTAAGCACAAAAAGAGTTTTATCAACCTTGCCTATGGTAAACCCCTTTTAAAGTAAGAATTTTTTTAAACTATCATACCATGCTCTAGGGGCTTGTTTTAGACCATACAGGGCTTTAGTGAGTTTGAAAACATGATTAGGAAAATCTGGATTTTCAAAACTAGGTGGTTGCTTAACATAAATCACCATATCTATGTAGCCATTAAGAAAAGCACTTTTAACATCCATTTGATATAACTTGAAACCTTTAGATGCAACAAAAGCTAACAAAATTCTTATAGCTTCTAATCTAGCAACAGGAGCAAAAGTTTTATCAAAATCTAGACCTTCAATTTCTGTGAAACCTTGAGCAACCAATCTAGTCTTATTCATAATCACAACCCCATCCTCACTTTGTTTATTTTTAAACACCCATCTAGTTCCAATTAAAGTGTGACCTTGAGGTGGAGGTACAAGTTTCTAAATATTATTTCTTTCAAAATTTTCTAACTCTTCTTGCATGGGAATAATCCAAGATTTATTAGTGAGTGCATGTGATATATCTTTGGGTTCAAAAGAATCAACAAAAGAAGAATGAGTATGAGAATTGGGGTCGGAAAACCTAGATCTTGTAACTCGTTCATGCAAGCTTCCAATTATTTATTGTGGGGGATGATTCTTGAAAATCCATAGGGGAACAAATGTCTCACAAGCTTCTTCTTCATCAGGTTCATCGTAGATTGATGAGCTTGTGGCTTGTGGATGATCAGGACCAGTAGAGATGGTAGTCGGAGCTTGTTCAAAGTTTGAAGCTGGACACATGTCAGCTTCAGAACTATCAGGCAATATCACCGACTATTCTTCTTCTTCGAAAATACCCTCCCTAGAGGATATGGATCTGGACTTGCAATGTTTGAGCTAGTACCTGGGCTAGCTTCATCAAAAGACATCTCACAAGTCTCCACAATTTTGTTAGTGTCAAGTAAAAGCACACGATAGCCTCTAGTATGAGGTGAATAACCAAGAAACATGCCATTAATGGATCTAGGTTCAAATTTATCAAGATTACCATGTTTCTTAACAAAGCATTTGCATCCAAAGACTCGAAAGTGTGTAACACTAGGCATATGTCCAAACCGGAGCTCATATGGTGTTTTACCTAGCTTAGCGCACAAGAAAACACAATTTGAGACATAACAAGCGGTTGCAATCGCATCAGCCCAAAATTTCCTAGGAGTTTGATATTCATCAAGCATAGTCCTAGCCATCTCAATTAAGGTTCTGTTCTTTCTTTCTACAACACCATTTTGTTGAGGTACATATGGTGAAGAAAATTGATGATATATTCTCTTTTTAGCACAAAAGTGATCAAAAGATTGATTTTTAAATTCGGTTCCGTTATCACTTCTAATTGCTTTTAAAGATCTTGGGTGATCAATTGATAATCTAAGAAATAAAGTTCTAAAATCATTCTTAGATGCCATAAAGTAAACCCAAGATATCTAGAATAATCATCAACAATCACAAGAACATATCATTTACTTCCAAAGGATTGAACACGTGAAGGTCCTACGATGTCAAGGTGCAAAAGTTGACCTAGCTCAGTTGTCATGATCATTGTGAGAGGAGTATGTGAACCAGCAACCATCTTAGCATGTCTACAAGAAGAGCACACAATTCTTATCCCCTTTAAGCTTAGGCAGTCCACGTATGTGATCAAGAGCACTAACACGCGTTAGATGATCAAAGCCTACGTGACCAAGTCTACGATGCCAAAAATATAAGTCCTTTGAATCATTAGCAACTGTACACTTATGCTTAGAGGAAGACATATCAAAATCATCTTTAAAAACACTTCCAAACTGAGACATGTTAAAAATAAGCTCACTATTTGAATTTACAACTTTGCAACAATTTTTAGTGAAAATAATTTCTAGATTTTCATCTAGAAGTTGTGAAATAGAAAGCAAGTTATTTCAAATTTTTAACAAGTGCTACATCCTTCAAATTGTAGTGATCATTTACTCTAACCGAACCCTTAGCAATTATAGGAGTTGAAGAATTATCGGCAAAAGTAACATTCTCTACACGTCACACAAAAGAGAGGAAGGATAACCATTCTTTGTTACCGGTCATGTGGCGTGAGCAACCTGAATTCACAATCCAAATGTTCCCCTTCCTCAAGTGTGTAACCTACAGAGAAGAACAATACATCGATGACTCAATACTGGTGTTAGTCAAAAGGCATTTAGGAATCCAGTACTGAGTCACACGACGTGCAGCAGGAAAATCACGCGAAAGCTGAGATAAAATAGCAAGTTTATGAGTCAAAGATTGAGGTTTTCTGTTCTTAACCACTGATTTAAATGTTGTTACACGTTTGGCACGAAAACCAGTA
This sequence comes from Tuctoria greenei, assembly GCA_036927565.1. Taxonomy (NCBI): domain Eukaryota; kingdom Viridiplantae; phylum Streptophyta; class Magnoliopsida; order Poales; family Poaceae; genus Tuctoria; species Tuctoria greenei. The sequence continues at coordinate 193,899,369 of JAYESD010000005.1, forward strand.
GCTCTGGAGGTGAACGCAGAAGTTTTAGAAGAAAAAGCTGAAGCTCCAAATGCAAAAACTGAAGTTCCGGAGGGGGAACAACAAAAGGTTCGGGAGCTCTCGAAGCTATTGGAACTACGGGAGCTGCCTTTGCAGATTTCTTGGCAGAAGGTTCAGGGGCTACCTTTTCAAATTTCTGACTCATTAAAGCAGGTTGTATGTTTCTAATTTTGGATTTAGCAAGCATGGCAGATTTAGCATGAAAGTTATGAGATCTAGCAAACATTTTATCCTTTTAAATTTGTTTAGCTAGTCTATAATAGATATATATGACATGACCATCTTTATCACAGTAAGTACAATGATATTTAATTTTGTAATCATGTCTAGATGAGCATCCAGCATTAGAAATAGAATTAGAAAGCACTCTTGCAGACTTAAAAATCAAATCCTTTTGTATAGGGACATTTTTGATTAAACCTCTTCAAATTGATTTAACAACGTGAGGTGGATGTCTTTTAGAATAAGCATGGGAATCAAAACCTAAGCTAGTTTTATCTTTGCAAGGTTTAGAAGAATTCAACAGTAGATCTATATTCTTATTCCCATTACTAAACCGCTCTAGTATCCTATTCATGTCATCAAGTTTCTTAGACAAGTCCAGACAGTTTTCACATGAACCTTTACCTTTAAGTTTGTAGTTAGAACAATTTTTAACTTCATGAGAACGTAAAGCATTGTTCAGAATGGAAATTTCATTCATTGCATCTTTTTTGTTTCTTATCAAGATTGTCACATGCAGAACAATGCAGATCATCAGTACAACAAGAAGCATCTTTTAAGTTTTTAACATTAAAATCAGACAGCTTTTTGTTCTTTTCAATTTCTTCATCAAGTCTATCTAGAGTGGAGGAGTGTGCACTTTTTAATGTGGACAATTGTTCATATATTAAATCGCATGAGGAACAAGAATCATCACTAGGAATCAAGAATTTCAAATGATTAATTTCATATTCTAGTGACTCAATTTTAACAGCATTGTCCCTAAGCTTTTTGTCCTTTTTCTTAACAATAACAGTGGCACGAGAAATAGCATCACACATTTCTTCTCAAGTAGGACATACCTCTTCATTGTCGCTGTTGTGTTCTGCCTCCTCCATACTTGATCTTGACTTGCCCGCCAAGAAGCACAAGTTTGCCAAATCATCTTCATCTTCGTCACTTCCAATGTCCACGTCGCTTGAGCCATGTTCCTAGAGTGTGGAGATAAAACAGTTCACCAGTTGGTGACCTGTAAAGCCCTTCTTATTCTTCTTATCGTTTGTTGAGGAGTGCTTCTTCCTTGATTGTTTTTATTCCCGGGAAGTAGGACCTGAAATGTTAGGACAATCTGTAGGAAAGTATCCTGTCTTACCACATTCGAAGCATCGTTGAGGTCCGGAGCTTCCTCTCCTTCTAGTTCTCACATTTTGCAATGCTCTAGAGAACCTAGTAGAGAGAAGTACTAGCTCCTCCTCTGGAAACTCCTCAATCTATTCAAGGGTTAGATAGGACAACAAAGCAAGTGTACCACAAGATGAAGATTGACCGGAGCTAGGCATGTCACGTTGAGAAACAAAAGCAATAGACTTGTTGAGGTTTTTACGTGAGATTATGTCAATTTCTTGAGTTTTCAATTTAGAATATAACACATCTAAAGTAAGTGTACTCATGACAGTAGATTCATGAATGAATGTGACTTTCATCTCCCAAATTGACATGTCTAATGCACTTAGTAATTGCCTAGCATTTTTAGCATCTGAAAAATTAACATTGACGCTACGCAAGTTGCTGAGAATTTTATTAAAGCGAGCAAAGAGGTCATCAATGGACTCACCAGGTTGCATCTCAAAGCGCATGTATTCTTTCTTGAACATATCCTGTCTTACCTCCTTGATCGTGTTGGATCATTCGTGGTAGTCACAAAGTGCTCTTCACACATCGTATGCCGATCGGAGGTGTGCAACACCGTCGAAGTCGCTATGAGTTAGTCCTTGGATTATCAAGTCGCGGGCTTTGTTGTTGTTGTCGACATCTCTTAAGTTTGTAGCCGTGACTTGACTGCCGGGCAGCACGTCGTATGGCTTGTACACTTTTTTCCATATCGCAAAGCCTTGCGCCTGGATAAAAGCTTTCATGCGTGCCTTCCAAACCTGGAAATCCATACCAACAAACACACAAGGTTTTGCCGAGTATTTCTCCATGAGGATTAGTCAAAAACACATGCAAATCACAAATATTAGAGCACCGTAGCTATGATACCAATTGTAGGATTGAAGAGCATGTGTAAAGCTACCAGAGGGGGTGAATGGTAGATTAAAACTTCTAAGCGAAAGCAACGAAAACACCACTCAGCAGAAAACTGACATGTTAAAGAAATTGTGTGTGCGACTAATATAAATTTGTTCAACTATGACAAATATAGTATAGATTGTAGATAATAAAGTCACGAAGTCTTCACAAGAAGAATCACGAAAATCCGTTGAGAGAAACTCTACGATCGACAGAAAGAACAAAGGTCAATCTGTCCTACCCGAGAAAAACAGTTCTGGAACACTGCAAAGAAACTCGTGTAGATCAGAAACCACAAATCCAGTGACCGTGAAATTTTGATAGATGATAGAAAATTAAGTTGTGACAACAACCCAAAAAGAAACACGTAAATCGGATATGTAAAAATCGAGTTATGATAAAATCACCTAAGAAAGGTAATGATGTGCAGAAACTCGACGAGAAAGACTTGAAGAAAATAAGTCGGACAAACAAGGCACAAAAGTTCCTTCAAACTATGAATTTTATTGATCAAACCACATGAGGAACAGACCCAAAGTCGTGCACCATGAGATCTCGCCTCCCTTGCTTATATAACCAGCTCTTAGGCCAACCCAAACCTAACTAGGACTCTAATCCTACTCAATTCACGAATCAAAACTTTCCATAACTGCTCAAGACTCTTCTATACGCAGATAGAAGTAATCTTAAGATTTACAAACACCTTAGAAACGTATCTCACATTCCTAAAACAACTCAAATTCGTGACCCACATGAAATCCTATCATAACCAACTCAAAACTTTCCATATTTGAGTCAAACACAACTCAGCCACACCCTGAGTCCATAACCTAGTCGGTTGGACCTTTCCGACCAATTCTTTATGTCCACATCTCCTCATCACACCTCTGAACCATGTAGCCACATCCATGCACTCCTTGCACACGTGCAAACATGTTCCAAAGATATCCACGATACCTTCATATGCATTGTTCTTGATTCATACATGTTGCGCGACCTCCCGATCAACTCAACCACAATTCCTCTCGAACTTGGTTGTTGAACCTCATCTTCTCCCTAAGACTAGTTCAATGGATCTCGTCACCAGCCATGTATTGAACTCAAGCAACACATGCACATGAATAAAAACTGATACTTCTGAGCACAAGTCCTCGACTTGACTCTCGTTAGTTCCAAAACCACAACACCTTACGTGAGAACCTCACATAAGCATGTTGCAAACCATAGCAAATTGATATCAACCATAACCACCAAAACACAGCAAAAACTTAGTAAAAGAATACTAAGCAAACTTTCCATAAGTGTAAAGCAAGTTTGAAACATTGCATGATAAAAGCAGAACAATTGCAATCAAGCTCCGAACCTTGTCAAAGCTAACTGGACCTAGAGTCGCAGCTTACCAAAGCTAGTCGGACCTAGCGCCGGATGTTTTGAGAGTATTCAAAACTTTCATCGTCAAAGCCAATATATTCAGCACACATAGGTCTCAAAACCACTCAGGGGGCCTGCTGTCGACGATTCTGCTCGTTGATGATGGGCCATGCCGGAGCATCCAACTCTGGCACCCCCCAAAGGGCCCGCCGTCGACGTTTCTACATCGATGATGGGTGATGCCGGAGTAGCCAGCTCTGACACTATCCAGGGGGCTCGCCGTCGTCGTTTCTTAGCGTTGATGGTGGGTGCCGCCAGAGCATCCAGCTTCGGCACCTCCCAGGGGGCCCGCCATCGACGATTCTTAGCGTTGATGGTGGGCGCCGCCGGAGAGCATCCAGCTCCGGCACCTCCCAGGGGGCCAACCGTCAATGTTCCGCACATTGAGGGTGGGCGCCGCCTCGGTTCGGTGGCTACCTCGTTGCCATCGCCACCGGAGACTTCTCCGACGATGACCACACATCTCAATTCAAGTCCGGTGCTCCTCAGGGGCCCCGCCAGCGTCAACTATCCATGCTCCCGCGCTGCGCCGGGGGCCCCCAAAGACATCCTGCAACTAAGTGGTAGGCGTTCGCAACCAGTTGGCCACACCTACCAAGGGGCCTCTAAGAGGTCTCATGCGCAAGACGTCAAGCGGTTTCTCGCAACCACAGCGACAACGACATCACCAAGGCGTTACGGTAAGTTCGACCCAAAGATCCGCTGTAAGTTTTACATTTGGCATAGTGGGAGGTCTAGAGTATGCAGCCTGCTTAGTCTGGTCTTGCATCCTAAGCGTGTACACTTTGCCTCCCCAGCGCCACTTTGGTAAAGCTTCACCCTGGGCGTAGTGGTAGGATAGTTTTTCTTTTCTCTCAAAAAGGTGTCATAGCATTTAGGAGCAGCACTCAAAACAACTAAGCTCCAAGGGGTTTGGTCTAGAGTGTTCAGCCTGCTTAGCCTGGTTCCGTATCTTAAGCCTGTACATTTTGCCTCCCTTGTCATCCGGAGCGGGTCGTTGCCTTCTTGTAAATCGTACCTCCTCCTATGATTGCCAAGTTAGAAACAATGTCTTGACCTATGCTCTGTTTATGTTTATTTAATTATGCATTAATTTTATGATCATCAAATCATGCTCGTTCTCGCATATTCTCTATCATATGCTAGGACACTCTATCCATGTCACGCGCCTAGTAGAGTTATGCAATCCTGCTGCTGGCGGGTCTACTTGAGGTTCCTGTGATATATTTAGGTTATTTGGTTGTTTTCCTGCTCAGGAGCCCGTGGCACCCGAATGGTCACTCCCCTGGAAAGCTAACGTCCTTGGGAGGTCCAGAGTGTACAGCCTGGTTAGTCTGGTCCTGCACCCTAAGCGTGTACACTTTGCCTCTTCAGCGCTAACGGCTGAGTACATGGGGCCGGACGGCACACACTCCTGAGCAGGGCGATAACCATAACTCAGATACCATCGCACTGAATTACCCACGCACCATAAGCCCGGCTCGGGACCGTAAGACATAACGAGACTAAAAGCAGGAAGGGAGTAACCAATGAGCAAAATTATTTACATTATGCTCTAATTTTTTTGCTTACTTTCGCATATTGTGTGCCATATGCCCGGTTACATTTTTCCTGTCTTGTCCTAGTTGGAGTTGTGCTATCCTACTAAAGGCGGATCCGCATGAGGTACCTGCAATGTGTTTGAGGTCCGATGATCGTTTTCTTGGTCGGGGTCCATGGTGTCGAAAGGTTCTAACTCCTGAAAGGATAACACTGAGCTGGAGGTCCAGGGTGTGCAGCCTGCTTAGCCTGGTTCTATACCTTAAGCATGCGCACCTTGCCTCCCAGTGCTAACAACTGAGTACAGGGGGTCGGACGGCTCATGCCCTGAGTAAGGCAACCATCATACCCTGAATGTTGTCGCATCGAATTACCCATGCCCCGTATATTAGTTAAGGACTGTAAGCCATAACGAAACTAAAGAGCGGGGAAGTGGTGACCGACGAGCGAAAATACTTTTTGTCTACCGTGTGTGTAGGACATATAGGGAGCCTGCCGTTGACATTCTACACGTCCGTGGTAGGCGCCGTGGACGCTTCTCCGAGCTCCGGTGCCCCCAAGGGGGTTGTCGGTGTCACTTCTTCGAGCTCCGGCGCTCCCAAGGGGGGCCACCGGCGATGCTTCTTCGAGCGTTGGTGTTCCCAAGGAGGCCATCGGCGACGCTTCTTCGAGCTCCGGCGGCCCTAAGGGGGCCCCCGATGTCACTTCTCCGAGCTCCAGGACCCCCAAGGGGGCCGCCGACGTCACTTCTTCGAGCTCCAGCGCCCCCAAGGGGGCCGCTGGCGTCACCTCTCTGAGCTCTGGAACCCCCAAGGGGGCCACCAGCGTCACTTCTTCGAGCTCCGGCGCCTCCCAAGGGGGCCACCAGTGTCACTTCTGCGAGCTCCGGCGCCCCCAAAGGGGGCCGCTGGCGTCACTACTCCGAGCTCCAACGTCCTCAAGGGGGCCGCCGACATCACTTCTCCGATCTCCGGCGCCCCCCGAGAGGGCCCGCTGGCGTCACTTTTACAAGACAAGATGAAGGGCCCACCTACGGGATTGTAACCTCTCCCGAGGTGGGCTCGGGGGCCACTGTCGGTACCCTCAAGACCGGGTACCCCACATACAAGAAGAAGCTCCAGACCCGGCCTCCCACCGAGGAGGGCTCCGGAGCTGCCACACGTCCTCCGACCTCGGGCCCTTGCTCCCACTGAGGAGGGCTCCGGAGCTGCCACACGCCCTCTAGCTCTGGGCCCCTGCTCCCACCGAGGAGGGCTTCGAAGCTTCCACGTGCTCTCCGGCATCGGGCCCTCACTCCCACCAAGAAGGGCTCCGGAGCTGGAGTGTGACTCATGGCCTGCAATAAGTCATGGGCCCCAAAGAGTAAAGGGCGGCGCATCCTATCTAGTCGCATATTGAAGGCACGCGCCTTCTCCAGGCACATTGCGCAGCGCACGCCCCCTATCAGGTACCACCGCGTCCAATCACATCGCTTTGAAGGCACCGCATGCCTACCCCACTCTGCCAAGTGGGTAGCTTACAGCGACAAGACAGACGGACAGGACATATCCTGCCACCATCAACGACTACACATAGCCACTGGCGTTTGACGCAGCAAGACGGTGAGTCTTCAAGGCGCGGACAGAGGCAGCGTACGCAAGAAGATTTATATCTTGTTCATGATAAGATCACCCTGGGGCCACCTGTCGGGCCCCGTACCTCACTTGTAAGTTGTCTGGGCTTGGACTATAAAAGGATCGGGTAGCTACCAACTTAGGACATCCGCTCTGGTCCGCTCGGACTAGGGTCGGACTAAGAATCCCCGACACACACACACGCATACACTTAGCAATACATTCCACCGTGGAGTAGGGTGTTCCGCTCCTTGCGGCTCGAACCACGTAAAAACCACTGTCTCATAAATCTATCTGCTAGAACACTTGATTGAGGCCTAAGCCCCGCCGAACAAAGAACCTCCGCGGGCTGCTCCTTAGTAGATCTGGGGGAAGTGTCACTCTAACACTTCGGCACATGCATATTCTCTTGATCTTTTCTTATTTTTTTTATTTGATCATAAAAGCACAACATGTGAATAGTTGATTGATTAAATTTTCATTATTAAAAGCACTTGTGAGCACGCAACAAGTTTAAAACAGCAAAAAGTTTGATCATGACCAGATTTAGTGTAAGTAATTATTCCAATTACTAGTCATGGCAAAAACTACAAAATGTATAATACGAGTAATGTAGTAAGAACTTTCAACATGTAAAAGGAATCACAAAGTCATATATATATGTATATATATATATATATATATATATATATATGAAATACTATGCTCATATTATTTTAAATCCAGATTCACATTCACACATAGACTTTCCAGGTTTCAAAACTCCCCTCAATTTAATCCATGAGGATGCATAACCCCTATTTTACTACTAATGAAACAAAAATGAGTGAAATCTAATAGTTTTGTAAAAGTACCAGCCAATTGTTGTTTAGTATCTGTATGGTGAAGCACAATGTTTCCTTTTTCAACATTATCATAGAGAAAGTGATACCTAATGTCAATGTGCTTTGTTCTCGAATGTTGCACGAGGTTTTTAGCAATTCAAATGGCACTAGTATTATCACAAAACAGTGGAACACTATCTAGATCAACCTCATAGTCCTTAAGTGTTTGAACAATCTAAAGAATTTTTGAGCAAGTGCTAGCAGCAGCTACATATTAAGATTCTGCCGTGGATTGTGCAACTGAATTTTGTTTTCTAGAGTACCAAGCAACAAGTGAATTACTAAGAAAATGACAAGCACCTGATGTACTTATCCTATCAATCCTACATTCTCCAAAATCAGCATCTAAAAAAGCTTTCAAAGTAACGGTTGAGGAAGAAGGAAGAAAAATATCAAATTCTTGAGTTCCATGTAAGTACCTGAGAATTCTTTTGACGGCTTGATGATGTGAAGCACATGGGAAAGCTTGAAATCGTACACAAAGACATACACTGAATTGTATGTTCGGTCTCGATGTCGTGAGGTACAAAACTGACCCGATCATGCTTCAATATTATTTTTGATCCATGGGTTCACCATCCTTATAAAGTTCAAGTGTCGTTGTTATTCCCATTGGTGTCTGAAGAGGCTTGCTTTTGTCCATGTTGAAGCGCCTTAGGAGGTATTTTGTATACTTCGTCTGATACACAAAGATTCTCTCCTTGGTTTGCTTGATTTGCAGCCCTAAAAAGTATGTGAGTTCTCCCATCATACTCATCTCAAATTATGAACTCATCATAGCTGAAAGCTTGGACGCAATATCATGAGAAGCACAACCAAAGATAATATCATCCACATACACTTGAACAAATAATGAGTCATTGCCATGCTTAAGCACAAAAATAGTTTTATCAACCTTGCCCATGGTAAACCCCTTTTCAAGTAAGAATGTTTTAAGCTATCATACCATGCTCTAGGGGCTTGTTTGAGACCGTACAAAGTTTTGGACAATTTGTAAACATGATTAGGAAAATCTGGAGTTTGAAAACCTGGTGGTTGCTTGACATAAACCACCTCATCTATGTAGCTATTAAGAAAGAAACTTTTAACATACATTTGATATAACTTGAATCCTTTAGATGCAGCAAATGCTAACAAAATTCTTATGGCTTCTAATCTAGCAACGAGAGCAAACGTTTCATGGAAATCTAGACCTTCAACTTGTGTGAAACCTTGAGCAACCAACCTAGCCTTATTCCTAATTACAAACCCATCCTCACTTTGTTTATTAACACCCATTTAGTTCTAATTAAGGTGTGACCTTGAGGAGGAGGCACAAGTTTCCAAACATTATTTCTTTCAAAATTTTCTAACTCTTCTTGCATGGCAATAATCCAAGATTCATTAGTGAGTGCGTGTGATATATCTTTGGGTTCGAAAGAAGCAACAAAAGCAGATTGAGCATGAGAGTTTGGATCGCAAAACCTGGACTAGGTGACTCGTTCGTGCAAGCTTCCAATAATTTGTTGTGGAGGATGACTTTTGAGGACGCGGACCTCTTTTTTCTTCATGTTCATCATAGATCGAAGAACTTGTAGCTTGAGGACGATCTGTACCAGCAGCAGTAGTTGTTGGTGCTTGTTGTGGTGCAAAATCAGCAGCATGAGCAATGTCATTTGCTTCTGAATTTTTGGACAGTAGCACCATTTCTTCATCTTCTTAGATGAAAATACTCTCCCCCTACGGATATGGATCTGGACCTGCAATATTGGAGCTGGTATATGGGCTAGCTTTATCAAAATAAACCTCACATGTCTCCATAATTTTGTTAGTGTCAAGTAAAAGCACATGGTAGCCTCTAGTATGAGATGGATAACCAAGAAACATGTCATCAACAAATCTAGCTTCAAATTTATCAAGATTACCATGTTTCTTAACAAAGCATTTGCAACCAAAGACCCTAAAGTGTGTGACACTAGGCATATGTCCAAACTGAAGCTCATATGGAGTTTTTCCTAGCTTAGCACGCAAGAAAACACGATTTGAGACATAGCAAGCGGTTGTAATTGCATCTGCCCAAAATTTTCTAGAAGTTTGATATTCATCAAGCATAGTCCTAGCCATCTCAACTAAGGTTCTGTTCTTTCTCTCTACAACACCGTTTTTTTGAGGTACATATGGTGAAGAAAATTGAAGATCTATTCTATTTTTAGCACAAAAGTGATCAAACAATTGATTTTTAAATTTGGTTCCGTTACCACTTCTAATTGCTTTTAAAGATCCTGGTTGATAAATTGATAATCTAAGAAATAAAGTTCTAAACTGACTAAAAGCTTCATTCTTAGATGTCATAAAGTAAACCCAATAGTACCTAGATAATCATCAACAATCACAAAAACATACCATTTACCTCCAAAAGATTGAACACGTGAAGGACCTACGGTGTCAAGGTGCAAAAGTTGTCCTGGTTCGGTTGTCATAGTCATTGTGAGAGGATCATGTGAACCTGCAACCATCTTAGCATGTCTACAAGAAGAGCACACAATTTTTTTGTCCCTATTAAGCTTAGGCAGCCCAGGTATGCGATGAAGAGCACTTACACGCGTGAGATGATCAAAGCCTACGTGACCATGTCTACGACGCAAAAAATATAAGTCTTTTGAATCATTAGCAACTTAGACAACTATGCTTAGAGGATGACATATCAAAATCGTCTTTAAAAACTATTCCAAACCAAGATGTGTTAAAAATGAGCTCACTATTTGAATCTACAACCTTACAGCAATTTTTTGTAAAAATAATTTCGAGATTTTCATCTAGGAATTGTGAAACAGAAAGCAAGTTGTATTTCAAAGTTTTAACAAGTGTCACATCTTTCAAAGTGTAGTGATTATTAACTATAATCGAACCCTTAGAAATTATATGAGTTGAAGAATTATCGGTAAAAGTAACATTTTCTACATGTGACACAAAAGAGAGGAAGGAGAACTATTCTTTGTTACCGGTCATGTGGCGTGAGCAAACTAAATTCACAATCCAAATGTTCTCCTTTCTCAAGTGTGTAACCTACATAGAAGCACAATATGTCGATGACTCAATATTGGGGTTAGTCAAAAGACATTTAAGAATCTAGTACTGCATCACACGATGTCTAGCAGAAATAACATGCGAAAGTTGAGATAAAACAACAGGTTTATGAGCCAAAGTTTGAGGATTTTTGTACCCAACTACTGACCTACAGGGTGTTACATGTGTAGCACTAAAAACAGTAGGTTTGGGAGCAAACTTTGCATATTTTTGACTCATGACAACGGGTTCCATATTCCTGGCATTCGGTTTAGCATGTGTAGCAAATTTTGCATGAGAGTTATGAGATCTAGCTTGCATTGTTTCCTTTTTCTGTTGTTTATCTAGTCTATAACAAAAATCTATAACATGACCATCTCTACCACAGTAGGTACAATGAAATTTAATTTTGTGTTCATGTCTAGATGAGCAATCAATATGTTTATTTGAAACCGAATGAGATAACACTCCTGCAGATTTGAAAACCACTTCTTTTTATTTAGGAGCTATTTAAATCAAACCACTTCTTAATGACTTTACAATTTTAGATGGAAGCGCCTTAGCATGAGTATGGGAATCAAAACCTAAACCATATTTATCATTACATGATTTAGAAGAATTTAGCAGCAAGTTCATATTCTTATTCCCATTACAAAACTACTCTAGTGTCCTATTCATATCATCAAGTTTCTTACACAAGTCTAGCCAGTTTTCACATGAAGTTTTTCCTTTTAGTTTGCAATTAGAATAATATTTAACTTCATGAGAAAGTAAAGCATTGTTCAATATAGAAATCTCATTCAAGGCATCGTGTAGTTTCTTATCAAGATCATCACAAGTAGAACAATGCAAATCAATTGTAGAACAACAAGTATCTTTCATGTTTTTATTATTAAGTGCAGCAAGCTTTTTGTTTTTTTCAATTTTTAACTCAACTTTATCAATCGTGGAGGTGTGTTCACTTCTTAAAGGGGACAATTGCTCATATATAAGCTCACACGAGGAACAAGAATCATCACTAGGAATCAAAGATTTCAACCGATTAATTTTAAATTCTAGTGATTCAATTTTAACAGCATTGTCACTAAGATTTTTGTCCTTTTTCCTAAGTATAACAGTGGCATGAGAAATAGCATGACACATTTCTTTGCAAGTGAGACATACCTCTTCATCATCGCTGAAAGGTTAGGGTAATCTATACAAAAATGTCCTGTCTTACCACATTCAAAGAATCATTGAAAACTGGCACTTCCTCTCCTTCTAGTTCTCACATTTTGCAGTGCTTTTGAGAACCGAGTAGAGATGAGTGCAAGTTGCTCCTCTTGAAACTCTTCAATCTGTTCAAGGGTTAGAGAGGACAGCAAAGCAAGTGTACCATCTGATGAAGATTGGCTAGAGCTAGGCGTGTCATGTTTTGAAACAAATGAAAGAGAATTGTTGGGATTCTTACGTGAGATAATGTCAAATTCATGAGTTTTTAACTTGAAGTATAGCACATCTAATATAAGTGTACTCATGATAGTAGATTCACGAATAGATATAACTTTCGTCTCCCAAATTGACATGTGTAATGCACTTAGTAATTTCCTAGCATTCTCAGCATCTTAAAAATTAACGTTGACACTATGCAAGTTGCTGAGAATTTTGTTTAGGCGAGCAAAGAGGTCATCAATTAACTCACCATATTGCATCTAGAAGCACATGTATTCTTTCTTGAACATGTCTTGTCTTACCTCCTTGATAGTGTTGCATCCTTCATGATAATCACATAGAGCTTTCCAAACATCATACGCAGATCAGAGGTGTGCAACACGATCGAAGTTGCTTTGAGTCAATCCTTGTATGATCAAGTTTCGCGCCTTGTTTTTGTTGTTGACATGTGTCCGTAGTCGTGACTTGATCGTTTGGCCCCATGTCGTAAGGCTTATACACCTTTTCCTATATTGCGAAGCCTTGCGCCTGGATGAAAGCCTCCATATGTCCTTCCAAACCTGAAAATCATTGTCATTGAACACACAAGGTTTTGCGGAGTATTTCTCCATGTTGATTAGTCAAAAACACATGCAAATCACAAAAATTAGAGCACCGTGGCTCTGATACCAATTGTAGGATCGAAGAGCATGTGAAAATCTACCAGAGGGGAATGAATGGTAGATTAAAACTTTTTCAGCAGAAGCAACGAAAACCCCTCAGCAGAAAATCAATCTGTTAAGAAACCGTGTGTGCAATTGATCTAAACAGGTTCAACTGTGTCAAAAGTAGTATATATTATAGAGTATTAAGTCACGAAGACACAAAAATAAGAATCATGAAAAACCATCGAGAAAAACTCAAGTTATGATTGAAAGATCATACAAAGATCCATTTGTTCTACCCGAGTAAAAACTAGATCTGCAATACTGCAAAAAAATCATGTAAATCATAAACCACAAATCCAATGATCGTAAAATTTTCATAGATGATATATAATCAAGTTTATAAGACAACCAAAAAAGAAACACATCAATTAGATTTGTAAAACTTGAGTTATGATAAAAACACCAAAGCAACATAGTGCTGTGCAGAAACTCAATGAGAAAAACTTGTCTGAAATAAGTCGGATGAACAAGGCATAAAAGCTCCTCTAAAATATGAATTTTATTGATCAGAACACAACGGGAACAGCCTAAAGTTGTCACACACCGAGCTCTGGCCTCCCTTGCTTATATAACCAGCTCTAAGGCCAACTCAAACCTAACTAGAACTCTAATCATACTCAGTTTCAACCGAGACTTTTCATAACTGCTCAAGACTATTTTATATGCGAATAAAAGTAACCTTAAGACTTTTAAATACCTTAGGAATGTATCAAACATTCTTAAAAAACTCAACTTTGTGCTCACCATGAAATCTAACTAAAACAAACTCTAAACCTTCCATAAACGAACCATAACCACCTCAGCCTCAGCCTGAGGCATAAACTAGCCGGTGGGACCTTTCCGACTACATCTTCACGTCCACTTCTCTTCATCACGCCTTCGAACCATGCTGCCACGTCCTTGCACTCCTTGCACACGTTCAAACACTTTCCAACAATGTTCACGATACCTTCATATGCATTGTTCTCGATCCAAACATGTTGTGCGACCACCTAATCAACTCAACCACAATTACTCCCGAACTTGGTTATTGAACCTCATCTTCTCCCTAAGACTAGTTCAATGGATCTCGTCACCAGTTATGTCTTGATCTCAAGCAACACCTGCACATGAATAAACAACCAATCTTTGCAAGCTCAAGTCCTCGACTTGACTCTCGTTAGTCTGAAAAAACACAACACCTTACATGAGCATCTCACATAAGTATGTTGCAAACTATAGAAAATGATATCAGCTATAAACATCAAAACACACCAAAAACTTAGTAAGAGAATACTAAGCAAACTTTCGATAAGTCAAAAAACAAGTTTGGAATATTGTGAGTTAAAACAGAGCAAAACAGGACAATCAAACTCAATATGAAAACTTTGCGCAGTAACTGTTACTCCCGATATAAATTGAGAAAGTTTGGACTGTTTGTATCGGGGTGTATTGGTATAAGCTTCAAAACTTTAAATATAAACCTTCACTTTTAATCTAATTGCCAATGTATTCAGCACGCAGAGATCTCACACTTGATCAAACTCATTGATGAGTTCATCTTGTGCTACAAAAGAAAAAACACAGTTTCGACGTTCACATTCATGTTCTCTTGATACGTTGAAGATATGGGTAAGATGAGTATATGAGCTATTTATAGTGCTATATAGGTCAAATTAACATCGATCTTGTGTACGTATTAGAAAAGAGCTCAAGATCTCTTGAACGAATATGTTACAGAATTGATGTACAACACGTCATGACCATCGCGCCCCTCAAGGTGAACACATACACAGATTTCTTAAGCCTTGCCCTTAAACGGAACACGTAGGTTTGTTGGTCCGCATTACCCACAACATTGTTTCTTGCTTGATTCGACCAAAAAGGGTCATCTGTTGCCTGCTTGTTGGCATCGTAATCGTACGTGGAGCCGCTCTGCTGATTATGGAGGTGTCGCTTGCATGCAAAGACTAATGGTATGCTAACTATATTTGAATGAGAAGAACATATCTACAAAAGGGGCTTAGCTTAGTACACCACTATTAAGATCCCAAGTTCAGTACTTTTTTTGAACATATGAGATATGTAACACATATTTAAGAGAAAGGTGAGATACTGGAGTCTGAGAAGGATCAAACTCGGATGGGCTGCCCTCATTCGAAAGAGCTAGCCATCAAACCTCTGACCGGTTCTTCTGAGTTCAATACTAAATGCAGATACTTTACAAATAGATTGACATTGATGAACTGCAACTGACTCTCTAAGATCAATAAGCTGATTCAGTTTTTTTATATTGATTTATAAAGTATAGAAGGGTACTTATCGATCAAGTCCAACTGTTCTTTGAGAATCAGTTTAATGAAACTATTCTTGTCCTCATATGTTCATTGCATATAAATTCTGAAACCATTCTTGTTCACTAGTTAGTTGATCATGTAGTAGCAGAGAAACATTGCACCATACTCTGTTCTTTTTTCATGTCAGTGGTTACTTCAACTTTGAGCTAACTAACGACATAAAAAAATAAAGGGAGTATTGGTAAGCTTGCCAGTTCAATCGTCAAGACAACAAAAACCAAGGTAAACAACATCAAACCTCACGAACCACAGCCTTCCACATGACTCAATCATTTGGTGCCACTCTGGCCCTAGCGTTGACCATGCATGTCATCTGTGTCTCAAACAATGTCATTGCTCACGGACGGGCCAAGTCGCACTGACGTGACAGTAGAGGATGAGCAGAACGCCTCTAAGCTCTAGCGGCTCTGCTTCCTGTTCTCAAGATGCATGCGGTCCGATTCTCGCACTAATAATCACCCTGAGAAAAGCGCTCTAGTTCCATACTGAATAAGAGGCCTCAGGCTGCAAGCGGGGTGGGCAGCGGGCAGCCCACTACTACCTGTTTTGTCCACTTCATTTATTTGTGGACATAGTGGGTCTGTTGGTAAAATTAATATAGATTTATTGTGTTTCTACCCCTAATTTCAATTCTAATTGTGATTTTACCTTTGAAAATTAAGGTTTGTGATTTTACCCCTATTTTTTCAAAATGAAGTCACCGTTTACCCTCCATTTCTAACACCATTATATCTGATTAGATTAAATGATTTAATAAAATTAAATAAACAATTGACAAATAAAAAAGTCAAAACTATCCAACTTTGTGCTAATTTATGCAAAGAAGCTATTTGGAAGATAAATATCAGAATTACTGATTTTTGGAAATTTTGAATTCAAATTCAAAAAAATAGAAATTTAAAAACAAACAAATTTAAGTGAAATTCAAATAAAATCAAAAAATTAAATGATATTCAGAATTTTTGAAATTTCAAATTCTAATTTAAATTTCCAAAAAATTATATTCCAGTTTCCAATTTTTTTGAATTAAAATTTTCGGAATTTCAAAATTCAATTTTTCAGAATTTCAAATATACAATTTTTAAATTTGGACGAATTAAAAAAAATATCAAATTATAAATTTCACATTCAAACAAATTTTCAATGAAATATATATTGTTCTGTAATACTAATAAATACATTTTTATTTCAAAAAAATAGGGGTAAAATCACAAACCCTAAATTTGAAAGGTAAAATCACAATTAGACTTACAAATAGGAGTATAAACACAATAGCTCCAATTAATATTACCCACTAAATCCTAGTGAGCCTAGTGGGCATGCGTTTCCAGCCCACTATCACCTGCTAAACGTTTCAATTGATTATTTCTTCTTTTTTTTCTGTTGAAGTGGCATGGTATGTAAACAAAATATTGTATATTTACTTCAAAGAAAAAAACTATTGAACAGATCGATCATTGCATTCCAGAGAGATGATAATATTGTTAGGTGCCGTAACAAAACCAAAAAAAAAAAACAAATATTGCTAGGAGATGTAGCTCCAGAATAATTAGATTTCACAGGTAACTAGCCCAAATATTCAACTTGATTCAACCAAAGGCAGTGGTAGATACAGTACAAGAGCGATTAACTACTGGTGCCAGCAAACGAATCATCACTATAAGAAAATAACATCTAGAGAAGAGCAACAGTACGGCTGGAACATCTCTTTGTGGTTAATAACCAAACAAAATTACAAAACAAATTAATAATGAAGCTGTCGGTACCCTACGAATCGGGTACCCATAATACCGCAAGAAGTGCAAGAAAGTTTCACCTGTCAGAGTCGAAGGCTCTTGCAGGTCCCACATGTCACGTTGCACCGGACCTGCTCCCCTCACATAGCTGGCTCCCGGGTTAATACGTGTAAAATAAGACCGGAACAAAACTCCCAACCAAGGGAAGCTCCGGCGACTACACGTGTACAACAGCCCTGGATCTAGCCCCCATCAGAAAGGAGCTTCGGTACCGACACATGTACAGCAACCCCGGACCTACCCTCCCGCAAGGGAAAGCTCCAGATCTGCCACGTGTGGAGCCTCCGGATCTTCGTCACCAACAGAAATACAAGCCGATCATGTCCATTACAGACATTCAAGGATGGTTAAAGCGGCAGTTACAAGGTCTGATAATGTGTCATTAATGTTGTATTAATGACACACGATCAGTACACCGTTAATAGGGATAACGATGCCATGAAGGCAGGTTACCATACTATTAATTATACTTAATACTCTTTAGACAGTGTATTAGAACATTAAGCACGCCAGGGCCACACGTCGGGCCAGGCCAGCTTTGTAACGGTCAGTCCTTAGAACTATAAAAGGGTTGCACCGCATGAATGTAAGGGACAATCTGATCTGATTGGAGCTGATCCTAGCAAAGGGACTCGCTCAATACAATTACACAAACCCCGTGGAGTAGGGTGTTACGCTCAGACGGCCCGAACCACGTAAATCCCTGAGGTCATCATCTTGATATTGATCTTTGCGTGCCCCAACCACAAAAGAACCTCCACGGGCTGCTTCTCAGCGGGTCCTGGGGAAGTGTCGTATCCAACACTTCGACATCTGGCGCACCAGGTAGGGGGGTGCCATCCCGAGATCACAAGATGGTGAATTCAGCTGTTGGATCATCCAATGGCAACCATGCTGGATAACCTGCTAGAAGCAATCCCTCCAACGTCCAACAACCAACAGGAGCCATTGCTCCAGCAGGTGCTGTGGTACCACAACCACCATCTGTTCCAGCAAACAATGTTGGTCAACAAGATGGAGCATCTGCGTCGATCACTGCGTCGACAAACAACAACCCCGAGCACGCGCTCATTGCTGCGCGAGCTCTTCTGCAACGCCCACCGCCTCCAGGTGCACCCCAAGGTGCTATGGAGCAGTGGAGGGCTGATGTTGATCATCTGGTTGCAGCTGCGGCTGCAGGCATCAGCAACCAATGTCCTCCCCCTTTGGGGCAAGCACCCTCACAACGACGGACTTTGTCTGGCTGACTTGGTCCACAAGCCTCTCAACAAAGGAGACGTGTTGCCTCCCAACAGGTGACTTCGTTGCCTCCCGGGGCACGACGCACCCACACAATTACCAGGATTCTAACTCATGACCTGCGGTTTGAACTGGATCGCCGTTACCGGCAACAGGATGGCCGTGTCCACATTGAGCGCGCTCGCGAGAGGCGAGAAGCTCGGGACAACCCTGCTCCTCAGGGAGTAGGAGGAGGTTGTTCTACCCTGGCCATGCACTTACGTATGGTTAGGTGGCCACAGAAGTTTCGGCCCCACTTATCGGAGAAATTCGACAGGACTGTCAGCCCCGCTGAATTTCTTCAAATCTACTCTACTGCCATACTGACAGGGGGGTGATGACGCTGTGATGCCCAATTACTTCCTGGTGGCCTTAAATGGGACTACAAGGTCCTAGTTCATGAGTCTTCCACCCGAATCCATTAATAGTTGGGCGGAGCTATGCCAGCAATTTACTGCCAACTTTGGGAGCTCCTACACCCGACCCGGCACTGAACTGGACTTGTTTGCCGTAAAGCAAACATCGGGGGAATCGCTACGATCCTTCATACAGCGGTTCTCTATGGTACGAAATATCATTCCTTCAATATCAAGCTCCTCTGTTATTGTTGCATTCAGACAGGGTGTTCGAGATAAGAAGTTGCTAAAAAAGCTGGCCATTAAAGAAGTTACCAGCGTCACGGAACTCTTCAGCCTAGCTGACAAATGTGCTAGAACTGCTGAGGGCCATGAAATGCATTCCAAGCCAGCTCCGAAGGCTAACCAGAAGTCCTCCAAAACTGAAGCCACTACCTCCGGTAATGGCAAGACGAAGAAGAGGCTAAACGACAAAAGAAGCTGTCGGCCGGCGCTCCAGCTGCTGCTGCTGCAGCTCCTGGAAGCTGGGGGTCACGCCCCGAGAAGCAACCTCGACCTTCATCAGAGGACGGCAACAGTTCCAGAGCATGGTGTCCAATCCACAAGACGAACCGACACAGCTTGGAAGAGTGTCAGGAGGTTCAGAACCTTGCTGAGCGCTACAACAAGCGTAGGGAAGAAGCACCCTTCCGTCAAAGGGAAAGAAAACAAAAAGTCGACGAAGCTCCGGTTGAAGAGGATCTGGGTTTCAAGGACCCAGAAAAGGTCTTGAAAGCCGTCTACAACACTGTCGACGACGACTCCGACATTTGTGACAACAAACGTCGAAAGACCTTGAACAACATCTATTGTGGTTCTTGGGACATCACCTCTCGCTTCATCCTCAAGACAGTGCGGCGAGACATGGTCATGGTAGCTCTTGCTGCTAAGGCAGAACCACATCGGAAGTGGATGGATACACCCATCATTTTTTATGCTTCAGACTGCCCTCGAAACATGATCGGGGCTGGTCAATTACCGTTGATGGTGTCACCCACCATTAACAATATTCAAATCCACCATGTCATGGTGGCCGGAGATTCCGGGCTAAACCTCATAAGCTTCGAAGCTTTCGTTAAGCTTCCGCTCTGGCTTTCGAACCTTCGCCCATCCCGACCTTTCTCCAGAGTAGGTCCGAGAACCATTACTCCCCTTGGTTCCATTACACTCCCGGTGACCTTCGGGACCCAAGAGAACTACAGAACCGAGAAATTGATCTTCGATGTAGCGCAGATTAGTCTGCCTTTCAATGCCATTTTGGGCAGGCCAGCTTTATACAAGTTTATGGCCGCTGCCCATTATGGTTATTTGGTGTTGAAGATGCCAACACCCACGGTCTTTCTCCGGATCTGTGGAGATCATACTGCAGGAGTTACTGCATTGGAAGAACTCTATGCACTTACCACAGCGCAAGAGGAAGCATCCGGTAAGGAGCCAGCTGCGAATCCTCCAAGCATTTGTCACAAAGGCTCTACCTCCGCACCTCGTGTACAACCAAGCAGCGACGTCGACATTCCCGTCAAAGTCGTCCAAATTGGTTCCAATGTTGCTCAGACTACCCATATATCGGGGGGTCTGAACAACAAATAGGAACTCGCGCTCATCACTTTCCTCTGGGCTAATGTCGACGTGTTTGCCTGGCAACGGTCACAAATGCCTGGGATCCCTAGGGAGGTGATTGAGCACAATCTGAAGATTTACCCAGACACACGACCTGTACACCAGAAGCCCCGAAAGCAATTAATTGAGCGACAAAACTTCATCCGACAAGAAATCAAGAAGTTGCTTGAAGCTGGATTCATCCGGGAAGTCTTCCATCCAAAATGGCTGGCAAACCCAGTTGTTGTACCTAAGGCCGGTGGGAAGCTTCGGATGTGTATTGACTACACCACCTTAAATAAGGCATGTCCGAAAGGTCCATTTCCACTACCTAGAATAGATCAGATAGTGGACTCCACCTCCAGGTGTGAACTACGTGTTTCCTAGATGCATATTCTGGATATCATCAAATCCAAATGTCTAAGGAAGATGAAGAGCATATTGTCTTCATAACAGTAAATGGATTGTATTGTTATACTGCCATGCCATTCGGTCTTAAAAATGCTGCTTCAACATTTGTGCGAGCTATGTACAAAACATTTGGGGAGCTAATTAGAGACTTGGTGGAGGTGTATGTTGATAACATCATCGTGAAGATCAAAAATAAAGAGTCACTCCTTGACAACTTACAAGCCGTCTTTGACAAGCTGCACACTATGCGCACCAAGCTGAACCCGGACAAGTGTGTCTTTGGGGTTAGCTCTGGAAAGCTTCTGGGGTTCTTGGTGACTCATCGATGAATCGAAGCAAATCCAGTGAACATCAAGGCTATAGAAGAAATGTGGCCCCCAGCCTGCATTAAAGATTTCTAAAAGTTGACTAGATGTCTATTTGCGCTCAGTCGGTTTATATCAAGACTGGCAGAACAGACGCTACCCTTCTTCAAACTCTTGAGGAAGTTCGGACCATTTCATTGGTCTGAAGAAGCAAAAAAGGCGTTCTGAGAGCTGAAACAGCTCCTCACCACACTACCAATATTGGTAGCTCCGAATCCTGGTGAGTCTTTGCTGCTTTACATTTCGGCAACCACCAAAGTAGTCAGTATGGTCCTGGTCGCGGAAAGACCGGAACCACATTCAATCCAGGAATCCAGACCCCTTTTGGAGGGTCTGGAATCACCTGAAGACATGACTGGGTCACAGCTCCAAGACATGGAACATCGAAATGAAGTACTACGAGATCAACCTCATTCGTTTGAGGAGGTTTCCAGTGAGATCCTGGATGGACAAGAAAGAATTTTGGACCTCTCTGGGAGGGTCCAAGAAGCACAACCCGAAGGTCCGGGACCCTCTAGTAGGGTCTGGGTCGATGGAAAGGAAGCTCTGGGTCCTTCTGAAAGGGTCCGGACCATCCAGCGCCTTGTGTACTTCATCAGTGAAGTACTCCACGACGCCAAGAAAAGATACATTGAGGTGCATAAACTACTTTATGCAGTTCTTATCTCCTCAAGAAAGCTTCATCACTACTTCCAAGCCCACAAAATATCAGTGGTAACTTCTTTCCCACTATGTGCAATTTCGCATAACCCGAATTCTATTGGGAATATTGCAAAGTAGGCAGCAGAGCTGGCAGAATTTGATCTGGAATTCATGTCAAAACAAGCAATTAAAAGTCAAGCATTGGCTGACTTTGTGCCGGAGTGGACTCCCTCTCCATCAAACCCTGGGGGCCACAGTGAGCAGAAACCAGAGCTCAAAGTTCCGGTATTCACTGAGCCTCATTGGACCCTCTACTTCGATGGCTCCGTGCAGAATTAGGGGGGCCGGAGCTGGAATCCTTCTCCTGGCTCTGACCGGAGAGAAGGTCAAGTACATGGTACACCTTGATTTCAAGGCAACCAACAATATGGTGGAGTATGAAGCCCTCATCTATGGACTCAAGGTGGCACTATCTTATTGTGTAAAACAGTTGTTGGTGAAGGGAGATTCACAACTCATCATCAAACAAGTGAAAGGTGAATGCTCCTGCAACAATTCTCAATTAGCTGCTTATCTCCTTGAAGTCCAAAAGCTTCAGAAGGACTTCGAAGTCCTGCATCTCCATCATATTCAGCGCCTTCATAACTCCGAAGCCGATGAACTCTCGACGAAAGCCTCAACTGGAGCTCCGGCTCCTGACAGAATCTTCGTCCTTAGGATGTCAAAACCAACAGCTCAGCCTGTCGAACTAAGTGAAGGGGGCGAGACCAGCACCTCGAAGCTGGCGGTCCCGATGGCTCTGTTACCATGGCGTTCACCAAGGGTCGTAGGTGCTGCCGGAAGCTCCGAGCAACCCAGCACGCAAGACTTAGAAGCTCAAGTTAGCTCCGATGCATGGATCTCGGAGATCCGGAGCTACTTGTGTAAGACCTATATGTGTTGAATACATTGGCTTGTAGTGAATACACTTGGATTTGATGATAAAAGTTTTGAATATCACCAAAACATCTTTTTGTCAAGGTCCGACTCTAGCTCTAAGCTACAGCAAGGTCCGACGGTAGGTCCGGCTTGGTTTGGGTAGCTCCGGTTACGTTCGATGCTAGGTCCGACTAGCTTTGGTCAGCTCTGGTGAAGTTTTGTCTTTAGCTCCGGCACGTCTTTGATAGCTCCGACACGTCTTTGATAGCTCCGACATGTTTTTGATAGCTCTGACATGTTTTTTTGTTAAGCTCCGAGTTGATTTTTCTAGCTCTGGTTTTTGGGATTACTAGTTCCGACTAGTTCTGGTTAGCTCCGGCGCTAGGTCCTGATAGTTTTGTAAGCTCCGGCGGGAGCTTGGTTGTACTAGTTTTGGTAAGCTCCAGCGCTAGGTTCTACTAGCTTTTGTTAGCTCTGGCTCAAGGTCCAGATTGCTCTGGCAAGGTCCGGAACTTGACCGCAGTGCTTCTGCTTTTCATTTGCAATGTTTCGTACTTGCTTCACATTGTTGGAAAGTTTGCTTAATATTCTTTTACTAAGTTTTTGGTGTGTTTTGGATGATATGGATGATATCGTTTTTGCTATGCTTTGCAACATGCTTATGTGAGGTTCTCACGTAAGGTGTTGTGTTCGGAACTAACTTGAGTCAAGTCGAGGACTTGGGCTCGTATGGATTGGTTGTTTATTCATGTGTAGGTGTTGCTTGAGTTCAAGTCATGGCTGGTGACGGGATCCATTGGACTAGTCTCAGGGAGGAGATGAGGTTCCAACAACCAAGTTCGGGAGAAACTGTGGTTGAGCTGATCAGGAGGTCGCGCAGGATGATTGAATCAAGGGCGACGCATATGAAGGTTACTGAACGTCGAAGGAAGGTGTTCACACTTATGCATGCGGTGCATGACATGGCAACATGGTTCCAAAGATGGGATAAGGAAGGAAAGATCTGGTTGGAAGGATCGGATCGTAACGGTTGATGACTTTGGCTGCAGCGGAGTCGGTTATGGCTCGGTATGGAAAGTATCGAGTTGGTTATGATAGGATTTCGTGTGGGTCATGAATTTGAGTTGTTTAGGAATGTGGGATATGTTCCTAAGGTTTTTGTAAGTCTTAAGATTGCTTCTATCTGTGTATAGAAGAATCTTGAGCAGTTATGGAAAGTTACGATTCGTAATCTGAGTAGGATTGGAGTCCTAGTTGATATTGGGTTGGCCTAAGGGCTGGTTATATAAGCAAGGGTGCCCAGAGCTCGTGTGTACAACTTTGGAGCTGTTCCTCTTGTGTTCTATTGAATAAAATTCGTAGTTTGAAGGAACTTTTGTGTCTTGTTCGTCTGATTTGTTCTAGAAAAGTTTTACTCGTCGAGTTTCTAGACAGCACTACCTTTCGTTGGTGGTTTTATCATAACTCGAATTTTACAGATCCAATTGACGTGATTCTTTTGGGTTGTCTTCAAAACTTGATTATCTATCATCTGTCAAAATTTCACGGTCATTGGATTTGTGGTCTATGATCTACACGAGTTTCTTTGCAGCGTTCAAGAACTGTTTTTTTCTCGGGTAGGGCAGATTGACCTTTGTTTGATCTTTCGATCATAGCTTGAGTTTTCCTCGATGGATTTGAGTGATTCTTTTTGTGTTGTCTTTGTGACTTGATTCTCTCTGATATCTATCACTTTTGTCATGGTGGAACACGTTTAGATTAGTCTCACACACAATTTCTTTAATAGATCGTTTTTCTGCCAAAAGGGTTTGGGGGTTAATTGTTTCCGCTGCGTAAGATTTTTAAATCTACCATTCACCCCCCTCTGGTAGCTTTTCACGTGCTCTTCGATCCTACAATTGGTAGGTGCTCTAATCTTTGTGATTTGCGCGTGTTTTTGACTAATCATCATGGAGAAGTACTCCGCCAAACCTTGTGTGTTTGCTGGTATTGATTTCCAGGTTTGGAAGGCACGCATGGAGGCTTTCATCCAGGCACAAGGCTTTGCAATATGGGAGAAGGTATACAAGCCTTACGAAGTGCCATCAAGCGATTAAGTTACAGCTACAAATCTGAGAGATGTCGACAACAACAACAAAGCCCAAAACTTGATCATCCAAGGACTCACTCAAAGCGACTTTGATCGAGTCGCACACCTCTGATCAGCATACGTTGTTTGGAGAGCTCTCTGTGATTATCATAAAGGCTCCAACACAATCAAGGAGGTAAAACAAGATATGTTCAAAAAGGAATATATGCGTTTTGAGATGCAACCAGGTGAGTCTATCGATGACCTCTTTGCTCGTTTCAATAAAATTCTCAGCAACTTACGTAGTGTCAATGTTAATTTTTCTGATGCTGAGAATGCTAGGCAACTTCTTAGTGCATTAGACATGTCAATTTGGGAAATGAAAGTAACATCTATTCGTGAATCAATTGTCATGAGTTCTCTTACATTAGATGTACTTTATTCTAAACTAAAAACTCATGAAATTGACATCCTAGCACGTAAGAACCCAAACAAGTCTATTGCATTTGTCTCACAACGTGACATGTCTAGCTCCAGCCAATCATCATCCTGCAGTACTCTTGCTTTGTTGTCCTCACTAACCCTGGAGCAGATCGAAGAATTTCCAGAAGAGGAGTTGGCAATCATCTCTACTAGATTCTCAAAAGCATTGCAAAATGTGAGAACTAGAAGGAGAGGAAGCTCCGGACCTCAACGCTGTTTTGAATGTGGTAAAACAGGACACTTTCGTACAGAATGCCCTAAAATTTCAGGTCCGACCACCCGGGAAGAAAAACAAAGCAAGGTTCGGACCTCTTCTGGAAATTCCAACAAGAAAAAGAAGGGTACCATAGGACGCAAGATGATTAACAGCTTCATCACCGCACTTCAAGAACTTAGTTCAAGTGATGTAGACTTTGAAAGTGATGAAGATGATGATGATCTGGCCAACTTATGCTTCATGGCGGGCAAAACAAGATCAAGATCAAGTCAGGAGGATGCAGAACACAACAGTGAAGACGATGAGGTATGTTCTCCTGCAATGAAATGTGTGATGCTATTTCTCGTGCAACTATTATTGTCAAAAAAAAGGACAAAAAGCTTAGGGATAATGCTGCTAAAATTGAATCACTAGAATCTGAAATTAACCGTTTAAAAACTTTGATTCCTAGTGATGATGCATGTCCCTCATGTGACTTAATCTATGAACAATTGTCCACATTAAGAAGTGCACACTCCTCCACTCTAGATAGACTTGATGAAGAAATTGAAAAGAACAAAGAGCTTGCTGCACTTAATAATAAAAACTTGAAAGATGCTAGTTGTTCTACAATTGATTTGCATTGTTCTACTTGTGATGATCTTGATAAGAAACTACAGAATGCTATGAATGAAATTTCTATATTGAACAATGATTTACGTTCTCATGAAGTTAAATTTTGTTCCAATTGCAAACTAAAAGGAAAAACTTCATGTGAAAATTGCCTTGATCTGTCCAATAAACTTGATGACATGCATAGGACATTAGATCGGTTTTGTAATGGGAATAAGAACCTAAACTTGTTGTTGAATTCTTCCAAGTCATGCAATGATAAAACTGGTTTGGGTTTTGATTCTCATGCTCATGCTAAGGCACATCCACCTAAAATTGTAAAGTCATTAGGAAGTGGTTTGATTCAAGCAGTTCCTAAACAAAAAGGAGTGGTTTTCAAATCTGCAGGAGTGTTGCCTCATTCGGTTTCAAATAAAAATATTGCTTGCTCATATAGACATGATCACAAAGTTAAATTTCATTGTACCTTCTGTGGTAAAGATGGTCATGTCATAGATTTTTGTTATGGACTAGCTAAACAACAGAAAAAGGAAAGAAAAATTGCTAGATCTTATAACTTTCATGCAATTAGAAAAACACAACCTGCTTTAGTGAGTCAGAAATTTGAAAAGGTAGCTTCCGGACCTTCTGGTAAGAAATCCGCAAAAGCAGCTCCGATAGTTCCGATAGCTCCGAGAGCTCCTGGACCTTCTGTTGTTTCCTTCGGAACTTCAGCTTTTGTTTCCGGAGCTTCAGCCTTGTCTTTTGGAACTGCTGCTTTTACCTCTGGAGCTACTGGTTTTTGTGCTAAAAGATTTAAGAATAGAAAACCTCAAACTTCGACTCATAAACCTGCTGTTTTATCTCAGCCTTCGTGTGTTTTTCCTACTGCACGTCGTGTGACTCAGTACTGGATACCTAAATGCCTTTTGACTATTGAGTCATCGACGTATTGTGCTTCTATGTAGGTTACACGTTTGAGGAAGGAGAACATTTGGATTGTGGATTCAGGTTGCTCACGCCACATGACCGGTAACAAAGATTGGTTCTCCTCCCTCTCTTTTGTGTCACGTGTAGAAAATGTTACTTTTGCCGATAATTCGTAAACTCCTATAATTGCTAAGGGTTCGGTTAGAGTAAATGATCACTACACTTTGAAGGATGTGGCACTTGTCAAAAATTTGAAATACAACTTGCTTTCTGTTTCACAATTGCTAGATGAAAATCTAGAAATTATTTTCAATAAAAATTGCTGCAAAGTTGTAGGTTCAAATAGTGAGCTTATTTTTAACATGTCTATGTTTGGAAGAGTTTTTAAAGCTGATTTTGATATGTCTTCCTCTAAGCATAGGTGTCTAGTTGCTAATGATTCAAAGGACTTATATTTTTGGCATCGTAGACTTGGTCACGTGGGCTTTGATCACCTAAAGCGTGTTAGTGCTCTTGATTGCATACGTGGGCTGCCTAAGCTTAAAGGGGACAAAGAAATTGTGTGCTCTTCTTGTAGACATGCTAAGATGGTTGCAGGTTCACATACTCCTCTCACAATGATCATGACAACTGAACCATGTCAACTTTTGCATCTTGACACCATAGGACCTTCACGTGTTCAATCCTTCGGAGGTAAATGGTATGTTCTTGTTATTGTTGATGATTATTCTGGATACTCTTGGGTTTACTTTATGGCGTCTAAGAATGAAGTTTTTAGTCACTTTAGAACTTTATTTCTTAGATTATCAATTGATCACCCAGGATCATTAAAAGCAATTAGAAGTGATAATGGAACTGAATTTAAAAATCAATCTTTTGATCACTTTTGTGCTGAAAATAGAATAGATCATCAATTCTCTTCACCATATGTACCTCAACAAAACGGTGTTGTAGAAAGAAAGAAGAACCTTAGTTGAGATGGCTAGGACTATGCTTGATGAATATCAAACTCCTAGGAAATTTTGGGCTGATGCGTTAGCAACCGCTTGTTATGTATCAAATCGTGTTTTCTTGCGTGCTAAGCTAGGTAAAACACCATATGAGCTTCGGTTTGGACATAGGCCTAGTGTTACACACTTTTGGGTCTTTGGTTGCAAATGCTTTGTTAAGAAACATGGTAATCTTGATAAGTTTGAACCTCGATCCATTGATGGCATGTTTCTTGGTTATCCATCTCATACTAGAGGCTACCGTGTGCTTTTACTTGACACTAACAAAATTGTGGAGACTTGTGAAGTGTCTTTTGATGAAACTAGCTCAGGTACTAGCTCCGGTGTTGCAGGACCAGATCCGTATCCTCAGGAGGAGGGTATTTTCAAAGATGAAGAAGAGCCGGTGATACTGCCTGGTAGTTCCGAAGCTGACACATGTCCAGCTCCAGACATTGAACAAGCTCCGGCTATCACCTCTGCTGGTCCTGATCATCCACAAGTCACAAGCTCATCAATCTACGATGAACCTAATGAAGAAGAAGCTTGTGAGGCATCTGTTCCCCTACGTTTTTATAAAGATCATCCCTCACAACAGATGATTGGAAGCTTGCACGAACGAGTCACACGGTCCAGGTTTTACGATCCAAACTCTCATGCTCATTCTGCTTTTGTTGCTTCTTTTGAACCCAAATATATAGCACACGCACTCACTAATGAATCTTGGATTATTGCCATGCAAGAAGAGTTAGAAAATTTTGAAAGAAATAATGTTTGGAAACTTGTACCTCCACCTCAAGGTCACACTTTAATTGGAACTAAATGGGTATTTAAAAATAAACAAAGTGAGGATGGGGTTGTGGTTAGGAATAAGGCTAGGTTGGTTGCTCAAGGTTTCACTCAAGTTGAAGGTCTAGATTTTGATGAAACTTTTGCTCCTGTCGCTAGATTAGAAGCCATAAGAATTTTGTTAGCTTTTGCAGCATCCAAAGGTTTTAAGCTATATCAAATGGATGTTAAAAGTGCTTTTCTAAATGGCTACATAGATGAGGAGGTTTATATCAAACAACCACCGGGTTTTGAAAATCTAGATTTTCCTAATCATGTTTACAAACTGTCCAAAGCCTTATACGGTCTCAAACAAGCCCCTAGAGCATGGTATGATAGGTTAAAAACATTCTTACTTGAAAAGGGGTTTACCATGGGCAAGGTTGATAAAACTCTTTTTGTGCTTAAGCATGGCAATGACTCATTATTCGTTCAAGTGTATGTGGATTATATTATCTTTGGTTGTGCTTCTCATGATCTTGTGTCCAAGTTTTCAGCAATGATGAGTTCCGAATTTGAAATGAGTATGATGGGTGAACTCACTTACTTTTTGGGGCTGCAAATCAAGCAAACCAAGGAGGGTACCTTTGTGCATCAAACGAAGTATACCAAGGACCTCCTAAGGCGCTTAAACATGAACAAAAGCAAGCCTCTTCAGACACCAATGGGAACAGCAACAACACTTGAACTTCATGAAGATGGTGAACCCGTGGATCAAAAATAATATAGAAGCATGATCGGATCACTTTTGTACCTCACGGCATCAAGACCGAACATACAATTCAGCGTATGTCTTTGTGCACGGTTTCAAGCTTCCCCACGTGCTTCACATCGTCAAGCCATCAAAAGATTCTCAGGTACTTACATGGAACTCAAGAATTTGGCATTTTTCTTCCTTCTTCCTCAACCGTTACTTTGAAAGCTTTTTCGGATGCTGATTTTGGGGGTTGTAGGATTGATAGGAAAAGTACTTCCGGTGCTTGTCATTTTCTTGGTAATTCTCTTGTTGCTTGGTCCTCTAGAAAACAAAATTCAGTTGCACAATCCACAGCCGAATCTGAATATGTAGCTGCTGCTAGTGCTTGCTCACAAACTCTTTGGATTGTTCAAACACTTAAGGACTATGGGGCTGATCTAGATAGTGTTCCACTGTTTTGTGATAACACTAGTGCCATTTGCATTGCTAAAAACCCCGTGCAACATTCTAGAACTAAGCACATTGACAATAGGTATCACTTTCTCCAAGATAACATTGAAAAAGGAAACATTGTGCTTCACCATGCAGATACCGAACATCAATTGGCTGACATTTTTACAAAACCTTTGGATTTCACTCATTTTTGTTTCATTCGTAGTGAAATAGGGGTTATGCATCCTCATGGCTTAAATTGAGGGGGGGTTTTTGAAACTTGGGAAGTCTATGTGTGAATCTGAAATTAAAATAATATGAGCATAGTATTTCATACATATGTGACTTTGTGATTCCTTTTACATGCTGAAAGTTCTTACTACATTACTCTTGTTATACATTTTGTAGTTTTTGCCATGTCTAGTAATTGGAATAATTACTTACACTAAAACTGGTCATGGTCGAACTTTCTTGCTGTTTTGAACTTGTTACATGTTCACAAGTGCTTTTAATCATAAAGAATTAATCAAGTAATCAACTCAAATGTTGAGTTTTTATGAACAAATATAAATTGAGAAAAGATCAAGAGAATATGCATGCATTGCACTTCTTCTTTTGAGATGGCTTGTCATTACTCTTAGATATGAACTTGGAAGAAGTTGTGTATGACTAAAACCATGTCCTTAAGCTTCTGATTGTCAAATGACATAGGCTTAGCTTGGTTGGTTACAATAAGGCAGATGCACATATAATGTCTTGCAAATATCATATGATCTAAATTTATGCTTTGAAAAATAATAAAATGCAGCAACTAGTGTCATGCTTTTAGGTTTTGAAATAGTTAAGTTTGTGAGATCATGACTTGCTTAAATTGAAAATTACATATGATCTCTAGCATGGCTTACACTACTTTATGTATTTCATTGATGTGATAATGTAGTACTTGATAGTATGACTTGGATGAGCTTTGTTTATATGAATATGTTATAATATGCTCATAACAACTAAAGAGGGAGAGATAATTTGTTTACATGCTCATGACTTGCTGAATACATTGTCAAAGGGAGAGAGATAAGCTTGAAGAGAAAGATAATATGTGCATAAGGAGAGATAATAAAGGGGGAGAGATAATATGGGATAATTTTTTCTTCTCATTTTACTTTTGATTTACAAAGGGGGAGAAATTTTCTTCAAAACTTTTAACGAGAATAAGCCAATGTTCGGATTTTAAATGGTGTTGCCAATGCATTCATCAAGGGGGGGGGGGGATTGTAAGACCTATATGTGTTGGATATATTGGCTTGTAGTGAATACACTTGGCTTTGATGATAAAAGTTTTGAATATCACCAAAACAACTTTTTGTCAAGGTCCGACTCTAGCTCTGAGCTACAGCAAGGTCCGATGGTAGGTCCGACTTGGTTTGGGTAGCTCCGGTTACGTTCGATGCTAGGTCCGACTAGCTTTGGTCAGCTCCGGTGAAGTTTTGTCTTTAGCTCCGGCACGTCTTTGATAGCTCCGACACGTCTTTGATAGCTCCGACATGTTTTTGATAGCTCCGACATGTTTTTTTGTTAAGCTCCGAGTTGATTTTTCTAGCTCCGGTTCTTGGGTTTACTAGTTCCGACTAGTTCTGGTTAGCTCCGGCGCTAGGTCCTGATAGTTTTGTAAGCTCCGACGGGAGCTTGGTTTTACTAGTTTTGGTAAGCTCCGGCGCTAGGTTCTACTAGCTTTTGTTAGCTCCGGCTCAAGGTCCGGATTGCTCTGGCAAGGTCCGGAACATGACCACAGTGCTTCTGCTTTTCATTTGCAATGTTTCGTACTTGCTTCACATTGTTGGAAAGTTTGCTTAGTATTCTTTTACTAAGTTTTTGGTGCGTTTTGGATGATATGGCTGATATCGTTTTTGCTATGCTTTGCAACATGCTTATGTGAGGTTCTCACGTAAGGTGTTGTGTTCGGAACTAACTTGAGTCAAGTCGAGGACTCGAGCTCGTATGGATTGGTTGTTTATTCATGTGCAGGTGTTGCTTGAGTTCAAGTCATGGCTGGTGACGGGATCCATTGGACTAGTCTCAGGGAGGAGATGAGGTTCCAACAACTAAGGAACTGTGGTTGAGCTGATCAGGAGGTCGCGCGGGATGATTGAATCAAGGGCGGTGTATATGAAGGTTACTGAACGTCGAAGGAAGGTGTTCACATGTATGCATGCAGTGCATGACGTGAAAACATGGTTCCGAAGATGGGATAAGGAAGGAAAGATCTGGTTGGAAGGATTGGATCGTAACGGTTGATGACTTTGGCTGCGGCGGAGTCGGTTATGGCTTGGTATGGAAAGTATCGAGTTGGTTATGATAGGATTTCGTGTGGGTCATGAATTTGAGTTGTTTAGGAATGTGGGATACGTTCCTAAGGTGTTTGGAAGTCTTAAGATCGCTTCTATCTGCGTATAGAAGAATCTTGAGCAGTTATGGAAAGTTACGATTCGTAATCTGAGTAGGATTGGAGTCCTAGTTGATATTGGGTTGGCCTAAGGGCTGGTTATATAAGCAAGGGAGCCCAGAGCTCGTGGTGTACGACTTTGAAGCTGTTCCTCTTGTGTTCTATTGAATAAAATTCGTAGTTTGAAGGAACTTTTGTGCCTTGTTCGTCCGACTTGTTCCAGACAAGTTTTACTCGTCGAGTTTCTGGACAGCACTACCTTTCATCGGTGGTTTTATCATAACTCGAGTTTTACAGATCCAATTGACGTGATTCTTGTTGGGTTGTCTTCAAAACTTGATTTTTTATCATATGTCAAAATTTCACGGTCATTGGATTTGTGGTCTATGATCTACACGAGTTTCTTTGCAGCGTTCCAGAACTGTTTTTTTTTCTCGGGTAGGGCAGATTGACCTTTGTTTGATCTTTCGATCATAGCTTGAGTTTTCCTCGACGGATTTGAGTGATTATTTTTGTGTTGTCTTTGTGACTTGATTCTCTCTGATATCTATCACTTTTGTCACGGTGAAACCCGTTTAGATTAGTCTCACACACGATTTCTTTAATAGATCGTTTTTCTGCCAAAAGGGTTTGGGGGTTAATTGTTTCCGCTGCGTAAGATTTTTAAATCTACCATTCACCCCCCCCTCTGGTAGCTTTTCACGTGCTCTTCGATCCTACAACTTGAAAGACAATATCATTCCTGAAGACAGTGTATCCGCTGACCGGATTGTCAGATTGGCTAAACGATACACGTTGGTAGAAGGGGGTCTTTACCGATGCGGTGCCAATAGCATCCTAATGAGATGCATTTCAAGGGAAGAAGGTCGCGATCTCCTCGCGGAAATCAATGGAGGCGAGTGTGAGAACCACGCATCTTCTCGCATGCTAGTCGGTAAAGCCTTCCGGCATGGCTTTTACTGACCTACATCACTTCGAGATGCGGTTGAGCTAGTGAAAAAATGTGAAGCATGTTAGTTTCATGACAAACAGATTCACACACCGGCTCAATCACTACAAATGATACCTCCTACATGGCCATTCAATGTGTGGGGCATGGATATCTTGGGACCTTTCCCAAAAGCTGTCGGAGGTTACAGGTTCCTATATGTCGCCATCGACAAATTCACCAAGTGGCCGGAAGCAACTCCAGAAGTAACAATCAACAAACAATCAACAATCAAGTTCTTGAAGTCCATTATATGAAGATTTGGAGTTCCAAACAAAGTCATAACTCAATTTACAAGTGTTGCATTCCAAGAATATTGCGAAGACCTCGATATTCAACTTAGCTACGCCTCAGCTCATCCAGCAAGTAATGGCCAAGCCGAGAGAGCAAATGCAGAAATCTTAAAAG
Source organism: Tuctoria greenei (assembly GCA_036927565.1). Classification (NCBI taxonomy): domain Eukaryota; kingdom Viridiplantae; phylum Streptophyta; class Magnoliopsida; order Poales; family Poaceae; genus Tuctoria; species Tuctoria greenei. Next base: position 193,933,140 of record JAYESD010000005.1, read on the forward strand.
GACTCAAGACGCGCACATATGAGCGCTTGAAAAAGCACAGAGCTAACTGGATTGAAGAGCTTCCGTCCATATTATGGGCGAATAGGACAACACCTAATCGGTCAACTTGGGAGACTCCATTCTTCCTGGTGTACGGAGCTGAAGCAGTCCTTCCTCCAGAGATCACCTTGGGGTCCCGACCTTCAACGAAGCCACGCAGGACCAGCTCCGGCGTGAAGACCTTGACCGCGTCGACGAGGGAAGGGGTCAAGCAGCTGTTCGGAATGCACGTTATCGCCAAGCGCTCCGGCGCTATCACCAAGGCATGTGCGTGATCGACAGCTTGAAGAAGGTGATATGGTGCTTCGGAAGATACTAAGCCATGAAGGAATGAACAAAATTTCCCCTGGCTGGGAGGGTCCCTTCTGAGTCATTAAAGTATCCCGACAAGGATGCGTTCGCTTGGCAACAGAGGATGGGACCTCGCTCCCAAATCCTTGGAACATCGAGCACCTCCGTAAGTTTTATGCTTAGAATCACGGAGGTGAGTCTGTAATTACACACAATGCATGTTGTAGAGTCATTATACAGAGACGAGCAAGTCCTCCGGGAGAACATCTGGACCCTTCTGGGAGGGTCCGGGAAGTTCAAGTAACACTTGAGACAGTCACAACACTAAAAGTGTAACTACTTGCTCTGGGCTAGTACAAGATGTATAGCACATTTAGCATGGTCCAGCACCCTAAGTGTGTCCTTGTCTCCCCTGTAATTTGGACTTATAATAAAAGGCATTGTTGTGTGAAAACAGACTCCACGTGCATCTACTTTTTGTACAAGACTCAATATATCAAATTATTTTTACCTCACTTGTCTATAATGAAGTTGTGCAAATCTTTTTAAGCTTTGTTCCAAGTAATTCACATGCATTACAAGCCTTATTGATAGTCTTTTTGGATCTTAACACTGCTACATAGTCTACTTGCATGAACGCCAAGCCAACATAGGTCCGTAGTGTGCTATCGACTTAGCATGGTCCTGTACCCTAAGTACGCTACTCTACCTACTCCCCGACAGGCCTCGGTAGGGTGAGTACTAAAAAAGCATGCAGATCTAGGAAGATTATATCAAAACGCTTGTTATCATGTTGAGTTTCTTCGGATCTAAAGTCCAAATAAGAATAATAAGTCATAACCAATTTATAGACAAGGGGACGAATTTTACTTTCTCTCTTGCCTTTAATGTGCAGGGAAAGAAAAAATTCACAACAATAGTGGATGACGCTGGAGCTACCAAGCTCCGACCATCCCAGGGGGCCTGTCTTCGACGCCTCAGAATGGAAGACTTTGGACCTAAAATCTACAAGTGTGAAGCATTCAAGTCGTCAACATACTGCCACAACCTTTGGTACATGTACACATTTCAATTGTACACATGTACCAGGGGGCCAACAAGATACGGCACAGTATATTAAAGACAAAGTGAAATTCAAGGCAAAAAGGAGGATTTCATTAATCAAAAGTACTGGATTACAAAACTGGGGTTACAAGGGACAAAAGGAGAAAAGTCCTAGCTACTGGAGGATCTAAGTCCTGTGGAAAAACGAAGTAACCTTCTCAGCAGCTTCTTGGACACTAGCCCTGGCGGCATCCTCCTCCTCCGCGATGATTCCTTCAAAGACCGGATCAAAGGAGAACTAGGGGTCTCGGCTCTGGTAACATGCCAAGACATACTCAGCGACGTTCTTGGCCAAATATTTACCCTCCGTCTCCAGTTGATCGGCGATGACATCACCCATCGCGTCGAGTTTGCTGCCAGCAGAGCCAAGTGCCGCTAGCGTCTAGTCCAGCTCCCGCGTTGGGTCCTCTGGGCGTACTGGACTGAAACCAAGAGGCACAAGGGCCCTGTCCACACGCCCCAGGAAGTACTATACCATCAAGGACTCAGTCGCCTTCGAGCTTCGCAGCTCTTCCAGTGACCTCTGGGCGGCCGCAAGCTCCGAACCTTCACGAGCAAGGCGCTCGGCTAACTTAGCATGTTGCTGCATGTTCTCAGCAACTTGCTTCTCCCAGTCGGCTAGCTCTGTCTCCCGGAGGTGGATGTGGTTCTGCCTTTCAGCTAGGTCCTTTTCTCTGCCTTTGACTCTCACCTCCCTAGCGGCAACGTCAAACTCTTTTCGAGAGCTCTTGCCCCACCTTCCAGTTCTACTTCATCTCTTCCTCCTTCCATAGATCCAGCTTTTTGCTGCGATCTGCCAAATTTTTCTCACTAAGATTCAACTTCTGGGTGACCTTCGCTTCTCTACTCACCGCATCCTCCTGCTGCCTCAGGAGTTTTTCCTCCCTCGCCTCCAGGTCCGCTCGACACTTCAAGAGAGTTTCATTCAAATCAGCGAGTTTTTCGTAACGCTCATCGGCAGTGTCACGTCTCTCCTTGGCTTGCTCTAGGATTTCCCTGGAGTTAGCATCGAGCGCCCGGATGGCGACCTCCTCTTCCATCAACTTATCCCAGTATTCTAACTGGGCCTTCTCCCCCTTAATCCATTCCTTCTGGTCAGCCAGCCTCGTCTGAGCAAGCCTGGTCTCAAAATGGAGTTTGTTGCACCAACGCCTCAAGGTGTTGTGCTCCTCCTCCAAGGCTTTGCTCTCATGATCAAAGGCAAGCTAGAGCTGTCGAAGGCTTGATCAGGCGTTGTCTATGGACAACTCTAGAGGGATAGGTTATGGGCCTGCTGAGATCATTTTCGCAGGCTCAAAAGGGTTCTCCATCACAAAAATTGGGTCACACTATAGAATAGTGGTCCCCTGGACTACTGCAATGCTAGGGCCGCTGTCGAAGGTCGTAAACGACACTTTCCCCGGATCTGCTTAGAGAGCAGCCCACAGAGATTCTTTGGATTCATGAGGGCTAGTCCCAGGAGATTGAGCGCAGCGAGATGATAAACACAGAGGGTTTACATGGTTCGGGTCGCCGGAGCGTAACACCCTACATCCATGGGAGTGTTTGTGTATTGTCTGGCTTGAGCGTGTGTGAGTTTCGATCCCCTGTGAAGGTCGCCCGCTAAGTCCTTTTATAGTCCAAGGACTCTGCAGTTACAAGGTGGGCCCTGGGGCCCGACAGGTGGTCCCGGGGAGAGCCAAATCCTATCCAAGATCTAGGATTAAATGCTATCTACTTGCCTTTGTCAGGGGCTTCAATGTGTCGTCTCGCCGCGTCGTGCGCCAGGGCTACACATAGTTGTTGATGATGGCAGGGCATGTCCCGCCTGTCTTGTCCCCGCGGCTCACTCGTCCATCTTGCGCAGTGGGTCTGTACCCGCTACTTGGACAAGACAGGACACTGGAGCCTTGACTTGCGCATGTGCGACTCCGCTTCGCCTGGGGAAGGCGTGCGTACTTAATGTCTGTCTGAGCAGCGCACTCTTTCCTTTACTGCGGCCTCCTACCACATTGAGTTGGCCATCCGCCACGTGGTCGCATCAGAGCCTGCCTCTGCGGGGAGTCGAGCGCCCGGCTGTACAGGCCACGTGGCACCTCCGGAGCCCACATCCGCGAAAGGGTGGAGGCTTAGCCCTGCGGGCCACGTGGTAGTTCCAGAGCCCTTCCCTGCGGGGAGACGGGCCTGGTCCCTGGGGTTCCAATGGCTACGTGGCAGCCCCGGAGCCCGCCTCGGCGGGGAGGCGAGGGTCCGGTTCTGCTGGCCACATGGCAGCCCCGGAGCCCACCTCGGCGGGGAGGCGAGGGTTCAGTTCTGCCGGCCACGTGGCAGCCCCGGAGCCCGCCTCGGCAGGGAGGCAAGGGTCCGGTTCTGCCGGCCACGTGGCTGCCCCGGAGCCCGCCTCGGCGGGGAGGCGAGGGTCCGGTTCTGCTGGCCAAGTGGCTGCCCCGGAGCCCGCCTCGGCGAGGAGGTGAGGGTGCGGTCCTGTCGGCCACGTGGCAGCCCGGGAGCCCGCCCCGGCGGGGAGGTAGGATCTGGTCCTTCCCTCCACGACGTGGCAGCCTTGGACTCTACCTCCAAGTAGAGGCTGAGTCCTTAGCCGTTTTCTCCTTGTGCGCGGGGGTACCCAGTCTGCGGGGTACCGACAGTGGCCCCCAAGCCCACCTCGGGAGAGCCATCAATACCTCAGGTGGGGTCTTCTTCCTTATCTTCCCGCGCAACTCTTTTGATTCCAATTTGGGGCAGTTCCTCGGGCGGCACGTCCCTGCCATCGTGGCGACGCGTCTCCCTCTGGTAAGCGGAGGCGCGGGACATGCGCCGCGCGACATGACTTCTGCTTTCAATTGTGCTTTAACTACGGCGGTTCCCAAGGTGGCTCCTGCACTTCCCCTGCTTTTTCCCTTTCAGAAACCGCCGAGTTACCTCCCGCATAGTTGTCCACCCGGCTCGTCTTCTTTGCCGAGCGACCTATGCCCTCATGTCATTGCCTATGCGGGTCTGTTGCTCTTCTACCGAGGCTGTGGTGATTCACATGTCGTGTTTGTTGGCTTGCAGAGGTGAATAAAAAGAGATCTTTCCCCCTAAGGGTCCTTTCTTCCGCTTCTGCATCCTTGCGCTCGTGCCTCTTACCCCAAGCCCAGTTCTCGCGCTCTAGCTCCCGATCTCCCCTTCCGGAGCCTCCTCCTTCAACCTCATGGTGAGCATCCTGCCCACGTCCCGGCTGTCCAGGTCTGCCAATCTCGCCCCTGTGTGTCGGCTTCTCGGCTGGCAAGCCCCGGAGCAGGAGAAGTGGCTCCATCGCGGGGAGCTCCCACTGAACCTCACCGACGGGGAAATGGTGTTGTTCTCGTCATACGTGCTGGCCGGCTTCGTTCCGCCAGCATCCGGCTTCCTGGTAATGCTTCTGGAGACCTTCGGCCTCCAAATCCACCACCTTCCGCCGAACTCGATCGCCTTGCTGGCGGTCTTTGCTCACCTCTGCGAGATGTTAGTGGGGGTGATGCCGTCGGTGAAGCTCTACAGGTACTTCTTTGTACTGAGGGCCATCGGCAAAAGATCGAAGGATCAGCTCGGCGCCTACTACTTCTAGCGCTGAAGCAAGGTCCCCTCTAGATACATTGCTTCCTTCAGCTCTACACGATGGGAGCAATGGCGCGAAGATTGGGTGATCGTCAAGGTCGAGGCTCACGACCGGATGTGCCTCCCCACCGGGAGCCCCTACTCCGAGCGGTCATTCTGGGAGGAGCGCCCAAAGCTGGGGAAGGCGTTCGACCCGGTGTTGGAGAGGATCTAGATGCTGGCGGACTACGGGCTGACGTCTGCGATGGTGTTGAGGAACTTCATGTCCCGACGCATGGCTCCGCTCCAGCGCCGCGCCCGCCCAGCATGGATGTACACCGGCCCAATGGACTGCACCCGGCTCGAGACCGGCCCCGACTCCAACCCGGACGAGCAACTGCAGCACAATATGTTGGTCCGGGTCTGCCCTGACGATGTTTCCCCTGAGGGACTGGCCCTTCCGGCGGCTTGCCGCCCCCTGTGCTCAGACATTGAGCTAAAGAGGCGGCTGCTAAAAGCGATGCCAACACTCAACGAGTCCGGGCTGGCGCAACGCCAGTTTGAAGACCCATTCCGGGGGTTGTCATTGCCGACGAAGCTGAGGGGGTCGACATTGCCAACGACGCTGAGGGAGGCAGAGATCCCTCAAGCGACGAAGATCCCTTGAGTGATGACCCCTCATGCGGGTTCTAGCACCGTCAGCGGGGTGGCGTCGGCGCCTCTACTGACAAGGGGAAAGGGAAAGCACCAGTGCCGATGTCGGACCCGACCCCCAAGAAGCGCGCCTGGTCGCCGCCATAAGTCCTCTCTGTTCCTCGTCAGGATGCTGGAGTCCCGCTGCACCCGGCGTCAGAGGGTGCTGGTGGCGCCACTTTGCCGCCCGAGTCCTCGATGCGGAAGAAGGAGAGGCTCCTCAACACCGATGGGACCCCAGCGTTCCCTCGCCGTTCGGAGGAGCGCCGGACTTTGGGGATGCCGCCAACTCCTCCATCTCAGGGGCCCCAAACACACGCAGCGGCCCCCGCCGCAGGTTTGGGGGGTCCGGACCCCCCCAACCCTTTCGGAAAGCGGTGGAGCTTCAACGTCCCCCGGTAAGTCTGCATAAATTTCATCTTGGATGTTCGTTGCTGTGTGCTTACCCTGTAATATCCTTACAATTCGGGTTTGTCTGATTTCAGCGCAACCGCGGCTACTCCTTCTCCGCTCGCGCGCCCTTTTGCTGGTGGGCATGCTGCTCCAGCCGGCTCACGAGGCTCCTCTGCAGCCTCGGACCCTGCTCGGGCACACCGGGCTGCTGCCGCCGAGGTGCCCCGGGCCTTCGTGCCCGAGGCCCCTACAGCAGCTGCTGAGGGTCCGCAGCGCGCGCCGACGACTGGTGCTGCGCCCGCCAATGACTCCGCATCCACCGGCTACTCCGCACTGGCCGATGCTACCGCTCCAACTGACACCGCTACATCGGCTGGCGCCACAGCCCCGGGTGGAGCTCCCGGAGCCGACTTAGGAGACGTCGGCAGCAGTGCTGGGGCCTCCGCTGGGGAGGGGCCCCCTGGAGACGACGCGCCTGCTTCCAGCGGCGGTCCCCCCCCCCCCCCCCCCCGCCTTCTCCGATTGGGGGAGCTTTGGTCCCAGTCTCCCCGGTGGTCCTCCAAATGGAGGACGATATTGAAGAGGTGAGGAGGCAGGGACCCGCGGCTACGGTGGAGCCACTCCCCCTATCTGAAGCCATGGTCGTAGCCTACTCTGGTTTTTGGCAGGCTCGGACAGCCCTCGACCGGGATAGGGGGAGGCTTGAGGATGAGGAGGACCGGCTCCGGGGATGGGCGAGGACCCTGGAAGCCCGAACCCAGTTGGTGAAGAGCCGGGTGGCACAGCGGGAGGCGGTCGTCCGGGAGGAGATGAAAATCCTCGACCAGGAGCGTGATCGCTCGTCTGGACGCCGTCACCCAAAAGCTGAAGGCGGACGCCGCGGCGATCCATGCTGAGGCCAGCTCCCGCCTCCAGTCCTACAAGGAGCTCCAGCAGCTGTTTTCTCACCGGGGGGCTGCTCTTGTCGAACGGGAGCAGGAGTTGGCAGTGAACCAGGCTGAGGTGGATGCGACCTCCCGCCGGCTCATCCTCCAGTAAGAAGGGACGAGAATCCGTGCCGCCGAGCTAGACTGTCGGGATGCTGCCCTGGCTGAGGTGGAGCAAGCCCAGTTCGCTGAGCGCTAGGCTCTCCTGGACTGTGAGTTCAACATCACCCTCAAGGAGGGTGACTTGAGCCACCGCGAGAGGGAGGTCAGCGAGCGCGAGAGGGCCCTGGCAGCCAAGGAGGAGCGATTCCTGGATGGCGGCCCTCGGGCGCTGGCGGCAGCCCAGCAGGAGGTGTAGGAGCTCTAGGCGTCGCGTTCTGCTGAGGCCCGGAAGGTATGGTAGTTCCTGGGCGGCACCGACTCAGCTCTGGTGCCGCTCAGCTTCAGCCCGGTGCGCGTGGGGGAACCAGCGCAGGAGGTGAGTCAGGTGTTCCCAGCTCTTGACTCCACCAGCTCGAAGATGTGTTCGCTGGGGGCCGTCATCGACAACCAGCTGGAGGCAGAATATAAGATGTTGGTGAAGGAGGTGGCGACGCACATCCTGTCCTGCTACCGGAGCTGGTACCCTGATGTCCCTCCTCATCCGGTCCTCGAGGGGCCCATTGACGAGAGGGAAGAGGCCACCAAATCTGAAGTCTCGGATCCCGTGGCACTCATCACCTCAAGATTCCAGCAGAGCGGCTGAGGGCTCCCCATGCGCTGCTTGTATCTTGTGTTTCTTTCAGTTTTTCTTTGCAGTTGTTTGTGATGACAGACCTTCATTTTGGAACGAAAAATCTGGTTGGAGTGTCCCTCATACTTAGCATGTTTTACTTTTCAGCAGTATCTTCTAGTTGCCTGTTGTTCCTTAGCTTCCCAGATCTGTCGTCCCCCGGAGTGTGGCCCCCTGGCAGGTGTGGCCAGTTGTTATGGGCACACCTGTCAAATACCTAGAACTTAGGGCGGACGGTTGCAGGGGAGCTTAGGCTGCGTAGGTAGCATTGTTGTAACTGAGTATGCAGGGACATTGACGGCGGGCCCCCTGGGGGTGCCACTGGAGCTTCAGTCCGGTGGTGCCCACCATCTTCAATGAAACGTCGACGGCGGGCCCCCTGGGGGTGCCGCCGGAGCTTCAGTCCGACGGTGCCCACCATCTTCGGTGAAAGGTCGGTGGCGGGCCCCCTGGGGGTGGCGCCGGAGCTTCAGTCCAGCGGTGCCTGCCATCTTCGTGGGTACTCTGACGGTTATTGCCGGAATAACTCCTCGAAGACCTGCGTATAGATCAAAAATAGGATAAGTAATTCTGTCCGCTGGTCATTTCTCCCCTGCTCTTTTTTAGTGTTGCTTGACTTACGATCTTGGGCTGACTCATGAGGCTTGGGTAATAGAGTGCATGTGAACCTAGGGCTCGCTATCCATACTACTTGAGGGTGGTTCATCTGGCCCCCAGTACTCAGCTGCAGCGCTGGGGAGGCAGAGCGCACAGGCTTAGGGTACAGGACCAGGCTAAGCAGTTTGTGCCCCTGGACCTCCCTCTCGGCGTAAGCCTTTCCCGGGGGAGACCGTCTGGAGACACAGGCCCCTGAGTATGGGAACATCCGAGGCCCCAGGCACATTGCAGGTACCTCAAGCAACCCCACCTGCAACCAGACAGCAAGGCTCCCACTATTGCTAAAGCAGGGAAAAAATGACAGCGCCCATGATAGATCACGAGCTATGGCGAACTTACAGCAATATCATAAAAAATTAAAGATAATTTTTTGAATGACAAACCCTATACAGGGCAGGACAACATTCTTTCATTGCGGTTTCTCATAAGATGGGACAGACTTTACAAGGGGAACGACGCGGCCCGGGCGACAAAGGACATCGAGTGCACCTACTCAGTCTGGAGTGAGTCACACTAGTGACCCAAGGATTTTTTGCTTCATTTGTCATGAGACTGGTCACATTGAACAAGCCAGCACCTTCTGTCATCTCTAACTTAGTTAATGGACCAAGGCAGCTAGCTGGAGGTAGCCGTGGAGCACCCACAAGGACCCAACAATCCTTTGGAAAGGCTACGGTGAACCACGTCTACGCTGAGCAAGCGGATGCGGCACCAAGAGTTCTACTTGGTGAGAGAGTTATGTTGAGAGGTTATTGAGCTCATTAATGATATTGAAGTTGGGTTTGGGACGACTGGTCTGGGTGATGTTTCGACTGGGTGTCAGTTATGTCGGGTTGTCTTTGATGGTTCGTGCATTTGGGTACAGCGTACAACCTCTACAGAGTGTAAAATCCATTCGAATGGACGTGTCCTCGGTATAGGATGGGTTACGCGTGGTCCTAACAACTAGAAAACGACCTATGGTGAGATTGAGATGAGTGATGTGGGAGATATTCACTTGCATTAGTTGCATTAGGTTGCATTGATATTTATCTTGTGCATTGCATTTATATCTGCTTATTCTCGTCCTGAAGGGAGAGGTGGAGCTTGCTGAGTACTTTTGTACTCAAACGTTGTTGACTAATTGTTTTTCAGAGGATCCCAACTTCGTACCAGAGGACTTTGAGTAAGGTCGCTTCCGCACCCAAGTTGTGTGTAGTGGAACCATGGGCAACGACGAGCTACTAGTCTACGTGTTGATGTTCATTATATTGGTCTTGTCACTACTTGTAGTATTTATCCATAAGGCTATGCCGTTGAAATAAAGCTCTGTATGGTTGTGGTTCCACTTGTGTTGTAATATTATGTATCGAACCTTGTATTTGGTAATAAAAGTACATGTTTAGTTCCGATCTTATGGGTCAGGACGCTTCAACAGTCTACATCGCCATCAACAACCGCCGCGCCACCAGCATCCCCGTCGCCTGTCGAGTCGCACGTTGGCAACATGGTCGATGCCAACGACCTCAAGACCACCATCGAGTCCCTCACCGACATCCTCAAGAATCTGTAGACTACGGTCGAGGCTAATGCCAAGGCTATCGCTTCCCTCACCTTTGACCGCATGTCGTCATCAGGCAACAAGGTGGGCTTCGGCGAGCACCACAACGACCGGCCATCGAGATTCCAGAAATTGGATTTTCCATGGTACGACAGCAAGACAGATCCTCTCATCTTCATCAATCGCTGTGAGTCCTACTTCCACCAGCAGCGAATCATGGAGGAAGAGAAGGTTTGGATGGATTCCTATAACCTGGAGGACGACGCACATATGTGGTACATCTAGGTCCAGCAAGACGAAGGCACTCCGTCATGGCGCTGGTTTGCTCAACCTGCAATACGGTCCCCCTCTCCGTGCGGCTCCTCTCTTTGAGTTGGCGTACTGCCGTTGCACTAGCACCGTCGCAGAGTATCAGGACCGCTTCCAGACGCTTCTCCCCCGCGCAGGCTATCTCAATGAGACGCAGCGAGTTCAACTATTCATAGGAGGCATCCTTCCTCCGCTCAGCCTTGATGTCCAAGTCCTCGACGGCGTCCATGAGCCTTGACGCGTCAACTTGAGCTACGGGAGCAGTACACGCTAGTGCCCACCAAGGCCTCAACCTGTGGCCTCCTGCCAGTCCCTGCGCCGCGACTTGCCCTCCCTACTCCCCCGATCGACAGAGCAGTGCAACCCACATCCACGGTGGACGACAGGCCAATGAAACGTTTGTCCCTACCGGAATAAGAAGAGCGCGGTCGACAGGGCCTATGTTTCAACTGCAATGGCAAGTACACACGGGGACACAACCATGTGTGCAAGCAGATCTTCTACATCAACGACATCGAGATCGCCTCTACCGATGATGCAAAGACCGAGGATGATCAGGACACGGATGCACCGTTGTTCTCCTTGCATGCGGTCGCAGGAGTGGCCATAGGTAACACAATACAGATCCAGGTGATCCTGGGCACGGCCACCTTCGTCGCGCTAGTCGACACGGGATCTACCCATAGCTTCATCGGGGAGGCTGCGGCACGACGCACGGGTGTGCACATAGAGCAGCGCCCAAGGCTAACTGCGACGGTGGCAAACGGCGAGCGCGCTTCGTGCTCCGGCATCCTCCGCCAAGCCCCAACTATCATCGACGAGGGGACATTCAACGTCGACTTGTTCTTAATGCCCTTAGCCGAGTATGACGTGGTCCTAGGCACGCACTAGGTGGCCACACTGGGGCCTATCGTCTGGGACTTCGCCGTCGGGACCATGTTGTTCCACCATGAAGGGTGCAATGCTGGCTGGCGCAGCGTGGCATCTCTGACCTTGTCGGGCCTACATGCTATGACCACAGATGCATCCCTCCTGGATGGAATGCTGGACTCCTTCGTCGAGGTCTTCTACAAGCCATCTAGCATGCCCCTGGCACGCAACCGCGACCACCGCATCATCCTCAAGCCCAACGTGCCATCGGTGGTTGTGCGGCCGTACAGGTACCCGACGGCTCATAAGGACGAACTTGAGAGCCAGTGCGCCGCCATGATTAAGCAGGGCATCATCTGCCGCAACAACTCTACATTTTCTTCTCCGGTCATCCTCATCATGAAGCCAGACGAGTCATAACGGTTCTTCGTCGACTATCGAGCGCTGAACGTGCTCACGATCAAGGAAGCGTTTCAATACCGGTCGTCAACAAGCTGCTCGACGAGCTCCATGGCGCATGATTTTTCTCCAAGCTCGACTTGCGGTCAGGGTACCATCAGGTGCGCATACACCTAGAGGATATTCACAAGACGGCGTTCCAGACCCACGACGGCCTCTACAAGTTTTTGGTCACGCCATTCGGGTTGTGCAACGCCCCAGCCACATTTCAGTCTCTCATAAATGATGTACTCCGACCTTTCCTTCGTCGCTTTGTACTCATTTTCTTTGACGACATTTTGATATACAACAAATCTTGGGCGGATCATCTTCGGCACCTACGGGCAGTCCTTAACGAGCTTCACCAGCACCAGCTCTTCGTCAAGCGTTCTGTCAGTACCCTGCGTACCGAGTACCCCACGGTACCGCAAGAAGTGCAAGAGAGTTCTACCTGTCAAAGTTTAAGGTCTCCTCAGGTCCCACATGTCATATTACACCGGACCCGTATCCCTCATATGGGTAGCTCTGGGGATTGACACGTCTAATGTAAATCCGGAGCTAAACTCCCAACACAGGAAAGCTCCGTGATTGACACGTGTATAAAGACCCCGGACCTAACCCCCAGCAGAGGGTAGCTCCGGTGCCGACACGTGTATAGCAGATCCGGAGCTACCTCTCCACAAGGGGAAGCTCCGAAGCTGCCAAGTGTGGAGCCTCCGAACCTACTCCACCAACGAGTATACTGGCGAATCTCCTTCAACACGGACATTCAAGGGACAGTTAAAGCAGCGGTTACAAGACTTGATTACGTGTCATTAATACTATGTTAATGACTCACGATTAGTGCACCATTAATAGGGGTAATGCAGCCATCAAGGCACGCTATCACACTATTAACCACGCTTAATACTCATAGACAGTGTATTAGGCTATCAAATACGCTATGACCACATGTCGGGTTAGGCAAACAATTGTAATGGTCAGTCCTTGGATTATAAAAGGATTACGCCGCACGATACAGAGACAAGAGGAATGAGGCCAAATCGGGCACTACGCGTACTAGTGAGACTCAATACAACAACGCAAACCCCGTAGAGTAGGGTATTACGCTCAGACGGCTTGAACCACGTAAATCTCCTGTATCACCATCTTGATCTTGATCTCCGCGCACCCAAACCTAAACAACAACCTCCGCGGGCTACACTTTAGTAGTGTCGGGAAGTGTCGTAGCAACACTTCGACACGTTCCATGTGCTCGTTCGGCATCACCTCCGTCTCCTACCTTGGCCACATCATCTCGGAGGCGGGAGTAGCCATGGACCTAGCCAAGGTGCAGGCCATCCACGACTGGTCAGTGCCACGCTCAGCGCGAGCTGTGCGCGGGTTCCTGAGCTTGGTGGGCTATTACCGCAAATTCGTCCACAACCATGGGGCCGTCGTAGCACCGCTGACCGCCCTACTAAAGAAGGACAGTTTCTCCTGGAGCGAGGAGGCCGACACGGCAATTTTAGCGCTCAAGACCACGATCACAACGACACCTATCTTGTCTATACCGGACTTCACCAAGACCTTCATCGTCGAGTGCGATGCATCGACCTATGGTCTCGGCGCGGTGTTGATCCAGGAGGGTCATCCCCTCGCTTTCTACAGCAGATTGGTGGCTCCTCGCCATCGCTCGCTCGTCGTCTATGAGCGTGAGCTCATCGGACTCGTCCAGGCTGTACGGCATTGGAGGATGTACCTATGGGGGCAGCGTTTCACTGTCAAGACGAATCACTTCAGCCTCAAGTACTTGCTAGATCAGCATCTTTCTATGATCCTGCAACACCATTGGGTCAGCAAGTTGCTGGGTTTCGACTTCAACGTTGAATACAAGTCAGGATCCACAAACACCATGGCTAACGCCCTCTCCCGCCGTGACATGAAGGAGGGAGCAGTGCTGGCAATCTCAGCGCCACACTTCGATTTCATCAGCCACCTTCGTCATGCACAGGCCACGGATCCAGCTCTGGTGGCCATCCACGAGGAGGTTCACGCGAATAAACGCACCGCGCCATGGACAGTAGTCGACGACACAGTCGCCTATAGGGGGGCGCCTCTACATCCCACCCACCTCACCTCTGCTACAAGAGATTCTGGAGGACGTTTATGAGGATGGGCACGAGGGAGTCCATCACACACTTCACCGCCTCCGACATGATTTTCATTTTCCCAACATGAATCGTTTGGTGCAGGATTATGTGAGGTCGTGTCCTACTTGTCAGCGGTACAAGTCAGAGTACCTCCACCCGGCGGGGCTACTTTTGCCGCTGCCAGTACCGTCGACGGTGTGGGCCGACATTGGGCTCGACTTATTAGAAGCACTACCAAGGGTGAACGGGAAGACGGTCATCCTCTCCGTCGTTGACAGGTTCAACAAGTACTGCCACTTCATCCCCATGGCGCACTTGTACACGACAGAGTTGGTGGCGCAGACGTTCTTCACCGACATCGTTCGCCTCCATGGCGTTCCGCAGTCCATCGTCTCTGACCGCGACCCAATGTTCACTTCAACATTCTGGCACGAGCTCATGAAGCTTATGGGCACCAAGCTAGACATGTCATCGGCATTTCATCCACAATCGGATGGCCAGATGGAGGAAACCAACCGTGTCATCGTCATGTACCTGTGCTGCTTCACAGGAGATCGTCTCCGCCAATGGTTGCGCTGGTTGCCGTGGGCAGAGTACACATACGACACCGCATACTAGACCTCACTACGGGACACACCGTTCAAGGTGGTATACGGCCGTGATCCTTCCTCCATCTGCTCGTATTAACCAGAAGAGATGTGTGTGTGTGTGTAAGTGCATCTAGGATATCCCTTGTGGGTTTTGGCTAATTGATGACAAACATATGAGATCCTAATGAAACTATTGAGATGATTGCAGGACAATCAAGTGAAACAGCTCGGTGCACACAAAAAGGTGAAAAATAAAGTGGTGTCCAAAGAGGGATACTTTGATGGAGCTTGGAAGACCAAATTAGATTTTGAATGTATAGGGAGTGTATGAAAGACACACTCCAAGAGCTCACAACTTTGCGCTAGGGTAAGGGATTAAAATTAACCTAACCTTTTCAATGCACTGGACTAGTCCGATCATGGATCGGACTAGTCCGTTTAACTTTCTAGAATCTCTCTTATTGGGAGACCGGACTAGCACGTGTGTCCACCGGACTAGTCTGTTGAACTTTCTGGAGTCTCTCTCATTGAGGGATCGGACTAGTCCGTGTGTCCACCGGACTAGTCCGTTGACCTTTCTGGAGTCTCCCATATGTGGAGATCGGACTAGTCCGTTGAACTTTTTGGAGTTCACCTTCACAAAGAACCGGACTAGTCCGAGCTTGGACCAGACTAGTCCGGCAGACTTTCTGGACTTCAAAATACACAGTGACCGGACAAGTCCGTACTTGCACCGGACTAGTCCGGTATTAGGGTTTTTCAACGGTTACTTTTTGGAAACCTTATAAATAGAGAATCCACGACCTTCCAAAGAATAGACACGTCGAATATTGCTGAAAACAAAAACCCTAGTGCCGCCACTTTGTCCCAAGAGCCCAAAACACATCTCCCGACACATCTAAAGTGCAAAAAGAGTGAAATCAATTGAACACTTGGATTTGGGATTGGGATATCGTCGTTCTTTCATTGCGAGCTCTTGGGGTTTGATCTTTCTACACTCATACTCTGCATTATAATACTTCCGAGTGTATTTGATCACTTCTTTCGTTGTAGTTTTCATGGGAGCCCTCAACGTGTGAGGTTGACCCACAAACTTGATGATTACCCGTGATAGTGGAATCAAGTCGGCCTTCGTGGTGACTTGAAGAGGATAAGGGTTGGAGACCCGGCTCTGTGTGAGCTTCCTCAACTAGGACGTAGATCTCGTGGTGAGATCGAACCTCGGGAAAAATTCGTGTGTCTTGTGCCTTATTTCCTTTACATTTTGTTCATTAGATCACTTGATTGCTAAACATCAATCTAAGGCACTTATAGGTTTTTACTTGCATTCTTACATTAATCTCAAATAAAAATATTAGTTGTTCTTATTTCCGCTGCTAAAAGAATTTGGTTTCCCAAATAACGCTTAATCAACACACATATTTCTAGCACACCGGACTAGTCCGCCAACGCAACCGGACTAGTCCGGTCAACAAAGTTTTAACAATTCTATTAAGTGTGCAGGAAACTTTAAAGGCCTATTCACCCCCCTCTAGGCCACATTCAATTGGTATCAGAGCAAGGTTCTCCGCCAACGAGACTCACATCTCGGAGAGATCAATGGCCTCTGAGAAGAACAACGATATCTCGAAGATGAACATCAATGAGGAGGAACAAGAAGCTAAAGCCTTCGATGTGCTGACAGAAAGTCCACATGATGATGAAGAAGTGCGACAACTAAAGGCACTCCTGAGGAAGAAACTGCTAGGACAAAAAGGAAAAGAAGATGAGAAGACGATGGGGAGTGGTCATCACGACTACTCCCGACATCCTTACAACTACAACCGTCTCAATTCAAACAATCACTATCTCTCCATTCCTATGGGAAAACCTCCACAGTTTGACGGAAGCAACTATACCATGTGGAAGTACAACATGAAGATGCATCTAATAATCCTAAATCCGGACATTGTTTGCACTGGCATAGATATTCCAGACACGGATGAGGAACTCAACCCAAAACAAGAACAAGAGATTCACATAAATGCACAAGCCGTCGTCGTGATCACGTCATCACTAAGCAGAGAGGAATTCACCAAGATCGATGGCTTAGAAAGTGCAAAAGAAATCTGGGATACACTCAAGACAACTCACGAAGGGAATAGGTCGGTTCGTGAAGCTAAAATCGAGATGCTTGAAGGAGAGTTGGGGAGATTTGCTATTGAAGAAGGCGAATCACCTCAAGACATGTACAACCGGATGAAGGCACTCATCAACAAAATTCGTGCCTATTAAAGTAAGAAATGGACGGATCACGAAGTGGTCAAGAGAATGATTAGAGCATTCATGCCAAGAAATGTCACACTTTGCTCAATGATTAGAGAAAGCCCCGGGTTTCATAAAATGACTCCCGATGAATTGTTCGGAAAGATCATAAATCATGAAATGATGGAGAAAGAGGCACAATACGTCAAAGACTTGGCCAAACTCACTTCTTCCAAAAAGAAAGAGGTTGCTCTCAAAGCAACATGCCGACCCAAACTCAAAGAAACTTGTGAAGATCAAGACGAGTGGCATTCAAGCGACGAGAGCACCGATCTTGATGATGAAGAAATAGTACTCTTTATCAAGAAGTTCAAGCGAATGATGAAAAGAAGACACGGAAACAACTCAAATGAAGGCAAAAGCAAGGATAAAGGAAAATCCAAGGCTCGACGAACTTGCTACAACTGCAGAGAGTATGGTCACTTCATGGTGGATTGCCCTTATGAAGAAAACAAAAGGAAGAAGGAAACAAGACCTCAAGAAAAGAAAAATTTCAGAAAAATAAGACAAGCCCATCAAGCTCACATTGGCAAGGAGTGGGACTCAAACGACGAGTCCTCCTCCGATGAAGAAGAAGATATGGCCACTATCGCAATCAAGAAACCTACTATGAAGGCCACACTCTTCCCAAACATGGGAGGATGGGATATGAACAACCACACTTGCCTTATGGCTAAGGAAGGCAAAAAAAAAGGTATGACTCACCCCTCCTACGCTAAATTCCTCTATTGATGATTTTGATAGCTCTAGTGATAATGAATAAATGTTTAGAGGACTAAGTAAAATTGCTCTAAAGAAAATGGAAATGTTGTCGAACGAAATTTTTGAAAAGGAGGAACTTCTTAACAGACAAGAAGATATGCTCATCCGTGGAAGGAAGAGATATCAAGAAGTTTAAAAGCTTCTCGAGCTTGAAAGAGAGAAGAACGAGTCGCTTAAGGTTGAGCTAGCCTTGAGTAAGGAAACTTACTCAAAGCTAGAAGGCTCGCATATTGCAATCAAGGAAGAACTTGCTAACTTGTCAAAAGTTAACAAGATCCTTGAGGTGCAAGTTGAGTCGCTCAAGCAAAGTGACTCCTCTTCCTCCAAGAGCTCTTCCTCCAAAGATATGAGTTCGACAACAATTAGAACTTGCACTTGCTCTAGTAAGAAGAATGTTATTTATAATAATTCAACTTCTAATCATGCCTCTCCAAGCGGCATCTTTGATAAGGAGAATATCAAATATGCACGCAGTGCATATATGGTTACTAGACCTCCTAATGTCAAAGATGGCCTTGGTTTTGACAGGAACAAACACATGTCTACTCCCAATCATGCTAAGAATGGAATTGTCTTTGTTAAAGAAAAATCCCATGAATCTGATTTACAAATATTGTTTCGTACATTTGATGCTTCCTATGTTCTTATGAAAGCCAAACATGGAAAAGTCATTGCTAAATATACAGGGCCACACCACAAGAACTTAAAAACTTGTGTGTGGGTGCCCAAGACTCTTGTGACTAAACTGAGAGGACCCAAGCAAGCTTGGGTACCTAAAACCAAAGAATAATTCTTTTTTGCAGGCTTACTCCTCCGGTGGATCTAAATGTGTGCTTGATAGTGGATGCACAAATCACATGACCGGAGAGAGAGGTATGTTTGTGGAGTACGAGTACAACAAGGATCCAAGTGAAGGCATATACTTCGGAGACAACAGCCAAGGAAAGGTCCTTGGTAGCGGTAACATTGAAATATCCTCTCAACATACCTTATCCAATGTTTTACATGTAGATTCTCTACATTATAACCTTTTCTCAATATCTCAGCTATGCGACAAAGGTTACAACTGTTTGTTCACTAATGAGGGTGTGACCATTTTTAGAAGAAGTGATGGCTCGATTGCATTCAAGGGAATGTTGAAGGGCAAGCTTTATCTTGTTGACTTCAACAAAGATAAAGCCGAACTCAACACTTGCTTGGTTGCTAAGACCAACATGGGATGGCTGTGGCATAGACGGTTAGCCCATGTTGGGATGAGAAATCTGCAGAAACTTCTAAAAGGTGGTCACATCTGTGGTCTTAATGATGTGGTGTTTGAAAAAGACAGGCCTTGCAGCGCTTGTCAAGCGGGAAAACAAGTCAGAGCACCACACCCCGCAAAGAATGTGATGACTACCACAAGACTGCTGGAACTCCTCCACATGGATCTCTTTGGTCCAATTTCGTACATCAGCATCGGCGATAACAAATACGGTTTAGTAATTGTTGATGATTTTTCAAGATTTACCTGGGTATTTTTCTTGTATGATAAATCAAAAACTCAGGGAATCCTCAAGAAGTTATTGAAAAGAGCTCAGAACGAATTCTCATCAACTATAAAGAGCATCAGAAGTGACAACGGGACAGAATTCAAGAACCACCAAGTTGAAGAGTATCTTGATGAAGAAGGGATAAAACATGAGTTCTCGGCACCCTACTCCCCTCAACAGAACGGGGTGGCCGAAAGGAAGAACAAAACATTGATCAAAATGGCAAGAACTATGTTGGATGAATACAAGACATCAGATCGATTTTGGGCAGAAGCAGTGAAAACCGCTTGTCATGCCACAAATCGGCTGTACCTCCATCGACTATTGAAGAAAACTCCATATGAGCTCCTTACTGGTAAAAAGCCCAATGTTTCTTATTTCAAAGTATTTGGTTGTAAATGTTTTATTCTGAACAAGAAACCGAGGACCTCGAAGTTTGCTTTGAAGTCCGATGAAGGGTTCTTGCTCGGTTATGAATCGAATGCCTACGCCTATCGTGTCTTCAACAAGGTGTCCGGCCTTGTTGAAGTAGCACGTGACGTAGTGTTCGATGAATCCAATGGCTCACAAGTGGAGCAAGTTGATAAGTGTGTGCTAGATAAAGAGGAAGCTCCATATGAAGCACTGAAGAAAATGGGACTTGGTGATATCTTACCACAAGAGCAAACATTCGACTCAAATGCACAAGATGAACCTCAACACGGAGGCAATGATCAAGGGGGAGCTCTTGCACAAGATCAAGAGGAGGAAGATCAAGAAAATTAGAACATTCATGGAAGCAATGATCTAGGGGGAGACAATGCACATGAAGATAATGAAGAACAAGCAACTACACAAGTTCCACACCCGAGAGTACACCAGAGCGTGCAAAGAGACCACCCTGTCAACAATATCATTAGAGATATCGCTAAGGGAGTAACTACTAGATCTCGAATTACAACTTTCTGTGAATACTATTCTTTTGTGTCTTTTCTGGAACCATACAGGGTAGAAGAAGCCTTAAGGGATTCAGACTGGGTGATTGCAATGCAAGAAGAGTTGAACAACTTCAAGAGAAATGAAGTGTGGGAGCTGGTGGAGAGACCAAAGGCGAACATAGTTGGAACCAAATGGGTCTTTCGGAACAAGCAATATGAACATGGAGTAGTAACAAGAAATAAAGCAAGATTGGTGGCCAAAGGTTATTCACAGGTCGAAGGTTTGGACTTCGATGAAACTTTCGCTCCTGTAGCTAGACTTGAGTCCATTCGTATTTTATTGGCATATGCTACTCACCATAATTTTAAGCTGTATCAAATGGACGTCAAAAGCGCTTTCTTAAACAGTCCAATCAAGGAGGAAGTTTATGTGGAGCAGCCACCAGGATTCGAAGACCAAAAGTATCCCAACCATGTCTACAAACTGCGTAAGGCTCTCTATGGCCTCAAACAAGCTCCTCGAGCTTGGTATGAGTGTCTTAGAGATTTTCTGACTCAAAATGGATTCAAGATTGGTAAAGCTGACTATACACTCTTCACTAAACATTGTGATGATCATCTATTCGTATGTCAAATTTATGTTGACGACATTATCTTTGGATCCACTAACAAGTCTTTCTGTGAAGAATTTAGTAAAATTATGACAGATAGGTTCGAGATGTCAATGATGGGCGAATTGAAGTTCTTCTTGGGATTCCAAGTGAGGCAATTAAGATAAGGTACATTTATAAGCCAAACCAAATATACACAGGACATTCTCAAGAAATTCAACATGGACAAAGCCAAGCCCATCAAGACACTCATGGCCACTAACGGACATCTCGACCTCAATGAAGACGGTCCCAATGTGGACCAAAAGGTATATCAGTCCATGATCGGCTCCTTACTGTATTTATGTGCATCTAGGCCAGATATTATGCTTAGTGTTTGCTTGTGTGCAAGGTTTCAAGCCGCACCCAAAGAGTGTCACTTAATTGCTGTAAAAAGAATCCTAAGGTACCTTGTGCACACACCCAACTTGGGCCTTTGGTATCCCAAAGGATCCAAATTTAACTTGATAGGGTATTCCGATGCCGACTATGCAGGATGCAAAGTCGATAGAAAGAGCATGTCAGGGACTTGTCAGTTTCTTGGTAGGTACCTAGTTTCTTGGTCATCTAAAAAGCAAAACTTCATTGCTCTTTCCGCAGCGGAAGCAGAGTATGTTGCAGCCGGTAGTTGTTGCGCACAACTACTTTGGATGCGGCAGACTCTGAGGGACTATGGCTACAATCTAAGCCATATCCCGCTTTTATGTGACAATGAAAGTGCTATAAAAATTGCACACAACCCTGTAGAGCACTCATGAACTAAGCACATAGATATCCGTCATCATTTTCTTAGAGATCATTCATTAAAAGGTGACATTGCTATTTCACATGTTAGAACTGAAAAACAACTTGCAGATATTTTTACCAAACCATTGGATGAGAAAAGGTTTTGTGAGCTTAGGAATGAACTTAATATTCTTGACTCTCGAAATGTGGCTTGAAACGTTGCACACCTGGTTGAAACTTCAAATGTTACATTTTATTGCTAAAACTGCCCCTCACCTCTTTTTCTTCTAAGAAAACTAATTTGAATGAAAAATCTTGGAGTTTATGACCATTTTTCATTGTTGATTGCCTTCTGGTCATAAGTACCAAGATTATTTGCAAAACTTATCCTTGGATCACTATTAGTTATCTCTAAATACTTAGTTTTTCCAGGGGCATCGGACTAGTTTGTCCTCTGACCGGACTAGTCCGGGCGGCAGCTTATATAAGCAGCTGGACGGCCCAAAATCAAAATTTCAAACCTCCCCCCACTTTGAGTTGAGCCCTCACCTCTCAAACCCTAGCCCCCAAAAGTGATTTTCGAGTTGAGCCCTCAAAATCCAAGTTTTCTCCGTGGGAAATCCTCCCCTCGACGAGTTGATACTCCACTCCGATCTCATCCGGACAGATTTGTGCTCCTTCAACGCGAATCTTCAAATCTCGGTAAATTTCTTCCTAAAATCAAACTCTCAACTCTTCTAGTTCTAGCTTGTTTCCCTTGATTCCAAGGCAGTACATTAGCTTCAGAGATGTATTCCTTTCACTTTCATGCCCCCTTGCATCCTTAGATAGAAGCTGTGATTCATAGGTTTTGTTAGGGTTCTTATGCCAGGCCGGACTAGTCCGGCTCCCAGATACGGACTAGTCCGGTACACCGAACAAGTCCGCACTCTAAAACCGGACAAGTCCGGTATCTGATATTTGAATCCTCACATCCCCTTCAATTTTTGGTTCTTTCTCGTCTAATCCATGAACTTCTTATTAGGCACGATGTCTTCAAGCTCAGATGACAACTCTTTTCACGTTGATGAAGAAGTTGAACGTGAAAAAGTGAAGAGAGCCAAGGAGAGGTACATGAAGAAAAGACATGATGTCAATGTGCACTCTCCACCCTCCAACGACAATTTGCCCAAGAAAAGGAAGGTGATTATTAAGAAGGCCCAAGGAAAAGCTGGTGAGAGCTCCTCAGGGTCAAAGAGGACTCTCAACAAAGGAAAGGGGCTTGCTAGTGGTCCCATTGGACCCCTGAAGATGAAGAACCCAAGTCACCGCAACAGGCAGCGCTCGAGTAAGGATTTCACCAAAAAAGGGGGTGAGCTTGCCGATAGCTTCAGGCAGGTTAATGTGTATGATCAACCTCGGCAATGCTCAGACCCAAGATTTTGGAGCAACTTCCATGCCGACTACTACGAGCACGTGTACATGAAGATGAAGAATCCCGTAGTAGAGAGTCAATGGGTGAATGTTGGATACTTACAGTCGAAGAGATATCCTGCCTTTCGTGAGGTGGTTGAGGCCCTGGAGAGGCACAGCTTGAAGGATCTGCTTGCCTTTGAGCATGACTGGAACAATGAGGTCATCACCCAATTTTACTCTACCCTCTATTTTGCTCGTGGTGATGGAGACAGTCTTACTTGGATGACTCATGGTTCCAAGTACAGTGTCACTTATGATGAATTTGCAAGGATCCTCCACATTGAGCACACTTTGGATCATGATCTTGTCATCCACAATCTGCAACCCTTGGATAAGGATGAGCTCAAATTTCTCTATGACACAAGGATGCCTTATGTCCCTCCCACTATCAAATATTTGAAGCCCTTCTATGTGGTCCTCAACAGAATTTTGAGGAAGACAATAACCCCGAAAGATGGAGATGCGGGGACTATTCAAGGATCTTTGAGGACCCTAATGAAGGTCATTGGTGAGAGGAGACCGTTCAATGTCTTTGAATACATCTACAATGACATTGTGAATATCTCAATCCCTCTAAACAGATCTTGCGGGTAAGCCCCGTACATCATACATGATTGAGAAAGTAACTGGACATGAGTTTGTCAAGGATATTCAACATACGGGGTTGAAGCCGCAAAATCCCACCGAGTACACTCTACCCTCAGCTCCTGGTGCACCTCCCTCCCCTGAAGCTGAGAGGAGGTCAAAACAAGCTCGGGATGTGAATGCCTCAAAATCTGCAGCTGCTCCTCCTAGCTCTGCACCTGCTCATGAACTCTCCGGTGGTGTGCTCAAAATGCTCACCTCTATCTTTGCCTGCTGTCGCAAGATTGAAGTCAGGCAGAAGAAGCATCAAAAATATGTGAATGCCAACATCAAAGCTATTTGTGACAAGCTTGAGATCGAGCCGGTTGGATCCCAGCCCGCCTTCGAGGACTTCGAGGAAGAGCCTGCTCCAGCAAATAATGATAGTGGTGAAGATGAAGACCGGACCGAAACTGAAGAAGAGAGCAGCGATGAGTGATTCCCCTCAATTTTTCCCTTTTTGGTTCCTTGATGCCAAAGGGGGAGAGATTGAGACTAGTAGTTTCTCTAGTTGGTGTCTTTTTGTTTTTGTGATCGAGGACATGTACTTATTTTTAAAAACCTTGTAATGCTCTATTTCTTCTCTTATGTGTGATGCTTATTGTTACTTGAATGATTATCTCTATGCTCATTATTGATTACCTTTATTTCATCACACCTTGTTGATCACACACCTGTTAGGCACCCCACCATAAGGTGTGTGCATATGTGAGAAGCTTTTTGTGGATTTATCGTATTCTTATATGTGCACACCTTATGAAAATCAAGATTTTATTCTCAATTGTGATATCTCAAATGGTTGTCATCAATCACCAAAAAGGGAGAGATTGTAAGTGCATCTAGGATATCCCTTGTGGGTTTTGGCTAATTGATGACAAACATATGAGATTCTAATGAAACAATTGAGATGATTGCAGGACAAACAAGTGAAACAGCTCGGTGCACACAAAAAGGTGAAAAATGAAGTGGTATCCAAAGAGGGATACTTTGATGGAGCTTGGAAGACCAAATTAGATTTTGAATGTATAGGGAGTGTATGAAAGACACACTCCAAGAGCTCACAACTTTGCGCTAGGGTAAGGGATTAAAATTAACCTAACTTTTTCAATGCACCGGACTAGTCCAATCATGGACCGGACTAGTGCGTTTAACTTTCTGGAATCTCTCTTATTGGGAGACCGGACTAGTCCGTGTGTCCACCGGACTAGTCCGTTGAACTTTTTGGAGTCTCTCTCATTGAGGGACCGGACTAGTCTGTGTATCCACCGGACTAGTCTGTTGACCTTTCTGGAGTCTCTCATATGTGGAGATCGGACTAGTCCTCGGACTAGTCCGTTGAACTTTCTGGAGTTCACCTTCACAAAGAACCGGACTAGTCCGAGCTTGGACCGGACTAGTCCAGCAGACTTTCTGGACTTCAAAATACACAGTGACCGGACAAGTCCGGACTTGCACCGGACTAGTCCGGTACTAGAGTTTTTCAACGGTTACTTTTTGTAAACCCTATAAATAGAGAATCCACGGCCTTCCAAAGAATAGACACGTCGAATATTGCTGAAAACAAAAACCCTAGTGCCGCCACTTCGTCCCAAGAGCCCAAAACACATCTCCCCACACATCTAAAGTGAAAAAAGAGTGAAATCAATTGAACACTTAGATTCGGGATTGGGAGATCGTCGTTCTTTCATTGCGAGCTCTTGGGGTTTGATCTTTCTACACTCATACTCTGCATTGTAATACTTTTGAGTGTATTTGATCACTTCTTTCGTTGTAGTTTTCGTGGAAGCCCTCAATGTGTGAGGTTGCCCCACAAAATTGGTGATTACCCGTAATAGTGGAATCAAGTCGGCATTCGTGGTGACTTGAAGAGGGAAAGGGTTGGAGACCCGGCTCTGTGTGAGCTTCCTCAACGAGGACGTAGATCTCGTGGTGAGATCGAACCTCGAGAAAAATTCGTGTGTCTTATGCCTTATTTCCTTTACATTTTGTTCATTAAATCACTTGATTGCTAAACATCAATCTAAGGCACTTATAGGTTTTTACTTGCATTCTTACAATATTCTCAAATAAAAATATTAGTTGTTCTCATTTCCGCTGCTAAAAGAATTTGGTTTCCCAAATAACGCTTAATCAACACACATATTTCTAGCACACCGGACTAGTCCGCCAACGCAACCGGACTAGTCCGGTCAACCAAGTTTAACAATTCTATTAAGTGTGCAGGAAACTTTAAAGGCCTATTCACCCCCCCCCCTCTAGGCTGCATTCAGTGTGGCGGCCGTTGCCCAGGACATGGAGGCTTGCGCGGCCTTCCTGGCTGATGTGCGCTACCGGCTACCACCTGGAGCAGGCTCAGGCGGCACAGAAACTCCACTACGACAGGCAACACTGGCAAGTCTCTTATCAAGTGGGAGATTGGGCACTTCTTCGTCTTCGAACGGTGCTATGCATCCTCCCTACCTATGACTATCACGGGAAAGTTGAAGGCCCGATTTGTGGGACCCTACCGCGTCGTCGAGATCATCAATGATATCACGGTGCGCCTGGAACTGCCACTGAGCGCTCGACTCCATGATGTCTTTCATGTGGGCGTCCTCAAGAAGTTCATCGAAGCTCCTCCAGCGACGTCGTGACAGGCGTCGCGCCACAAAATGCATTGGACGCGCTGCAGGCGCGCAGAAAGGGGAGGCCACTACAGCCGGTTAGTAGGGATAGTAATATTAGTTTCTATTTGTGTCCCTTAAATCTAGGGGTGATTGGTTAAGATCCAGGGCCATATATACTTGTAACCGGACAGAAAGAAGGCAAGCAAGATTATTATCTCCAATCTCTCATCTCTCTCGCAACAAGCCGGCGGTAGAAGGGGTGGAACCCTCACCGGCGAGAACAGACCATGGCTACGAGTTACGTAGCCGAGGGCCAGCGACCCTAAGCTCCGACGCCCTTGACAATTTGCAAAAACTGAATAAGGAATATGTTGTAGACATAAAATGCATTGTGGTGCTGGATGATACTGAACCAGAGACAGGAAACACTTCCGGTTGCTCCTATCAGGGGCACAGCCGCATAGGTCCTCAGTTGCATGCAGCCCTGCTGCTACTAAGTACAATAGCAAAAGATCCTTGATCAACACGACTGGGTTAAAAAGCTTCTCAAGGAAAAGCACGTCTCTGTACATTTCTATACCTTGATTTTCCTGTATACAAGTAGCACCCTTCAGATGACCCTGATGGATTCCAACTGATACTCTGGGATCCTTCATAAGCTGCTTTCTTTTTTTTTCTTATTAAAGTATGAAGGACAAACAGGGTACTTCTGGATCAAGTCGAACAATTCGTCCCCTATACCAAAGCCTAACATCCTGGCCATGTCTGCCGTCTTCAACCTCGGCTTGGGATGGTTCTGTTGCTTTAACCACGCGTCGACGGCAAAAACTTTCTTCATCACGAACAGCTCCAGCGCCTCGGGGTTGAAGACGACACCAAGTCGCATGCTCATCTACAGTTTAGCAGTTACATAGATTTGTAGTCTGTTAAACTTTTGAGGAAATGCACAAGGTTCTAGGAAACCAAAAGAATCATTTTGTGCCATGCATGCAGAGATTTACATATGCTTCATGCAGAGATTACTGAGACAATTTTTGTTCTCTGTTTGATTACCTGGTGAGGGACCAGCATTGCAGCATATCTAGCAAGCTCGCCAGCTCTCCAGTCAAGCACAACCGGAAACCAAGGGTAAGCAGCATCAAGCCTCACAAACCACAGCCTAATTTCAGGTAACTCTGAGAGCTCCCGCGTGTCATACTCATCCTCTCTCTCGTAGTTTATGGTGAATCCAACAGTCCGATCCAAAAGATTTTTCGAGTCATCTGAATAATGTAAATAAACTTCTGGTCAGGGCTAGAAATTGGTGATTGGCATATGCAGTGATTTTGGTATGACTGAACCTGCCGTTAAGGAACTCAGGTCACCAAGTGCTTCTTTCACTGGTGATAGATCGAGTGCTCGAATGGTGTCATTGTTGATAACGATTTCAAAGCGACCTTCTGTAGGGGGTGGAGGTGGCTGGACTTGTGGGGTCTCTGCAGAAAAATATTGAAACTCAGAGATGATGAGAACAATAGAAATGTGAAGAAACTATGGTGTCAAGAAGTGAGGAGTGGGGAGAGTCAATTGACAGTTTATACTTTTGATTGTTACTAACAGCGGGTGGTACCCTTACCCTTACCCTGGAATGCATTTGGGCGGCAGAACCTTTGAGAAGGATTATCAAATATCAATCAGAAGAGTAGCACAATACTAGTGCACAGAATTCACAACATTGGTGGACTAATTGCTATTTGCCAATAAAAGTTGGCGAGCGCTCCGAAATCAGGTTTCCGTCTCTTTCTATTGTTGCAGAGATTACAGTTGAAATGAGACTCGTGACTTAGAAAGTGCATAGAACATGTGCAAGTGCGAAATTTGACTCATGACTACGTATAAATTGACACAAGTAAAAGTAAAGAATATTGGTTATTGAATCTGGTAAATATGGCAACACATAGAAATCTCCACGACTAATTCAAGTAGATTTATCAGATATTTTGGACCATCTTGTACATACATGAACATGACATTCAGGGCATAAATATCAATTTGGCGTTGAAGTCATTAGCGGGAGAATGAGACCCTCACCGTCTTGTTCCATGGAGAGGGAGAGGTCATAGTTGCCAGAGGGGTTGAACGCCACGCGCGTGCGGAGCCCGGCCGCCCTCTCCGCTCTGGCCGTCGCCGCCGGGGCCTCCGCGGCCGCCTGGAACCGAACGGGCAGCTTCGGCGCGCGGGAGGAGGACAAGTGACGAACCGCCAGCGGGCAGCAGCTGTTGCCGCGCGACGCCGGAGCTAGCCGGTGCGGGAGAACCACGGGTAGGTGGCGCGCAGCGGCGGTCATGGTCGGGAAACGGCGGGGGCGAGCGGTTCACGCCTGTCCTATCCGTTTATTATATCCCTTTTCCCCTTTTTTTCCCTGTTTTTTTCTTTGAGATTTTATCGAGCAGTGCGAGTGAGGCCATGTAGCCCAAAACAAATTGGTGAAGCCCGACTGATCGAACGGCCCGTTTCCCTCCGAGGCGCTTGTAGCCGGCCCAGCGACGAAGAAGCCCCCCTCAAGTCAAACTCAAGACGCCGGTGGTACGGCCCATCTGGCCCACAGAAACAGCTGATGCTTCTGAAAATCTTTGCAGAGAACCTCATGTAGTCTCTATTAATTCTGGAAAATCTTATGAACATGCATTGAATCAATATAGTACTTACTACTTTGAACTACACGAAAAGATTACTGATTTCAGTACTGGTCTTAAAAAATTTGTTGGTCAGGCTCAGAGACAAGACGCATCTGCAGTTGCTGTTCTGTATTGTATATGTTCCACCTTGTACCATACTAACAGAGCAACAAGTGCGTCCTTCTCTTCTGGCCACATGAGCAATCAATACAAGAATTTACTCCTTTCATCTCAAATTAATTATCGTTTTAAATAAGAATTTTACGTCATTTTAAACTAAATTTTTTGTCTAAAACAATAATTATTTTAGAATGGAGGGAGTATTCTGCACCGAGGCATCGGCTGATATACTAATCACCATAAGTTATCTCTCTTGATCATTGTATTAGTGAACTCTAACCATCCATCCATCCAAGAAACGGCAAAATTAAACAAGGGCTAGTTAACTAACTCGCATTGTTAATTGATCACTCTTAGCCCCCAGCTAGTCGTCCGGGCTCGTGCTCCTACTGCGTGGACGGACGATGGCATGGGAGTGGAGTGGCATAGGATTTTTGCTTGATTGCTTCACCTCGGCTTGAGGCGGTCCAGTGCAACATAGGCCACGACGCGGTACCCGACGAGCAGCAGGGCCATGACACAGACGTCGATCCAGTGGTTGTTGAGCCCGACGGCCTTGATCGCCGGGAACTCGGCGACCGGGCACAGCGTGCGGTGTCCACCGGGGCCGTCGCACTCGTAGAAGCCGCCGCCGCCAGGGAACTGGATCCCGAGCAGGAGGCGGTAGCAGTAGAAGCTGTAGTTGAGCCACCTGAGCCAGGCGACGAACGGCGGGATGTGCTGCACGTAGTACCCGCCGGCGATGAGGAAGACCATGGTGATGACGGAGGCGAGCGTGGTGCCCTGCTTCACGTCCATGAGCACGGCGCCGATGGCGAGCCCGAGGCTCTGCGCGACGAGGACGCTGTAGAGGACGACGGCGAGGGAGAGCACGAATGCGCCGGACCGCGGGTCTAGCCCGCCCATCCAGTAGAGGATGAGCACGAACGCGGTGGGCAGGCCGAGCTCCATGGGCAGGTCGGCAGCGGCGCGCGCGGCGAAGTAGGAGGAGAGGCGGTACATCCCCGAGGACCGCTCCTTGAGCAGCATGGGCCGCTCCAGCGGGAAGGTGAACACGGCGTTGTAGAGCGGGAAGAAGCCCCAGAAGACGGAGAAGAAGAAGATGAGCGCCGTCCGGTCCTGCAGGTGCGACGCCGGCGTGCGCCACCAGAGGAGGCCGGCCAGGCTCGCCACGCTCAGCACCTGGAAGATGCGCAGCTTGTTGAACGACTCGTGATGCCGCTCCTTGAGGCCTCGCTGCAGGAGGACCGTGAACTGCGTCCACCACCCGGTCGTCCACTCCGACGACCGCCGCCGCGCCGCCGCCGGCCCCTGCGCCGCCTGATGAGCGCCGCCCGGCGCCTCCCGGGAGCAGATGTCCAGCTTCACCGCCGGCGCGACGTGGCGCTCGTACGCGGCCGCCAGCTTCGCGCACACCTCCTTGTGCTCGCTCTCGCTGCCGCCAGTCGTCATCGCAGCCATCATCCTCGCCTCGTCGCCGTCGCCGCCGCTCGCCATCTGCGGGGCGATACCTGCATGCGATGCACAGCACGTCAGCACAGTGATCGAGCAGCCAAGCTCCGCGAGCTCGACAAGTGTGTGCCTTTGTTCACGTACGGAGAATCGAGCCAGTGGCCATACAAAAATTCAAGATCGGAAATGATGGATCGGGTGGAGCAATGACTACTGGTAGTGCGCGGAGCTGCTGCATGCACGCAACGGATCAAGCCCACAATGTCATCAACACCATTATTTGTGCTGCTCACACCACTCCCTCATTTCTTTTGCCTTCTTTATTTGATCTTGGAGCCCATGGTATATATTGCGTGCTGTGCTGCGCTTTATTTTGTTCTTAGCTTTGTGCGTGAGATGGTGAACAGAACAACTACTGCCTAACGGATCAGATTCCTCTGCCTTCTTCTCTAGGATCAATGGAAATTGCATTTTATAGTTATACTATATTCGTTCCTTTTTATTTGACGCTACTTAGGTACAAATAAACTAACCAACATCAGCGTTAAATAAAAAAGAACAGGGAGTGTGTGTATATATATATATAACATTAAGATAATTAATTAATTTAAATTAAACTAGATTTTTGTTCTGGACGACATTTAGTTCAGATCAGAGCGAGTTTTTTCCAGCTTACCAGTTTTGGTGTTAGTGTTGGATATATAGTGTGGGAAATGTCTTTGGGTATTCTGAACACATAACTAGTGACAAGTCACCAAGGTACATGGCACAGTTCGCAATGCCCGGGAGGTATCCGATTAAACTTTTCTGATGATCCGCCGGGGGGTTTTAGATTTAGGTGTGAATTCCTCTCTCACCTTGACTGGCTATAGTGAGGAGAATATATGGATGATGACATCAACGCAAGGAATGGAAACGGCACATGCCAATGTGCCCTATGAATTGGAAGGCATCGTGGAAAGGAAGAGAGAGACAGCGAAGGAATATTTGGCCATGATCAGCGGATGAGAGAGGTGCATGGTGCCTTACCGTTGGCGAGGTCGAGCATGAGGTCGGCAGGGTTGACGGAGAGCGGCGAGGCGAAACCGACGGAGGCGAAGTAGGAGAGCGCGTCAGCCGCGCGGCCGTAGTAGATGGGACACCCGTCGGCTGAGAGCAGCAGCACCTTGTCGAACATGTGGTAGAGCCGTGACGACGGCTGGTGGATGGTGACCACGACGGTGCGGCCCCCTTCCGCCGCCATCCGGCGGAGCGTGCCGACGATCCTGGCGGCGGTGGTGGAGTCGAGCCCGGAGGTGGGCTCATCGAGGAGCAGCAGGCTGGGGTCCACGAGCATCTCGAGCCCGATGCTGACGCGCTTGCGCTCGCCGCCGGAAAGCCCGCGCACGCCGCGGACGCCGCCGACCATGCTGTGCGCCACCTTGGCGAGCCCCAGCTCCCGCGCCACCGCCTCCGCCTGCGCCCGCTTCTCGCCGGCGCTCAGGGCACACGGCAGCCGGAGCTGCGCCGTGTACCACAGCGTCTCCGCCACAGTGAGGTGCGGGTACAGCACGTCGTGCTGCGTCACGAACCCGGTGCGCCGCTTGACGGCGCCGGAGAAGGGCTGGCCGTTGTAGGTGACCTTCCCGGACAGCACCGCCCCGCCGCCGTGACGCCCGCCCATTGCCGTCAGCAGCGTCGTCTTGCCGCTCCCCGACGGGCCCAGCATCGCCAGCATCTCCCCCGGCCGCACCACCCCGGACATCCCGCTGATGATCGTCTTCTCCCGCGCCGACCCTGCCGCCACCGCAGACCTCTTCTTGCCTCCAACCGCCATGGTGGCCACCTCAGACAGCTTATTGCACAATCCAGCCGCCGGCTGCCCCAGCTTCACCTTGTACACGACCTCCTCGAACTGCACAAATTCACACACACACATGCATGCACACGTCTCATCAAAACATGATCATACCCAAATGTACATGTTCATTCACGTACATACCAACGTGAACACGCGCATACATGATATATATAAATAAATAAATAACTTACCTTGAGGACGAGAGGGAAGGAGTTGGCGCCGGGGCGGAGGCGGGGAGCCGCCGCGGAAGGCGGGCTGGAGGTTGTGGGATGGACGGCGCCGGAGGGATTGGTGGTGGTGTTGCTTGTGGTTGAGCTGCTGCAAGTGGTACAAGAAGATGGAGGACCACCACCTCCTGCTGTCTGCTGCTCATCTTTCTCCACCGGAGGCGCCGGCATGGCGATAGAGATGCTTCTTTCTGTCTCCCACCTCACCTGTTGCAGTTGCAGTAGGGGCTTAAGCAGTGTGACGAGGAGATGAAGCAAGCTATTACAGAAAAAAAAAACAGTGAAGGCTCTGGTTGGGTACTTGGACGATCACCACTGCTTGTGGTTATGGTTGCAAGTGTGCTTGTATGTAAGGATGGCTGCTGGCTCTCATGGCCAAGCTATTTATCGGTGGGGAAGGGGACTGAGCAATGAGAGGGGGAGGAAGACATACAAGGTGGGGCAGGGGAGCAACACTTGTTGCTGTCGTTTTTTTATTGGGGCACCCGGCCTAGCAGCTATAGCTAGTTATTGTAGTACTTAGTGTTAGTACTAGTACTTGTCAGCCACACTGATCATTAGCGCCCATTTGCCAATTAACTACCTACTTAATTGTGTGGTTTTGGAAAGTAACATCCATCACCACCAGCCATAGATCCAGTTACAGGTGGTAGTTATTGGGAAAGAGGAGCTTTACACACATGGTAGTTTGTCTTTACGTTTTATTCTCTGCTGGGTGGGTGGATATTCAGTAGAAAACATATTTTTTGGGCCTATCTAAATTTCAGATGTCTGAAATTTGAGAAAATTTCAGACACCGGATAATTAGCAGTTAATTACTATCATTGACTATTAATTCTTATAATTAATCATGAACTATTAAGTTTATTGGTTAATCAATCACAAAGTTATTTTATTTAATTATTTACAATTAAAATAACCCACATATTATGGATTAACAATTAAATAAAATAAATAAAAATCAAAAGGAAAACAAAACTTACTTCCTCACGGCTGAAACCTCAGGCAGGCATCGCCTGAAGGCTCAGTCACCTAAGATTTAGCATTTTCGTATCTTTTTCTCTGATAATCAGGGGCGGACCCACAGGGTATGCCCGGTGGGCCACGGCATACCCTGTGAGCCAGCCAAACAGCAGGGGGTATTATCCATGATAATGAAGAAAAACGATGGAAGAACAGAGGCACCAGCAAACGACCAGGCCCCGGAGACCGCAACGGACGGACGAGGCAACAGCTCTGTAGCTGCCAGCGTCAGGGACTGAGACTCGACGCAACTTCAGGTTGTGGGGTCCGCGGCAGAATTACAGGGTTTTTGTTTATGTCTTGGCTATTGCTATAATTAAATGAACTGTATGTGTTTTTTGTTTCATAAATTGTTATCAGCAATTTGTTTATGTCTCTCAGAGTATCATACATAGGGACAGTCTCTCAGAGTATCATACATAGGGACACCAGCGACATTACAAAATGGAGATCAACTTTTGGTCATAATCTTTTAGATTATTGTCCAATTGCATTTATCTTTTAGATAGTGAAAACAAGTATTCCGGCCTTTTGAGGTGTTCTAGTCATATTTATTAATCATAATATTTCCTTGGATGAAGATAGTAAAACCAAAAAATTATGTCATTAAAAAACGACGGCCAAAAAGTTCTGCAAGTACTACTGCAAATTTTTCTTATAAATATATTTTTAAATCAGTATTATATTTAAACGTTTTATATTGTAGTTTATTGAAATCTAATTTTACCAAGTTGTTCATTTTTATCAAAATATACTACCATCGTTTCTTTTTATTTGTCACCAATTAATTCAAAAATGAATTAGCCACTGACAAATAAAAAAATAGATAGAGTAATTTTTATACGGCATACCTTAGAATTAAATGCTAGGTCCGCCACTGCTGATAATAAAGGAAAATAAACGGTAGTGTGGTGGTGCTCCTACATGTTGGTTGCATTGGACAGTATTTTATGCTATATAACATAGGATAACATACAAATTTTACTGGATGCCACCTCATGCACTCCAAACTATACCTCCAAGCTAAGTATAGTTTTCTCATGTGGAACTATAATGCACTAGACATATATTACATGTTATCTATAGACTACCTGCTATGTGCAACGCTTTTGTTACCATCATGAGTCCTGGCTGAGAAAACAAAATGTTATAAACAAGGATACATTGATTTGAACCTCTCAGATATTCAAACTAGTGTTGCTATTTTCCTTGAGGTGGTAAACGAAATTATTAGTTATTATCTAGGTTAAGTTGGAGATCCAACACGCATATATGAAAAAGTTGAAAAAAGAAAGTAAACCTGTTATTTATACATATTTGTATGAAGTGAAGGAATAATTTCCAAACTCAGCTCTGAACTGTTTAATTTCCTATAAAATTTGTTTTAATCAACTTTTGTGTTCCAAACGAGCCTCTAGAAGCTTTGGTGATGAACAACAAAAGCAACTAAAGATAATGTGAATAGATGTGAACTTGAATTATGATGATTGTCATATCTCAATGTTGGGTGCACTATGACGCAAATTAATTATCTGGGAAATATAATATATTAAGTATATACATCTTAAGCGATCTTTTCCTTTTTTTATTCTTCCTCAAGTTGTTTTAAAAACAACAAATATGTTTTCTTCTATGCAATCTAATCTAGCACACCACCAACTGCAACCTTTCCTTCATTTTCCTTGTTCAGCCGTTCATTTATTTTATTTTATATTTTGTGACTATATATATCTCCAAAAGAAAACCTAACAAGATCACTATATGTTCTAGACCTGGAATGAAAATTAAATGCGTATGAAAAGAATTACTCACGTTAGTATAAGCTTTGATTTCCAGCTAGAAAGCATACTCTGTTGAGAATCAGTTTAGAAATAGAGAGATCTTGAAACAAGATCTGCCTTTGGGCAGTGATGTCACGTTAACATAAAGCCCAAAACTTTGGCTACTTGCAGCACAAGTGTCGGCCCCAACACCTTTACTTGCTGCAGAACTCAAGCTGGTACCATGCAGATCAAATAGAGCTACTGATGTAGTCAATAACTGTGTTTACTGCTGATGGGGGTGAGATCTGCTGCAGCTGCAAGGTGGTTAATTTCAATTAGATACACCAAGAGCTAGCAAAACTATTACAATTCCTCACATCTTGTTGCAAGTCTTGAGGTGCCTAACAATAATTCATGACAAAGGCCGGTATTACTAGTTATGCATCTTTAGTAACACATCTCACCAGTTTTTTTGTCCGGGGAGCTGGTGAATCTGGTCACTCATGTCAAATTGTCGTTTGAATTATTCTTCCTACTACATAAGAAACACAAATAGGAGGCAAAGATCAGAGATGGGCGCAAAGGCAACCGTCACTAATATGGATAAAAAGAGACGAGCCCGCCTCAACAAGGATGTTGATTCACAAAAGAAAGGTGTGGCTAAACGTAAAAGGAAACGAGGTACTATAAGATGCGTCTCATTTAATAAAATATCTGACACAAGCTCGATCCTCTGACAAACGGGAGACGAGCGGTTAATAGAGTCCGTCTCCTATTTGCGGAAGAAATAAGACGAACTTTACAAAAAACACATCTTCTTCGCTTCGGTTACAGACAGACATGAAAACATCGCTGAACAAATGTAGAGCACATTTACTTGATAACTAAATCATTCCAATGTAGAGTACCTTCACTGTAGTATTTTAAATCTAAAAAAAATAATCAAATCCTTCCTTATTTGTCATTCTTGAGGAACAGGATGAACACACCATTCATTCATTCACAGTTGAATACACATGATAATATTCATCCACAAAGATGAAAACAGATAACACATTCATTCATTAACAATATATTACAAAACACAAGAAAAAAGTACAAGATACAAGAAAAGAAAAACAACATCAACTAAAAACAACAAAAGAGAACATAAATCCTACTCATCTTCCTCCTCCTTCGGCGGCAACTCCGGCGCTGGTGCAACAGGAATCCTAGCCGGCTGCTTCGGCTGCTCTGCCGATTGCTCTGGCTGGTTCGGCGGTGCAAACCTCGCAACCGAGGTTCCTCGCCATCGCTGGCATCAGGTTACTGCGGCCCTCGGGGCCGAGCACCTCATCCATCGTCTCGAGCAGCCTCTCGAACCTGTCGAACAACCTCTCGAGCACATGGGTCATCATCTCGAGCAACTCGTTTTTGAGCCTCTCGGGGGAGCCGCAACACTGTTTCTTGCAAGGAGCTCCCTCGGCGGCCTTGGCAGCAGAGCGTTGGCCATGGTGGGTTGTCTGCGCGGAGAAGACGAACGGAGAGAAGAGGAGAGACTGATGTCGCACCTTATATAAGGTTTGTGTGGAGATGCAAAATGGAGATGCGCTTAACAATGAAGTGTGTCTCCTATTCTCGATGTGTCCCTCTCCTCTGCTAAAAGGGAGATGTGCTTAACGGCAAATCACGTCTCCTATTCCCCACGTCTCCTTTAGCTGCGTGATTTTCTCCATTTTGCTTCGGTTCACTGTTGATATCACACATCACTGAACTTAGAGCACATTCAGTTGATAACTAAATCATTCATTTGTCTAGAAACTAATCAAATCCTTCCTTATGATTCTTGTGGAACACCATGAACACACCACACATTCATTCATTCACACAGTTGAACACATAAGATAATATTTATTCACACAGATAAATTTCATTCATTAACACAATATATTACAAAACACAAGAAAAAATTACAAGAAGACACAAAAAAAGAAAAACATCAACTAAAAACAACAAAGAAAAACTAAATCCTCCTCCTCCTCCAGCGGCAACTCCAGCGCCAGTGCAACAGGAGCCTGGGCCTGTTGCTCCGGCTACACCGGCGATGCAACCCACGACCGAGGTTCCTCTCCATTGCCGCCACCCTGCAGCCCTTGGTGCCGAGCACCTGGACCATCATCTCGAGCAGAATGTTGAGATGATCAGCCACTCCCGTGAGGGCGTAGAGGTAGTGGTCGATGGTACTGAAAGTGCATCTAGGCATCCCTATGGTTTTGGGCGATTGATGATGACAATTAAGAGATTAATGAGATGAATTGATCTTAAGCACACGTGTGATGATTGAAATGAGACAAAATCCCTCAAAAAGTAATAGATTGAAACGAGCGTCGAAGACTCAAGCATAGAAATCAGAGTTTCTATTGTGTTGAGTTTAGACTAGCCATATCAGTGTGAGGGTGTGTGTATTAAGTGCATTGAGATCATCAAAGAGGGCTCAAAGTGGTGGTTGAGAGAAGAACCTAAATGATAAGCCTTTGAGAGAAAATTCTCAGGGACCAGACTTGTCTGGGCCTCAGGCCGGACTAGTCCGGGTGGCCAGTTTAGTCCATTTTGGGACGGACTAAAGGTCTATGTTCGAGTTTGGACTTGTCCGTATGGGTACGGACTAGTCCGTTCTTTCTTGGTGAGAGTTTGTGGAGCTAAGTACTGGGAGGCCAGACTTTTCCGCCACAGAGGCCGGACTAGCCCGGACCCCCCAGAGTAGTCTGCTTTGGGATGGACTAAATGTTTTTGTCCGAGTTTGGACTTGTCCGTTTTGGTACGAACTAGTATGTTTTGGCCTTCATGTGAGATTCGAAAGCAAAGTCCTGGGAGGCCGGACTTGTCTGCCTTAGGGGTCGGACTAGTCCGGGCTCTCCCAGAGTAGTCCGTTTTCAGCCGGACTAAAGGATTATGTCCAACTTCGGACTAGTCCGTTTATGGCCGGACTAGTTCGGGTGGCCATGACCGTTTGAAATTCAAACATTTGGCAGGGATGTCACCTCTTTTGTCGATCATTGACGTTGAATTGTCGATGGTTCCAAGAGGCCAGACTAGTCCATAGTACAGGGCCAGACTGGTCCGGATTGGAGTTGTTGGCAACAGTTAGTTGTTGGGATCCCTATAAAAAGGGGACCCCCGTCTCCTATTTGAAGCATATTGAACCCT
Source organism: Tuctoria greenei (assembly GCA_036927565.1). Classification (NCBI taxonomy): domain Eukaryota; kingdom Viridiplantae; phylum Streptophyta; class Magnoliopsida; order Poales; family Poaceae; genus Tuctoria; species Tuctoria greenei. Next base: position 193,971,272 of record JAYESD010000005.1, read on the forward strand.
AGCGCTGCCACAACCATCCTTGATCCTTCCAAAGCCTTCTACTCCACCTACTTGCATTCTAAGATCAAATCTTGAAGAGATTAGTGTTTGTGAAGGAGAGTGAAGGAAGATCATCGTGCTTTGGCTCTTGGTTTGATCTCTTGCACTTGGTGTTGCTTTTGTGGCTTGTGTGAGTTGAGCTTCGTGTGCTCCTTGCTGTATTCGTTTGTGGGAGCCTCAACTTGTGAGCAGCCCAAAACTTGGTGATTACCCTTTGTTATAGTGGAAACCAAGCCGTCCATTTGTGGTGGCTTGGTGAGAAGAGGGTCAAGTGAGACCCGGTCCTTGTGTGGACTTCTCAACATGGATGTAGGCTTCTTTGTGGAGCTGAACCACAGGATAAATCGTGTTTCTCTTCTCGATTTACTTTTCGTAATCACTAGAATTGCTTTTAAGGTTCATATCGTTCTTCACATTGTTCTTCATTGAAATATTGTAATCTAATTGATTACATTTGTTGATCCAAGTTGTATTAGGTTGCTAGACATTGCATGTATCTTTTTTCGTCCTAAATCCTACAAAAATAACTTGTAGAAATGAAGTTTTTAGGTTTTCACCTTGTGCTGCGCGGACTATTCTGGCCCTGATCAGACTATTCTGGCCTCAGAGTTTTAATCTCGTTTGATTAAGCTATTTTAGGTCATATTACCTATTCACCCCCTCTAGACGACTTTCAATTGGTATCAGAGCAAGTCTCTCCACCAAGAGTTTAACAACTCAAAGAGTAGATGGCCGAAAGGGGTGACAACGAGGTCCTAGTGATCATCGACGATGATAAGACGAAGAACGTCTATGTGCTTCGAGATGATTCCAATGACGATGAGGAAGTGCGTCTACTCAAAGCACGACTTCGTGAGAAGCTAGGTCTTCCCAAGAAGGAGACCAAGGTGATCGATCCAATCAACAATGACAATGGGAGTAGTTCACGAGACTACTCCCAATATCCTTACAACTATCAGCGCTTAACTGCTAGAATTCACTATTTGTCTATTCCTATTGGGAAACCTCCCCACTTCGATGGAAATGATTACTCTATGTGGAAGCATAACATGAATATGCATCTAATTTCCTTAAACCCTAGCTTGTGACAAATTGTCTTGACAGGTGTTCATCTTCCCAAGAATGAGAAAGACATTACCCCGGAGCAAGCCGTTCCACTCCATCGCAATGCACAAGCGGTTGGAGTGATCACCTTCTCATTGACTCGAGAGGAGTTCAACTGGATTGAAGGTTTGGAGGTGGCCAAAGAAATATGGGACACGCTCAAGATGGCACATGAGGGCAACCGTGTCATTAGGAAGGCAAAGATCAAAATGATTGAAGGAGAACTTGGGAGGTTCACTATCATGGATGGTGAGACCCCCCAAGACATGTACAACTGCTCAAGACCCTCATCAACAAGTTTCAATCTTATGGTAGCACCCGATGGATGGACCACGAAGTGGTGAAGAGGATGATCCAGGCATTCATGCCTCGAAATGTTACCCTTTGCTCACTAATTCATGAAAGTCCGGGATTCCACAAGATGACTCCCGAAGAAGTTCTAGGGAGAATCATCAACTATGAGATGATGGAGCAAGAGGCTATGTTATACAACGACCTTCAAAAACTCTCCTCGTCCAAGAATAGAGATGTTGCATTCAAGGCAACGTCCTCAAGATCCCAAGAAAAGGAAGAGAGTGATGAAGAGAGCCCCAACACCGATGAGGAAGAGACACTCTTCATCAACCATTTCAAAAGGATGACGAGAAGGGGGAAGGGAAGCTACCATCGTGAAGGCAAGAGCAAAGACAAGCCTAAGACAAGATCAAAGAGAGCTTCTTACAATTATGGAGAATACAGCCACTTCATTATGGATTGCCCACATGAAGAAAACAAGAAGAATAAGGAGGGCAAGTCTCAAGCAATCGGGACAAGCCCACCTTGGGAAGGAGTGGGATTCGAATGAAGACTCCTCCTCCGATGAAGAAGAGAAGATAACAGCTATTGCTATGAAAAAGTCAACCACGGAGAACAAGCTCTTCCCCAACTTGGAGATTCAAGGCCAACTTGCCTCATGGACAAGGAGGTAAGAAAGAAGGTTAAATCTAAATCATCTTCTCAATTTATTAACATGGTGATATTTATAGTAGTAGTGAAAATGAATATATGCTTAAAGATATGAGTAAGAGCCCATTGAAAAGGTTGAAAATGTTATCAGATGAGATATTTAAGAAGGAAGAGCTCTTCAACCGTCAAGAGGACATGCTCATCCAACAAAAGGAGTGATGTCAAGAGTTTGAGGAGCTCTTGGAGCTTGAAAGAGAAAGAAGTAATGAACTTGAGCGTAACTCGCTTTGAGCAAGGAAACATGCTCGAACCTTGAGAACACTACAATTGTGCTAAAGGATGAACTTGTTAGCTTGAAAAAACTCAACAAGATCCTTGAAACACAAGTAGATCCTCTCAAGGTCAATGCACCTTCTTACTCTAAAAGATCACCTTCCACAAATGTCAATCCAAAACACCTCAGGCTTGCAAGTGCTCTAACTTGATCCTAAAACTTAAAGATGAGCTTAAGGTGGCACAAAACAACCAAGTACTGAAAGGTGGCATCTTAGACGAGGATAAGATGGCATATGCACTTAGTGCATACACCAACACAAGACATCCTCTTGTCAAAGATGGTCTTGGCTATTCTAGGAGAAGAGGCAAAACGCCAAAACTCTCAAGAATGGCAAAGACTTGATTGTTTTTGTCAAAGGAGGTTCATATAACAATGACAAATGAAAGAACATTGCTACATCTCATAATATGCCTAAAAATCAATCTCATCCATTGTTTCATGATTTCGATGCTTTATATGTTTTGTTAAGAAACAAGTTTGGAAAGCCTTATGCTAGGTATGTTGGGCCACACCGTAAGAGTCCAAAACCTTGTGTGTGGGTGCCCAAGTGCCTCTCGACTAACATCAAATGACCAACCACCGCTTGGGTACCTAAAGCCAAGGCTTAATTCTATTTTGTAGGCATACTCCTCTGGTAGAACCAAGTGGGTTCTTGATAGTGGATGCATAAATCATATGAACGGAGAGAGGAAGATGTTTGTGGAGTATGAGTAAAATGAAGATCCAAGTAAGGGAATTTACTTTTGGGACAATAGCCAAGGAAAAATCCTTGGCACCAGTAAATTGTTATATCCCCTAATCATACTCTTTCAAATGTTTTAGATGTCAATTCACTAGATTATAACCTATTGTCCATATCAGAACTATGTGTCAAAGGTTACAATTGTCTTTTCACTAATTAGGGTGTGACCATCACAAGAAGAAGCAATGACTCAATTGCTTTTAAGGGTGTACTCAAGGGAAAGCTCTATCTTGTGGATTTCTCCACGGATAAAGCCCAACTTGATATATGTTTAATTGCAAAAACCAAAATGGGATGGCTTTGGCATATAAGACTAGCCCATGTTGGGATGAGAAATTTGCAAAATCTTCTTAAGGGCGAGTACATCCATGGTTTAAACAATGTTGTGTTTGAAAAGGATAGGTCATGCAGCGCATGCCAAGCCGAAAAGCAAGTTGGAGCTCAACATTCATCCAAGAACATCATGACAACAACAAGACCATTAAAGCTTCTACACATGGACCTCTTTGGTCCAATCGCTTACATAAGCATTGGCGGTAACAAATATGGTCTTGTAATTGTCGATGATTATTCACGTTTCACTTGGGTGTTCTTTTTGCATGATAAGAGTGAGAATCAAGGTGTCCTCAAGAAATACTTGAGGAGAGCTCAAAATGAGTTCTCCATGAAGATCAAGACCATAAGAAGTGACAATAGCACCAAATTCAAGAACACTCAAATTGAAGAGTTTTTGGATGAAGAAGGCATCAAGCATGAGTTCTCGGCCCCTACTCCCCTCAACAAAATGGGGTGACCAAGAGGAGAAATAGAACTCTCATTGAGATGTTAAGAACCATGCTTGATGAATACAAGACGTCGTACCGGTTTTGGGTGGAAGCGGTTAACACCGCTTGCCACGCCATAAACCAGTTGTATCTCCATCGCATATTGAAGAAGACGTCTTATGAACTCCTAACCGATAACAAGCCTAATATTTCATATTTTCATGTTTTTGGGAGCAAATGCTATATTCTCAACAAGAAGCCTAGGACTTCGAAGTTCGCTTCTAAGTTCGATGAAGGTTTCTTGCTTGGTTATGACTTAAACACTTACACCTATCGTGTTTTCAACAAATCATTCAGAGTTGTTGAAGTAGCACGTGACGTAGTGTTTGATGAGACTAATGGCTCCCAAGTGAAGCAAGTTGATCGTCATGTGCTAGATCAAGAAGAAGCTCCACAAGTGGTGATAGGAAGGCTTGCACTTGGAGACATTCGACCACAAGAACAACCTCAAGACTCAAGTGATCATCCCACACATCAAGCAAGATCTTCCTCAAATAGTCAAGCTCAAGACCCTCAAGATGTGCTTCAACAAGATGGAAATGGAGGCATCGATCAAGGGGGAGATGAAGAAAATGAGGAAGATGAAGATGAAGATCCAAGACCTCAAGCACCACACCCAAGAGTACATCAAAGCGTTCAACGGGACCATCCCATTAACAACATCCTTGGAGACATCTCTAAGGGGGTAACTACTCGATATCGTGTTGCAAATTTTTGTGAACATTACTTTTTTGTTTCCTCTTTGGATCCTCACAAGGTTGAAGAAGCACTACGATATCCGGATTGGGTGATGGCCATGCAAGAAGAGCTCAACAATTCTGAAAGAAATCAAGTATGGGAGCTCATGAAGAAGCCAAATGCGAATGTTGTGGGCACCAAGTGGGTGTTCCGCAACAAACAATATGAGAACGGGGTGGTTACAAGGAACAAAGCACGCCTTGTGGCCAAGAGGTACTCACAAGTCGAAGGTTTGGATTTCGATGAAACCTTTGCTCCCGTAGCTAGGCTTGAATCAATTTGTATGTTACTTGCCTTTGCTACTCACCATGATTTTAAGCTATACCAAATGGACGTCAAGAGTGCATTCCTCAATGGTCCAATTTAAGAAGAGGTGTATGTGGAGCAACCCCCGGCTTTAAAGATCAAGAATTCCCAAACAATGTCTACAAATTGCGTAAGGCTCTCTATGGCCTCAAACAAGCTCCTAGAGCTTGGTATGAGTGCCTTAGAGACTTTCTAACTCAAAATGGTTTCAAAATTGGGAAGACCGATTACACTTTATTCACCAAGCACTTCAATGATGATTTGTTTGTTTACCAAATATATGTCGATGACATTATATTTGGTTCTACTAACAACACTTTTTGTGATGAGTTTTCCAAGATAATGACCAAAAGGTTTGAGATGTCCATGATGGGGGAGTTGAAGTTCTTCCTAGGTTTTCAAGCGAAGCAACTCAAGGAAGCCACGTTCATTAGTCAAACGAAGTACACACAAGACATACTCAAGAAGTTTGACATGGAAAAAGCCAAACCCATCAAGACTCCAATGGGTACCAATGGGCACCTCGACCTTAATGGAGATGGTCCAAGTATGGACCAAAAGGTATATCATTCCATGATAGGTTCATTGTTTTACTTATGTGCATCTAGGCTCGATATAATGCAAAGTGTTGGTATGTGTGCTCGATTCCAAGCTGCTCCTAAGGTGTGTCATTTGATCGTCATTAAGAGAATTCTTAGATATTTGGTTCACACGCCAAGCCTAGGACTTTGGTACCCCAAGGGCTCTAAGTTTAATCTCATTGGATATTCCGATTCGGATTATGCGGGATGCAAATTTTATAAAAAGAGCACTTCTGGAACTTGCCAATTCCTTGGTAGATCCCTAGTGTCTTGGTCCTTAAAGAAACAAAACTCCATTGCTCTTTCCACAACCGAAGCAGAGTATGTCACCGCTAGAAGTTGTTGTGCACAACTTCTTTGGATGCGACAAACTCTTAGAGACTATGGCATAAACTTGCACCATATCCCCTCCTATGTGACAATGAGAGTGCTATCAAAATAGTCCACAATCCAGTTGAACACTCAAGAACCAAACATATTGATATCCGCCACCATTTCTTGAGAGATCACTCCTTCAAAGGAGACATAGCAATTTCTCATGTGAGAATCGAAAAACAATTGACCGATATCTTCACCAAGCCCCTAGATGAGAAAATATTTTGTGAACTTAGGAGTGAGCTCAATATCTTAGATTCTCAAAATGTGGCCTGAGTCTTGCACATCTGATTGTTATTTGTATTTGCTTCAAAATTTACACATGCTTGAGAAAGACTATTCCTCCTCAATTTTCTACAAAACTATTTTAAAATTATTGAATCTTTGTGAGTTATGGTCATAGTTTGGTTGTTGATTGCTTATTGACAATGCTTGCAAAGATCTTTTGAAAAATCAAGTCCAAAAGGATCAAACCTCCTATGAAAACTCTCTCTCTCTCTCTCTCTATATATATATATATATATATATATATATATATGTGTGTGTGTGTGTGTGTGTGTGTGTGTGTGTGTGTGTGTTTTCAGCCTTTGGACCGGACTAGTCTGCCCCACTGGACAGACAAGTCCGGAGTCCACCTTTGCCGAGCTCTGATGGATAAGTCCAAACCGGACTTGTCCGTCCCTTGGCCGGACTAGTCTGACCCATCAGAGTAGTCCGGACCCACTCCACAGGCCAGACAAGTCTGGGTCTCCAACCGGACTAGTCTGGCCCCTAGGGACTTAACCTCCCCAGGGGACCCCCGACCTCCTCACTTCCACTCAAGCTCTCTCTCTCTCCTCGAAACGTGAAAACCACACCCCAAAATCGGTGATTTTTAGTTCCTTCCACCAAAAGTAGATTCCAATCCTTGGATTGCAGCCCCAAGGTGCGTGGGAACTCGTCCCCAAGCATCCTAGGCCGATTCTTCATCAGCATTTCAAATTTGAAGATTTGAGAAGGTATTCTTGACTTAACCCTAAATCCTCCGAAACTCAAATCTTTTAGGTCTTTTGCTACAAACCTCTTCACAAAAGTTGTTCTATATTTCATTGTGATCCTATCCTTTGAATATTGTGGCCAAATCCGTAGTTCTTGCAAAAATCCTCAAGATTAGGGTTATTGTTGTGTAAACCGGACTAGTCCAATCACCGGGTGAACAAGTCTGGCTCTTGCGGAGTAGTCCGACCCTTGGGCGGGCAAGTCCAGATTTCACAGAAAAAACCCTAACCTTGATTAATTCTATGAATTCTAACACAATATTCCACTTCCTTGGACTCATATACTCTCTTGTGCATCTCTTCTTAGGGACGATGTCGGACCTTGACTACTCGCCTCTATTCGATCCCGAGCATGAGGCAACAAGGCAAGAATTTCATTGTCGTGCTAGAGAGGATAAAGAGCTTGCTATGGCTCTCCTCAAATCAAGGTCTGAATCAAGGAAAGCCAAGAAAAAGCAAAGAGAGGCACACAACTTAGCTGCAACTGAGATAGCCCCAAGGAAGAAGAGACTTGTGACAATGGAAGAGAAATCAAGAACTCAAGAAGCTAGGAGATCAAAGGACAAGGGCAAATCACCAATTGATGAGGCACCAAAGAAGAGAGCCCCTGCACTTAAGAAGCCAACCAACAAAGCAAAGAAGTGACCCTCTCAACCCATAGGTCCCTTGAGAATGTCTTCTCCTGCAAGAAACCCCAATCGTCAAGCTATTGTTGAAGCCAACATATTCAGAGGCAAAAGGGCTGAGAAGGCAAGAAACCTCAAAATGGTTAATGTGTATCAACGTGAGAAAGAGCACCACTGACCCTCACTTTTAGTGTGATTTCCATTGTGACTACTATCGGACCGTCTACATGACGAAGTAGACTCCAGTGACGGATGCCCAATGGATTGATTGGGATTACATGGCACAGAAGAACCATATCACATTCAATGCAGTGATTGAGGCCATAGAGAGTCATGGACTGAAGAAACTTATGTCATTCAACTATGATTGGAATGTTGAAGTCATTGTGCAGTTCTACTCCACTGTCTACTTTCACACAGATGGAGATCAGAGGATCACCTGGATGACGAATGGAGAGCAATACACTATCACTTTTTGGGAGCTTGCTCAGATTCTTGATTTGGAAAGTCACCTTGAGAATGAGATTATCATTTCCAACCTCAAGGCAATTGATAGAGATGTCTTGGATTACATGTATCCAAGTCATGGAGTTCATTATGAGGCGGGACACATTCAGAATATCAAGCCTTTTTATAGTGTGCTCAATCGTGTGCTCCGGGAAGACAATAGCCCCCAAGATGGCAATGCGGGCATCATTCAAGGCAATTTGAGACATCTAATGGTGCTTATTGATGGAGATGTTGGATTTAATGTGGTGGACTATATCTTTGATGACATCTTCAACATCTCTCACACACCCAACCGATCATGTGGCTATGCACCTTATATTATGTACATGAACGAGAAGGTGTACGAGTTGACCTTCAAGTAGATCACTCATAGAAGACTCCTTCCTCAGATTCCTCCTCTAGAGCATGTTGCACCAAGAAGGAAGAATGCTGATCTTCCTGTCTCGTCCTCTTATCCAGTGGCTTCTCCACCTCCTCCTCCTCCTCCATCACATTCCGGAAGTGGTTTCTTCAAGTGCTTCAAGTCAATTTTTGCCTATTGCCGGAAGGTGGAAGTTCGACAACATCGCATGGAGCTTCGCTAAGAGAAATACCTCAAGGCAATGTGTGACAAGCTCGAGGTTCCCATGTCTCCTGCCGCGGAGAGTGATGGAGAGTTGACTCCGTTCCTTGAGTTCACCGCCAAAGAACTCGCTCAATTTGGTGATGTTGGCACCTCCACGACGGCACCCTCCCAAGAAGAAGGCGATGATGAAGACGCTGAAGATCTGGAGGCTACATAGAGCGATAGTGAGCAGCAAGAAGGTGATGATGATGACGATGAAGAGTAGATCTTGGGGCTCTCCTCCTCTCTTTTCCTTTTTGGTGTCTTGATGCCAAAGGGTGAGAGATTGGAAGGGGGTACTTAGTGTTATTTTCGTTGTCTCTTTTGATCCTACTATGGACGTGTATTATGTTTTAAAAACTCTCACATTTCAATTTGTGTAAGACTTAATCTATTATGGGTTGTATGCACTGTACAATGTTTGCTATGCTTAATTATGATGTGATGCTTGAAATGACTTATTTATCACTCATATTCATTGTCTTATCACAAATTATGAACACACCACTTAGGCACCCCACCATAACTTGTATATGTATGATAACTCTATCAATTTCTTTATTCTTAATGCATACATTGAGGGGGAGTTACTTATACACATAAATGTTATGAAAACCAATTAATATCTTTTTGTTTAAGTTTAATGTGTTGTCATCAATCACCAAAAAGGGGGAGATTGAAAGTGCATCTAGGCATCCCCGTGGGTTTTGGGTGATTGATGATGACAATTAAGAGACTAATGAGCTGAGTTGATCTTAAGCACAGGTGTGACGATTGAAATGAGATGAAATCCCTCAAAAAGTAAAAGGTTGAAACGAGCATCGAAGACACAAGCATAAAAATTAGGGTTTCTATTGTGTTGAGTTTAGACTAGCCGTATCAGTGTGAGGGTGTGTGTATCAAGTGCATTGAGATCATCAAAGAGAGATCAAAGTGGTGGTTGAGAGAAGGACCTAACTGAGAAGCCTTTGAGAGAAAATTCCCAGGGACCGGACTTGTCCGGGCCTCAGGCCGGACTAGTCTGGGTGGCCAATTTAGTACTTTTTGGGATGGACTAAAGGTCTCTGTTCGAGTTTGGACTTGTCCGTATGGGAATGGAATAGTCCGTTCTTCCTTGGTGAGAGTTTGTGGAGCTAAGTCCTGGGAGGTCGAACTTGTCTGCCACAGAGGCCGGACTAGTCCGGACCCCAGTAGTCCGCTTTGGGACAGACTAAATGTTTCTGTCTGAGTTCGGACTTGTCCGTTTTGGTACGGACTAGTCCGTTTTGGCCTTTATGTGAGATCCCAAAGCCAAGTCCTGGGAGGCCAGACTTGTCCGCCTTAGGGGCCGAACTAGTGAGGGCTCCTCTAGAGTAGTCCATTTTCAGTCGGGCTAAAGGATTTTTTCTGACTTCGGACTAGTCCATTTATGGCCGGACTAGTCCGGGTTGCCATGACCATTTGAAATTCAAACGTTTGGCGGGGACGTCACCTCTTTTGTCGATCAGTGATGTCGAATTGTCAGTGGTCCCAAGAGGTCGGACTAGTCCGTGGTACAGGGCCGGACTAGTCTAGATTTGAGTTGTTGGTAATGGTTAGTTGTCGGGACCCCTATAAAAAGGGGACCCCCGACTCCTATTTGAAGCATCTTGAACCCTAGAGCCGCCACAACCATCCTTGAGCCTTACAAAGCCTTCTACTCCACTTACTTGCCCTCTAAGACCAAATCTTGAAGAGATTAGGGTTTGGGAAGGAGAGTGAAGGAAGATCATTGTGCTTTGGCTCTCAGTTTGATCTATTGCACTTGGTGTTGCGTTTTGTGGCTTGTGTAAGTTGAGATTCGTGTGCTCCTTGCTTTATTCATTTGTGGGAGCCTCAACTTGGGAGCAGCCCCAAAAACTTGGTCATTACCCTTTGTTATAGTGGAAACCAAGCCGACCATTTGTGGTTGCTTGGTGAGAAGAGGGTCAAGTAAAACCTGGTCCTTGTGTGGACTTCTCAACGTGGATGTATACTTCTTTGTGGAGATGAACCACAAGCTAAATCGTGTCTCTCTTCTCGCTTTACTTTTCGTAATCACTAGAATTGCTTTTAGGGTTCATATTATTCTTCACATTATTCTTCATTGAACTATTGCAATCTAGTTGATTACATTTGTTGATCCAAGATGTATTATGTTTCTAGACATTGCATATATCATTCGTCGTCCTAAATTCCACGAAATAACATGTAGAAATCAAGTTTTTAGGTTTGCACCCTGTGCTGAGTGGACTAGTGCGGCCCTAACCAGACTAGTCCGGCCTTAGAGTTTTAATCTCGTTTGATTAAGCTATTTAATGTCATATTGCCTATTCACCCCCTCTAGGTGACTTTCAGGTACCCATTCCAGTAAACTCTAGAAGGGTACCCAGACCCAAGGAACTCATGGTGTGAGATGTACTGTTGTACGCCTCTTGCGCCATAATGAGGCGTCACTCGGTGTTAAGCCTCTCGGGGGAGCTGCAACACTGTTTCTTGCAGTGTGGCTCCCTCGATGGGCTTGGCGGTGAAATGTTAGCCATGGTGGTGGTGGGTCATCGGCGCGGAGAAGATGAAGAAGAAGAAACATATGCAAAAGGAGAGACACGCTTGTGGAGAACTGACGGGTGATGGCGCATCTTATATAAGGTATGTGAAGAGTCGGCGATGGAGCGGTTTATTTCGCGCGCATTGATAGGACGATGGGACGCATCGATACCACCTCGGGGAAACAAAAGGTTGCGCACACAGATCGCACGCATCTCTGCACCATCGCCTCCAAAATTAAGTTCTCCGCAGTCCTCGTGCCGCACATCTCTCTTTGTCAACAATGGAAGATGCACTTTCATATCTCACTCGTCTCGCTTTAGTCTCGCGCGTCTCGCGTTATTCTCCCGCATCTCTTCACCACTGATGCTCCTTTACTAATCGACCAACATCAGTGCGACCGACACCTTTGTTCGACCAACTCCAGTGCAACCGCCTCTGTTCGCCATCGCCATCATCGTCGTCACCATCCTCACCATCGTCACTATTCATGGTTGGGTTAGATATCAGCTTGGCGCGTAACCGACTGAGGGAGGAGCGCTTGGCGTGGTGCAAGAACCATCCCCATGTATATACATATGCCACACCGCTTGCATGGTTGTATGTTGCTCTGCAATGGACTGATGAACTTAACTGTAGTTTTTTTTCCTGTCTTGTTTGTTTTTAATATTTGCAATTTCATGGCTCGCCACCATTTGCGTCACTTGTTTTTCTAATTTCTCTGCGTAGGGTTTCTCTGCGAAGGCCGAGTCGGAAGATTTATTGAAGTGACAGTGTATCATCCTCGGTAAAAAAAAGGTAAGTCATGAAGAACAGGCACAATCATATCCACTATAACATTGTCCCCTTATCAATGAATTTCCTTTGTAGACTAACTGGGAACGTGGTTACTACCCCTGACAATCTCCTTCTCGTAGGACTATCCGTCGGTGCCTCCAATATGCGCCTTTCCATATGGTTTCTTCCACCCGAATGTCCATTGCTCAAGAGCACTCTGCCTTGGGGTTCTTGATCAAGAGACTATAAGATATACTTATTTTGCTCAAGTAATCAGTAAATGTTGCCGAACTTATTTGAATTGGTTGCTTATGTTGCTTAAATTGATATTTCTTAGGGGTGGTGGTCTGTTTTTACAATCAAAACTATACTACTTGATGTTCAGCGTTTGCTTCATCAGCCAAATACGCCCAATGTTGAAAATGGTTGCTATAATCTATTTATCAAGGTTAGTAACTTTGTGTTAGTGACAACGTAGGTTATATATCATTCCCCATTCGAGATTTCTTAATTTAAATAATGCCAATATTTTTGGTATCCAGGGGAATATAGGAGACATGTTCGGAAACAAGCTGGATGGTACAATTTAGATTGATCGATGGGAGCTTCATAGGAATAGGTTTAGAATCGAAATGTATAGTTTAGAGGGCACACAATGTGTATGAACTATGAAATTCATTGAGTTACAAATTATCTTTGAATTGCAATGTCATTGCATTTGTTTATCCCTGAGTTCCAATTATTCTCTTAATTGCAATGTCAATGCATTTGTTTATCCCTGCAACGGACGCTCACAATGTTAACTCTGCGCGCGAGTGGCAACAGACGCTCACGATGTCGTGCGAGTGGCAAAAGGGAGAGCACATGAGAGACGGACATTAAACAAGAGCGTCTTCGATTTTTGACCTCCGGCAAAAGGGAGACGGGCTAATGAGAGGCGTGCTCTATTAAGGCCCGCCGCCAATTTTAACCTCCGGCAAAAGGTAGACGGGCAAATGAGAGACAAGCATTATACAGGATCGGCTCTGATTTTGACCTATTTTTAGCTCTCGCGCGCTCCCTGGCAAAAAATTTCGTGCAAAACTTACTCGCGCTCTCTCAACCTAAGGTAGACTGTAACACCCGTTATTTACCCTTTCCTTCTCTCTCTCTCTCTCTCACTCACTGCGCGTGGGACCTAGTCGTCATCCCCAACCCCCACCATCCCTGCAGAAACTGTAACCCACAACCTAGGAGCATTTCATCGAACAGTTTCTGTGCATGTTTGTGTTCTAGCAACCATCACGTTCGCATCGCCCTGCAACTGCCCCCCCCCCCTTTAAATACTGATTGCGGCCTTGCGTTCCCCCTCCCTGCCCTCATTTTTCCTCCATCCCAAAGCCCCAGGCACAAACACCACCGTCGTCATAGACACCACCACGAAGCCCAGCGTTCCCCACAAGGAGAACTCGTTTGGACCCTTGTTGTTGTGTTGCCGTGCATTCCGAGACAACATCTCCCCCACAGGATGCAATCGCAACAAGTTCCGACGCTCTGAACCATCTTCCCGATGTCGCCGAAGTTCGACCGCCACACTCCATCGAGGAACACCCACCTCTGTCCAATTTTTCACCTGTGTGACACCCTGGGTGAGTTCCCCACAAGCTCCTCTCTATTTTACTTCAAATCCCGTCGAGTTTAGGACACCGTAGCGCTATCCCGGCCAACTCCGGCGAGCTCCAGCCATGGCACCACCACCATCTTCCTCTCAGGCCACCAGAGACCTCGCCGGAGCACTCTCAGCCCTTGATCCACAAAGCAATGGTCTAGATTAGATTGAACATACCCCTTCATTTTATTTAAATGTGAGCCATCCATTTAAAATCCTATGGCCCAGATTAGAACGGGCGAAGGGTACGCCCCCTGGTCCACCACGGGCATAGACCCGCCCATTATTCCCTTGGTCCATGAGGCATGAACTCGGTTCACCGATTTTTGTATAGAAAAATAAATAAGAAAAAGAAAAGGAATAGGAAATGGAGATTTGCAGATAGGACCCTGCTCTTAATAAAAACACCCCTGAACATGATGGTAATTATGTCAACAATATGAAAATATGTAAAACTTGCATTTAAGCCACTGAATTATCATTTAATTTCTGATTATTGTTTAAAAATGCATTTAGTAGTGGAAAATACTTAGAAATGGTAAAATAAATATAGAAAATAATATAAAAATTAGTATTAAATCTTTTTAGCTGAAATAACTTGTAGATACATATGAATTATATTTTGACCATGGAAAAATTTAATAAAAATGTTTTTTAGCTATAAATAATTATTAACAATGGAGAATAAATGTAGAAATAGTAGGAAAATTATTTATAAAATCTTCTGGACTGAAATAAATTTATAAAGGGCATATAAAATATATTTTGACTATGGGAAATTAACTAAAAATATTTTTAGCCTATAAATAAATGCTAAAAATGGGAAATAAATGATAAATACATTTCTTTAGCTATGAAAAATAATAAATCACTCATAACTCTAATTTAAATCATAATCATAACATATTTCAATCATAATATTTGCATTGCTTATATGGTGTATTGTTCTTGATTGTTTTTATTTCTCTTTTGATGGTAGTTTATACGCACTCGTATTTCGACGAAGAAGCGACATGAAGATATGAAGACAAGAGTTCAATCAAGAGAGTGAGCAGCAATTCAATAAAAGGCAAGTGTCCTTGACCATCTTGCACCTTTTTAACGGTTTAGTTAGTTGCATTCTAATTAATATGAATCCTACGCTATGCCTTGTTGTTTTACCTTATTACCTTGTCGCTTGGGTTATGGAAATGTGGTACTTGGGGATTACTTTACGCTTAGCCATGCATAATAGTCAGGTGGGAAAACATTGACCACATTTATTACTCATGGCTTATTATTATGATTATGATTATGATGTTGGAAATGGAATGTAGTAAATAGGAATCTGGCGGGTTGGTTTGAATGGTATGGTGCAGTACGCACGAGACCCGAAATGGGGTTTGAACCTTGTCAGATTCTAAGGACCGGTTTATGGAGTAGCCACTAAGCTATATAGTATCGCCACAAGACTGAGTATGGGGCAACTTGGTCAATTAATTAGGCATCTCCCGACTTAGTGCTGGTAGTTGGACAGTGCGGGGAATTGGTTCAGCGTATCTGCCTTGAGATCCGCATGGCTCAAGAGGGGGCTTCTCCTGGCGGAGGTAAAATGGACTCTAGGAGCCGGAGCGGTGAAACCTCAGAGGGCCAGTTACTAGTCTGGAGGACCTTTGTAAAGACCTCGTAGTGACCTCCTGGCCACACACCTACGGAAGTGTGTAATGTGGGTTGCGCACCACTGGCATCAGGGAGGTTTACTTAGTTCACCTGGCAACAGGGGATGAAATCACGGCTTGTGGGTAAAGGATACATTCTCTGCAGAGATTGGGAAACTGTCATGACAGTCGTGCTCACGGACAAGAGCGGCTTGGTGTCGAATTCATAATTAGTCAATGGTTGGAATGGTGGTTGGGATAATGCTTGGAATTGGTGTTGATATTATTATAATTACTAGTACTGTTATTACAGTTGGGATTACTCACCTAGATGTAGGTTGCTAATGAAAGCTAAGGTTAGGTTTAATGCTTAGTGCTTAAACCACTATCAGCCTTTTCCTTTGATTTGGCCTTCATGTCATTTATTTCCCACACTTGCGGAGTACCACGAGATGGTACTCACACTTGCTTTGTTGTATTTTTTTTATATGCTGCTCAGTGAAGAGAAGATCTAATGAGGACAGTGACAAGTGAAGACGTTGCATAGGTCGCGTTGCTGCCAGTCAACTTGCCTGTGGTTGCCCTAAAGTTTTTCCTCTTCCGCTGCTACTTCAAAACTCTTTTGAAGGTATAAATGTTGTTTGCATGCGATATAGAACTGTTTATCGCTTTTTGTCGTACATGTATGGTAAAACTGATCCTGGCATACATGTATTTTGCACCTGGTTTTATGCTTAATAAAACCGGGTGTGACATAGACGCTCAAGTGAGAGACGAGTGTTATAGAGGCTCATCTTCAAGTTTTGCTATTTTTATCTCTCGCGCGCTCTCTCCCAACACTTGGCGAAAATTTTTATCTCTCGCGCGCTCTCTCAACCTAGAAACCACAGCTCTTGAGCACGTCGCCACCGTCCTCTTCCTCAACTCCCTCTTCATCATTGTCGCGCTGCCACCATTGACCCCGACCCCACCGTCAACCCCGACCTTCGTCATTAGAGAGTTGAGCACGCTGGAGCACGCCGCCTCATCCCCTATCCCTGGAGCACGCAACCACCTGGACCCCAACCTCGGTAGTCGGTATGAGCATGTCGTCGCCTTCACATAAGTGGAAATGTTCTCCCTAGTTGGTGTCCTGGAACACATTCATCTTTCTTGTTTATGTCCAATGCAGAAGTAATGTATTTGTTTTGACCATCAATGTATATTATGAATTCTGATTCGCAAACCCTTAAAACTGCAGGAATTGTGGTTGACACAAGCATTTTCCATCCAGTGAGTTTGATTTCTGCCTCTGCAGCCATGCTGGAATCAAGGTACCTTTGCGATAATTGGTGTTGCTCTCATGGGTTTTTGATATCAGGCTATTAATGCATCAGTAAAATGTAAATTGTTTGTTTTTCAGGGGAAACAAGCACACCAGCTCACTACCATGTCCTCTATGATGAGAACAATTTTTCTGCTGATGCTTTGCTAATGCTCAACAACTCCTTGTGCTACAAGTAAGCTCGGTTCTCCATTCGCTAACAGTTCATGTGTTTATTACAATTGTATATCAATTTATTCCTAAGCCTTCAAATATTTGCTCTCTTATGTGACTGTTTAAGCGAATGTGACTGCAATTTGATAATATTTTATATGATTTAAGTGATTTTATTGAATTTGAGGATGTCTCAATCGGAGCATTAGAGGCTATGAAGCCTCATTGTTAATGAAGTCATTGATCGGGAGAATTTTCATTACGGTATACAGGGTTAGATGATGACACTTACGATGTTGTAATTAGTTACATTGTAATCAGGATTAACAGGGGACATTCTTTGTGTAATTAGTATACTTGATGATGACAATTGACACTTTATTAATATTTGATTGGTCAATATAATTTAAAGTGTGATCTTTTTGGCTATACATATGTTCATATATGTGTATGTTGCTGACACTAGCAATGCGGCTGCCAAATCTTGGCTAGCTCCAGGATGCTACCGACAACGAGGATAATCAAGGGTGGGGGCACCTAGTAGGAGACTATGCTTGTAAAGAATCCGCGATGAACTACAACAAAGATAGTCTCGAATTACCTAAATAAAGGAGACGAGCTTTGTTAAAGCCCGTCCTAGATCAGTCAACAAATCTGTGACGAGCTGCAATAAAGCCCATCTTGGATCAGTCAATAAATCTGCGACATACTGTATTAGAGCTTGTCTTGCATGTTATGCTGATGGGTGACGTGCTAGTTGCACGTTTCCGATGACTCCGTAAAGCTCGTCTGGTATGACTCAAAGAAAAGAGACATGCTATCTTTGAGCTTGTCTCACACTTATGATGATCAGTGACGCGTCCGCCGCTCGTCTCTGATGACTACGTAATGCGAGACGCGATGACAGAGACACACTGTTTGTTCGTCTCCGTTACACGTCTCAGATAAACCTTTCTCACATAGTGTCCTGTTTGTCTCTCCTCCTTTCTTTTTCTAATTTCTACCTCGTTTTTTCTTTTTATATTTTTTTATCTATTTTCATTAATTGCCTACACTAGCTTGATAGCTCCTACAGATTTGTAAAGGCTGTCATTTGAGATATATGGTAGGCCAATTGTTTTGTTCATGGCCTTTTGCATAACCATGTGCAGGCAATGATACATCTGAGGACCAAAATCAGCCACCTCAAACTTGTAGTACAATTCAAATCAGCTATAGTTACATTTGCATGACATGAAAAAAGGATAGTGGTACTTGTTCAGTTTTTTCCCAGCTGGGGTCGTCGTTCACTTCTTTATTTCCTCTGTGCCTGCTTTGGCTGCAATGATCATGATGTGGGTCTGCAAAATTTAGCAGCAGCGGCTAAATATAAATTAAAGATGACACTAATTTTAATGTTTGCCGCCGCTTGCTTTTCAGAAAAATACGCTGATCTCGAAGTGATAAAGGTGAGTCACTCAACAGCTTGCCATCAGCATTCAGAAACCGTACGTAGCAGTTCAAAGATCTGTGTCATTTTCTTTTATGAAAGAGTACGACTGAAGCATGAGCACTCCTGCAATTTGGTCTCATGGAGTAGAGTACCATGTGATGAGCCTGAGATATTGTCTAGCTACTAATGAACTGACCTATAATTAAGATGGCATTTGCTCTATTTGTAACGTAGCAGTTGTAATCATGCCTTAAATGGAGGAGATTCTCTTCTGTAGATGGTGTGCTTTGATCTAGTTTATTGGTTGAGCATATGATCCATGGTAACTAGTTGGGGACAGGCCCAACTGCTACGTTCAGAATCAAGTGAGGCAATTGAACGTACTTGATTTTGGCATCCATACTCCATCTCTCTCATACCATGTGATGTTCCAACATCAACTAACATTTGTTGTCTCGGGGTATATATATATATGCCCATAAAATTTCGTATTACAACTGAGAGTGCTGGTGTGTTCCATTCGTCCACTTAGCATTTGCTCATGAGTCCCTTTCACGTATCAAACATGCAACTTGGGGACCATTTGTGCAGGTTATGCGACTGAATAAGAGTGCGGAATGATGGATGTACATGATGAGAATGGCCTGATGGTGATGCATCAGTGTCGATCTGCTAGCCAAGCTTGCACTTGTATTAATTCTTCATGATCGTCAATCTACCTGGAGCCCAAGAATATCTGTCAAGTCGAAGATATATCTATGGATTGAAGGAGCAAGATCAGCAACAATATTGATCCCCATGAACTTTATTCATGTTTGGCTATAATTGCATGGCTTTTAGTTATGAACTGATACAATGATCGGTCACACCATGCAAAAATCCTGATTAGCTTTGGAGATTCCCATGCGATGCGCATGCGTGTGCGATATTAATGAAAAGCTAGTCTAAATGCACATAGATATCTGCTGGTGCTGAAGTCAAGGGCTCTGATTAATTCCTTTCTTCCAAGAACAGCAAAGGCATCTGGAAATTGTGAACAACATGCATATATATTTTGCTAGCTAGTAGCAAAATGTGTATGTGTTACGCTTCACATCTGTTGCGACTGCGCTTTATCAGATTCCTTCTGTATGTATATGTTCTCAAAGAACATAGGGGGGCAATAATTCCACGGGGACCAACTTACTCTTGGGTATGCATGAATAATTAAAAGGAGTTGGACTGAAAGGATCCCAAGACAGATGGGTGGATGGGTTCTCATGTTTGCTGGTGTGCATGTAATCTAATTGTGAAAGAGAGCTTAGCCTAGTGGTGAAGTGGTAGGCACTATTGAGGTCCTAAATTTGAATCCCAGTGGGAGCGAATTTCAGGCTAAATTTCATAATACTAAATGCTGGTACTCTACAGAAGAAGTCATGAATGTTGGATTTGGAGTGTACCTATGAAAAATGTGAAGAGATGAACATGTCGTAATATTGGTCTATAAAGTCCGGTCCAAAGTCGTGTGCTTAACCATCCAATTATTATCGTATTGTTCTAGACAATGGACTGTGAGTGCCTGCATTTGTACTCGCTTGTAATAAATTGACCATAACCTTCATGGAGAGAAAAGTCGGGACTTTATCCATCATCTAAAAAATGTAATCTAATTTCTTCTACTAGGGTTTTAGAGCTTGGCCCCTGTATTAGCAGTGTATGGAATATAGTTAGCTAGTATATATGTGTCCTTTCGGTTGTGGGTTTGTTGTATAGCTCTAGCTAGATGCATATATGCAAAGAAGTATGCATGAAAGGCACATGCTGCCCACCATTGGTACATATATGGCCATGGATGACAGTACATATATGCACTGCTAAATGGGGTGATAAGATATTATATATAGATGGGGCATCACAAATTCACAAACAACAAAAGGCATACCTGTTCTGAAGGACTTTAGGGTTGTGGGGTGTCTGTGTAAAGGTTGGGAATGAATGAAGGATTCAGCTCATCAAATCCATGTGCCCTCTCAGAATCAGTCATCCCTTCTTTGTGTAAGGCAGGGCAGAAGCTAGCAGCCAACAATGAGACAGAAAGCCAAGGAGAAAAGGAGAGAAAGTAGGAAAAGGGGAGGCGCGCTGTAGTTGCTGGTGAATGGTGCAGGGAGAGGATGAGTCAATTTGATTCTCAAGTACATTGTAAGAAGGTTGAAGAATGGTTTAGCTAGCCAGGGCCGGGCTGGTAAAATCGGAAGCCCTGTACAGTCTGAGGCCTACGAAATATTAGTATGAGATTCATCTTTATAAATAAAATAAGATTATAAATCAGTTATAGACGACAACTTTCTTTCAATACTAATTTTCACAAAAAGTTTAATAAGGTGTATAACTCTGGTGAAATGACAATAACTAATAATGAGATAATTATCTCTATAGATATGAATTGTTGTATGCTTCAAATGTAATATTTTTTTTTGAAAACCCTCAAGTGAGACAATCAGGACATCAGACTAATCGAGCAACACCTGCGTATCTGTAAACCGCAACCACTGCTTACTGTCGAAGGTTATATAGTACATATAAATGATGGAGTTCTGACATGATAATACGGGTAGAAATTAACAATGGAATCTCGTTTCATGTTATTATATTTTCTTACGGTGCCAGAGACAACTACTCTTGCTTTATCGGTGTGCACGTTTCACACGTACCAGAAGACCAATTCACTCTCAAAACTCAAATTAATTGGACCAGCTGGTGTTAAAAATGGAGCCCCTGCAAACTTGGGGCCCTGTGCCACCGCACCATGTGTATGTGCCCCCGCCCGGGCCTGTAGCTAGCCCTAGAGAAAGTGCGATCCACATCCTCTGCAGTAACTGCACTGCAGTTACTGCGGCTGACATGTGGGCCCGTGGGGAATATGGCCCACACGTCAGTAGCAGTAACTGCAGTGCATTTGCATACATGCAAAGGATATGTGTCCGAGAAAGTGGGGCATCTCAGTTCGCATTTGCATACATGCATTCATATCTCTCCCTATATGTATTCATGCACCCTTTGATTTGGCTTTCACAGTACAGAGAGAAATAAAGCAGAGGATCGAAAGAGGCAGACAGTGGATGATTGATCAGGTCCTTTCAGAGATGCCGCCTGCACCCTTATCTGTCTCTTCCTTTCCCCAACTCTACTCAACAGCTGAATAGTTTGTTGAGAACTTGAGATCGATCCATCAAGAACGGTAATGCAAAAACAACGAAAGATTTGAGATTAGCATGTCTACCCTCATTTCTCGCACACAAAAACATTGGACGATTGGCTTTTGTGATGTGCACTTGCCTACATTGGATATTGGCCCAACTGCTACCACCTCCCTCACCCCATCACCATCAGACATCTATCAGATTAACCCTTTAACGATCTGTATGATTAAGCTACTGCCCGCTCCGGAGCACGCATGCACAAAGACATGCATGAAACTGCGGCGCATGCCAACTTAAGTGGCGCGCACTCAGGGTACAGCCTGGGCCTCACATGTATATTCATAATCTTGCTTTATGATTGAGTTCTGCAATTTTGCTGCGTCTCCTCCAAAATAGATTCCGGTTTCGTCGTGCTTATGGTTTGGTCGTCCAAAATAAACTTAATTATTTGGGTTTAAATTAAGATCACTTATTTTATTTATAATATAACTAACAAGGGCGGCTTCCCCTCCTATTTCATCGTCACGAGAAAAGAAATAGAAATGTCCAAATCAAACCACGCGCGTGGTGATTAATAGCATGTTTAGCAACTTGTTATCCTAGCTAGTGCGTAAGTGACTAGCGTGCAATCTAGTAAGCAATATTCGTAGTGCGATGAGGTAGCAAAGGAATAAAGGAAGATTATATTCTGTCTAGCACTCGTGCAATGAAAAGGAATACAAGTACGTACTTACGAAATGGACATATCAAATAGTATCACCTCGTTAGTTGTTTGTGGCCTGATTGCAGCACATAGTAAACCTTTTTAATATAGCTTCGAACTCAAAAGCATCCATCAAAACTAAAAATGACATAATTACATTAAAAAACTTACTTTTTGAAAGGAAATAAATCAAGTAAAAAGAATACTCAATTTATAAAGAAAATTCAAATACAAATGTAATCATAAAGGTTCACTATGTAAGAAACACAAATAGGAGACAAAGATAGCCGACGCGCTCAAAGGCGGCGTCTCTGATAATGTTAAGCGAGACGAGCCCGCTTCAGCGAGGATCTGACATGGCTCGGCTGAAAGTACAAGGAGACGTGTTAAAGCAAAGCCCGTGCCAGTTAAATTGGTATCCAAGACACGCTATCTCCTCTCTTAAAAGCGGGAGACGAGCATAAAACACAGCTCATCTCCTATGACCGACATCTCCCTCTCCTCCGCTAAAAGAGAGACATACTCTAATTGAAAGCGCGTCTCCGATTCCTCACGTTACCTTTAGCTTCGTGATTTCTCCATTTTGCTTCGATTCACTGTTGATATCACACATCACTGAACTCAGAGCACATTCTCACTTGATACCTGAATATAATCAAATCCTTCCTTATGATACCTGAGGAACACGATGAATACACCACAAATTCATTCATTCACACAGTTGAAGAACACGCAAGACAATATTTGCACAGTTGAAGAACACACAAGATAATATTCAAGAGAATTCATTCATTAACAATATTTACAAAACAGAAGCTACTAAAAACAACAAAGAAAAACTAAATCATCCTCCTCCTCCTTTTCCTCCTCCTCCTCCTCCTCCTCCTCCTCGTCCTCGTCCTCCGGCGGCGACTCCAGTGCCAGTGCAACAGGAGCCTGGGTCGGCTGCTCCGGCTGCGCCGGCTGCGCCGGCTGCACCGGCGGTGCAACCCCGTGAACGAGGATGCTCTCCGTCGCCTCCACCAGGTTTCTGTGTCACTCGGGGCCAAGCACCTGGGCCATCGTCTCGAACAGAATGTCGAGACGATTGGCCACTCCCGTGAGGGCGAAGAGTTAGTGGCTGATGGTACCCATTCCAGTAAACTAGGGAAGGGTACCTAGACCCAAGGAACTCATGGAGCGAGACGTATTGTTGTACGCCTCTTGCGCTATAAGGAGGCGCTGCTCGCTGTTGAACCTCTCGGGGTGCTGCAGCACAGTTTCTTGCAGGGTGGCTCTCTCGGCAGGCTTGGCGGCAGAAGGTCGGCCATGGTGGTGGTGGGTCGTCGGGGCGGACAAGACGATCGAATAAAAGAAGAGGATTCAAAGTGAGCGACAGGCTTGTGGAGAACTCACTAGTGATGGCGCGTCTTAAAAAAGGTCCGCGCGTAGTCGTCGAGGGAGCGGGTGGTTTCCCGCGCATTGATGGAACGATGGGACGCATCAATACCGCCTTGGGGAAACAAAAGGTCACGCACGGACGTCGCACGCGTCTCTACACCACGCCGCCAAAATTAAGTTCTCCACATACCTCGTACCGCGCGTATCTCTTTTGACTATGGAAGACGCGCTTTAGATTAACGCGTGTCTCTCTTTGTTATAGGGCGTCTCGTATTTATCTCCCTCGTCTCTTCGACAATGGAAGACGATCTTTAACTTAAAGTGCGTCTCACATTTATCTCTCTCGTCTCTTCTTCGTCTCCGGTGCTCCTTTATTACTAATCGACCAACGGTCCTTTACTAATCGACCAACTCCAGTGCGACTGCCTCCCCTGTTCGCCATCGCCGTTGTCGTCATCGTCGTCCTCATCGTCGTCATCGTTGCCATCGCTGTCCTACTCGTTGTCGTCACTGTTCATGGCTGGTATCGGCTTGGCGCGTAGCCGACTTAAGGAGGAGCGCTTGGCGTAGCGCAAGAATCATCCCTATGTATGTACATATGGCACACCAATCGCATAGTTGTATATATATAGATCTGCAATGGACTGATGAACTTAACTTTAGTTTCGTTTTTCCGTCTGCGCAGGGTTTCTCTGCGAAGCCTGAATCGGGAGATTTATTGAAGTGGCAGTGCATTGTCCCCGGTAAAGAAGGGGTAAGTCATGAAGAACAAGCACAATATGAGTTTAACCATCATCCTCCTATTAATGAATTTTCTTTGTAGACTGACTGGGAAGGTGGTTACTACCCCCTGACAATCTCCTTATCAGAGGACTATCCATTGTTGCCTCCAAGATGCGCCTTTCCAAGTGGTTTCTTCCACCCAAATGTCCATCGCTCAGGAGCACTCTGCATTGGGATTCTTGATCAAAGACTGTAAGATAGACCTATTTTGCTCATGTATTTAGTAATTGTTTTTGAACTTATTTGAACTGGTTTCTTATGTTGTTTAAATTGATATTTCATAGGGATGGTGCACTGCTTTTACAATCAAAACTATACTACTTGAAGTTCAGCGTTTGCTGCATCAGCCAAATGCGCCCGATGTTGAAAATGATTGCTATAATCTACTTATCAAGGTTAGACACTTTGTGTTAGTGACCAACGTTGGTTATTCATTCCTCCTTCGACATTTGTCAATTTAAAGAATGTCAATATTTTCAGTATCCATGGCAATATAAGAGACGTGTTCGGGAGCAAGCTGGACGGTACAGTTTAGATTGATCGATGGGAGCTTTAGGAATAAGTTTAGATTCAAAATTAGTTTAGAGGGCACATAATGTGTATGAACTATGAAATTAATTGAGTTGCAAATTATCTCTGAATTGCAATGTCATTGCTCGTCTCCGATTTGTTCCGAAGATCTTTTGTCCCACCTCGTAAAGCTAAGCACATTGCAACAATTGTATAAGGCATTGCGCACAGTTACCAATTGGAAACATTGGAATGTCTTGGATGTTGTTCTGGCTTCAGCACACCGTGGTGCATCTAGGGACTCCAACATTTCCAGGGCCACAAGATAATGCGAGACGCGCCTTTCAGTGGCTCATCTCCGATTTACGCTGAAGATCTTTTGTCCTACCTCGGAAAGCTGAGCGCAATGCAATGATCATATAAGGCATTGCGCACAGTTGCCAGTTGGACACGTCGCAATGTCTAGGATGTTGTTTCTGGCCGTCTTCAGCATGCCGTGGCGCATCTAGGACACTGGGGCGTGTCTGGGGCTACAAAATAATGAGAGACGCGCCTTACATGTGCGCATCTCTGATTTACACCGAACATACGGCCAAAACAAAATCCGAGACGCGCCTTATGTTGAGCTCGTCTCCGATTCATGCCGAAGATTTTTGTTCTACTTCGGAAAGCTGAGCACAATGCAACGATCGTATAAGGCATTGTGCACAGTTGCTAGTTGGACACGCCGGAATGTACTGGATGTTGTTCCTTCTTCAGCAAACCATGTCGCATCTAGGACACTTCAGGGTGTTCGGAGCATCAAAATAATGGGAGATGTGCCTTACATTTGTGCGTCTCCCATTTACGCCGAAAATTTTTGTCCATCATACGCTCTCTCCCAACATTTGGCGAACATTTTTAGATGTCCCGCGCTCTCCCGACCTATAAACCGCAGATCCTGAGCACGCCGCCACCATTGACCCCGACCTTCGCATCATCAGAGAGTTGAGCACGCTGGAGCACGCTGCCTCGTCCCTGTCCCCGGAGCAAGCTGCCGGCGTCGACCCCTACCCTGCCATGAACCCCGACCTTCATCATAAGAGAGTTGAGCATGCTGAAGCACGCCGCCTCGTCCCCTATCCCCGGAGCACGCCGCCGCCTCGAACCCGACCTCGGTAATCAGTATGAGCACGCCACCACCTTCACATAAGTGGAAATGTTCTCCCTATCCCTAGAGCACGCCGGCCTGCTGTCATTAGAGAGTTGAGGAACCGCCACTCTGGTGCCTCCGCCAGCTCATCTCGGAGCACTCCGCCGCGTCCCCTATCCCCAGAGCATGCCGCCGCCTCGACCCTGCCCTCAGAGCGTGCATTCCAGTGATTTTACTGAATTTGAGGATGTCCAATGAAGGCTCATCGTTAATGAAGTCATTGATCCAAAGGGAGAATTTTCATTACGGTATACATTCACCTTCCTTGTTTATGTCCAATGCAGAAGTAATGTATTTGTTTGGACTATCAATGTATAATAAATTCTGATTCGCAAACCCTAGAAACTGCAGGAACTGTGGTTGACACTAGTATTTGCCATCCAACTGAGTTTGATTTCTACCTCTGCAGTCATGTTGGAATCAAGGTACCTATGCGATAATTGGTGTTTCTCTCACGAGTTTTTGATATTAGACTATAAAGGCATCAGTGGAATGTAAATTGTTTGTTTTTTTAGGGGACAAGCACACCAGCTCAGTACCATGCCCTTTACTATGAGAACAATTTCTCTACTGATGCCTTGTAGATGCTCACCAACTGCATGTGCTACAAGTAAGCTCTGTTCTCTATTTACTAACAGTTCCTGTGTTTATTACAGTTGTATACCAATTTGTTCTTGTGTTTATTACAATTGAATTTTAGGATGTCTCAGTCAGAGCATTAGAGGCTATGAAGGCTCATCGTCGATGAAGTCATTGATCGAGAGGATTTTCATTATGATATACAGGATTAGATGATGACAGTTATAATGTATGTAATTAATTACATTGTAATCAGGATAAACAATATTTGTTGTGTAATTAGTATACTTGATAACCACGATTAACACTTTGGTAATATTTGATTGGTCATTATAATTTAATGTGTGATAATTTTGGATATACATATATTCATGAACAGTATGTTCCTGACACTGGTAATACGGCTGCCAATCCTGGCTAGCTCCTAATAGTAGTGTCTGTAAACAATCCGCAACGAGCTGTAGCAGAGAGCGTCTCGGATAACCTACATAAAGGAGACAAGCTTTAATAAAGCCCGTCTCACATAAGTTAATGAATCTGCGACACGCTACATAATAGAGCGTCTCAGATAGTCAATATATCTGCGACGTGCTTTGTAAGGCCTGTCACGCTTATAAGCTGGTGGGCGACGCGCGCCAGCGGCGTCTCCAATGACACCGTAAAGATCGTCTGTTATGACAAAAAAGGAGACACACTTCTTTTGAGCGTGTCTCGCACCTAGTTCAATCGACGACGCGCCTTGAAGCCCATCTCCGATGTCACCGTAATACGAGACACGATGAGACGAAGACGCACAGTTTGTTCGTCTCCCTTCTTCCTTCGGGCCCGTCTCGTATGAGTCTTTCTTACGTAGTGGGATCAAATGTTCTTTACCTTTGTCATCAAACTGGGCGTCTTGATGCGTTTGAGTTTAATAAAATGCTCATTATCAAAAGAAAATTGAGGGTCAGTTGGATAGGTTACTTGTAGTGGAACATGTTTTTCTTTAAGTATTTAACTCAGTAAGGATATATTACAAATCATAACTAATTATTATTTCATTATGATAGGGCTAGGTTTAAGTGTTTGTGCATACACGTGAATGCCTTTTGCCTGCACCATGCTTTGCAAAAGAAAAACATATATTTTTTCATATATGTGTGTAAACTACAATTTCTATAACTAACTACACACATAAGTAGCTAATTTGTAAATTGTTACCAAGACTACTGTAGAATTTTATCTAAATTTAGCTCTCACTGGAGTCTGCTTAAAAAGGGTCAGTTATCAAGGGCGAAATGATTTGATGAGGTTGATGATGTCCAATTACCTTTGGGTGTTACAGTGTGTAAGGTCATGGCCCATTGTGGCACGTATTATACGTAGGGTTTGCCTCCTGAGTCCCCTGTAATTATTCTATCATTGGGAACCAAGCTGAACCTACTTTCAGACATATAATGTGCACGATGGAACATCGTCGATTTGCTAGAGCCCTAACACGTCAACGATGCTACTAGTTTAAATATATGTATATCCACACATAGGAGTAAATCTTGTGCTGTCATTTTTTCACCAATTCAACTTTAAGGCATCCCTCTTTTGCGCATCGACTTTAAGATATGATCATGGAATCACACAAGGCCTACAGACGCATCAATATAATCTTCATTCTACTTATATATAGCTTTATTACCTAGTCCAAGCTAGAGCTGAATAAATGCAGATACAGCCACTTTAAGCATCTACAAATAGCTAACTAGTTCAGCTGAATCCTTTGTGGAAGCTTTTAGAATCCACTACTACAAAAAGGTCATTGCAGACGGTTCTAAATATATTATCAC
This sequence comes from Tuctoria greenei, assembly GCA_036927565.1. NCBI lineage: Eukaryota > Viridiplantae > Streptophyta > Magnoliopsida > Poales > Poaceae > Tuctoria > Tuctoria greenei. The sequence goes on from JAYESD010000005.1 coordinate 193,999,701, forward strand.
AAGCGGATTCTAAAACCATCTGAAATGAAGAGCCTGTGAAAATAGTCCATATACAGGCAGAAAAATAAACCGTCTGTGAACATCTTTATCACAGGCGGTCATTACATTGAAACATCCGCCTGTGAAGACTAACTATCAGAGGCGGTACTTATCGTCAGTTGATCGCATATGATAACACAATTTTTGCAGGCGGTTCTTTACCATCAAGCATCCGACTGTGAAGATTAATTATCACAGAGGTTCGTGTCGTCAGAGTACCGTCCGTGTTAACACAATTTTCCCAAGCGGTGTTTTACAAATGATGATCCGCTTGTGAAGATTAATTATCCCAAGTGGTTCTTCAGCTACAAAGATCCGCCTATAAAAATGTCTTAACACTAGCAGTTTGTTAGCTACGAGGATCCGCCTGTGAAAAAAATATAGCCTTTCCAGTATTGTGTCCTGTTATTTTAAATTTCCAGCTCAAATTCAAATACACGTTCAAACACAGTATGAATAATATATTTTAACAAGCAACATTGACACACATCAGAAAATATAAGTCATCTCATATACATCTCAATTCATACTGTACAATACAAGTACATCTCAATTCATAATTTACATGTGTTCATCATTAAATACTGTTCGATTTTCATACTGGCAAAGTTCTGGCACATCAGCAAGTACACCTGTGTTGTCGAAGAACAACCCTTTTTGGTGAAAAACTTCACGATGTATGAAAAGATAAACATGGCGTTTGTTATGTAGGCTACCACCTTTGTCTTTTTAGTCTTCTTTTGGTCTGCGATTGTTTTTTCAAATTCTTTTTGTGACATTTGTCTATACTGTTTTGAATCCCATTTCACTCGAAAGTCAAAATTCAATTTTGGAATTATTATAGGGTCAAGGATACTCATCTTGACTTCAGTTTTTCATTATCCATGTATTGCATCATGTCAAAGAATAAGCCCGAAATCGTTATAATCTCATGACATGTATGCGTGTAGTAAGAAAAGCAAGTACGGAATATTAGAGACACTTACAAGCACCAGATGTGTAACATGTTGATTTCGAGCTTCTCTTGATAGAAAAGGCTCCACAAATCGTCAAAGACAAAGTTCCGTTTAAGGTCTCCATTGCTATAGAATGCTTGTTTCGGCATACGAGATGAGACAAATTCAAGATGATATTTAGTGCTGGCGGTGATGTATCACTCGTGCATTCTTATAAGTATTAAATGTTGTTTGCTCAGCTCTGCTAATGTCATCAACGGCTTCCCATTCTGAAAGTTATGAGGAACATCCTTAATCTTTTATATCGGAACTCCTTGTTTAAGTAAAGCCATCTTCCAAGTATATTTCACATTTTTTTCTTCCCATTCGTCAATATTTTCTAATGCTGGCACATATAAAGCATGAGACACATGAGATTTTGTTTCCAAAGAATTGTCACCTCTTCAGAAGGTTTCTATGTTTCGTATCAGGTAACTTTCACAGTCGTTGATGGAGGAGTAATCATACAACGGAAGTTGGACATTGGTCTGTTGTTGAACCTGTTGTTCAATTGGTTGCTCTTTACTGCCAGCTTGGTCTCGTATTGCTACAAGTTGTTATTCAATTGGTTGTTGCTATTTACTATCAACTTGCTCTTGAACTGATACAAGCTGTTGTTCAACTATTTCCTCTTGGTACCTTTACTAACATCCTTGCTAGGAGATAGCGGGAGTGGATCTTTCAGGACCTTCAGCGAAAAAGACGGGGTTGCGGTCTTCTGAGCTGCGACGGGGCTAGAAACAGGCTCATCGTCCAACACGATGTCGCGTCGGTGCCAAATGATTAACTTGTTGACGGCCTGCCCCAAAGTCGTGATCCCCTCAGGAGTGATATGGTCTAGTTCGTAATCTTTATAATCATTGTCAATGATCTGAAGAACTTGCACCACAACATAATACAACATAAGTGATTTGTCGTTGAATACACGATTCGATTTTGCCATAGCAGTGGCAACATGTTATGTTTTGTTCCCTGCTCTGCCGATTGGCACAAGAAGACAACAAAACGTGTCTTTAATGATATCATTGATAGGGAACTTAATGCTTGACCCCGAGCCTGGCACAGAACCTAGGCAATTGGAGATAAAAATTGCTCATTTTCCACGGGACCAATGCTTTATTCTTAAACGGTAATTGCCCGATTCTCTAAGTTGATCAAATATTTCTTTAAGAGACGACATGACCTTTGTATCAATTGTATGTTCAAGTGTCTTCTTGAACTTGTCAAGTCTTCTATATAATTCTTTATCCTTCGAGAAACCCTCTCTCCAAGACATCTTAGAAGAGATTGCTCGAACCCGTCCACCGTGTTCAAGGTTGCCTAGGATAGCAGTAAGTTGGTCATTCTCCCTCATCGGCTTGAAGAGACCCTTCTCTTGCTTTTCAATTACTTATCTCATTCTCTGCTCTACTTGGTTCACAGAGTCGGGCTTTGCAAGTTTGCCCTCGTTGGTCAAACCTGACCGAGCTAACACCCACCGCTTATTTCACTCATCGCAGCCTTCTAGCGGGTTAGGATTGCCCGCATTGACAGTTTCCTTTAATATTTTATTCCATTTCTCAACTTTGGGGGCATATCTGGTAGACCCCCAAGCGATGATGGTATATGTTCTTTTTAGCACGCTCGGACCTAGATTGACTTAGGGCTTTGGCCTCAGGTGTGGTCTTTTGACGAACAAATTCTTGCCACTGAGCTTGCATGATTTTTCACATCTTCTTTGGTCTAGGGGCCTTATTGTCCTTAACATAAGCATTCATTTTACTCTTCCAGTTACAAAACTTCTTGCCGTAAGAGATCAATGTTGCTTTCTTTATAGCTTCTTCTGTGCCTTTTGGGAACCTGAACCATTTCTTCAACTTATCCCACAACTCATTCTTATCGTCCTCAGGGAATTTTTCCAATTCCCCGTTGTGATTGGTACGAACTCTCTAACAAGACAACCGCATGCATTTCGGTAATTTGTAACAGAATCAAGTGGTTGTTGGGGGAGCCCATCTGCACTGACACGAGCTATGTATATGATGCGGTTGAGTGGACCCTTATTGGGACCTCATTGCCCTCGTTTTCACTTTAGTGAACCCGAGGATTCAACCATTGGAGAACCTTCTGCAGTTTTTGAAGCCGAAGTCACCTTGTTCTCTTCGCTATTAAGCAAGGTAGAAAAGAATTAAAAGACTTCATATACTTGACAACCAACAATAACTTAAACTGCTGGAGTTAAGATTTGTTATCCATACCCTGCAGGCGGGATCATATTCTGGGTCAAGATCCTCTGAAGTCTTTTTACTTTTCCCAATACGTGCAAAAGAATCCAACGATGGATCGTGATACGAGTCTGAACTGCTGCAGTCACTAAACTCAATATTTGGGACTTCATTGTTACTACCAGTACCATCGCTTTGCGGGACGCTCTTTTTAGGGCTTTCCATGTTAGTACTGATAATACAAAAAATGTGTCATCCCACTTATCTAAGGTACAAGAATATATGCTCTAACGGTGTCATCATCTTACGCAGGCACAAATGCAGAAAGATATAACTCAAAAAAAGCTGAATTACTGTGAAATACATTACTTAGCATCCAAACAAACTAAATGCACTCAAATGTAGAAAGATATAACTCAAAAAAGCTAAATTACTGTGAAATACAATATTTAGCATCCAAACAAACTAAATGCATAGGATTAGGTAAGAACATAGAAAGACAAAATCTTAACAATGAAAACATTCAATCCATTCTTCTTCTGATATCTACATTGACTGAGTGGCAACACACGGGGAGGAGGGAGGGAGGCGGCATGGGGAGGAGGGAGGTGGTGTTGGGAGAAGGGAGGGAGGGAGGCAGCACGGGGAGGAGGGAGGAAGGGAGGCAGCTATAAGACCTATGTGTGCTGAATACATTGGCTATGATGATAAAAGTTTTGAATTTTGCCAAAACACCTATCTCATCAAAACCTGACTCTAGGTTCAAGATCCTGCAAGGTCTGATGATAGGTCGGACTTGTTTTGGGTAGCTCTGGCAAGGTCCGACGTAAGGTCTGACTTGCTTTGGCTACGTCCGACTTCTTTGCCTAGGTCTGACTTATTTTGGTTAGGTCTAACTTGTTGTGGCTAGGTCCGACTAGATTTGGTCAGCTCCGGTGCTAGGTCCGACTAGATTTGGTAAGCTCCAGCACTAGGTCCGACTAGCTTTGGTAAGCTTCGTCTCAAGGTACGATTAGCTTTGGCAAGGTCCGATGCTAGATTGCAATGGTTCTGCTTTTAACATGCAATGTTTTGAACTTGCTTTACACTTATGGAAAGTTTGCTTAGTATTCTTTTACTAATTTTTTGATGCATTTTGTCTAATCATGGTGGGTAATGATTTTTCTATGGTTTGCAACATGCTTATGTGAGGTGCTCACGTAAGGTGTTGTGGTTTTGGGACTAACGAGATCAACTGGAGGACTTGTGCTCGGAAGTATTTGTTGTTTATTCATGTGTAGGTGTTGCTTGACTTCAAGACATGGTTGGTGACGGGATCCATTCAACTAGTCTTAGGGAGAAGATGAGGTTCAACAACCAAGTTCGAGAGGAATTGTCGTTGAGTTGGTCGGAAGGTCACGCAACATGTTTGAATCAAGAACAATGCATATGAAGGTATCATGGACGTCATTGGAAGGTGTTTGCACATGTGCAAGGAGTGCATGGACGTGGTTACGTGGTTTTGAGGCGTGATGAAGAGATGTGGACGTAAAAAATTGGTCGGAAAAGTCCAACCAACTAGGTTATGGACTTAGGCTGCGGCTGAGTCGAGTTTGACTTAAATATGGAAAGATTTGAGTTGGTTATGATAGGATTTTGTGTGAGTCAAAAAGTTGGGTTGTTTTAGGAATGTGGGATACGTTCCTAAATTGTTTGGAAGTCTTAAGATTGCTTATATATTTGTATGGAAGAGTCTTGAGCATTTATAAAAAGTTTTGGTTGAATCTGAGTAGGATATGAGTCCTAGTTAGGACTGGGTTGGCCTAAGCACTAGTTATATAAGCAAGGGAGGCCAGAGATCATGGTGTACGACTTTGGGGCTGTTCCTTTTGTGGTTTTATCAATAAAATTTGTAGTCTAAAGGAGCTTTTGTGCCTTGTTCGTCCGACTTGTTTCTGTCAAGTCTTTCTCATCGAGTTTCTGCACATCACTAACTTGCTTTGGTGGTTTTATCATAACTCGAGTTTTACAGATCCAATTGATGTTATTCTTTTTGAGTTGTCTTCACAACTTGACTATCTATCATCTGTGAAAATATCACGGTCATTGGATTTGTGTTTTTTGATCTACACGAGTTTCATTGCAGTGCTGTAGATCTGGTTTTTCTCGGGTAGAACAGATTGACCTTCGTTCAATCTTTCGATCGTAACTTGAGTTTTTATCAACGGTTTCTCGTGATTCTTGTTGTCCTGTCTTCATGACTTTATTCTCCACAATATATATTATTTTTGTCATGATTGATCATGTTTAGATTAATTGCACACACGATTTCTTAACAGATTGATTTTCTATCGAGAGGTATTTTCTACCATTCACCCCTCTGGTAGCTTTTCACGTGATCTTCGATCCTACAATTAGTATCAGAGCCATGTTGCTCTAATCTTTGTGATCTGCACAGGTTTTTGACTAATCATCATGGAGAAATACTCCGCAAAACCTTATGCCTTTAGTGGTATTGATTTTCAGGTTTGAAAGGCACGTATGGAAGCTTTCATCCAGGCACAAGGCTTCACAATATGGGAAAATGTGTACAAGCCTTACGACGTGCCGTAAAATGATCAAGTCATGACTGCAAACATGAGAGATGTCGACAACAACAACAAGGCTTGCAACTTGATCATACAAGGATTAACTCAATGCGACTTCGACCGTGTTGCTCACCTCCGATCTGCATACGATGTGTGGAAAGCACTCTGAGACTACCAAGAAGGATCCAACACGATCAAGGAGGTAAGGCAAGAAATGTTCAGAAAGGAGTACATGCGGTTTGAGATGCAACGAGTTGAGTCTATCGACAAACTCTTTGCTTGCTTTAATTAAATTCTCAGCAACTTGCGTAGCGTCAATGTTAATTTTTCAAATGCTGAGAATGCTAGGCAATTACTAAGTGCATTAGACATGTCAATTTGGGAGATGAAAGTAACATCTATTCGTGAATCTATTGTCATGTGTACACTTAGTTTAGATGTTCTATATTCTAAATTGAAAACTAATAAAATTGACATAATCTCACATAAGAGACCCAACAAGTCTCTTGCATTTGTTTCTCAACGTGATATGCCTAGGTCCAGCCAATCTTCATCTTATAGAACACTTACTTTGTTGTTCTCTCTAACCCTTGAACAGATTGAAGAGTTTCCAGAGGAAGAACTTGCATTCATCTCTACTCGGTTCTCAAAAGCATTGCAAAATGTGAGAACTAGAAGGAGATGAAGTGCCAGACCTCAACGATGCTTCAAATGTGGTAAGATAGGACATTTTCGCACAGATTTCCCTAACCTTTCAGGTGCTACTTCCCGTGATGAAAAACAAACAAGGACGAAGCACTCCTCTGCAAACAACAACAAGAAAAAGAAGGGTTTTATAGGATGCCAACTGGTAAATAGTTCTATCTCCGCACTTCCAGAACTTGACTTGAGCGACGTGGACATTGAAAGTGACGAAGATGAAGATGATTTGGCAAACTTGTGCTTCATGACGGGCAAGTCAATATCAACTATGGAGGAGGCATAACACAACAACGACAATGAAGAGCTATGTCCTACTTGCGAAGAAATGTGTGATGCTATTTCTCATGCCACTGTTATAGTTATGAAAAAGGACAAAAATCTTAGGGACAATACCGTTAAAATTGAGTCACTAGAATCTGAACTTAATCGTTTGAAATCTTTGATTCCTAGTGATGATTCTTGTTCCTCATGTGATTTAATATATGAACAATTGTGCTCTCTAAGAAGTGCACACACCTCCACACTGGATAAACTTGAACTTGAAATTGAAAAAAACAAAAAGCTTGTTGCACTTAATGATAAAAACTTGAAAGATGCTTGCTGTTGTACAATTGATTTACATTGTTCCACTTGTGATGATCTTGATAAGAAACTACAAGATGCTGTGAATGAAATTTCTATATTGAACAATGCTTTACGTTCTTATGAAGTTAAATATTGTTCCAATTGCAAACTAAAAGGAAAAACTTCATGTGAAAACTACCTAGACCTGTCAAATAAACTTGATGACATGCATAGGATGTTAGATGGGTTTGGTAATGCAAATAAGAACCTAAACTTGATGCTGAATTCATCTAAATCTTGAAATGATAAATCTGGTTTAGGTTTTGATTGCTAAGGCACATCCACCTAAAATTGTAAAGTCATTAGGAAGTGGTTCGATACAAACAGTTCTTAAACAAAAAGAAGTGATTTTCAAATCTGCAGGAGTGTTATCTCATTCGATTTCAAATAAAAATGTTGCTTGCTCATCTACAAATGAACACAAAGTTAAATTTTATTGTACCTACTGTGGTAGAGATGGTCATGTCATAGATTTTTGTTATAGACTAGCTAAACAACAGAAAAAGGAAAGAATTATTGCTAGATCTCATAACTTTCATGCAAAATTTGCTGCACATGATAAACCGAATGATAGGAACAAACAACCTGCTGTAATGAATAAAAAACATGCAAAGTTTGCTCCCAAACCTACTGTTTTTTGTGCTACACATGTAACACCTCGTAAGTCAGTAGTTGGGTAAAAAAATCCTCAAGTTTTGGCTCGTAAACCAGCTGTTTTATCTCAGCTTTCACGTGTTATTCCTGTTAGACGTCATGTGACTCAGTATTGGATTCCTAAATGCCTTTTGACTAACTCCAGTATTGAGTCATCGGCGTATTGTGCTTCTATGTAGGTTACACGCTTGAGGAAGGAGAACATTTGAATTGTGGATTCAGGTTGCTCATGCCACATGACTGGTAACAAAGAATGGTTCTCCTCCCTCTCTTTTGTGTCACGTGTAGAGAATGTTACTTTTGCTGATAATTCTTCAACTCCTGTAATTGCTAAGGGTTCAGTTAGAGTAAATGATCACTATAATTTGATGGATGTGGCACTTGACAAACATTTAAAATACAACTTGCTTTTTGTTCTACAATTGCTAGATGAAAATCTGGAAATTATTTTCAATAAAAATTGCTGCAAAGTTGTAGGTTCAAATAGTGAGCTTATTTTTAACATGTCTCGGTTTGGAAGAGTTTTTAAAGCTGATTTTGATATGTATTCTTCTAAGCATAGGCGTCTAGTTGCTAATGATTCCAAAGACTTATATTTTTGGTATCGTAGACTTGGTCACGTAGGTTTTGATCATCTCACGCGTGTTAGTGCTCTTGATCGCATACGTGGGCTGCCTAAGCTAAAAGGGGACAAAGAAATTGTGTGCTCTTCTTGTAGACATGCTAAGCTGGTTGCAGTTCACATACTCCTCTCACAATGATCATGACAACTGAACCATGTCAACTTTTGCATCTTGACACTATAGGACCTTCACATGTTCAATCCTTCAGAGGTAAATGGTATGTTCTTGTGATTGTTGATGATTTTTCTAGATACTCTTGGGTTTATTTTATGGCATCTAAGAATGAAGTCTTTAGTCACTTTAGAACTTTATTTCTTAGATTATCAATTGATCACCCAGGATCCTTAAGATCAATGAGAAGTGATAATGGAACTAAATTTAAAAATCAATCATTTGATCACTTTTGTGCTGAAAATGGAATAGATCATCAATTTTATTCACCATATGTACCTCAACAAAACAGGGTTGTAGAGAGAAAGAACAGAACCTTGGTTGAGATGGCTAGGACTATGCTTGATGAATATCAAACTCCTAGAAAGTTTTGGGCCGATGCAATTGCAATCGCTTGTTATGTTTCAAATCGTGTTTTCTTGTGTGCTAAGATAGGAAAAACACCATATGAGCTCCGGTTTGGACATAGGCCTAGTGTCACACACTATAAGGTCTTTGGTTGCAAATGCTTTATTAAGAAACATGGTAATCTTGATAAATTTGAACCTGGATCCGTTGATGACATGTTTCTTGGTTATCCATCTCATACTAGAGCTACCGTGTGCTTTTACTTGACACTAACAAAATTGTGGAGACTTGTGAGGTTTATTTTGGTAAAGCTAGCCCAGGTACTAGCTCCAATATTGCAGGTCTGGATCCATATCCACAGGGGGAGAGTATTTTTGTTGAAGATGAGGATGAAGTGGTGCCGCTACCCGAAAATTCAGCAGCTAATGACATTATTCCAGCTCCTAATTTTGATTTACAACCAGCACCGACGACCACTATTGTTGGTCTAGATCGTCCTCAAGTCACAAGCTCATCAATTTGTGATGAATATGAAGAAGAAGCTTGTGAAGTGTCCACCCCCCTCCGGATTCTCAAAAGTCATCCTCCACAACAAATTATTGGAAGCTTGCACAGACGAGTCACACAGTCAAGGTTTTGCAATCCAAACTCTCATGCTCATTCTGCTTTTGTTGCTTCTTTTGAACCCAAAGATATATCACACGCACTCACTAATGAATCTTAGATTATTGCCATGCAAGAAGAGTTAGAAAATTTTGAAAGAAATAATGTTTAGAAACTTGTACCTCCACCCCAAGGTCACACTTTAATTGGAACTAAATGGGTGTTTAAAAATAAACAAAGTGAGGATGGGCTTGTGATTAGGAATAAGGCTAGGTTGGTTGCTCAAGGTTTCATAGAAGTTGAAGGTCTAGATTTTGATGAAACTTTTGCTCCTGTTGCAAGATTAGAAGCCATGACAACTGAACCGGGTCAACTTTTGCATCTTGACACTATAGGACCTTCACATGTTCAATCCTTCGGAGGTAAATGGTATGTTCTTGTGATTGTTGATGATTTTTCTAGATACTCTTGGGTTTATTTTATGGCATCTAAGAATGAAGTCTTTAGTCACTTTAGAACTTTATTTCTTACATTATCAATTGATCACCCAAGATCCTTAAGATCAATGAGAAGTGATAATGGAACTAAATTTAAAAATCAATCATTTGATCACTTTTGTGCTGAAAATGGAATAGATCATCAATTTTATTCACCATATGTACCTCAACAAAACGGGGTTGTAGAGAGAAAGAACAGAACCTTGGTTGAGATGGCTAGGACTATGCTTGATGAATATCAAACTCCTAGAAAGTTTTGGGCCGATGCAATTACAATCGCTTGTTATGTTTCAAATCGTGTTTTCTTGTGTGCTAAGATAGGAAAAACACCATATGAGCTCCGGTTTGGACATAGGCCTAGTGTCACACACTTTAGGGTCTTTGGATGCAAATGCTTTGTAAAGAAACATGGTAATCTTTATAAATTTGAACCTGGATCCGTTGATGACATGTTTCTTGGTTATCCATCTCATACTAGAGCTACCGTGTGCTTTTACTTGACACTAACAAAATTGTGGAGACTTGTGAGGTTTATTTTGGTGAAGCTAGCCCAGGTACTAGCTCCAATATTGCAGGTCCGGATCCATATCCACAGGGGGAGAGTATTTTTGTTGAAGATGAGGATGAAGTGGTGCCGCTACCCGAAAATTCAGCAGCTAATGACATTATTCCAGCTCCTAATTTTGATTTACAACCAGCACCGACGACCACTATTGTTGGTCCAGATTGTCCTCAAGTCACAAGCTCATCAATTTGTGATGAATATGAAGAAGAAGCTTGTGAAGTGTTCACCCCCCTCCGGGTTCTCAAAAGTCATCCTCCACAATAAATTATTGGAAGCTTGCACAGACGAGTCACACAGTCAAGGTTTTGCGATCCAAACTCTCATGCTCATTCTGCTTTTGTTGCTTCTTTTGAACCCAAAGATATATCACACGCACTCACTAATGAATCTTAGATTATTGCCATGCAAGAAGAGTTAGAAAATTTTGAAAGAAATAATGTTTGGAAACTTGTACCTCCACCCCAAGGTCACACTTTAATTGGAACTAAATGGGTGTTTAAAAATAAACAAAGTGAGGATGGGCTTGTGATTAGGAATAAGGCTAGGTTGGTTGCTCAAGGTTTCACACAAGTTGAAGGTCTAGATTTTGATGAAACTTTTGCTCCTGTTGCTATATTAGAAGCCATAGGAATTTTGTAAGCTTTTGCTGCATCTTTAGGTTTCAAGTTATATCAAATGGATGTTAAAAGTTCTTTTCTTAATGACTACATAGATGAGGAGGTTTATGTCAAGCAACCACCGGGTTTTGAAAATCTAAATTTTCCGAATCATGTTTACAAACTGTCCAAAGCCTTATACGGTCTCAAACAAGCCCCTACAGCATGGTATGATAGGTTAAAAACATTCTTACTTGAAAAGGGGTTTACCATGGGCAAGGTTGATAAAACTCTTTTTGTGCTTAAGTATGGCAATGACTCATTATTCATTCAAGTGTATGTGGATGATATTATCTTTGGTTGTGCTTGTCATGATCTTGTGTCCAAGTTTTCAGCTATGATGACTTCAGAATTTGAGATGAGTATGATGGGAGAACTCACATACTTTTTGGGGCTGCAATCAAGCAAACCAAGGAAGTTACTTTTGTGCATCAAACAAAGTATACAAGAGACCTTCTTAAGCGCTTCCACATGGACAAAAGCAAGCCTCTTCGGGAACCAATGGGTACAACAATGACACTTGAACTTGATTAAGATGGTGAACCCGTGGACCAAAAAGAACATAGAAGCATGATCAGATCACTTTTGTACCTCACACCATCAAGACCGGACATACAATTCAGTGTATGTCTTTGTGCATGTTTTCAAGCTTCCCCACGTGCTTCACATCGTAAAGCCATCAAAAGAATTCTCAGGTACTTACATGGAACTCAAGAATTTGACATTTTTCTTCCTTCCTCAACCGTTACTTTGAAAGCTTTTTTAGATGCTGATTTTGGGAGTTGTAGGATTGATAGGAAAAGTACTTCAGGTGCTTGTAATTTTCTTGGTAATTCTCTTGTTGCTTGGTCCTCTAGAAAACAAAACTCAATTGCACAATCCACATCCGAATCTGAATATGTAGCTACTTCTAGCGCTTGCTCACAAATTCTTTGAATTGTTCAAACACTTAAGTGCTATGGGGTTGAGTGCTTTTAATAATGAATAATTAATCAAGTAATCAATTCACATGCTGAGTTTTTATGATCAAATAAAAAATGAAGGAGAAAAGATCAAGAGAATATGAATGCATCACACTTCTTCTTTTCAGATGGCTTATCATTGCACTTAGATATGAACTTGGAAGAAGTTGTGTACGACTAAAACCATGTCCTTAAGCTTCTGATTGTCAAATGACATAGGCTTGGCTTGGTTGGTTAGAATAAGGCAGATGCGACATATAATCTCTTGCTAATGTCATATGATCTAAATTTGTGCTTTGAAAAATAATAAAAATGCAGCAACAAGTGTCATGCTTTCAGGTTTTGAAATAGTTATGTTTGTGAGATCATGACTTGCTTAAATTGAAAATTACACTTAATCTCTAGCATGGCTTGCACTACTTTATGTATCTCATTGATTTGATAGTGTTAGTTACTTGATAGTATGACTTGGATGAGCTTTGTTTTATATGTATATGTTACAATATGCTCATAACAATTGAAATTTCTCTTTTGAACCTTGATGAATACATTGTGAAAGGGGGAGAAATTGATCACACATTGCACACATTCACATGTGTTTTGGCACGATTCTTCTCAGGGGGAGAATTTTTGTATTTCTTCTCATTTTATTTTTGATTTACAAAGTGTCGGTACCCTATGTACCGGATACCCTTTGAGACTGCAAAGAGCTCAAAGGAACTTCACCTGTATGGGTTGAAGACCTCCAATGGCCCCACGTGTCATACAAAACCAGACCTGCTTCCCTTCTATGGTTAGTCCCAGTGCCGCCATGTGTATCGTTAAACCGTAGCTACATTCGACACATGAGAAAGCTCCGAACTAGATACCCGTATGGCACCCCCGGACCTAACCCCCAACAGAGGGAAGCTCTGGTACCGACACGTGTACAACAGCACCGGACCTGTTCATCCAAGACAGTAAGCTCCAGAACTGCCACGCGTCCAACCGCCAGACCTTCAACCTCAACAGGTAGTGTGGTGGACTTCCAACGGCTCGAACCTTCAAGGAACATTAAAGACCTCAAGACCAGATTAAGTGTCATTAATGCTATCTTAATGACACACGATCGGAGGGTCCTTAATACTAGTAACACCACAGTCAAGGCACGTTACCACACTATTAAGGGTAATTAAGTGCATTAATTGTGTATTAAGCATCAGTAACTGCCAGAGCCACATGTCGGGCCAGGCTAACGATGTAACGACCAGTCCTTGTATTATAAAAGGACTGACCGAGCGATACACAGGGGAGAGACTTCCACACACGCCCACACATGCACTCAAGGTACTCTAGTCTCTGACACTCTAGTGCTCAGACGCTCAATACAACAGCAACACACCCGTGGAGTAGGGTATTACGCTCAGGCCACCCGAACCACGTAAACCCTTGGGTCAACTCATCATCTTGTTCTGAATCTTTGCGCGCCCACAACCGAACTACAAACTCCGTGGGTTGCCAACAGTAGTACCGGGAGAATTGCCGGAATCACACTCCGACACTTGGTGCGCCAGGTAGGGGCGCCCGAGATTCATGGATGGTGAACTCTGCTACTAGATCGTCCAACGGCAACCCTGCTACACAACCTGCTGGAGGCAACCTCTCCAACATGCAGTAGCCAGCAGGTGCTATGGCTCCAGCAGGAGTCATGACACCGCTGCCACCATCTGCTCCTGCGAATCACGATGGACGTCGAGATGGGGCGTCTGCGTCGGTCACTGCATCGGTGAACAACAACCCTGAACACGTGATTAATTCCGCGCGTGCTCTTCTCTAACGTCCACTGCCTCCAGGAGCACCCCAGGGTGCTATGGAACAGTGGAGAACTGATGTGGAACATCTGGTTGCGGCAGCATTCGATGGCATCAACAATCAAGGTCCCCCCCCCTCAGGGCGGGCCCTATCTCAGCATCGGACCGTGTCTGGTAGACTTGGTCTGCACGCTTCACAGCACAGGAGGCGTGATGCATCTCAACAAGAAACGTCACTGCCTTCTGGGGCGCGACGTACCCACACGGTAACCAGGCTTTCGACTCACGACCTCCGGGCGGAGCTCGATCGTCATTACCGGCAACAAGACGGCCGCGTCCACATCGAGCACTCTCGCGAGAGGCGAGAGGCTCGGGACAGCCCTACTCCTGAGGGAGTAGGAGGAGGCTGTTCTACCTTGGCCATGCATCTATGCATGGTCAGATGGCCGTAGAAGTTCCAGCCTCACCTGCTGGAGAAATTTGATAGGACTGTCAATCCCACCGAATTTCTCCAAATCTACTCCACCGCAATCCTTGCGGTTGGAGGCAACGAGGCCGTGATGGCCAATTATTTTCCTGTGGCTTTAACTGGGACCACCAGGTCTTGGTTCATGAGCCTTCCGCCCGACTCCATCAACAGTTGGGCGGAGTTGTGACAACAGTTCACCGCCAACTTCGGGAGCTCATACACCCGACCAGTCACGGAACTGGACCTTTGTGCTGTCAAGTAGAGGAGGGGAGAGTCCTTGCAATCCTTCATCCAGAGGTTCTCACAGGTACGAAACACAATTCCTTCCATCTCAAGCGCTTCTGTTATTGTGGCATTCAGACAGGGTGTGCGAGACAAGAAAATGCTAGAGAAGCTGGCGACCAAGGAAGTACCAGCGCCACGAAACTCTTCAGCTTGGCGGACAAGTGTGCCAAGGCTACTGAGGGTCGTGAAATGCACTCCCAACCACCTCCGGAGGATAACAAAAAGTCCTCCAAGGGTGAAGCCACTACCTCCGGGAGTGGTAAGAAGAAGAAAAAGTCCAAAAGCAAGAAAAAGTCGTTGGCCGGCACACCTAGATCCGCTGCTGCAGCAGCTTCGAGTGGCCAGGGGCCACGCCCCGAGAAGCGACCTCGGTCATCATCTGAAGACGATGGCAGCTCCAAGATGTGGTGTCCCATACACAAGACGAACAACCACAACCTGGAAGGCTGCCAAGAGGTCCAGAACCTCGCTGAGCGCTACAATAAGCGCCAGGAAGAAGCTCCTTTCCGTCAAAGGGAAGGAAAACAAAAAGTCGACGAAGCTCCAACTGAAGAGGAGTTAGGATTTCAGGACCCCAAAAAGGTCTTGAAGGCTGTTTACACCTCCGTTAATGATGACTCCGACGTCTCCGACAACGAGCGTCGGAAGACCATGAACACCATCTTTGGTGGTTCGTGGGACATCACCTCCCCGCCGGGTCCTCAAGTCAATGCGGTGGGACATGGTCTCAGTAGCTCCCACCGCCAGGGTGGAGCCGCACCGGAAGTGGATGGACACTGCCATCACTTTTGATGCTTCGGACTGCCCTCGGAACATGATCGGAGCTGGCCAACTCCCATTGATGGTATCTCCGACCATCAACAACATCTAGCTCCACCATGTAATGGTGGACGGAGGTTCGAGGCTGAACCTCATAAGCTTTGAGGCCTTCGTCAAGCTTCAGCTCCGACCTTCTGATCTTCGCCCCTGCCGACCTTTCTCCGGAGTAGATCCGGGGCCATCACTCCACTCGGTGCCATTACTTTCCCAGTGACCTTCCGGACTCGGGAGAATTACAGGACTGAGAAGTTTGTCTTTGACAAGGCGCATATCAACTTGCCATTCAACGCCATCTTGGGCAGGCCAGCCTTGTACAAATTCATGGCTGCTGCTCGTTATGGCTACTTGGTGTTGAAGATGCCAACACCGGCAGGTGTTCTCCAGATCTGCAGAGATCGCACCACCGGAGTTATTGCTCTAGAAGATCTCCACGTGCTTGCTACAGCGCAGGAGGAAGAATCCAGAAAGGAACAAGCTTCAAAGCCTCCGAGCATTCTTCATCGAGGCTCAACCTCCGCACCACGCGTGCAACCAAGTGAGGACACCGACATTCCCGTCAAAGTCGTCCAAATTGGTTTCGACGCTGCTCAGACCACCCGTATATCGAGAGGTCTGAACGACAAATAGGAACTCACGCTCATCACTTTCCTCCGGGCTAATGTCGACGTGTTTGCCTGGAAACCGTCACTAATGCCTGGGATCCCTAGGGAAGTGATTGAGCACAATCTGAAGATTTATCCCGATGCTCGGCCTGTACATCAGAAGCCTCAGAAGCAATTAGTAGAGCGACAAAACTTCATACGTCAAGAAGTGAAGAAGTTGCTTGAAGCTGGATTCATCCGAGAAGTCTTCCACCCAAAATGGCTGGCAAACCCAGTCGTTGTACCTATGGCCGGCTGAAAGCTTCGGATCTGTATGGACTACACTACACTGAATAAGGCATGTCCAAAGGATCCATTCCCACTACCTAGAATAGATCAGATAGTGGATTCCACCTTCGGGTGTGAATTACTGGGTTTCCTAGACGCATATTCTGGGTATCATCAAATCAGAATGTCTATGGAAGATGAAGAGCATACTTCCTTCATCACAGTAGATGGATTATATTGTTACACTGCCATGCCATTCGGTCTCAAAAATGCTGCTTCAACGTTTGTACGAGCTATGTACAAAACTTTTGGAGAGCTCATCAGAGATGTAGTGGAAGTGTACGTCGATGACATCGTCGTTAGGATCAAGAACAAGGAGTCATTCCTTGACACCTTGCAAGCTGTCTTCGGCAAGTTGCGAATCACACGCACGAAGATGAAACCAGACAAGTGTGTCTTCGGGGTTAGCTCCGAAAAGCTTCTTGGATTCTTGGTGAACCACCAAGGAATAGAAGCGAATCCGGCAAATATTAAAGCTATTGAAGACATGCGGCCACCAGCCCGCATCAAGGATGTCCAGAAGCTGACTGGATGTCTAACTGCCCTCAGCCAGTTCATCTCGAGACTGGCGGAACGAGCACTACCCTTATTCAAATTATTGAGGAAGTTCGGACCATTCCAAATGGTCTGAAGAAGCAGAAAAGGCTTTCCAAGAGCTAAAGCAGCTCCTCACCACTCTACCAACTTTGGTAGCTCCGAATCCTGGTGAGCCACTTCTTCTTTACATTTCGGCAACTGACGAAGTTGTCAGCATGGTCCTGGTTGCGGAAATACTAGAACCATCTCCAGTTCAGGAAGCCAGACCCCTCCGGGAGGGTCCGGAGCTACCTGAAGGCGAGTCTGGGTCCCAGCCCCCAGACCCGGATCCTCGAGGAACGACACCAGAGGATCAACCTCCTTCAAATGAAGGATTTGCTGTTGCTGAACAAGAAGATCTGAACCCCCTCCGGAAAGGTCCGAGTTGCATCAGAAGAAGCTTTGGGTTCTTCAAGTAAGAACCTGGAGATCCCCGAAGAAGGTCCGGACCCCTCCGGGAGGGTCCGGGTTGATGAGGAGGAAGCTCGGGGCCCCTCTGGGAGGGTCCAGACAGTCCAACACCCAGTGTACTTCATCAGTGAAGTACTTCATGACGCCAAGACTCGATACTTAGAGGTGCATAAGCTGCTCTACGCAATACTTATTGCCTCTAGGAAGCTTCGTCACTACTTCCAAGCTCATGAGATTTCAGTGGTAACCTCTTATCCACTGCGTGCAATCTTGCATAACCCCAATTCTACTGGGAACATTGCAAAGTGGGCAGCGGAATTGGTCGAATTCGATCTTGAATTCATCCCAAGACAAGCGATCAAGAGTCAAGCATTGGCGGACTTTGTGGCGGAATGGGCCCCCTCTCCATCAAATTCTGGGGGGCCCAGTGAGCAGAAGCTGGAACCCAAGGTTTCTTCATCGAGCCTCACTAGACTATCTACTTTGACGGCTCTGTGCAGAAGCAGGGGGCCAGAGCTGGAATCCTTCTCCTCGCTCCGACCGGGGAGAAGGTAAAATACATGGTTCACCTTGACTTCAAGGCGACCAACAACATGGCGGAGTATGAAGCACTAATCTATGGGCTCAAGGTGGCACTATCATATGGTGTCAAGCAGCTGTTAGTAAAGGGTGACTCATAGCTCATAATAAAACAAGTCAAAGGTGAATGCTGCTGCAACAACCCTCAACTAGCTGCATACCTACTTGAAGTCCAGAAGCTTCAGAAGGACTTCGACGTCCTGGATCTTTGCCATGTCCAGCGTCTCAACAACGCTAAAGCCGACAAACTCTCGACGAAAACTTCAACCAGAGCTCCGGCTTCCGATGGAACCTTCGTCCGAAGATTGTCAAGACCAACAGCTCAACCTGCCAAACTGAGCGAAGGGGGCGAGACCAGCACCTCAAAGCTGGCGGTCCCGATGGCCCTGTTACCATGGCGTCCATCAAGGGTCGTAGGTGCGCAGGAAGCTCCGAGCAACCCAACACGCAAGACTCAAATGCTCAAGTTAGCTCCAATGCATGGATCTCGGAGATCTGGAGCTTCTTGAAAGACAACTTCCTTCCTGAAGATAATGTATCTACTGACCGGATAGTCAGATTGGCTAAAAGATACACACTGGTAGAAGGGGATCTCTACCGGCGTGGTGCCAACGACGTCCTAATGCGGTGCATTACAAGGGAAGAAGGCTGCAAGCTCCTCACAGAAATCCATGGAGGCGAGTGTGGGAACCATGCGTCTTCCTGCACGTTGGTCGGTAAAGCCTTCCGGCATGGTTTTTACTGGCCTACAACACTCCAGGATGCAACCGAGCTAGTGAAGAAATGCGAAGCATGCCAATTCCATGCAAAGCAAATTCACACACTAGCTCAACCCCTACAAATGATACCTCCTACATGGCCATTCGCTGTGTGGGGGATGGATATCTTGGGACCTTTCCCAAGAGTCGTCTGAGGTTACAAGTTCCTATACATTGCCATCGACAAGTTCACCAAATTGCCAGAAGCAACTCCAGTTGTGACAATAAACAAGCAATCAGCTATTAACTTCTTGCAGTCCATAGTATGCAGATTTGGAGTCCCAAACAAGATCATAACTGATAACGGGACCCAATTCACAAGCTCTGCATTCCAAGGATATTGCGAATACCTCGGCATTCAAGTCAGCTACGCCTCCGTAGCTCACCCAGCAAACAATGGCCAAGCCGAGAGAGCAAATGCAAAAATCCTGAAAGGACTCAAGACGCGCACATATGAGCGCCTGAAAAAACATGGAGCCAAATGGATTGAGGAGCTTCCGCCCACCTTGTGGGCAAACATGACAACTCCAAACCGGTCAACTGGAGAGACACCCTTCTTCTTGGTGTACGGAGCTGAAGCAATCCTTCCTCCGAAAATCACCTTGGGGTCACTCCGGGTCTGGACCTTCGACGAAGGCACGCAGGACCAGCTCCAGCGTGAAGACCTTGACCTCGTTGAAGAGGGAAGGTGCCGAGCTGCTGTTCGAAACGCACGATACCGCCAAGCACTCCAGCGCTATCACCAAAGGCATGTGCATAATCGACAACTCGAGGAAGGCGATCTGGTGCTACGGAGAATACAAACTCGAGAAGGGTTAAACAAACTTTCCCCCAGCTGGGAAGGACCCTTTCGAGGGAACAAAGTATCTCGTCCCGGATGCGTTCGCTTGGCAACCGAGGATGGGACACCCCTGCCTAATCCTTGGAACATTGAGCACCTCCGTAAGTTCTACGCTTAATACCACGGAGGTGAGTCTGTAACCACATGTGATGTATGTTATAGCATCATTGTATAAAGTCGAGTAGCTCCTCCAGGAGAACAGCCAGACCTTTCCTGGAAGGTCCGCAAAGTTCAGACAACACTTGTCACAGTCTCAGAACTAAAAGTGTAGCTATTTACCCTGGGTCAAAAAAGAAATGTAACACACTTAGCCTGGTTCCATACCCTAAAAGTGTACTTGTTTCCGCTGTACCCCGGACCTATAATGGATACATCATTATGTGAAAACAGACTCCACGTGCATTTATTTTGTACAGGCTCAATCTTTTTTATTTTTCTCTTTCTTGTTTATAACAAAGTTGTGCAATTCTCAAGAAACTTAGGTCAAATAATTCATATATAATTCAAGTTGCATTGCTAAAATCTTCCGGGTCTAAACATTGTTGAATGGCCTACTCGCCTGAATGCCGCCAAGCCAATCTAGGTCTGGAGTGTGCTATTGACTTAGCCTGGTCCTGCACCCTAAGTATGCCACTCGACCTACACTCCGGCAGGCCAAAGTAAGGTGAGTCCAGAAATGATTGGACCTGGAGAAAACAAGCCAATGCACTTGATTGCATATAGAATTGCGTTTGACCTAAAAATTTCTTTCGGGAATAGTAAGCCGCAATTGAGTTATAGATAGGAAATGGATTTTAATGTTTTTCTTGACTTCAGTGTGCAGGAAAAATAAAGACCTCATGCTGATGGTGGACGAAGCCAGATCAATCAAAGCTCCGACACCCCCTAAGGTGATCTGTCGTTGATGTTTAAAAACATTGATAGTAGACGTCCCCGGAGCTACAAAGTTCTGGCAAATCCAGGGGGCCAGCCGTCAACATGAAGAAAATATGGTGGGAGGACACCCCAGTGAGGTCTGCTGTCGATGCATCGCGTGTTGACAGTGGTCGCTGTCGGAGCTACCAAGCTCCGTCAACCCCACAGGACTAACTGTCTACGCTCTACGTGTTGACAAGGGTCACTGCCGGAGCTACTAAGCTCCAACAACCTCAGGGGCCCCTACTATCGATGACTTCGGACCTACAAACTACAAGTTTGAAGCGCGCAAGTCTTCAACAAAATTCTACATCCTCTTGGTACATGTTCACAATCAAATTGTGTACATCTACCAGGGGGCCAAGTGGGACAAAGGTGTTGAAGACAAAAAATGAAATTCATAAAATTCTTGGGTTTTGTTAATCTGGAGACAAGAGATTACAAATAGAGAAAAGAAGAGAAGATACAAGCAGGATCTACAAAGAGAAAGTCCTATATCCTACGGAAGAATGAGGCAACCTTCTGGGCAATCTCTGACACGCTGGCCTTGGCGGCATCTCCCTCTCCATCGATGGGGCCTTCAAGCACCGGGTCTAGTGGTAAGTGAGGATCCCGACTTGTGTAGCACGTCAGCATGTACTCTGCGATGTTCTTCGACAGGGATTGTCCTTCAGTTTCCAACTGGTCCACGATGACATCGCCCATCTTGTTGAGTTTTCTACCCGCCGAGCTCAATGCCTTCAACGCCAGGTCCAGCTCTGACTCCGGATTGTCCGGACGCACGGGACTAAAGCCAAGCGGCGTCAGCGCGTCATTGGCTTTGCCCAAGAAGTCCCATACTTGTTGGGACTCCGCGGCCCTTGAGCCTCACACCTCTTCCAAGGACCTCTTGGTCGCCGCAAGCTCCGAATCCTCCCAGGCAAGGCGCTCGACCTCTTTGGCGTTCTGCTGAATCTTTTCAGCAACTTGCCTTTCAAGTTTACCAAGCTCCTCTTCCTGGATGTGGATCTTTTTCTGGCGGTCGACTAGGTCATTCTCCCGGCCCCACACTTTCTTCTCCCTGGCACCAATTTCATTCTCCCTCTTGGTGAGGTCCTGTCCCCGCCGCCAGGCTTTTTTCTCCTCTTTCTCGCAGCGCTCCTCCAGCTTCTTGGTGCGCTCCGCGTGGTTCTTGTCACCTAGAGTCAGCCTTTGAGTAAGCTCCTCCTCCCTCTTCACGAGGTCATCCTGCAGCTCTAGGAGTTTTTGCTCTTCATCTTTGAGCTTATTCTCCCTCTCCTCAAGAGCCTCTTGGCGCTTGACGAGGCTGTCGTGGATGGCGCTGAGCTTCTCTTGGCGATCATTCGCTGCTTCATTAGCAGCCAGCGCCTGTTCGTGGATGGCCCGGGACTGGTTGTCAAGGGATCGCACCATGCTTTCCCTCTCATCCAGCAGATGACCCCAGTACTCCAATCGGTCCTTCTCCCTTTTCACCCACTCCTTGTCGTCGGCCAGCCTCGTCTGCGCCAGCTTGGTCTCAAATTGGAGCCGGTTGCGCCACCTCCTAAGGGTTTGGCGCTCCTCCTCGAGGGCCTTGCTGTCGTGATAAAAGGCCAGCTGGACCTGACAAAGGCTGGAGCAGGCGTTGTCGATAGACAGCGACAGGGGGATCGGCTCCGGACCTGCAGGGGTCCTCTCCGCTGGCTCCAGCGGGTTCTCCATAACAAAAATCGGGTCCCACTCAACAAGAGTGGTCCCTTGAGCTTCCACGGCACTAGGGCCACCCTCAGGGATAGCCTCGTCCGCCGCCGAGGATGGTCCTGCAACAAAAGTTTCTACCTCCGGAGTCGGCTCCGAAGGTCCCGCCGCTAGGTCATCAGCAACTGGTCCCTCAGGCGGAGGACCGGTAGCTTCATCTTGGCACCCTGGCTGAGGCGCGGGTACCTCCGGAACCACCACCTCTGGGGCAGGCATTGAAGATTCGGCCGGAGCTGAGGCCACTTCTGGCTCCGACGCTGGTGCCTCCTCCACCGCCGGTTCAGGCGCCAGCGCTTAGACCTCTACTGGTTCGGGGGCCGGCACCTCCGTGACAACCGGCTCAGGCGCTGAAACTTCATCAACCACCGACTCCACTGCCGGGGCTTCAATAACATCCGGCTCTAGGGCCGGAACTACAGCTACCTCCGGCTCTTGGGCCGGAGCGTCTATCATCACAACATCCAAAACCGGAGCTTCAACCTCCGGAGCTGGTGTCGCTGGTACATCTTCAATCCCGTGGTCTGGCGCTACCACGGGAGCTTCAGGGGATGACTCGAGGTCAAGGACCACGACAGCTGGCGCTGGAGCTGCCGCGACCTCAGCCACCACCTGGGGCGGTGCTGGAGCTCGAGCCGGAACCTCCGCCTGTGCAGCATCAGCTGCTGTCGCAGGAGCCAGACCTTCAGCCCCTTTCTTGGGTACCCTGTAGATGAATAACGAAGAAACTCAAAATATGATTACAATAAAAAATAACCAACTAAGGTAAAAAAGCAAATTTACCTTGGTAGGCTTCCGCTCCAGCTAGCGCAGAACCTCTTCATCGGACGCTCAGGACCGGACCCTGTCGCCACTGGCATAGTAGCTCCGGAAGGCACCTCAGAGCTTGCTGCCGCCGTCGGCGTCGTCTTGGTTGAGGCCCCCCTCGACTGATAAGGACCCTCGGACCTAGAGATCTTAGCAGGCCCTGGTACCGGAGTCACATGGTCAGAGCTGGCATCCCGAGGAGACACCGATGTTGGAGTAGGTGTCGCCGTTGAAGACCTCCCCCGCCGGGGAGAAGGAGCTGTCGTGGAAGGAGCAGGTCTGACAGACCTCCCATTAGAGTTATTCAACTTCCTCTTGCGGCTCGAGGGCTCGGCCAACTCCTTGCCCTTGCCCATGACTTCATCTCTTGGCTTTGGGGCGGGAGCGGAGCCACCTTCTGAAGCTCCGGGGATCGCCATCCCGGAGGTTGATTGCCTCTCCATCAGGCCCAAGTCGTCCAGCAGCGGCATCTTCCTCTGGAGCTCTCTGCACTCCTCTGGTATCATATTCAAAGGAAGGAAGGCCGCCAGTGGAGACACGTCGCCTGGGCCGATTATTCCCAGGCTGGAACTTCTTGAGATGGGTCTTCAAGGCTTCATCGTTCAAGTTGGTGTCCAAACCAACCTCAATGCGGTTGGTGTCCATCTCACTGTTGAAGGCCCAGGCAGGTCGCCCCCTAGCCCTCAGCGGGGCCCACTTGTTCATCAAGAAGTTGCCGAAAACCATCTGGGGGGGGGGGGGTCACTCCACCTTCGACACACTCTTGGATTCTGTCCAGAATGGGCTTGTACTCCCTCAACAGCTCCGACACGTCACTCCAAGTGTCGGTGTTGACGCGGGGGAGGCCTTCAGGCAATTCCATCCTCTCGTGTCCCTCCACGGTGATGACCACCCAGTCTTTCTTCCAGTCGTCCCACTTCCCGGAAGGAAAGGACCTCAAGTACTTGAGGGGGGAGTTTTTCCGCTCCACGAAGTAGTAGAAGCCGATGAACTCATCACTCTTTCCGGTTGGGTGGACAGTGAAGAAATTTCGGAACAACTCCACGCAAGGGGGCACACCCACCCACTTCTCGCAAAAGTGGACGAAAGTCGCCACCAGCAAGATCGAGTGGGGGGCAAGATGGTGGAGCTACAGACCATAGAAATCTAGCAGCATCAGAAAGAAAGTGGAGAAAGGCGGGATCAAACCCACCATGGCATACCCAAGGAAGTACACCGTATCTCCGGCTCGCTCCTTCTCGAAGGGAAGCTTGCCGCGGCGAATGTCGTTGTCGAAGGAGTCACTGGACCAACCAATGTAGGTCCGGACCCTAGACAACTTCTTCTTGCTCCCAATGCGGCTCTTGGGGAGTCCCAACTTCATTGCAGCACAGCGAGGCGAGAGATGAAAAGCAAGCAAAAGTTTGGAGGATTTGAGCGCAAGTTCAAATGAAGGCGTAAAGAATCCCCAAATGGTGCGCGCTTTCCTTCTTAAGTAAGCCCCCGCAACTCTTGGATGGAAACCGCAGAGGAGCCGACGATACATTTCAAAAACTTCACCATGCTAATGACAAGGGGGCCCGAGGCCACCCTGATGATCAAGTCGAGGTCCTTACCCTAGGCGAACAGTTGTAATCATGAGAGGCGGGAAACTCGAAGGCGGCGGCCTGACAGGGCACGCGGAACCGATACGGTTTTCGTATTGGGAACTGGCGACCTTCAATTGCGTGAGATCCGCATGCGCAGATCTCACCTATCGCATCCTGAAGATGCCACACGGCGGTGGTTTAACTGTGAACCACCACCTCAACAGCACATCCAAAGACCCTTGAAGACACGGCGCAAAAATCTAAGAATGGACCCACCTCCGGCAGAAGGACTTAATCCAAAAAGTCTCTCCCAGAGGTGGGCCCAGGGGGCCACTGTCGGTACCCTGCGTACCGGATACCCTTTTAGACTGCAAAGAGTTCAAAGGAACTTCACCTGTCTGAGTTGAAGACCTCCAAAGGCCCCACGTGTCATTCGGAATCGGACTTGCCTCCCTTCTATATTTAGTCCCAGTGTCGCCATGTGTATCGATAAACCGGAGCTACATTCCACACATGGGAAAGCTCCGAACTATATACCCGTATGGCACCCCCGGACCTAACCCCCGAGAGAGGTAAGCTCCGGTACCGACACGTGTACAACAGCACCGGACCTACCCGTCCAAGACAGTAAGCTCCGGAGCTGCCACGCATCCAACCGCCAGACCTCCAACCTCAACAGGCAGTGTGGTGGACTTCCAACAGCTCGGACCTTCAAGGAACATTAAAGACCTCAAGACCCGATTAAGTGTCATTAATGCTATCTTAATGACACACGATCAGAGGGCCCTTAATACCAATAACGCCGCTGTCAAGGCGTGTTACCACACTATTAAGGGTAATTAAGTGCATTAATTGTGTATTAAGAATCAGTAACCGCCAGGGCCACATGTCGGGCCAGGCTAACGATGTAACGACTAGTCCTTGTACTATCAAAGGACTGACCGAGCGATACACAGGGGAGAGACTTCAACACACGCCCACAGACGTGCTCAAGGCACTCTAGTCTCTGACACTCTAGTGCTCAGACGCTCAATACAACAGCAACACACCCGTGGAGTAGGGTATTACGCTCAGGTGGCCCGAACCATGTAAACCCTTGTGTCAACTCATCATCTTGACTGAATCTCTGCGCGTCCACAATCGAACTACAAACTTCGTGGGCTTCCAATGGTAGTACCGGGAGAATTGCCGGAATCACACTCCGACACAAAGGGGGAGAAAAAAGTATAGGGGGAGAAATATTTGTTTTGAAATGTCTTTCTTTCTCATTTGATTGTTTTCAAAACTTTTCATAAGCCAATGTTCAGATTTAAGTGGTGTTGCCAATGCATTCATCAAGAGGGAGATTGTGAGACCTATGTGTGCTGAATACATTGGCTATGATGATAAAAGTTTTGAATTTTTCCAAAAAACTTGTCTCATCAAGGTCCGACTCTAGGTCCGAGCTCCTGCAAGGTCCGTGATAGGTCCGACTTGTTTTGGGTAGCTCCAGCAAGGTTCGACATAAGGCCCGACTTGCTTTGGCTAGGTCTGACTTCTTTGTCTAGGTCCTACTTATTTTGGTTAGGTCTGACTAGCTTTGGTCAGCTCTGGTGCTAGGTCCGACTAGCTTTGGTAAGCTCCGGCGCTAGGTTCGACTAGCTTTGGTAAGTTTCGTCTCAAGGTCCGGTTAGCTTTGGCAAGGTCCGGTGCTAGATTGCAATGGTTCTGCTTTTAACTTGCAATGTTTCGGACTTGCATTACATTTATGGAAATTTTGCTTAGTATTCTTTTACTAAGTTTTTGATGCATTTTGGCTGATCATGGTGGGTAATGATTTTCCTATGGTTTGCAACATGTTTATGTAAGGTGCTCACGTAAGGTGTTGTGGTTTCAGGACTAACGAGAGTCAAGTCGAGGACTTGTGCTCGGAAGTACTGGTTGTTTATTCATGTGCAGGTGTTGGTTGAGTTCAAGACATGGATGGTGACGGTATCCATTGAACTTGTCTTAGGGAGAAGATGAGTTTCAACAACCAAGTTCAGGAGGAATTGTGGTTGAGTTGGTCGGGAGGTCGCGCAGCATGTTCGAATCAAGAACAATGCATATGAAGGTATTGTGGACGTCATTGTAAGGTGTTTGCACGTGTGCAAGGAGTGCATGGACGTGACTACATGGTTCCGATGCGTGATGAAGAGATGTGGACGTAAAAAATTGGTCGGAAAGATCCAACCGACTAGGTTATGGACTCAGTTGCGGCTGAGTCGAGTTTGACTCAAATATGGAAAGATTTGAGTTGGTTATGATAGGATTTCGTGTGGGTCACAAAGTTGGGTTGTTTTAGGAATGTGGGATACATTCATAAGGTTTTTGGAAGTCTTAAGATTGCTTCTATCTGCGTATGGAAGAGTCTTGAGCAGTTATGGAAAGTTTCGGTTGAATTTGAGTAGGATTTGAGTCCTAGTTAGGATTGGGTTGGCCTAAGGGCTGGTTATATAAGCAAGAGAGGCCGGAGCTCATGGTGCACGACTTTGGGGCTGTTCTTTTTGTGGTTTGATCAATAAAATTCAGAGTCTAAAGGAGCTTTTGTGCTTGTTCGTCCGACTTGTTTCAGTCAAGTCTTTCTTGTTGAGTTTCTGCACAACACTAGTGGTTTTATCATAACTCGGGTTTTACAGATCCAATTAACGTGATTATTTTTCGTTTGTCTTCACAACTTGATTATCTATTATCTGTGAAAATTTCACGGTCATTGAATTTGTGGTTTTGGATCTACACGAGTTTCATTATAGTATTGCAGATTTGGTTGCAGTAATTGGAATAATTACTTACACTAAATCTGATCATGATCGAACTTTCTTGCTGTTTTGAACTTGTTGCATGCTCACAAATGCTTTTAATAATGAATAATTAATCAAGTAATCAATTCACACGTTGAGTTTTTATGATCAAATAAAAAATGAATGAGAAAAGATCAAGAGAATATGCATGCATCGCACTTCTTCTTTTCAGATGGCTTATCATTGCACTTAGATATGAACTTGGAAGAAGTTGTGTATGAATAAAATCATGTCCTTAAGCTTCTGATTGTCAAATGACATAGGCTTGGCTTGGCTTGGTTGGTTAGAATAAGGCAGATGCAACATATAATCTCTTGCTAATGTCATATGATCTAAATTTGTGCTTTGAAAAATAATAAAAATGCAGCAACAAGTGACATGCTTTCAGGTTTTGAAATAGTTAAGTTTGTGAGATCATGACTTGCTTAAATTGAAAATTACACTTAATCTCTAGCATGGCTTGCACTACTTTATGTATCTCATTGATTTGATAGTATAAGTTACTTGATAGTATGACTTGGAAGAGCTTTGTTTTATATGTATATGTTACAATATGCTCATAACATTGAAATTTCGCTTTTGAACCTTGATGAATACATTGTCAAAGGGGGAGAAATTGATCACACATTGCACACATTCACATGTGTTTTGGCACGATTCTTCTCAGGGGGAGAATTTTTGTTTTTCTTCTCATTTTATTTCTGATTTACAATGGGGGAGAAAAAAGTATAGTGGGAGAAATATTTGTTTTGAAATTTCTTTATTTCTCATTTGATTGTTTTCAAAACTTTTCATAAGCCAATATTCAGATTTAAGTGGTGTTGCCAATGCGTTCATCAAGAGGGAGATTGTGAGACCTATGTGTGCTGATAAAAGTTTTGAATTTTGCCAAAACACTTGTCTCATCAAGGTCCGACTCTAGGCCAGAGCTCCTGCAATGTCCGACTCTAGGCCAGAGCTCCTGCAAGGTCCGATGATAGGTCTGACTTATTTTGTGTAGCTCCGGCAAGGTCCGACATAAGACCCGACTTGCTTTGGCTAGGTCCAACTTCTTTGTCTAGGTCCTTCTTATTTTTGTTAGGTCCAACTAGCTTTGTTCAGCTCTGGTTCTAGGTCCGACTAGCTTTGGTAAGCTCTGACGCTAAGTCCGACTAGCTTTGGTAAGCTTCATCTTAAGGTCCGGTTAGCTTTGACAAGGTCCGGTGCTAGATTGCAATGGTTCTGCTTTTAACTTGCAATGTTTCGAACTTGCTTTACACTTACGGAATTTTTTCTTAATATTCTTTTACTAAGTTTTTTATGTGTTTTGGCTTATCATGGTGGGTAATGATTTTGCTATGGTTTGCAACATGCTTATGTGAGGTGCTCATGTAAGGTGTTGTGGTTTAGGGACTAACGAGAGTCAAGTCGAGGACTTGTGCTCGGAAGTATTGGTTGTTTATTCATGTGCAGGTGTTGCCTGAGTTCAAGACATGGCTGGTGACGGGATCCATTGAACTTGTCTTAGGGAGAAGATGAGTTTTAACAACCAAGTTCAGGAGGAATTGTGGTTGAGTTGGTTGGGAGGTCGCGCAGCATGTTCGAATCAAGAACAATGCGTATGAAGGTATCGTGGACGTCATTGTAAGGTGTTTGCATGTGTGCAAGGAGTGCATGGACGTGGCTACATGGTTCCAAGGCGTGATGAAGAGATGTGGACGTAAAAAATTGGTCGGAAAGGTCCAACCGACTAGGTTATGGACTCAGTCTGCGGCTTAGTCGAGTTTGACTCAAATATGGAAAGATTTGAGTTGGTTATGATAGGATTTCGTGTGGGTCAAAAAGTTGGGTTGTTTTAGGAATGTGGGGTACGTTCCTAAGGTGTTTGGAAGTCTTAAGATTGCTTCTATCTGCGTATGGAAGAGTCTTGAACAGTTATGTAAAGTTTCAGTTGAATCTGAGTAGGATTTGAGTCCTAGTTAGGATTGGGTTGGCCTAAGGGCTGGTTATATAAGCAATAGAGGCCAGAGCTCATGTTGCACGACTTTGGGGCTGTTCCTTTTGTGGTTTGATCAATAAAATTTATAGTCTAAAGGAGCTTTTGTGGCTTGTTCGTCCAATTTGTTTCTGTCAAGTCTTTCTTGTTGAGTTTCTGCACAACACTAGTGGTTTTATCATAACTCAAGTTTAACAGATCCAATTAATGTGATTCCTTTTCGGTTGTCTTCACAACTTGATTATCTATCATTTTTGAAATATTTACAGTCATTGAATCTGTGGTTTTGGATCTACACGAGTTTCATTACAATATTGCAGATCTGGTTTTTCTCGGGTAGAACAGATTGACCTTCGTTCAATCTTTCGATCGTAACTTGAGTTGTTCTCGATGGTTTTTCGTGATTCTTGTTGTCGTGTGTTCATGACTTGATTCTACACAATCTATACTAGTTTTTTCACGATTAATAACGTTTTGATTAGTCGCACACATGATTTCTTAATAGATTGATTTTCTACCCAGAGGTTTGTTGCTTCTGCTAAAAAGTTTCAAATCTACCATTCACCCCCCTCTGGTAGCTTTTCAGGTGCTCCTCGATCCTACAGCAGCATGAGGAGGATAGAGGGAGGGGGGAGGGAGGCGGCACGAGGAGGAGGGAGGGAGGCGGCACGGAGAGGATGAAGGCGCGAGGGTGTGGCCACTACGTAAGAAAGGCTCATACGAGACGTGCCTGAACGAAGAAGGGAGATGAACAAACTGTGCATCTCCGTCGTCGCGTCTCGCATTATGTTGTCATCAGAGATGGGCAGCAAGGCGCCTCACAAATCAGACTAGGTGCGAGACACGCTCAAAGGTAGCGCGTCTCCTTTCGCTGAGTCATAAGAGACGGGCTTTACGAGGTCATTGGAGACGAGCAAGGCTCGCGTCACCCACCATTTTGAATGAGAGACACACTCTAATGCATCACGTCACATATATTTTGAATGATCCAAGATGTTCTTTATGATAGCCCGTCGCACATTTGTTGACTGATCTGAGACGTGCTATAAGAAAGCGTGTCTTCTTTATTTAGGTAATCCAAGACATCCTCTGTTATAGCGCGCCGCGGATTATTTACAGGCAAGTTTAGTGTGGCGCTAATAGGAGACGCACCCTGCTAGACGCACGTTTCCTATTAGGTGCCCCCACCCCTGATTATCCTAGTTCTCGGCTGTCAGCAACATACACATATAGAAACTTATGTAGACAAATGTCTCTTGTTCATCCAGCTTAACATGTAACTAATCAAATATTAACAAAGTGTACGCACATTGACCAATCAAATATTAACAAGTATAAATCATGGTTACCAAGTAACTACTTACACAGAATTCCCCTATTCATCCAGCTTAACATGTAACTAATTTACATAAAGTGTCACCTAATCTTCTATTGGGTAATGAAATTCCCCGTTTGAATTAATGATTTCAGAAATGATAAACCTGCATAAGACGTCTCTAACTTGCTCAAGGCTACAACCTTTATCGTCCCTGAAGGCGGGTCCGTAGTCCTGCCACACGATAAAATGAGATTTAGTAAAAGATTAGTAATAAAGTAAAATAAATGCACTTACACATACATTGCAATTAGGTTGCTCTCCAAATAAAGCCATGTGTAGGCAGATGTGGTAGCCGCACGTGTTTCTCGGAGCTTGTTGTGGGACGTCAAATGCAGTATGATGTTTAAGCCATCAGCGTTTTCCTTTTACTTGTCCAAAAGCCCTAAACAAAAACATTCACAGTTAATGTAAATTTATCGTGCATGGAAACTAAATAGAAGAAGGAACTTACTGGTCAATAACTGAAGAGATATCATTCTATGATCGGGTCTTTCACTCGCCAGTTTTTTCATCTGTCGGCCTTGAGGAGTCACAGTACCAGACCTAGTCGTACTGTGTTGATATTGCTATGGTTACCCAGGTTGAACGGTATAACTAGGATGTCCTTATCACTGTACTGTTTCATTGCCTCACAAAACATTTAACATCTTTTTCTTCCGCTCGACATTTGCAGAAGAGGTCTTGCAGGTACTTGCGGGTCAAGATATGCAGGAGACGCATTTTGCGTGTTATGACGAGCATGTTGTTGTTGGTGCCTACACATAAAATGCCAAATTTGTCACATATAACACTTGTATTGAGTATGAATTGAAGAACCTAGTTTTGAGGAGACTTAAAATGTGAAGCAGCGTATTAGGGAGACATCCAACACGTAGAGGTTGAAAAGGTTGTAGAGATCGGGCCATGAGATGACAAAAGTGCAATCACCCGAGAGAAAGTGTTTATCCTTCAATGCCACTAGTATGGTATCACACTTGTTGCAATTTTCCATGTAGTATTGATGAAGGTAAACACAAGGTTTAGCAACTTGTTTGAGTGCGGCCGCAGTTAACATCGGCTTTCCCATTTCATACTTCGGGTTTGCATGCGTCATAGCTTTCGACACCCTCGGGTTAGGTTCCGACTCTTTCATTGGTTTCTTGTAACCTTCCTTCATCGATAATCACCGTTGTGGTAGACCCTTTTTCTTGGCACGTACATTCTTCGCCAGCTTTGCCGGCAGCTGATCAGGTGTACGGTGCAGGGCACTTCGAGTGCGAGGTGGAAACTGACGCAACTGCTCTTCAAGTGGAGAGTTCAGCGACAACTCTACAGTTGGAGACAGATGCTGCTTCTCTGTAACTAGAGGCAGCTGCTCTCCAATTGGAGACTTCTGCACTTCTCTATAAATGGAGGCAACAACAGCTCTAAAATTAGAAACAGATCCATCTGTTCTGGATTTGGATGCAGAAGGAGATGTGCCTCAGGAGACATTGAAGCGAACGACTCAGAAGTTGTTGCTGCTACTGCTGCTGGGTCATTAACAATAAGGCTCCGTCTCCACTAAACCCTTCTAGTAACTGCATCCCGTATAGTTAGTGTTGTATCGTCCGGTGGTACTTTGAGCTTCAGGTTTTTTATATTTTCATGCACCATATCCACCTTGACCACAACATAGGATGTTGTGTCCACCTGAATGTTGTCAAGCATGGTCTGATCGGGATACACTAGCCCTCTCCCGACCTCCATTTGAGTGATTCCTCTGACCATTAGCAGAAGGTTGCATGTTGTTGGCTGAGCCAAGTTATCTATCGTGTCTGGCTCAATTGAAGGTCCAGACGCTGGTGCCTGAAGATCCTCCTATGGTTGTCCACCCCCAGCTGCTGTAGAAGCAAAGCTGCTCCTACACTCGTCGTCGTTGAAAAACGCATTAGAGATTGGTATACCTGCTCCCTCCAGCATTTGCTTCACGTCTCCTAGGAGCTCCCTTCTCAGCTGTGTTTTCAGCTCCTCGACGTCAACCTGTGATGTCGAGGCCATTTTCTGCTTCCGATAAGTAGTTTTGTGTTCTAGAAAACCCTCACTCCAGGTCAACTTACTGGAAACACCACGAACACGGCCTCGTTGCTCTGATCTTTGTAGAGCCTTAGTGAGGGCATTGTTTTCCCTCTCACCATTTGAGTCTTTGTTGCTCAGGTTCCAGGCTCTTTGAGCGACATTTAAGATGCTCAGGCCGTAGAAGGTGATACCGCCTGACTCAGACAGCTGTGAACGAGCACACATAAATGGTTTCAACCGTCCACTAAAACTGTCGTATGGATTCTAAACACCTAGCTCGACCAATGCTGAATCCTAATCTTCCCAAATCCTTTTTTTACCAGCATAACCGGTGCTGCCGAGGTGGTGGTCAAGCTTGTTATGCGATCAGAGCCACTTCATATGTTCACTGCTCTTGGCAAATTTCTGTGATTTGCACTTTTCAACAAATCTTGTCCAGTCCTCTTCTGACACATGTTGATACTTATGGAAGGGGGTTTCACGATTCTTCCAAAACTTGCAAAGCTTAGCTTTGTAGGTCCTCCATGCATAAGAGATCATGTTCATAGCTAGCTTCTTTCCCTTCTATTTCTTATGTTCCGGATATTGAACATATGGTTGGATAGAGCTTTCGAAGAGTTCATCCTTTTCATTTTTGGTCAAGTGATCGGATCTCTACAAGTTTAGCGGCACCCTTTCCTGAGTAGCTAGACCACAAATTCTGGACAGTCTTGTATTCACATTATGGTCTAGAGGTACCCCTTCATCATTGGACTCATCAACAGTCACAACGTCTGTCGGCCATGTTGTCCGTGACCTTTTCTTTCTTGTGTTACCAGAGGCAGATGCATCCTCTTTATGTGTCTGCTGCTGAGTCTGCTGCAGAGCCTCCTCTTCAATATGCTGCTGATGCTCCGACTGAGACATCTTCAAATTCACAAAAAAACACTAAAATCCTGTAAAACATTATCAAATTTCTGTCACATTCGCACAAACGGTCACATAAGGGAGAAAATTCTCTCATGGCATTTGTACCTTAATAAGAAAAAGATCTATGTGCCAAGTGTAAGGACAATCCAAACCAAGCAATCATTAAATAAATCACTAAACATTGACCGGTGCTTAGCAAAGTAATACTCTAAGCGTAGGACTCTATAAATATACTAAACATTGACCGGTGAACCACCAAAGCACGGACTATTTCAACTCGAACCAAAGAGTAATACTCTAAGCTTAGTACTCCAAAAATATACTAAACCTTGACCGGTGAACCACCAAAGTGCGTACCATTTCGACTCGAACCAAAGCGTGAACAAACCTTATTAGGGCAGTGCCGAGCTGGTCGACGGGGAGTCGAGGGTCGACGGCGGAAGCGCGATAATGATCAAGAGGGCAGCGTCAAGGCGGCCATGAGCTTCGTGGAAGCGGACTGACGCGGCGGCATGCTCCGGGGAAGGGGACGACATGGCGGCAATTTCTAGGGCAAGAAGTGATCAGCACGCATGAAAAGTGAAAAGTTGTGCTAAGTGTTGCGAAGAGAGCATGCGAGAGAGCTAAAAGTATCTTAGGGCAGTGTCAAGGCGGCGATAATCTCCGGGGAAGCGGACCGACGCGGTGGCATGCTCTGGGGAAGGTGACGAAGTGGCGGCAATTTCTAGGGTGAGAAGTGATCAGCGCGCGCGAAAAGTGAAAAGTTGTGCTAAGTGTTGCGAAAAGAGCATGCGAGAGAGATAAAAGTATCGTAGGGCAACTATTGCAGACACGCCGCAGAAGAGCCATCTCTAAGCGCGTCTCACTTTCGAAAAGCACATCTCTTTTCTTTTGAATTAATGTGCATCTGTTGTCATAATGCCATTTGAGCACAGAATTTGAAGCGCCCTGACCTCATTGTCTATGACATGTGGGACCGTGCCAAAACTAAATAACAAAACCCAAGTTCCGTGTGAACCTACATGATTAATATTACATCACGAAGGTACATGCGGAACTTGTTGCGAACGCTGCAACGCCACGCCTTATATGCTCGTTGCAATGCGCTCAGAGTTCTGAGGTGTGACAAAGAGCTAAAAGTACAAAGATATTAAAGCGTATAAATTGGAGATGCGCTTTTTGGAAACGCGTCTCACATTATCTTGCCTGACAGACGCGCCTTTGTGAGGTGCGTCTCGCATCACTTTCATATCTTTTTCAGGGCAGAGCAAGTGTATGAATAAGAGACGCACTTTTTGAAAATGTGTCTCACATTATCTTGCCTGACAGACGCGCCTTTGTGAGGCCCGTCTCACATCACTTTCGTATCCTATTTTTCAGAGCAGAGCAAGTGCTATATTCAGTAGTGCTTCCTTAAGAAACAAAACACAAGGCATCAAAACTTCCCCATAAGAAATAGAGCACATATGACGAATGAAAGGCAATTTGAGCATATATCACACAAATATTCAAATGGAAGTCAATTTTTCACTCAATTGACCATATTTACACACAATCAATTTGATACTTTACGTTGCAGTCTTGGTTTTTTAAAATTCTTGACTTTTTCATGGTGGCCGTTCTGCAAGTAAGGAAGTTTGTTGGCCGATCGTATTCTTAGATTGATCATTGAGGTGACAAAAGGAGGAATCTCATCAAATTGGTCAAACTCTTCCTCATCGACGACATTCTCGACTCCGACGATTCGTCGTTTTCCATGTATAACCACCTTAAGTCTTTTATTTGTTGTGTCTGGAGCATAGAACACTTGAGCGACGTGTTCTGCGAACATGAAAGGCTCCCACTTATATCCTTGAAGGTTAAGATCAACGCTAAAGAAACCGTACTTGTCTTGTACAACACCTTTGATTCCATCAACCCAGTTGCAACGGAAAAGAGGAATCTTGAATCCTTGAAAGTCAAGCTCTCAGATCTCTTGTATTTTACCATAGTACATGTCTTTGTCGTGGCCCGCAACATTATTAGCATCAAAACGGATACCACTATTCTTATACATGCTTTTCTTATCTTGTTCTATAGTGTAGAATGTGTATCCATTTATGTCGTACCCTTGATATGTAATAACTGTAAATATAGGACCACATACCAATTTTTTAGGTATTCACTTGTTTGAGTATCCGATGAGTGAGAAATCCTATCCCGGAGCCAACAATTGAATTTTCTCTTGCGTTCATTTGCTAACCATGATTCATTGCGGCCATGATTGTCTCTAAGCACCATCTCCTTGTGCTTATGGAGGTACTCCAACACAATGGACATGTGTTGCAACATGTGGAATAAATGTGAATCTGGAGTTATAGCCTTCTTCCTAATGGTCCCTTTTCCTATGAGCCTCCCCTCATGACAAGACTTGGGAACACCAATCGGGTTACTCGGGTCTGTGTAGTTTAGAGCCCACTTCACAGCTTCCTCTATAGAGTATCCTTGTACCATGCTACCCTCAAGGTAAGCTCGATTTCTAACGAAGAACTTCATTATACTGTTGAATCTCTCGTAAGCGTACATCTGGTGAAGGAACACAGGGCCAAGTAGCTTTTATCTCCTTAATAAGATGAGTTGTGAAATGGACGCTGATGTCGAAAAAGGCATGTGGAAAATACATCTCAAGGAAGCATAAAGTTTCATAGTGCCTTTTTTTCCAATGACTCGAGATCTTCTTCACATAGTACTTTTTGACCAATTGCATTGAAAAAAAGCAAAAGTTCATTATAGCCTCCCGAACATTGACTGGTAGGATATTCCGAATTCCTACAGCAATCATCTGCATAAGCAATACATGGTAATCATGAGACTTCACATCGGGAGCTACTTTTAGATCTGGAAATGAAATAAGTCTTGATACATTCGTCGAGTAGCCGACTGGTACTTTCACATTTTTCAAGAACCCACAAAACTTTTTCTTTTCATTTTTTGAAAGGGTGATGCATTATGTGGGTAGTTCCGTTCCTTTTACTGAGTCATCGATCCACAACTCAAGCCTAATTCCCATTTTCTTTAGATCTGCCCGTGCATGTCCATGGTCCCGATTTTTCCCATTCGTGTTAATCAATGTTTCGAGTAGGCTCTCGCACACATTCTTCTAAACATGCATCACATCAATCGAATGGCGGACGTCTAAGTCTTTCCAATATGGTAGCTCCCAAAAAATCGATTGCTTCTTCCACATATCATCTTCGCCAGTACTTTTGCAAGTCCTTTTTCGCTTACCAAGGACAACATGGATATTCTTGACCATTTTATAGACTTCATGACCCATGAGATGATGTGGAGGCCGCCTCTTCTTAGTGTCACCATTGAAATTTTCCTTCATACTCCGAAACGGGTGCTTCAGTGGAATGTAGCATCGATGTCCCATGTACACTATTTTTTGTGACTCACTGAAGTATTGTAAGTCTGTTTCTCTCAAACAATGTGGACATCCGCAACCTACTTTCTTACTCTGTCTGGACAAGTTACGTGCTGCTCGAGAATCACTAACAGTCATGAATAAAATGGCTTTGAGGCCAGTGTACTCACACTTGTGGTCATCCCGGCCTACACTCCATCGTTGTACCACAACTGCTTCAGATCTTCAACCAAAGGCTTGAAATAAGTTTCGATGTCATTCCCAGGTTGTTGTGGCCCCGGTATCTGTCCTAACATCATAATATATTTTCGTTTGTTGCACAACCAAGGAGGAAGGTTAAAAATTGTAAGCACAATTTGCCATGTGCTTTGTGTGCTACTGTTCAAAAAAAAGGATTCATGCCATCAGTGCTCATTGCAATCCTAATATTCCTCGGATCAACTGCAAAGTTAGGATTTAGTGAATCAATATTTCACCACTGTGTGGCGTCAACAGGATGTCTTATCATTCTAAAATCCTGCTTATGCTTCTCTTTGTGCCATCGCAACAATTCTGACTCCTTGTTTGCAAACCAACGCTTCAAACGAGTAATGATAGGAAAGTACCAAAACACTTTTTTGGGCCCTATTTTTCTTCTATTGCAGTTCTTGTCATCACCATCGTCTTTTCTATGATTAAATCTGTCCACTCCACAAATAGGGCATTTCTCGAGGTTTTTGTACTCAGGTCCACGATATAAAATACAATCATTCTTGCACACGTGGATTTTCTCCACTTCCAAACCCAGTGGATAGATTATTTGTTTTGCCTCATAAACTGCCATAGGGACTGTGTTGCCTTGGGGTAATATGTCCTTAAGGAGCGTCAACAATTCCTTAAAACTACAATCACTCCATCTGTTGCTCGCCTTCAACTGGAAAAGTTTTACCATCGCAAACAGTCTAGTTTACTTAGCCGCACAACCATGTACAATGGCTTCTTCGAGTCTTCGATCATCTTCTTGTAATTTGCAAGTTCACCATTATTGTACCGATCATCGTCGCCATGTCTCTCGACATTGCGTACCATCTCCTCTATGTTATGCACCTGAAACTCAATGTCATCATCAATGAACCCTGATATATCTGGCTTGTTCACATCCTCGTCATGATCTTCTTGGACACTAGTAGGGACCTCCCTCTATAGATATGAATCTCTCATCTCTGGTTCATTAAGACCCTCCTCCCTATGTTTGTTCCAACATCGATAATCCACCCTGAATCCATGCGTGATTAAATGTGATGTCAATACTTCATCTGTGCGATATCTCTTCTCATTCTTGCAGTGTTTGCAAGGACAACAAATAGTCCCTCAAATGTTGTCCAACATGTCTTTCTTCGTGAAAGCGATAAATGCTTCTACCCCTTGGATATATTCATGGCAAAGGCACGACCCATACATCCAACTTCGATCCAACGACATCTACGTACAGAAAAGAAGAGATAAATCAAAGAAATTCGAATCCACTGATAGTCAAGATCTAAAGGTAAAAAATAGTAAGGAACAGGAGAGGAGGAGAGGACTAACCCTTTGTTTTAAGATCCACTAATAATCACCGCAAGACTTTTAGAATGAAGGAGGGAAAGAACAGGGCAAGAATGGGGTTGATCTGGTAGCCACTTGTTCTGCCACAGCAGGTCGTAGAAGGGCAACAGAAAATCGAGACGGGCCGATATAAAGCACATCTCTCTATAGTGGGAATGGGAGACGGGCCCGCTTCCACAATTAAAGGAGACAAGCCAGACCGATGGTTATGGGAGACACGCCTTATTCCACAATGAAAGGAGACAAGCTGCAACCAAAGTCTGTCTCAGTTATCTAACAGATATAGTGGGAATGAAAGCGCGTCTCCCGTTTGTCAAAGGGGAGGGCCCCTCTCGGATACCTACTTAACTGAGACAGGTTGTATTGTAACGTGTCTCCTTGTACGTTCAACCGAGCCATGTCAGATCCTCACTGAAGTGGGCTCATCTCGCTTAAGCTTATCAGAGACATTCTCCTTTTAGCACGTCACCCATCTTTGTCTTCTATTTGGGTTTCTTACGTAGTGGGCAGAGACGGTGCCAGAGGGGTAAAGAGAAGGGAGGAGGGAGGCGTACAGAGACGGAGACAGCGACAATGATGGGGAATGGTGACAAGGGTGACTTGGCGGTGAGGGCGAGGCGTCGGCGCTTGGTGGTGAGGTCCTCTGTCGGCATTCGACGTCGAGGGCTTTCGCGTCGGTGCTAGGCGGCGAGGGCTTTGGCGGCAAATGGAGATTTTGGCAGTCTGACGGCGTCTAAGTGAAGTCTCCAGGGTTAGATTTTTGTGATGACACAAAGCGGCTTTATGTAGGCGCCTATTATCCCAGGCTGTGGTTAACTCAACAGCCGCCTGAGGAGGGATATTAATATTATCTCCGGCGGTGGTTCACTTAAAAGCCGCCTATGAAAATTGATGACTAGGTTTAGTTTTATCTTGTTTGCTCTCTCAATAGAGTGAGATAACTTGTTTGGTTAAACTGGTAGAGAGTTTGAGTCTGTTACATGAGGTTGTGAGTTCAAGTCCCAATTCATGCATCATTTTTAGCAAATTAAACAACACATTGAGGTGGCGCATCATTTTTGGCAAATTCAAACAGTGCCTATATTTCAAATTTCATAAATTTTAGAACATGTTTGCTATTCAATTAAATGAAATCATTGATATGCATTTGAATTCAAATTCAAATTTAAATATGATTCAAAGTTTGTCAATTCTCAAATTTGAGTTTATAATTGGCATTTTATTTTTCCTACATGCAAAGTTGGGGTATTTTTGAACAAAGTTTGTGCTTGAGCTAGTAGAAATAAAAAATGAGAAGGAAAAAACAAATTAAAGGAACCAAAGAAAATATAATTTAATTAAACTTAGAAGAAAAGAGCCAAAATTTCAAACTTAGCTCCTGTTCAAACCAAGTCAAATCTCAAATTCGAGTTCACCTTTGAGTTACTCATAAATTCAAACAGTGCCCCTGTTTCAAATTTCATAAATTTTAGAGCACATTTGCTATTCAATGAAATGAAATCATTGAAATGCTTTTGAGTTCAAATTCAAATTTGAATCTGATTCAAAGTTTGTCAATTCTCAAATTTGAGTTTATAATTGGGTTCTACACATTTTATTTTTCCTACATGCAAAGTTGGGGCATTTTAGGATAAAGTTTGTGTTTGAGCTAGTAGAGATCAAACATAAGAAGGAAAAAAAACAAATTAAAGGAACCAAAGAAAATGGAATTTAATTAAACTTAGAAGGAGAGAGCCAAAATTTCAAACTTAGCTCCTGTTCAAACCAAGTCAAATCTTAGATTTAAGTTCACCTTTGAGTTACTCATAAATTCAAACAGTGCCCATGTTTCAAATTTCATAAATTTTGGAGCACATTTGCTATTCAATTAAATGAATGAAATGCATTTGAATTCAAATTCTTGAATCTGATTCAAAGTGTGTCAATTCTCAAATTTGAGTTTATAACTTGGTTCTACATATTTTATTTTGCCTGCATGCAAAGTTGGGTCATTCTAGGACAAAGTTTGTGCTTGAGCTAGTAGAGACAAAAATGAGAAGGAAAAAACAAATTAAAGGAACCAAATAAAATGTAATTTAATTAAACTTTGAAGGAAAGAGCCAAAATTTGAAACTTAGCTTCTGTTCAAACCAAGTTAAATTTCAAATTTGAGTTCACCTTTGAGTTACTCATTAATTCAAACAGTGCCCCTGTTTCAAATTCCATAAATTTTAGAGCACATTTGCTATTCAATTAAATGAAATCATTAAAATACATTTGAATTCAAGTTCAAATTTGAATCTGATTCAAAGTTCGTCAATTCTTAAATTTGAGTTTATAATTGGGTTCTACACATTTTATTTTGCGTACATGCAAAGTTGGGGCATTTTTGGACAAAGTTTGTGCTTGAGTTAGTAGAGATAAAAAAATGAGTAGAAAAAACAAATTAAAGGAACAAAATAAAATGGAATTTAATTAAACTTGGAAGGAGAGAAAAAAAACTTCAAACTTAGCTCCTGTTAAAACCAAGTCAAATCTCAAATTTGAGTTCACCTTTGAGTTACTCATAAATTCAAACAGTGCCACTGTTTCAAATTTCATAAATTTTAGAGCACATTTGCTATTCAATCAAATGAAATCATTAAAATGCAACACAATGAAATCTTTTTATATTTAGTATCCAGAGTTTGCAAAGGAAATCAGAAATGTAAGGTTTCCCTTGGTACAGACAGAATGAATCTGTTTGGTGAAAAAAGGAGCATACACAGCACCTAGCCCATCACCTAGCCCGTGGTCTTAACAATGTACAACCTACCGACCTGGTTGTGTCACAAAAGAAAATACATTTTGTTATCTATTCTTATCCAAGGTCTGAAACAAGCGGGCGTCGAAATTGATGCGTTCTTGGAACCTCCAATGGAAGATATGGCGAAGCTGTGGAATGAAGGGGTACGTACATGGGATGGGTACAAGTAGGAGTATTTACCGCTAAATGCAATGATATTCATTACCATCCATGATTATCCCGGACTCTTTACATTATCGAGACAAATGAATGGGAAGAAAGGTTGTGTAAGGTGCATGGATGGAACTGATTTTTTGTACCTCACTTCATCCAAAAAGATGGTGTACATGAGGCATCGACAATTCTTAACAGATAGAGACAAGTGCTGGAAGATGAAAGAACAATTTGATAACAAAATAAAAAAAGATGCTGCACCAAAACCTTATAATGGAAAACTCATGTTTGAAATGGTCAAGAACATTCAGGTTGCTTTTGGTAAGGGCAACAAATGTAAAGGAACAAAGAGAAAGAAAACTACATCTTCGGATTATACAACTGACATGACTTTCAAGAAACAATCGATTTTGTTCAAGTATCTTCCATACTAGAAGGACCTGGAAATTTTCCATGATATTGATTTGATGCATGTTACAAAGAATGTAGTTGACAGCATAATTGGAACCTTGTTGGACATGCCGAGGAAAACAAAGGACATATTAAAATCATGTATGGACCTAGTAAATCATGATATTAGACCAGAGCTTCACCCGGTAGAAAAGGCCAACGGGAAGCATTACTTTCCCCCAGTTAGCTACAACTTGACAACACAGGAGAAAAAGGATATTTGCGCTTTGCGTGGCATCAGAGTGCCCACGAGTTTCTCATCCAATATCCGCAAACTTGTCTCGAGACTTGTCTCTATTCGACTATAATTTTTACGACTGTCACATGATGATGACAGTGTTCCTTGCCATTGCAATAAGGGTCATCAAACCAGAGCATATAAAAGTTGTCATCACACGTTTGTGTTACTTCTTCAATGCAGTATCACAAAAAGTGATAGCAAGTAAAGACTTAGACTATTTGAAAATGTACATCACCGAGACTATGTGCAAGCTTGAGATGTGTTCACCCCTCCTTTTTTTGATATGCAAGTACACCTAATAATACATCTCGTGGATCAGATAAAAGCATTGGGGCAACTAAATTTACATCATATGTTTTCATTGGAGCGATATTTAGGAGTATTCAAGGGTTATGTGCAGAATCATGCTCACCCAGAAGTTTCAATTATGGAAGGACACACTACTGAAGAAGTGATCGAGGGTTACGTTGATTACATCAAAGATGGAAAGCAGATAGGTGTGCCTATACCAGTACATGAGGGTAGACTACGTGGAAGACGGAAAGTGGGTAAGAAAATTTTTATAGTTCAAGATTACAAATTAGTATATTGTGCACATTTTGGTGTACTACAACAGCTTACTATAATTGAGCCGTACATCGAGGAATACCAAATTAAGCTTCGCAGAGAAAACCAAGACCGTGGAGAGGACTGGATCATGAGAGAGCATAAAAGCCGTTTCACTGAATGTTTAATGGACAAAAATATACCATACAGAGCCTCTGTAGAAGAGGCAACAATGAAGAAGTTAGCTTCTGGCCCATCTCTTTTAGTAACATCATGGCAAGCATATGACATCAATAGGTTAACATTCTACACCAAGGAAAAAGATGGTAAGAGTGTTGCACAAAATTGTGGCGTTCGTATAGAGGCTTATGATCCACAAGGGCAGAAGACCACATACTTCGGGTTCATCGAGCACATATGGGAACTCGAATATGGCAAAAGAATGCAAATGCCCATGTTAAAGTGCCAATGGGTCAACCATCCTGATGGTGTGCAAGTGGACAACTACGGGCTGACCAACTTGAATAAAGTGGTGTATAAAGATGACATGTGGGTTCTCACCGATCGCGTTGCACAAGTTTTTTATGTACAGGATCCGACAACTGAGAAGATGCACATAGTTGTTTCTGGAAAGCAAAATATTGTTGGGATTGAGAACGTGGGAGATAATGAAGAGGAATATAATAAATATGAAGAGATGTACCATTTCACTGATCCATAAAACATCAAGCGCGTAGAAAGAAGCATTTATAAAGATTTGAAACCATAGTTATTAAGGCGTCACTTAAGCATCGCTTAAGTGATGCTTAATCTGTATGGCGGTCGGGTGCAGTAAGGCGTCTCGTCATCTTGACTTCATGAGTAAGGCAATAGGCGGAGGGAGCAGGGGAGCCGCCGGTGGCGGTGAGAGAAGGGGAGCCGGCAGCGACACAAGAAGGGGAGCCAGCGGCGACGCGAGAAGAGGAGCCAACGGCGGGTGTGAGGCGGCATCAGATGTTGATCTGAGCCCAATCCGTCGGGCAGATGGGGGGAGGGCGTCGGCGGATGCCGATCTGCAGTAGAAGGGAGGGGGGGGGGGGGGGAGGGCAGGCGCGGGCGCCGATCTGTCGGGTGATGGGGGGGGGGCGGCGACGGGCGCCGATCTGTCAGGTGGTGGGGGGAGGCGGCTGCCGGCGGGATGGGATCAGGATGGGGGCCGATGGTGGGTAATGTAGTATAGGGTTTTGAAGACTCATAGGCCTTATGGGCTGAATAACCTAATGGGCATGTAAATTAATATTTTCCCTTTTGTAGTGAGCTGATCCTAGGTGCAGGTGGGCTAGGAAAATAAGCCCAAACACCACAAATATGAATATACTTCTGTTTTTCTTAAAAATTATTAATTATTTTCTATATTTTCTTATTTTTATAAAAAACTAAGGCGTCGCCTCGCCTTACGCCTTATCACTTAAAAGGTACAAAGGAGGTCAGTCGCCTTAAGTCGCCTTACCACCTTAATAACTATGTTTGAAACCCTATTTGCGAGAAGATATCATTGCTGGAAAAAATGTATGGAATAAGTTTCAGTTGTCATGCGCAAAGACTTAATATTTCCTATTAATGAATTTGAGAGATATTTTTATATTTGTAATATTGTAATAAAGTTGTAATATATTGAATTTGAAAGACTTTGTTGAGTGCCCTTGCTTTGTTTGCTGCGAGCCCCTGCTCTGTTTCCTGCGTGTCCCTGCTCCGTTATTTGACAATCCAAAATTGATAAGAAGGGGAACTTCATATATGAATTTCACAGGCGGTTGTTAAGAAGAGCCGACTGTGATCGTCCACTTCGATTTCTGCGTGTGGAACCTTCACAGGCGGTCCCTATGAAAAGCCCGTCCGTGAAAACATCGGGAACATTACAGGCGGTATTTATTAGAAACCGCTTGTGAACGATGCACCTATTACAAGCGGTTCTTAATTAACAACCGCCTATGGAAAGTTCTATCTTTATCCAGGCTGTTGTGTGT
The DNA here is from genome assembly GCA_036927565.1 of Tuctoria greenei. Lineage (NCBI taxonomy): Eukaryota > Viridiplantae > Streptophyta > Magnoliopsida > Poales > Poaceae > Tuctoria > Tuctoria greenei. The sequence continues at coordinate 194,044,681 of JAYESD010000005.1, forward strand.
TGCGAACCGACGGTGATATTTGATCATCACATGCGGTTATTAAATTATTCGACATCACATGCGTATTTTTTTCAAATCGCCTAAGTAAAAAAATTGAGGCACTTGTGAAAAATGTTTTTTAGTAGTGATATATTACTTGCATTAGCAACAAGGCACATATTAACCGCCCCTTTTAACAGGAAACCAAAGAGAGGGAAAGTGCTAGGTTCCAAGCTGATGTTGCAACTGACAAAAATTGTGACTTAGATTTTACATCCTTAACATCTCATCTTTATTAGAGCTCATGAATTCTCAAGAACACGTTTAAAGCGAATGTTTAGGACGTCTAGTTTAGTTCAAATCAAATTGGACGTATTGTCCTAACCGTCATATATTTTAAAACAGGGGGTATCCAATAAGGTTTTTCCTTTGGATGATTTGCATTATTTATCACTGATTGATGTCTTATAAAATGTCTGCCATTGCCTTGAGGGTTAGGTCAGCGAATGTGACAAATATACCTATAATATTATGTTTTCAAGTGTAGTGTTAACTAGTTCTAAAAAACAATATTATGCAATCTAAGAAATATGATGTTTGGTTATAAATTAAACAATTCACTGTTAGGAACAACATTTTTATTGGCTGCAGCGTATTCTTTTATGATGTCAGTTGGGACCCCCAAAAGTTTAATTTGGTAGTGGGTTGTGCATGTACATATAAAAATATGAAGTGATGTAAGTGTTAGTACACCTGGAGCAGTAGGTCTTTTTCTAACCTATAGTATAGCCATTATGAGCATACAAAAGGTGAAAGCACTAGATAAAATTTGCATTTTAGATGTCGCATCCTGTCCATTTCCCTACCCAATTATGGAGGAGATCTGGAGCTGATGTTATATCCTAGGACAAATTATAGCTTCCACTTACTCCATTCACAATCCAACTTTCCACATAAAAGATTAGAAACAGCGATAATATGACAAAAACTACATCAGGTATATCAAATAGATGGAAAACTCCCCTATCACTACGAGAAACCATTAATAGGACGTCAGGGTACATACAGACGTCAGGTCCATCTACTATAAAAGTACTAAAACTATCGGTTTTTGATGCCCAACAGTCATAGTATTATAGCCGACGTCTACCATTAAATGCATTGGGGGCAGGGAACAAAAGCCGACGGCACTAAAAAATGTCGGTCAAAAAATCACAAAACCGACAGTCTTAGCTACATCCATCGGCTGGCAACAGAGCCCGATGGCTCTAGTGTGGGCCCGGCACACATGCCCACTTGCCCACTTGTGGCCGTACCCACTCCACCCAGATATTTAGGAAGCCGCAGCCCACCATCTTGCACGGTAAAATCAAAACCCTAGCTACATCCATCCTTGCACGCCTCGCCGCTGCCGCCTCCGTCTCTGCCACTAGAACAGGTGCCTCCGTCGGCGCGGGCTTTGGCGATGCCTCCGCCGATGTGGGCTTCGGCGCTGGTGGGCATGGCCGCCGAGGAGATTCGGTGCGGCGGGTTCGTGGTGCACCGGCCGTGCACCAACCGGAGGATGCAAACTCCGGCAAAGACTCGCTCAGAGGCCGGGTCCGGCTTGGCGAAGACGTGGCGGCCGCAGCAGCGAGCAGTGTCATCAGCAAGATCCGGCAAGGCGGGTTCGAGGTGTCGGCCGTCCACCACTTGGAGAACGCGGGCTCGGGGCTTCAGCGAAGGCTCGACTCACCAGAGATGGCCACGGCCAGCACTACGAATCACGATAATAGACGACGACCAAGAACCGTCGTCTATAAAGACATTACTGTCGTCTATTACTTATACGACGGTATACTTATAGACGATGGTTCCTGACCGTCTATGATAATTTGTCGTCTGTAACCTTATAGACGACGGTAACCGTCGTCAAATAGTTTATTGACGACAGCCGGACTTAGCTGTCGTCAATAAGTCAGCTCAGCCACGTGGCACCGTGGAAACAATATAGACGACGGCCGCCTCAGAATCGTCGTCTATAAGGTCCACTATTGACGACGATCACAGAAAAACCGTCGTCCATTAGGACCCCAAGTGACAATGGTTTTTTTTTGTCCGTCGTCTATAAGAGTCCCTTATAGACGACGGTGTGTGTAAAACCGTCGTCTATAAGTTTTGCTTTTAAAAAAAATAGAAAATAGATATTACACAGATATCACAGTACAGATTTTACAGAATTCATAATAAACAGAATCACAGTAGACAGATCACAGATTTCAGATATAAGAGTTCACACATCACAGATTTCACATATAAGAGTTTACACATCACAGATTTCACATATAAGAGTTCACAAGAAGTGCTAGAAGTGCCTCATCCCTGACCGCAGCGCGTCGTCCCACGAGATTGCCATCCCGCCCTCCGAGTGCTCCAAGGAAGCAACACTGGTCACACACCACAAAAGAAGAATCAGCAGGCTCAAGTGTGAGTAAAACTTACAGGAAATGTGATAATCAGAGAGTGAATGTGATAAAACTTACAGGCTCAAGTGTCTATGTCCAAGCTAGAATAAAATGTGATGGTGTGGCTTTTAACAGAACTATGAGAGAGTGAAGGGCTAATGATCTCATGGGTAGCCACCTTCTGTACATGCGAATTTAGCATTCATTCTATTTTAAAACAAGAAAAAACTTGGTAGTTTGGATGTTCATTGTTTCCTGACTAGGTAGATGTGATCTCATGGGTATTTAGAAATAGTTATGCACCTTCTTGCATTGCGATACATAATATCAAAATGTTAGAAATATCTCTGTAACATATGGATGCATTAGTGCATTATGGCTTTCAACATTTATGGAGTTTTCATTGCAGGTATAAGGCTGTTGGTATTAGGTTAGACTCTGGTGTTGAGACCCGCAAGTTCTTCCATGCAAATGAAAATGAATTTGGAGTTGTTGGCTTTGGAAAAATGAATATTACAGCAAGTGTATTACAATTGAAAAAGGATGCAAATAGATTTCAAATCGGCTAACTTGGCTATCACACGCTACCCCGTCCGCTGCCGCCGGAGTTCAGAAAATCTTCCTCCGACAGTCGTCCAAGCGCCGGAATCTGGGGCGACGGAGTTTGAGCCTCCGTCCCTGATCCCTGTGATATGCAAGTGTGGTTAGACAAGTTATAAGTATAAAAATGCATATTTTACTAAATTTGAACAAGTTTAACTAGTTTCAGTTATTTTGAATAATTTTGTACCTGTGCTCCTATCGTCGGCACTAGTGGCAGCTCTGTTGATGGCGGCGCCCACTGCGGAAACATGGCCGGTTGTCCTGCGCTCATAGCCTGCGAATACAAATCAAATCATTATAACTGTCATTTGTATATTACAAATGTTAAGTACAACATTCAGAACTTACCTGGAAGGCAGCTTGCCACTGTAGCATGTACGAGTTTTGATACTCGTCCCTAGCCCTAAGCGCCGCTGCCTGCATCTCGTCCCTAGTCCGGAGCGCCGCTGCCTGCATCTCGTCCCTAGTCCGGAGCGCTTCTTGCGTCCTCTGGAGATCCTCCCGAAGACTCTGGAGCTCCAGATCTCGTCCCGTACGGCTGCTGCTGGACCCGCCCTGCTGCGATGAAGAGGCTCTCGAGGAAGCCCCCGCCTGCCTCGAGTCGACCACTCCATCGAAGATGGCCAACCTGCACAACGAAGTAAGATGATTAAATTTTTGTAATTCAAAGTTCGTGACAGTAAATTAAAATTAACAAAACTCACCGTCCGTGAGGTTTCCCGCCACCGATTGCATACGCGGCTTCGGGTACAATTGGCGCGCTCTGCCAATCAAACTCTTCGCCTCGAAGCCTCCGCGCCTCCTGCCCGTACTTTGCCTGGAAACACAGTAAAATAACATTATTAAAAATATTAAAGAAAATTCAATTAAGTTAACGAAATAACTCACCAACGTCTGAGTTGCCATCTGAGAAGACAGTTGCTCAGGCTGCGACGGGTCACTTCCCAAGTGACCCCTCTTCCACACCTCAATAGGTGACGGCTCCTGACCCCTCTCGTGCTCCTATCGATACATGTTAGCACAATGAAAGATTATAAAATTACTTGAATAGAATTCAAGTCACACTTACCATCCGTTTAGCGAGACGTATGTAGCCGTCCCCACCCATACGGTGTTTTCTGTCCGTCCCTCTACTCTTTCAACGGGTTTTAGACACGCCCTGGAAGTTTTGGCTCCCCCAACGAGCACACAAGGCACGGTACGCGTCCGGACGGCTGTCAAGCCACGCTACACCGACATGCACACATTTTATTATTAAATGAAAGCATTGATCACAATTATATAATGAAGTAAAGTACAATAAACACTTTACCTCTGCGTATTGCGCCTCCGTCAAGTACTTGTCGGCCCCTTCCATGTACTTCCCCGGCTCACCCTCCTCCGGATGCAACTTGAAATACGCCTTCGTAGCTTGAATGCGAGCCGTCGATAGTGACTGAGTCACGAGCTTCCTGGCGCAGTTATGGAAGACGAGACGAGCTTGATCCGTCTGCTCAGCCTCGTTTTCCAAACGGTACCGTGCCTGCAAGAACAAATATACAAGTAAATATATTTAATTTATAATAAATATGTATTACACAAATATTTGTTCATACTTACCATAAAGTCGTGCCACACAGCCTCCTGATGGTTGCCGTAAGCAAGGTCCTGGGCCGTAGCGTAATGGTCCCAAGACGTGGCAGGCTGTCCGTTCACTACACCGGGGTAGTGCAAACGGACTAGACTGCCCAAGACCAAATTCACCTGCTTGTGGTGTCCCTGCCCTGTGAACGAACAATCCTCCCAAGCCTTGATATATGATTCTCAATTAGTATATATATAAGCCTTTAAATATCTGAATTGTTAAAGATTTACTTACTTCTCGCCAATAGGACGAATAACGATCCGATCGTTTGGGTTGGCAGGAGCCGGAGGAGGAGCCACGTAGTGGCTCCTCCTAGTCCGTCGCTATGCAGCTGGCTCCACATCAGGTGACCTAGAAGTGGGGTCACCCGACTGCACTGGCTCTAAACAAGGTGGCACCAAAGAAGAAGGCTCTGAAGCAGGCACCGAAGAAGGCTCCAAAGCAGGCACCGAAAGAGGCATCCTAGCCTCTGAGTCCTCGGACATAGAGTCATCCTGACAATTTCAAAGATTCATATTATAGAATAAAGAATTAATTATATAATTTATGTAATTAAATGTTCTTTACCTGGCCACGTGACGACTGCGGCAGATGGCTCACCAACTGAGCCCGTCTACCTCCGCTAAGCTGACTGCCCTGGAAGACCCCGTCTCCTCTTGTGGCTCTCGGTGACAGAAAGCTCCGTGCCTCTGTCCCTCGTCGTCTGCTGCTCCTTGACGACATCCCGTTTAATAAAAAATTGTTAAAGAATGTAATGGAAAATATAGAAGAAGAAAGAAGAGATGAAGCAAACGTTACTTGTACTCAATTTTAAAATTCATCAGCATCACGCTCATGTACTCTACTCCGTAAACCGGACCATCGATCTTCTGTCGTGGAAGTTGCCTGTTTTTGTTTTCATTTTCGCATCTTAGGAGTTTCTACATCTTTTGCATCTCCAACTAAGTCATCGAGTCCTAAACCAGGCTCGACGACAAAAGAGTCCGGCAACTCTTGTTCTTGGTAAACAACATCAACCTCATCATCAAGGTATCCATCATTTTCTGGTGTATATAACCGCTCACGAGGATTCACCTTGTGTACAACCCACCAAGCATTAAGCTTTTCGCATGGATAATGTAGATAATACACTTGCTCGACTTGGTGTGCAAGGACGAAGGTATCACAGCCTTGTAGCCAGTCCTTGTGTTTTACTTCTACCATGCCAAATTAGTTTTGTCGAGTTCCATGATTATGATCAAACCAATCGCAGTCAAAGAAGATTACTTTAAGGACCTTATTCCCCGCAAAACTGAATTCAAGGATATTTTTAATGATCCCATAATAATTAGTTTCGTGTCCTTCGGCGTCAACTACCCTCGTCACAACTCCGGTGTTACATGTTGTCCTGAAAGGACGTTGAGTTTCAAATTGAGTGGAACGAAATCAGAACCCATTGACGTCGTATCGACCGTAACTTTTAATTTTAATGGATCCGTAGGACAGTTGTCGCAAATCTTCATGGACACCGGCTCATTTTTTGCACTGTTCAACATACGAAGTTAGAAGACTATTTTATGCTATACATGTAATTACTAAAAGAAACAAAACATGAACACGTTACTTGTGCATGAAATCGGGATATGAAGTTAGGCCCTCCTTGTACTCCATAATATCACATCGATTGTATTTGTCGAAGCGTAGGTTGCTGCTTCGATTTCCAATTTTGTTGATCGAACTCACTAAATAAGGAAAAAACAGAATAATTAGCATAGATGTATAACACAACACGCTAATTATTATAGATGTTGAACAAATACTTACTGAAAATATTCTTCCATCCCCTCTATATTAGCGTACATGTATAGCAAAGCAGCCGTCTTGTCATCTGTTTGAATATCATAGCTCGTGCCGCTACCAACAGTAGTGCCTCTCGTTTGAAAAATTGAGAGGTTGCTACAAGGGGGTGCTTCATCCATATTGTACCGCAACGTGGAAGCATTAACATTGTTTTCTTCTGCAAAATATACACTTGAAAAGTATCCTATCTCTTGAATGGCGTATGCTTCGGCGATGCATCCTTCAACCCTTGCCCGATTGCGAACCATTGGTTTAAGACACCTGAGTGCTCTTTCAACGTGATACATCCACCTATATTGCACAGGGCCGCCCACTTTAGCTTCATATGGAAGATGAATTAGGAGATGTTGCATTGGATTGAAGAACCCTGGAGGGAAAACTTTTTCCATCTTACATAAAAGCACTGGTATCTCCCTTTCCAACTTCTCCATCATCTCCCTTGTGATTTCTTTAGCACAAAGCTGTCTATAAAAGTAGCTAAGCTCGGCTAACACCTTCCACACCGCATCGTCAATGTAGCCTCGAAACATAATTGGCAGTAGTCTTTCCATAATTATGTGATAATCATGACTCTTCAACCCTGTGAGATTTCCAGTCTTAACATTTACGGCTCGTCTCAGGCTAGCAGCATAACCGTCTGGGAATTTCAAACTTTTCAGCCACTCAAAGAATTCTTTCTTTTCTTTTGGTCGAAGACAGAAAGAAGCACGCGGTTTGCCACCAGCTTCAGATAGCTCAAGAGTTGGACGATTACAAACCTCTGCCAAATCCTTATGAGCCTTTATATTGTCTTTTGTTCTGCCAGTCACATCGAAGCATGTGCTTATGATGCATTCGCCCGTTTTACGTTCCTGATGCATGACATCAATGTTATGCATTAAGATTAAGGACTTAACATACGGTAGCTCCCATAGTGCACATATATGAGTCCAATTGTGGTCCTCTCCGTAACCAACAAAATATCCAGGACGATCTTCATCTGGCACTAAGTTGTTCAACTGTTCAACAATCTCCGACCCGTTTAGACGTTGTGGTGGTCCTTTTTTGACAACGGTGTCCTTCCTGAAGGCATTTCTCTGTTGGCTAAATACGTGATTGGGTGGTAACCAACGTGTGTGGCAATCAAAGTAGCAAATCTTGCCACCATGCTTTAAACGAAAACATTCCGTGTCTGAAGCACATATTGGACATGTCAAACAGCCATGAGTGCTCCAGCCAGAAACCATGCCGTAAGCTGGGAAATCATGGACAGACCACAAGTATGCAGCTCGAAGGTTGAATTTCTGTTTTTTGTAGCAGTCGTACGCTTCAATTCCTGTCCATAACATTTTCAACTCTTCAATCAACGGCTTCAACATCATGTTTAGTCGTGAACCGGGATGATCCGGTCCAGGTACAATAAGGCAAAGGAACATGAACTCGTACTTCATACAAAGAGATGGTGGTAAGTTGTACGGAATAGCGAACACAGTCCAACAAGAGTATGGTGTTGCGCTTGTACTGAACGGTGAAAAGCCATCTGTCGCCAACCCGATGCGAACATTTCTCGTGTCATTGGCGAAATATGGATCGAAGCGGTCAAGCGCTTTCCATGCCTCACCGTCGGACGGGTGCACCATCATTCCGTCATTCTCTCGTACACCTTCTTTGTGCCACCTCATGTGTCTGGCTGTTTTCTTTGAGAGAAACAAGCGCTTCAACCTAGGTGTGACAGGCAAGTAGCGAAGCTGCTTCTGTGCAACTTCAGTCATTACTTTTGTACCGTCTTCATTAATAACTTCGACAAATCCCGCCTTATCACATTTTAAGCACTTGTTCTCGTTGGCATGCTCTTTCCAGGAAAGCATGCAGTGGTCTGGACACATATCAATCTTCTTATAGTTTATACCAAGATCAGAAATCAATTTCTTAGAATGATACATATCCTTAGGCAATTTATGGGGTTGCGGAAGGACATTGCTGATCAATTTGATGAGGTCGTTGTAGCAATTACTGGAGAAGAAATACTTAGACTTAATTGCCATAAATCTAGTCATGAAATTGAGGACCGTCATTTTGGTGTGTTCATGCACCGGTTGTTCTGATGTCTTGAGACGCTCGAAGAACTGCTTTGCCTCCGTTGTAGGAGAATCCTCCGTCAATTCAGGATTTATGGCATCAAGCATCTCGGCCATCCTATCGACACCAGTGCTATCATCCCCATCTCGATCTTCTACAGCTTGAGAAGGTGTCTCGCCATGAAAGGTCCATAACTCATAACGTTGCATAAAACCATTTCGACACAAGTGGAACGTCAATGTCACTTTGTCGAAACACTTCGCATTTTGACATTTGATACATGGGCACCGCACCTTGCTGTTGTTTGACAACGAAAAAGCTCATTGTATGAAAGCACCCGTCTTAGTGAACCACTCATCTGAGTGACTCCCATCCTTTTTCCAACCAGTATACATCCAAGTGCGATCTTCAGCCATGTTTGAGGGTATACCTTCAAAGCAGATAAATCATTATTAGTTTCATTGTTATGTTATGTCACGGCCCTATAACTAGGCAGATAGGTCCTAAACCCACCCAAAAGTGACCGAGCGGAGCGTGCTCATGACGGGACGCGCGGTCTGGATCCGGACGAAATTTCGGCAGCATAACCCCGTTGTTCTCCACTGCACGCTCGAAAATGGTGCAGCAGAGAACAATAGGGTTATGCCGTCGAAATCTCGTCCAGATCCAGACCCGCGTCTCGTCACAAGCCACACCCCCTCGGTCGCTCCCAGGCTGTTCAAAAAGGGACAATTCCGAACCTTCACATCTCACATGCCAATAGCATGTGAGACGTGCCGATCCGAAATGGGTGACGCATTGCTATAGGTTACGTTCCTCATTTTCATTGTTAAGTCATTTACAAGAGGAAAGAACGAGAGAAAGAGGAGGAAAGTTGGTCTTAGATGACAATTCCACGTCCGGATCCACCATCTGCGCAATCACGGGTGATTGACTTCCTCACCATCGTCGTTCGCTTCTGTGTCGTCTTGACGCATACATTACGACTACAACTGTCTATATGGCACGGACGTATTTATTCCATGTCGTGTTGTGTCGGGCCGGGCCAGCCCAAAAACCCATATATTTACATATTAATAAACAAACCAACTAATAAAGAATTACAAATAATAAACAATTATTGATGAACGACATAATAAACTAACTAACTAATGATCACTCGGGATATAATATTAACCAGCATTATTGGACTATCCACAAAGATGAATGCCAGTGAGTAGCACTATAAAAAAGGAAAAATAACGAAATAGTTGTTTATTGTAGTAGTAGTTTGACATATCTGACATTGAAAAGTACCATTTTTACTTATAGGTATCGAATGAGGATGACAGTTTAGACCATGCCCAATAATCCCTTCAGTTTAGACCATGCCCAATAACCAAGTGCTGCAGTAAGCTATAACTGATACTGAAGAGTGATGACATGAGACTGTACTAGCCTGTTGTACTAACAATACATAATCAAAGTGCCTATTTGTCAGCCTTTTTGTTGGCACCAAAATAACAAACACATTGAAAAGGAACAGGAACCACGTGTAATAGCAACAAAAGCATATATGACATTCATATATTCAGTAAAGTATAAAGGATCCTTGGAAAACATAACATGTAAAAGTACCGAAATCTGTTATTCTTAACCAGTACACAGACAGGTTAACTGTGTACAGAGAGCAGCATAGCAGCAAAATGACTTTATCGTGAAGCATAAACAATTAAACGGTAACCTAAATATAGATGTATAGAACACCGTGTCAATAGTACAATAAGAAACAGTGATTCTATTAAACTCAAGCAGAATACGGAGCAGGCCATACAAACTAACAACGTTACCATCACCTAAGGACAAAGAATTCTGAATTCTCTAAAGCCTTAACAATGTTATGAACCTGGATCCTATTGAGATTACCAAAATTATACATAATACTGTGCTCATCATAAGGTAAGGAGGTTTTACACAAGATTAACATCATATACGTGCATTTAAGGACTACCATGTGCATTGTTGCATATTTCCACTCCAGGGATCAGTCATCCTACCAACTACGGGAGCCAAGATCCAAAGTCTTCTTTACCCACCAGCGACTAAATCGTCCTTCGTCCCATTCCCCCTGCCCTACATTACACTATCCATAGCGCCACCTCCCGACAACTCCAGACTCTACAGATACAAGATGTAGCAATAGTGGCGCAAGCAGGGGGCGGGATAACAAATGGTGGTTTTACACAAGTAAATGCCCCAGGACTTAGCGCATGAACGTGGGGAGGAGGAAGCGGCATACCTAGTTGTGGGGTCCTTCCCGGTTGACAGCGACGGCGTGACGGTGGCATGACCGGGGCAATGGCGCAGTGCAGCGCGTGGCGGTGGCTCGGAGCGGGGGCGGCGGCGCGGTGCGGCTCGGAGCAGGGGCGGCGGCGCGGCGCGGCGAGGAGCGGAAGCGGCGCGGCGAGGAGCGGGGGCGGCGGCGGCACGGGGAGGAGCGGGGGCGCGTAAATGAAAATGAAGAGGCGCGACCTGGTAAATAATCCCCAACTCTAATAGACAACGGTAACATGTCCACCATCGTCAATTATGGACCTATTGACGATAGTGTTTCCTAGCCGTCTTCTATAACCGCTCAGGTGGGCCAGGTTTTGGCCATTATTGACGACGGGCGTTAGTTGACGACGGTTGACCGTCGTCTTTAATTAATTGACGACGGTACTAGGTTAACCGTCGTCAATAACAGGCTCAAGTGGGCCGGGTTTCGACCCACATTGGCGACGGGCCATAATCGACGACGGTCAACTGTCGTCTTTAATTAATTGACAACTGTACTTGTTTAACCGTCGTCAATTACATCATAATTGATGACGGCTGAGAATGACTGTCATTAATAACATAGAAGATGACAGCCCTGTCATCTATTAATCTGGCCGTCGTCTATTATCGCGTTTCCTGTAGTGCAGGTCTGGCGGGAGAGGGGGAGGGGACCAGAGGAGGAAGTGGTGAGGCGGTGCATGGCGGCCGCAACAGCGAGCAGCGCCACGAGACACGAGCTCCGGCTTGATAGTGATGGCTCGGCGGAGGGCGGGTCTTGCTTGACAGAGATGGACACGGCCAGGTCCAGTCGGAGAGGGGGGGGGGGGGGCGGAGGAGGAAGCAGTGATGTGGTGCTAGGCCGTGGGCGAGCAGCGCCGCTGGTAGATCTGGGTGAGCAGCGCTGCCGTCCGGCTTGACGATTGATTTTGTTGTTCCGTGTGTGAATTAAACCCGTCGGTCTGCTCTGAAACTGATGGCCACATCGACTTAAAGCTCTCGGGGTGCTCGACCGACGACTTTACTAGTTAAGGCTGTCGGTTTCGGGAACCGACGCACCTACAGCTTAAAGCCGTCGGTACCCACACTATTAGAAGTTAAAGACGTCGAGTAAAAGCGTCGTGTAAAACTGTCAGTTCACCGATGTAGATAATCTATATGGCGGACATCCTATTCACCAATTCTTGTAGTGTATATGTATACTCCCCTGTTTCATTTTATTTTACGCTAGTTAGTCCATTTTAAACTAATCAGTGTCAAAATAAAATGAAACAGGAGATACCATTGCTTGCTTTTATCAGCCTCCGTTATAATTAACTCCTCAATGTCACTTGTATCAAGTAGATAAACGGAACAATCAAAGAGAAACCAAGAAGGTACTTCAATCCAAAGAGTAAATGAAACCTTCATAGAATAAATATAAGTACTCCCTTTGTTCTTAAATTGACGCATGAGGAAAATAATTTTAGTTTAACTTTAAACAATATTTGATGTCCTGATGATATTAATTGAGAATAGAGGGAGTATATAACAAGAACAAAGAATTTGAGATTTGAATCAAGTGATCGTCAATTGCGCAAAAGTTCTTTGCTTTGTTAAACATCTTGTTCTAACTTTTTTTTGTCCTAAGTCTACCCTGGCTATCTCCTATGGCCTTTATGCTTCTCCTTCATTTTTAAGCATTAGTAATTGTGCCCATCTAGAAAACAGCAAGAAAGATCAATAACCTCACAAGATGGCAATTGTGCCATGCATGGACTTAGCTTGACATAGAAATTATTGTTTTTCTATATTTGCAATGAAATGATAAGGCATATTCCTTTTATTATCATTACTATTCTACAGTTATGATTGTACATACACTACAGGAAACGCGATCATTTGCGACGGCATGTCTTTGGCCGTCGCATAGAAGGAGGCTGTCGCAAATAAACACTAATTTACGACGGCTATCGACGAAGCCGTCGCAAATAAGACTTTAGTTGCGACGGCCAAACCTAGGGCCGTCGCAAATAAAATAGCCGTCGCAAATAAAAACTTATTTTCGACGGCTGCAAAATGTACCATCACAAATAACATTAATTGTGACGGCCGTAAGTTAAGGCCGTCGCAATTAACGATGCCGTGGCAAATAAGGGCTAATATCGGCCGCATTGGACCCCAATACCTCGTTCTCTTCCACCGCCCCCAAACACGCCCGCCGCCGTGCCTGCCGCCGCCCTGCCGCGCCCCCACCGCCGTCCCGCCGCCCCCGTCGCGCCCCTGTGCCTGACGCCGCCCTGCCACGCCCCCGCCACCGGCCTGCCGCCGCCGCCCTCACCGCCCCCGGCCCCCGCCACGCCCCCGCCCCCGCGGTCCCTGCCGACGCCGCGCGCCGCACCCCGTCACCCTGTGCTGCCACCGATAGCAGTAAGCTTGATTCCAGTCCGTTAGATTTCTGAATGTCTGTATTTGAGAGGTTCACCTCAGTAATTTTTTTGCAGCTGCCGCAACCTCGAGTCTTACCACTGCAGGAGGCAAGAATAGTGGGAAGCTCAACTAAGTCTTAATAGATGAGTTATTTCTTCCAACCACGGTACTATTACTGATACTTTCTGAAAAATAAATATCCTGAGTACCTTCATTCATGTATGATGTGTGATTACTATGATGTTAGTATGTTGCTATAGTGTAAGCTGCTATCACACTACTACAAAAAGCATTTTTACAGGCGCCTCAATTTTTCAAACACAGGCGGTCCTTAAAAATATGCGACTGTGATGACGAATGATATAATAACCGTCTGTGATGAAAGAACAACACAGGCGGATTTTAAAGAACAACCGTCTGGGTAAATACATGATCTTCAGAATCGGTTCTTAATTAAGAACCGCCTGTAATGCAACGAACTTCACAGACGGATTTTAAGAAACAACCGTCTGGGTAAATACATGATCTTCACAGATGGTTATTAATTATTAACCGCCTGCAATGCCATGAACTTCACAGCCGGATTTTAAGAAACAACCGTCTGGGTAAATACATGATCTTCGTTGGCGGTTCTTGATTAATAACCGTCTGTAATGCAATGAACTTCACAGATGGATTTTAAGGAACAACCGTCTGAGTAAATACATGATCTTCGTTGGCGGTTCTTAATTAATAACCGTCTGTAATGCAATGAACTTCATAGCCGGTTCTTGATTAACAACGGCCTGAGAAGATCATGTATTTTCAGTGGCGGTCATTGTTTAATTATCATAAGCGGTTTTCATTGAAATTACAGGGATGTAGTTGCAATTATATATCACAGCCGCATGTAGTCGTGCAGGCAAAATTGTATCAGGAAAAAAACACAGATGAGCTAGCGGATACTAGTACAGTAATGCATTATAGGAAATGCTCGATCACCAGTGAGGCTGGCTTAATTGTGATAATACACCATTAGAGGCTTTACAATTGTTCAAAGATAATTTCTTTACACACTGAACAAAAATCATGCTACATTCATTGTAGATCGACGATGAAGCTCCCATCGATCAATCTAAATTGTACCGTCCTGCTTGCTCCCGAACACGTCTCTTATATTCCGCTGGATCCTGAAAATATTGACATTATTTAAATTAACAAATGTCGAAGGAGGAATGAATAACAACCTACATTGGTCACTAAGTCAAAGTGTCATCTAACCTTGATAAGTAGATTATAGCAATCATTTTCAACATCAGGCACATTTGGCTGATGCAGCAAACGCTGAACTTCAAGTAGTATAGTTTTGATTGTAAAAGCACTGCACCACCCCTACGAAATATAATTTAAGCAATATAAGAAACCAATTCAAATAAGTTCGAAAAAAATTATAAGTAATAATTACATGAACAAAATAGGTCTATCTTACAGTCTCTTGATCAAGAATCCCGATGCAGAGTGCTCCCGAACGATGGACATTTGGGTGGAAGAACCCAATTGGAAAGGAGCATCTTGGAGGCACCAAGGGATAGTCCTCAGAGAAGGAGATTGTCAGGGGGTAGTAACCATCTTCCCATTCAGTCTGCAAAAGAAATTTATTAATAGGAGGACGATAGTTAAACTCATATTGTGCTTGTTCTTCATGACTTACCCCTTCTTTACCGGGGACGATGCACTGCCACTTCAATAAATCTCCCGATTCAGGCTTCGCAGAGAAACCCTACGCGGAGAAATTGAAAATACCAAAAACAAACAACACGGAAAAACAAACTACAGTTAAGTTCATCAGTCCATTACAGATACATATGTATATACAACCATGTGACCGGTGTGCCATATGTACATACATGGGGATGGTTCTTGCGCCACGCCAAGCGCTCCTCCTTCAATCGGCTACACGCCCGAGACATCATTATCTGAAGAAAGACCAAACTTCCAAACTTCCAAATCATTGAGTCCAAACGCATATGTACACAAATGCAAAAGGACACAATCCATATACCAACATTGTTCTAAGTTGATTTCAGAAGATACAAATATATACAATATATATCATCTCGCATTGCTATATACATTTTTTTCCAGCATTGACATCTTCTCGCATATAGGGTTTCAAATTCTTTTTAATGCTTCTCTCTACGCGCTTGATGTTTTCTGGTTCGGTGAAAAGGTACATCTCTTCATACTGATTATATTCCTCTTCATTATCTCCCACATCGTCAACCCCAACAATATTTTGCTTTCCAGAAACAACTACGTGCAACTTCTCAGTTTCTGGATCTTGAACATAAAAAACTTGTGCAACATTATCGGCGAGAACCCACAGGTCATCTTTGTAACCCACTTTATTCAAGTCTACCTGTGTCAGTCCGTAATTGTCCACTTTCAAACCATCAGGATGTTTGACCCATTGGCACTTAAATACGGGCATTACCATTCTTTCGCCATAATCGAGTTCCCATATTTCCTCTATGAACCCGAAGTATGTGGTCTTCTGCCCTTGTGAATCATAAGCCTCAATACGAACACCACTATTTTGTGCAACACTCTTACCGTCTTTTTCTTTAGTGTAAAATGTGTAACCATTGATGTCATATGCTTGCCATGATGTTACCAAAGCAGATGGGCCACAAGCTAACTTTTTCATTGTTGCCTCTTCTATAGTGTTTCCGTATGATATATTTTTGTCCATTAACCATTCAGTGAAACATCTTCTGTGCTCTTTCATGATCCAGTCCTCTTTGCGATCTTGGTTTTTATCAAGAAGCTCAATTTGGTGTTCCTCGATGTACGGCTCAGCTATTGCGAGCTGTTGTAGTACACCAAAATGTGCACGGTGTACATTCTTGTAATCTTGAACAATAAAAGTTTTCTTACCCACTTTGCCTCTCCCACATAGTCTACCCTCATGTACCGGTATAGGCACACCCATCGATTTTCCATCTTTGATGTAATCAGCGCAACCCTCAATCACTTCTTCAGTGGTGTATCCTTCCATAATTGAACCCTCTGGGTGAGCACGGTTCCACACATAACCTTTTAATACTCCTAAATATCTCTCCAACGAAAACATATGATGTAAATATAGTGGCCCCAATGCTTTTATCTGATCAACAAGATGTATGATTAGGTGTACTTGCATATCAAAAAAGGATGGTGGGAAACACATCTCAAGCTTGCACATTGTCTCGACGATGTATGTTTTCAGATAGTCTAAATCTTCACGTGCTATCACCTTTTGCGATATTGCATTGAAGAAGTAACACAAACGTGTGATGACAACTTTTATATGCTCAGGTTTGATTACTCTTATTGCAATGGCAAGGAAAACTGTCATCATCATATGACAGTCGTGAGAATTATAACCGAATAAAGACAAGTCTTTCATCGAGACTAGTTTGCGGATATTGGATGAGAAACTTGTGGGCACTTTGATCCCACGCAAGCATTCGCAAATTGCTTTTTTCTCTTCTAGCGTCAAGTTGTAGCTGGCTGGGGGAAGGTAATGCTTCCCGTTCGCCTTTTCTACTGGATGAAGCTCTGGTCTCAAATCAAGATTTACTAGGTCCATACGTGAATTTAATCCATCCTTTGTCTTCCTCGGCATGTCCAGCAAGGTCCCAATGATGCTGTCAAATACATTCTTTGTAACGTGCATCAAATCAATACTATGGCAACATTCCAGATTCTTCCAATACGGAAGATACTTGAAAAAAATTGATTGTTTCTTGAAAGCCATGTCAGTTGTATCATCCGAAGATGTATTTTTCTTTCTCTTAATTCCTTTACTCTTTTTTCCCTTACCGAAAGCAATATGAATGTTCTTGACCATTTCAAACACAAGTTTTCCACTGTAAGGTTTCGGTGCAGTATCTTTTTCGATTTTGTTATCAAATTGTTCTTTCATCTTCCTATACTTGTGTGTATCTGTCAAGAACCGTCGATGTCTCATGTACACCGTCTTTCTGGATGAAGTGAGGTATAGATATCCAGTTCTATCCACGCACCTAACGCAACCTTTCTTCCCTTTCATTTGTCCCGATAATGTAAATAGTCCGGGATAATCATGCATGGTAACGAATATCATTGCTCTTAGCGTGAAATACTCCCGCTTGTACTCATCCCATGTACGTACCCCTTCATTCCACAATTTCGCCATATCTTCCATTAAAGGTTCCAAGAACACATCAATTTCGATGCCGGGTTGTTTCGGACCTTGGATAAGAACAGATAATAAGATATATTTCCTTTTGTGACACAACCACGTCGGTAGGTTGTACATAGTTAATACCACGGGCCATGTGCTGTGTATGCTCCTTTTTTCACCAAACGGATTCATTCCATCTGTACCCAAGGCAAACCTCACATTTCTGATTTCCTTCGCAAATTCTGGATACTGAATATCAAAATTTTTCCACTGCGTTGCATCACCAGGGTGTCGTATATGTTTTTCATTCTTCTTGCGTTCCTCGGAATGCCAACGCATAAGTTCAGCCTCCCTAGGGTTTGAGAACAAACGCTTCAAGCGATCAATTACCGGAAGGTACCACATCACCAATGCAGGAATTTTTCTCTTATTCTTCCCGTCTGCATCGCCAGAAGTATCGTCATCGTCACCTTCAGGACCAATAATAAACTTCTTATTCTTCTGAGTCTTTTTCATGTTGGTAACATACTGGTGATTGTAGTCCTTCTTATATCTACTGACACCACAAATGGGGCATCTAGTTGCGAGCTCATGCTCTTTGCGATACAGAATACAATGGTTCACACAAGCGTGTATTTTTGTCACACCTAGTGCCATCGGGCAAAGAAGTTTCTTCGCTTTATAAGTGCTTCTAGGCAGTTTATTTGGATTTGGAAGAATTTCTGCCAGAAGATTCAAAAGATCAGAGAAACTACAATCGGACCATCCGTGCGTAGCTTTCAACTTTAGTAGTTCTAAGACTGCACGCAATGTAGTAAACTCTTTATCACAACCATTTGATTCATCATATAAAAGCTCTGTGGCCGCATTCTGCAATGTCTCCATTTTACTTAAACCTTTGCTTGCTCCCATAGAAGTCAGTACATATGGTTCAATGTGACGCAACATCTCCTCACAATCGAACTCATCATCATCATCACCAGCTTGATTGTCACTACCATCATCGATATGAACATTATCATCATCTGAGCCTCTCTCATCATCTTTATCCACATCATGTGTATCTAACTCACCATGCTCTGTCCATATTGTGTAGTTATTTTTGAAACCTCTTTTCACCAAATGAGATTGGATTACTATAGTATCCGTCCAAGCAATCTTATTTTCGCAGTCGATACATGGACATAATATGTCATCTATCTTTTGCAACTTCGCATGTCTCTTGGATGCTTCAATAAAATTTGCAACATTACGAATGTACATAGGATCGGGTCTTGGCATGTTATACATCCACGCTCGACGGTCCATGCTTCAATAATAGAATTTTTTGTCAGATTTACAAAATTTGGCCACAAATATTCTCTAAAGGTCTTCTATAAAATGAATTTACAGAGACATAACAAGTATGATTAGGGCGACTAATGTAGGAGACGGGCGACGTCTTGAGGCGGACGGAGTCAAAGGGGGAAACAGGCCCAGCAGCATGGGCTAGGTCTGGGTGGGATCCAGTCCGTTATATCGGGAAACAAGGCCCAGATGCATCTTATATATATTACAATAGCATCTGTTAATTAAACATCATATTCATGTCACATAATAGGTACAAAAAGAAACAATCCATATAGTCCATACATCAATATACCAGAACACAATCCATACAGTCCTTACACATGCAAAAGGACATAATCCATATACCAGAACACACAAAACTAACAGCTTATCAGCTAATGAAAATATACAAAGAAAAAGTAAGGAAACTACATTTACCTTGCAGAGGCGTCAGCACGGTGGGGAGGCGTCAGCACGGTGGGCCGGCTGGGTGGAGAAGTGGCGGTGCGGGGTTAAGCGGCGGCGCGGCAGTATGGGCTGGGCGGCGGAGCGGCGGCGCGGCGCAGGGGAAATTTCAACAGCCTGGCGGCGTCGATATAAATTCTCCAGGGTTGCGTTTTGACTGCGGTGAGGGGTCCTTATATAGACGTAGGTTTTTCACAGGCGGTTTTTAACTTTATCGCAGGCGGGTTTTACTTACCAACCGCCTGGATGATGTTTATTAATTAAGAAGTAAATATCTTCACAGGCTGTTGGTACTTAATAACCGCCAGGGAAGATTTTTATCTCAGGCGGGTATTACTTAACAACCGTCTAAGATAATGCCAACTGAACAAAATATTTTTAAAACTTGTATAGCTGACGTTGAAATGTTTTGGTAAATATCAAATTAATTTCTACTCACATATTATTCACATTTGTGTATCTCATAAAAAAAGATCTTTCACTCAAAATTGTTGGTACGAACATATTTGCATAATTTATACATGTATGAATTTTTTTAATTTTTTAAAAAGCACTCCAACATGTCAAACTTCAAATTATCCACCAGTATTCATTGACACTTGATTGAAATATGTACAAAACACAAGAAAAATGTACAAGAACACTTGATTGAAATCCTAAAACTACACTACGGCCCCGCCTCCTCCATCCTCTCCGCCAGCTTCTCAAACCAAGCCAAGCGGTCCTCCTCCGACTCGTCGTCGTCGTCGTCGTAGTCGTCACCATGGTGGTGGTCGCCGTCGTCGGTGGACGACTCGTCGTCGCCGTCGTCGGTGGACGACTCGTCGTCGCCATCGTCGGTGGACGACTCGTCGTCGCCGTCGTCGGAGGACGACTCGTCATCATCATCGTCATCATCATCGTCGTCGTCGAAGTCGTCCTCCTCCTCCTCCTCCTCCTCCGGTGACGATGCAGCAGGAGAGAGGGTCGGCTTCTCCGGCTGAGCTGATTGCTCCGGCTGTACCGGTGGCTCCAGCTGCACCGGAGGTGGAACGCGCTGGTCGTCATTCACCCTCTCGGGGGAGCTGCAGCGTATCCGCTTGCAGGGTGGCTGCCTCGGCGGGCTAGGTGGCGGAAGGTTGGCCATGGCTGTGGTGGTTAATCGGCGGCGGGCTAGGAGAGGTGGAACGATGGAAGAAGAAGAAAGGAGTGGAGAAAAGTTTTGTGCTTGTCCATAACCGACGACGCGCCTTATATAGGTCTGTGCGGAGTAGACGAGGGAGCGGTTCGTTTCCCGCGCATTGAACTCTTTGCAGACCTCGTGCGGCGCACAATTAAACCACTGTGGAAGACGATCTTGAGAGATCCTTGCACGCGTCCCTGCACCACGGCTTCTCAACTTCTCCGCAGACCTCGTGCGGCGCGTCAGTTAATTAACACTTCTCAGGCCGTTAATTAACATATTGTAGTTTCAAAAATGATTATCTCAGGCGGTTATTACTTATAAACCGCCTGAGAAAAAAGAAGTAAAAATCTTCACAGACGGTTGGTACTTAACAACCGTCTACAAATATGTTTATCTAAGGCGGGTATAACTTAACAACCGCCTGGGATAATGCCCGATACTGTTCTTCAGTTTCCTTATCCCTTGCTTCTTTTTTATTTAGATTCCAATATAAATACTCAAACATGTTTAGATTCTGCAAATTGTGTCCAAATTCGATAATTCTTTCTTCTACATTTGTATAAAATTAACATCTACCACCTGAACAAAATATTTTTAAAACTTGTATAGCTGACATTGTAATGTTTTGGTAAATATCAAATTAATTTCTACTCACATATTATTCACATTTGTGTATCTTATAAAAAAAAGGTTCCTTCACTCAAAATTGTTGGTATGAACATATTTGTATAATTTATACATGTATGAATTTTTTTAATTTTTTTAAAAGCATTCCAACATGTCAAACTTCAAATTATCCACCATTCTAACTAAATGCTCATATTCATATGAGGCATTCATCAAATTATGAACACACATTGATTCCAAAAAATTTAAAAAAATATGAAAAAATTCGTAGATGTTGGTATGATGATTAAAAATGTCCACTGAAAAAATAAATGAAAAAAGCATTATATTCATCAAGATAGAAAAATGAAAAATAGCATTTGTTGTATGTTTTTTATGTTCTGACAAATTTAAAAGGATTTATGAAGTGAAATTTAATGGTAACCTTTACTTATGAATAATATTACAAGAAAGTGGATTTTTGCCTTTTTAAAGGACCACATTTAATCAAGAATATTAAATAAGAAGAAGTAAATATCTTCACAGGCGGTTATTGCTTAACAACCGCGTGAGATAATGCTCGATACTGTTCTTCAGTTTCCTTATCCCTTGCTTCTTTTTTATTTAGATTCCAATATAAATACTCAAACATGTTTACATTCTGCAAATTGTGTTCAAATTCGATGATTCTTTCTTCTACATTTGTATTAAACTAACATCTACCAACTGAATAAAATATTTTGTTCATTGCGCATTGAACTCTTTGCAGACCTCGTGCGGCGCACAATTAAACCACTGTGGAAGACGATCTTGAGAGATCCTTGCACGCGTCCCTGCACCACGGCTTCTCAACTTCTCCGCAGACCTCGTGCGGCGCGTCAGTTAATTAACACTTCTCAGACCGTTAATTAACATATTGTAGTTTAAAAATGATTATCTCAGGCGGGTATTACTTATAAACCGCCTGAGAAAAAAGAAGTAAATATCTTCACAGGCGGTTATTGCTTAACAACCGCCTGAGATAATGCCCGATACTGTTCTTCAGTTTCCTTATCCCTTGCTTCTTTTTTATTTAGATTCCAATATAAATACTCAAACATGTTTAGATTCTGCAAATTGTGTCCAAATTCGATGATTCTTTCTTCTACATTTGTATAAAATTAACATCTACCACCTGAACAAAATATTTTTAAAACTTGTATAGCTGACATTGTAATGTTTTGGTAAATATCAAATTAATTTCTACTCACATATTATTCACATTTGTGTATCTCATAAAAAAAAGTTCCTTCACTCAAAATTGTTGGTATGAACATATTTGTATAATTTATACATGTATGAATTTTTTTAATTTTTTTAAAAGCATTCCAACATGTCAAACTTCAAATTATCCACCATTCTAACTAAATGCTCATATTCATATGAGG
Source organism: Tuctoria greenei (assembly GCA_036927565.1). Classification (NCBI taxonomy): domain Eukaryota; kingdom Viridiplantae; phylum Streptophyta; class Magnoliopsida; order Poales; family Poaceae; genus Tuctoria; species Tuctoria greenei. The sequence goes on from JAYESD010000005.1 coordinate 194,067,110, forward strand.
CATTCATCAAATTATGAACACACATTGATTTCAAAAAATTTAAAAAAATATGAAAAAATTCGTAGATGTTGGTATGATGATTAAAAATGTCCACTGAAAAAATAAATGAAAAAAGCATTATATTCATCAAGATAGAAAAATGAAAAATAGCATTTGTTGTATGTTTTTTATGTTCTGACAAATTTAAAAGGATTTATGAAGTGAAATTTAATGGTAACCTTTACTTATCAATAATATTACAAAAAAGTGGATTTTTGCCTTTTTAAAGGACCACATTTAATCAAGAATATTAAATAAGAAGAAGTAAATATCTTCACAGGCGATTATTGCTTAACAACCGCCTGAGATAATGCCCGATACTGTTCTTCAGTTTCCTTATCCCTTGCTTCTTTTTTATTTAGATTCCAATATAAATACTCAAACATGTTTAGATTCTGCAAATTGTGTCCAAATTCGATGATTCTTTCTTCTACATTTGTATAAAATTAACATCTACCATCTGAACAAAATATTTTTAAAACTTGTATAGCTGACATTGTAATGTTTTGGTAAATATCAAATTAATTTCTACTCACATATTATTCACATTTGTGTATCTCATAAAAAAAAGTTCCTTCACTCAAAATTGTTGGTATGAACATATTTGTATAATTTATACATGTATGAATTTTTTTAATTTTTTTAAAAGCATTCCAACATGTCAAACTTCAAATTATCCACCATTCTAACTAAATGCTCATATTCATATGAGGCATTCATCAAATTATGAACACACATTGATTCCAAAAAATTTAAAAAAATATGAAAAAATTCGTAGATGTTGGTATGATGATTAAAAATGTCCACTGAAAAAATAAATGAAAAAAGCATTATATTCATCAAGATAGAAAAATGAAAAATAGCATTTGTTGTATGTTTTTTATGTTCTGACAAATTTAAAAGGATTTATGAAGTGAAATTTAATGGTAACCTTTACTTATCAATAATATTACAAGAAAGTGGATTTTTGCCTTTTTAAAGGACCACATTTAATCAAGAATATTAAATAAGAAGAAGTAAATATCTTCACAGGCGGTTATTGCTTAACAACCGCCTGAGATAATGCCCGATACTGTTCTTCAGTTTCCTTATCCCTTGCTTCTTTTTTATTTAGATTCCAATATAAATACTCAAACATGTTTAGATTCTGCAAATTGTGTCCAAATTCGATGATTCTTTCTTCTACATTTGTATAAAATTAACATCTACCACCTGAACAAAATATTTTTAAAACTTGTATAGCTGACATTGTAATGTTTTGGTAAATATCAAATTAATTTCTACTCACATATTATTCGCATTTGTGTATCTCATAAAAAAAAGTTCCTTCACTCAAAATTGTTGGTATGAACATATTTGTATAATTTATACATGTATGAATTTTTTTAATTTTTTTAAAAGCATTCCAACATGTCAAACTTCAAATTATCCACCATTCTAACTAAATGCTCATATTCATATGAGGCATTCATCAAATTATGAACACACATTGATTCCAAAAAATTTAAAAAAATATGAAAAAATTCGTAGATGTTGGTATGATGATTAAAAATGTCCACTGAAAAAATAAATGAAAAAAGCATTATATTCATCAAGATAGAAAAATGAAAAATAGCATTTGTTGTATGTTTTTTATGTTCTGACAAATTTAAAAGGATTTATGAAGTGAAATTTAATGGTAACCTTTACTTATCAATAATATTACAAGAAAGTGGATTTTTGCCTTTTTAAAGGACCACATTTAATCAAGAATATTAAATAAGAAGAAGTAAATATCTTCACAGGCGGTTATTGCTTAACAACCGCCTGAGATAATGCCCGATACTGTTCTTCAGTTTCCTTATCCCTTGCTTCTTTTTTATTTAGATTCCAATATAAATACTCAAACATGTTTAGATTCTGCAAATTGTGTCCAAATTCGATGATTCTTTCTTCTACATTTGTATAAAATTAACATCTACCACCTGAACAAAATATTTTTAAAACTTGTATAGCTGACATTATAATGTTTTGGTAAATATCAAATTAATTTCTTCTCAGACGTGAAATTTTAATTAACGATGAACACAGTTGAAGAACACACAAGATACTCATTCATTAACAATATGCACATCTCACAAAAGAACACACAAGATGCACAATATTTACACAAGAACACACAAGAACACAAAAGATACACAAGTAATATTCAATCACATAGATGAAAAAAGATAGATTTCATTCATTAACGATATTTACAAAACAGAAGCAACTAAAAACAACAAAAAGAAAAACTAATTAAATCCTACTCCTACTCCTCTTCCATCTCCTCCTCCTCGTCCTCCGGCGGCGACTCCAGCACCGGTGCAACAGGAGACAGGGCCGGCTGCACCGGCTGCACCGGCGGTGCAACCCCGAGGTTGCTAGCCGTCGCCTCCACCAGCGTTCTACGACCCTCGGGGCCATGAACCTGGGCCATCGTCGCGAACAGAATGTCGAGACGATCAGCCACCCCCACGAGGGCGTAGAGGTAGTGGCCCAAGGTACCCATTCCAGTATACTCTGGAAGGGTACCCAGCCCCAAGGCACTCATGGCGCGAGACGTATTGTTGTACGCCTCTCGCGCCATGAGGAGGCGCTGCTCGGCGTTGATCTTCTCGGGGGAGCTGCAACATTGTTTCTTGCAAGGTGGCTCCCTCGGAGGGCTTGGCGGCGGAAGGTCGGCCATAGTGGTGTTGGGTCGTCGGAGCGGAGGAAGACGAAGAAAACAAGAGGATTCAAAGTGAGCGATGCGCTTGTGAGCGATAGCGCGTCTTTAAGGCCGCGCGGAGTGGAAAAGAAAGGTCGCGCACGCGTGACATGGTCACTGACGTGTGGGACCGGGTCCACATGTCAGTGACCGCGGATTAAGTCAGGGGATCCTCATCCCGGTTGGTGAGGGGTCTTTATGTAGGCGTTCATCAAATTAAGAAGAAGTAAATATCTTCACAGGCCCATGTTTAACTCAGGCGGGTGTTACTAACCAACCGCCTGAGATAATTGTATCTTCTCAGGCGGTTGGTAAGTAAAATCCGACTGAGGTAACAGTCTTCCCTGACGGTCGGTACTTAAAATCCGCCTGAGAAAATGTGAGTCTATATATACCCCTCGGCAGCATTGGAAAAACCTAACCCGGGCGAAACACTTAGACGCCGTTAGGCTGCCAAAATTTCGTTTGCCGCCAAGTGTTCCCCCTCGTCACTTCCAGGTACGCCGCCGAGCTTCGCCGTCGCCGAGCTTCGCCGTCGCCGCCGAGCTTCGCCCTCCTCACTTCCAGGTACGCCGAGCGAAGCCATTTCCGTCGCCGCCGAGCTTCAAGGTAAACCCTAAACCCTTCGACCTTCCATCCTCCTTCGCCGTGCCGCCTCCCTCCCCGCCCTCGCTGCCGCCTTGCATATCCTTGGTTAGGGTTCGGGAATTAGATAATGGTAGGCATCCTTGGTTAGAGTTCGGTGGAATTCGAAAAACTGTCAAGTTCGGTGGCATCTTTGGTTAGGGTTCGGTGGGGCAAGATTTATGTGGATGGTTATATCACGATAAATTGGTAGTTGGTTCTGTGTGTCTGAAACTGTTCTGACACATTAGTGGTAAACATGATTCTAGACTCTAGTAACAGCAGTATATTCCCTATTTCTGTCATCGGCCTTGCATATGCCACATAATTCTTTATTAGGGGCAAGATTTAGCTATATTTGGTTAAGTTGACCAAATTTGGCTAATTTTGGCTAAGTTACATTAGATATAGTTATACTTGACTAATTTTGACTAAGTTATGCTATATTTAGCTATATTTGGCTACTTTTGCTTAGAGTTAGCTATGCTAGACTAAGTTTGGCTAAGTTTGCTTTTATTTCTCTAAGTTTCATTTGAGCAATTGTAGCTAATCTGTGCTACCAAAGATGTCTGCACTTGTGGCTCCATCAGCTTCATTTGAGCAATTGTACCTAATCTGAGCTACCAAAGTTATGCTATATTTAGCTCTGAAGCCAAACAAAAGTTGCTGGCCAACTCATTTGTGATTCCAGGAGCATCCTCACGCCCATATCTAGGTAACACTAGGTGTGGCGATGGAGTCTGAGCATATGATGCCGATCTCTATGATACAAGAATTTAGTTAGACCTATATAACTTCAAAAATGTGTTTTGGCTAAATTTACTTAATTGAGCCAAAATTGAGAAAATTTGTTTTAAATATGACCAAATTTAGTTATGCCATTTATTAGATTTTTTGTCTTATTAGATCTAGCATGGAAAGCCCTAAGAAGACTGGTCCTGATTGTAACAACAAAGAAGACAATATGGAGTTTACTGACTCCAGCAGTTCAGGCTCCTATCACAGTCCTTCGGATCCTTTTCCGAATATAAAAATTAAAAAGACTTCAATGGATCTAGACCCGGAATATGATCCTGCCGACGAGGTATGGATCACGAATCTTAACTTCAGCAGTTCAAGTTAATGTTGGTTGTCAAGTATACGAAGTCTTATAATTTTTTTCTACCTAGATTAATCTCGAAGACAATGAGGTGACATCGGCTCCTAAAACCGCAGAAGGTTCACCAATGGATGAATCCTCAGCTTCACTCAAGCGGAAACGAGGGCAACGAGGTCCCAATAAGGGTCTATTGGACCGCATCATGTACATAACAAGGGTCGGTCCAAGTGGGCTTCCCCAAGAACCACTGGATTCAGTTACCAAGTACCGTAATGCATGCGGTTTTCTTGTTAGGGAGGTTGTGCCGATCACAACCGAGAATTGGAGGAAATTACCCGAGCAGACCAAGAATGAGTTGTGGGAAAAGATAAAGAAACAATTCAAGTTCCCGAAAGGCACAGAAGAAGCTGTAAAGAAAGCAACATTGGTCTCTTGCGGCAAGAAGTTTCGATGCTGGAAGAGTGAAATGAATGCTTATGTTAAGGCCAATAAGGTCCCTAGCCCGAGGAAGATGGGAAAAATCACACAAGCTCAGTGGCAAGAGTTTGTTCGTCAAAAGAGCACACCTGATGCTAAAGCTCTAAGTGCAACTAGGTCAGAGCTTGCAAAAAAGAACAAATACCATCATCGCTTGGGGTCTGCCGGATATGGCCCCAAAGTCCAGAAATGGAATAAGATAATAGACGAAATTCTTAGTAAGGGCAATCCTCACCCATTAGAAGGGTGCGATGAGCGAACTCAACGCTGGGTCTTTGCTCGGTCAGGTTTGACCAGCGAGGGCAAACTTGAAAAGCCCGACTCTCTGAATGAAGTAGAGGATAAAATGAAAGAAGTAATTGAAAAGCAACAGAAGGGTCTCTTCAAGCCGAAGAGGGAGAATGACCAACTTACCGCTATCTTGGGAAACCCTGAACACAGCGGACGGGTTCGAGCGGTCTCTTCTCAAATGTCTTGGCTAGATGGTTTCCCTAAAGATAAAGACACATATAGAAGACGTGAGAAGTTTAAGAAAACACTTGATGAAACAATTGCTCAAAAGGTCAAAGAAAATATGCAAGAAATAATGGAACAACTTAGACAATCAGGACAATTAGTGGCACCGAGTACAATGATGGTTCCGGTGCAAAAGGAGCAATTAGTATCTCCAACTGCCTACCCTAGCAGCGTTGGTTCCGTGCCAGGCTCAGGGTCAGCCCATAAGTTCCCTGTCGATGATATTGCTAACGACAAATCTTGTCGTCTTCTTGTCCCGATAGGCAGAGCAGGGAACAAAACCAAACAGGTTGCCACTGCTATGTCAAAGCCTGATCGTGACTTCAACGGGAGTCCACTTCCGTTGTATTATTCTGTGGTGCAAGTTCTTCAGATCATTGATAATGATTATGAAGATTATGAAATAGACCACGTCACACCTGAGGGGATCGCGACTCTGGGGCAGGCTGTCAACCAATTAATCCTTTGGCACCGACGCGATATCGTGTTGGACGATGAGCCAATTTCTAGCCCTGTCGCATCTCCAAATACTGCAACCCCATCTTCTAAGGCGAAAGTGCATGAAGATCCACTCCCAGTCCGGGAAGATCCACTCCCCCTATGTCTGAGCAAGGATGATGATATCCAAGAGCAACAAGTTGGACAACAACTTCAAGCAGTACCAGAGCAAGCTGTTGCTAGTAAAGAGCAACTAGTTGAGCAACAGCTTGAAGTAGTACTAGAGCCAGCTGCTGGGAGTAAAGAGCAATCAGTTGAACAACAGGTTCAACAACAAGCCAGTGTCCAACTTCCGACGACTACTCCTCGATCATCAGTGCCTGTCAAAGTTAGCTCATACGAAAATAAGAAACCTTCATCAGAAGTGACAAAGTATTTGGAAGCTATGAAGGAAAATATTAGAAAATCGAGTGCATCTCGTTCTTCTCATGAGCCAGCATTAGAAGATATCGAGGAGTGGGAAGAAGACGGTGTCATGTATAATCGGCGGACGGCTTTAGTTAAACCAGGAGTTCCAATATACAAGCTTGAGGATGTTCCTCCTAAATTTGAGAATGGGAAGCCGTTAATGACATCCGTACAACTTAGCAAACAACCCGTCGCGCTCAGAAGAATGCATGAGTGGTACATCACTGCCAGCACAAAATATGGTCTTGATTGCGTCACATTTCGTATTCCAAAAGAAGCATTCTGGAGCACTGGAGTAGATAAACGAGTCATTTTATTTGACGAGCTGCTTTCCCTTTTCCATCGGGGCATGCTCGAAATCAACCTGCTGCTCGTCTGGTGCTTGTAAGTGCTCTAATATTTTGTATTTGCTTTTCTTACTACACGCATACGCATTTCATGAGATTATAACAATTCTGGACTTCTTCAATAGGATGCAATACATGGATAATGAAAAGTTGGCGCACAAGACAGGTATCCTTGACCCTACTAGGATTGCAAAGTCGCTATTCGACGTCCAGGCAAATCGAGAATCAAGCCAGTACAAACACATGAAAAAAAAGATTTTGAAAGAGCAATTGCAAAACTTAAGAAGGATAGAAAGGCAGAAGTTGCAGCTTACATAGGACATGCGATGTTTAACTTTGTCAGAGACGGCCAGGACCTCGTAAAGGCTCCGTACCACTTCGAGTAAGTTCGACACATGGCATTGAAATAGCAATTATTGGTAATTGTTAACACGTGTGTTTGTATGTTTGCAGTAATCACTACATAATGATCTTCATCAAGCCAACGCAGGGAATGGCAACAGTCTTGGACTCGGCCGATTACCCACCAGATCGTTACAAAGATTTCCTTTCCATTTTGAAAAAGTACGTTTATTCAATAATTTTAATTTACGCACATTTAGAATGTGTTGACAAGTTTTATATGACATTTCTTGTATTACAGCGCTTGGCGGTTTTACGCAGAACAGCTTGGCGGTCAGAGACCTCCTAATACGAATGCATTGGACATTAAAACGTATTATGCTTGTCCGAAGCAGCCTGCTGGGAGTGTCTTATGCGGGTATTATGTATGCGAGCATCTTCGGACCGCCGCCGTATATAGAGTCAATCGTGAGGATGTAAGTTATCCTTAATGTCAATACCTTATTTTCTTACTTTTGTGTTTCATTTTCATTGTAACTAGCATAGTTTAATGCTTATATTCTCTGCTGTTCAATATTACCAGAAACATTATTTTCATATTTTGATTCCAACTTCAAAATTCAATTGCTCATAGTACAACTGCTCCAAAAATACCTACTAAATTCTTGTATACTCTCACTTTGATCTATACTTTGAGATTGTTCAAACCAACACATTCTAAACCTTGTTATGTGTTATATTGCAGCACAAGAAGAATCTGAACGAAGAATGACCGGTTTGTAGAAGTATTCCTGATGGAGGAGCCGACAGGATTGCTTCTGAACTCTGTCAGTTCATTCGTCGCGAAATTTTGCACAAAACGGGGAAGTTCTTTGATAAGAGAGGTTCATCAGCTGATGTGCCAGAACTTTGCGACTATACCAATCTAAACAGTTTTTAGTGAAAACTTGTAAACTTTGAGATGAAATTGTATCTGTAACTTGTGTGTATGTATATTGTTTTAGTGAAATTGACTTCTGTGATGATAATATTGTTGTCTTTTGTTCTGTGATGATTGTTGTTTTTTGTTCTGTGATTATATTGAATTGACCTGGAAATTAGAAATAACAGCAGTAGTACTGCATGACTGTGAAAAACAATTATCACAGGCGGCTAGATACAAGTAAAGAAACATCTGTGATAACCTAATTTTCACAGGCGGTGTCTGTTATGGTAGAAACCGGCTGCGTTAAAGGGTCTTCACAGACGGCTGATATAGGTAAACTCCGTCTGTGATAACACCATTATCATAGACGGGTTAGTTATGCTTCAATAACCGTCTGTAAAGACACATTATCATTGACGGTTAGTTATGCTTCAAAACCCGCCTGTGAAGACATATTATCATAGGCGGTTAGTTATGCTTCAAAATCCGTCTGTGAATACAAATTATCATAGACGGTTAGTTATGCTTCAATACCCGACTGTGAAGACTCATTATCATAGGCGGTTAGTTATGCTTCAAAATCCGCCTGTGAAGACAAATTATCATTGGCGGTTAGTAATGCTTCAATACCCGTCTGTGAAGACTTCTTATCATAGGCGGTTAGTTATTCTTCAATAACCGTCTGTGATAAGACGTTTATCACAGACGGTTATATATGCTGCACGACCCGTTTGTGATAAAGTATTTTCATAGACGGCTAGCCTAAGTAAAGAACCGCCTATGATAATCGGTCTTCACAGGCGGCTATCCTTAGTGAAGAACCGCCTATGATAATTAGTCTTCACAGGCGGTTTCACTTCTCCGCCTGTGAAATTGCGGATTATCACAGACTCTTCGTTTCAAGCGGTTTTAAAAGCCGTCTGTGATAATAGGTTTGGAGCCGCTTGTGATGAGGCTTATTGTAGCAGTGTCATGTTCAATTTTCGGAATGCAAGTAGTTTCACATGTTCACTTATGATTTCGTTGTAGCACATGTATTTGGGGTGAATGATCAAGTGATGTAACAGATCTTAATGCATGCTTTGAGGCAGAAGGGATGAATGGAGACAATTCTCTTGATACTAATGCTTTAACTAGCTGGACTATGTTTTAGTTTCTAGGCACTCTCTCTTTTGGCCTTTTTCCTTTATGGAACCACTTTCTACCTTCAAGGTAGCTTCTTTTTGTTTATGTTCTTGACCTATTTTTGTGTCCATCACAAAAATAAAATCTCTTTGGAGGACTACCCATAATTTCCATACAAAACAAAAAACAGAGAGAAACAAAGTCTAAGCTCATAATTTCCATACAAAACAAAATAAGCGAAGATTTCGATTGGGAACGTGAACCAATCGATCCTCAAGCCGCGTATGTTAGTGGAGGTGGAAAAGCACATGGAAGGTGAGTTTATAAGTCATTTTATCATTTTCAGTTCAAAGTATTGAAGATATTTCAATTTCATATTACTGAATCTCTTTTTTATAGGCTCGCAATATTCGACGGAGTTGTCGACTCGAGGGCGGCAAGACCTGTGAGAGGCAGCTCCACATAGATTTCGTCGGTGGGCATGTCAGGTCGCCGCGTCTTGCAAAGAGACATCGAGATGCAGTCCCTCCGACAAGCTGTAGAAGAGAACATCAGGCAACAGGAGGAGGAAAGGAGAGAGGCGGAACGACAAAGGATCACGACGGAACAAGAAAGGATCGCGTTGCAGGCCACGATCTCTTCCCAGACAACCTGGATGGCGCAGATGCGGGAGACAATGGAGGTAACAAAATGAAAACTGAAGTTCTCATTAATTCAGCGTAAATGACTTACTAATAGGTAATATCTAATGTTTGCAACGACAGGTCATGGCTCGGGGGCAAGGTTTGGGGATCCAGGTACTGCCACTTCCGGTCTTTCCAGACGATCCTTCTTCTGCGGGTCAGGTAATTTTCTATGTCAACTTAACAATTCTAGTTTTACTTCAACTTTACTAGAATAAAGCAAGGAAATAGAGTGAGAGTGAGAGATAGTTAGATAAAGTGAGAGATATAGTTAGAAGAGGAAGAAAGATAGAGAGAAAAGGATTGAGATAGAAGAAAGAGAGAGATAGTTAGATAGAAAAAAATGATTGAGATAGAAGAAAGAGAGAGATAGAAGAAAGAGTGAGAGATAGTTAGAGTGGGAGAGGAATGAAGAGAGAGAGGGAGATGTAGATGGAGATAGAGGGAGAGGAAGATAGAGGGAGAGAGGGAGATGTAGAAGGAGATAGAGGGAGGAAGATAGAGGGAAAATGATAGTAATTGAGAGATAGAGTGAGAGAGTGAGAGATAGATTGAGATAGAGAGGAATGAAAAGAGATAGAAAGAGGGGATCTAGATGGAGATAGAGGGAGAGGAAGGAAGGGAGAGAGATGTTGATGCATTTATATTCGAACTCTAAGTTTCATTAATTGCAGGGATTTGCGACGGCTGCTCAAACTCCGTCGCCGTCGTTACCGCCACCTGGAATGAGGCGCGACGACGATGACTTCGACTTCAGAGATGGCTTCAAAGGTCAGATGGGCGAGTGAGCCCTTATTTGTTTTGTTGATGGTGATGTGCGATGTATCGAGAATGGTGTTTGTGATTGTGATGCTATTTGTGTGTGATATATTGTGTGTGATATACTGTGTTCTGTTCTGTGATTCTAGCCATTGAGCCGGGTAGCATTTCCTATTTTTTTTTCAAATAAAAAGCTTATTTGTAATGGCTTTTTATACAGTACCGTCGCAAATAAGGCTCCAGACCATCGCAAACAAGCCACTGTTATTTGCGACGGCCAGACTGTTTCAAATAGAGCCTTATTTGCGACGGCCAGGCTGTCGCAAATAGATACGTGGGTCCCGTCGGATGAACGCGTGGGACCTATCGGCTGCACTTATTTGCGACGGCCAAGCCGTCGCAGATATGGACTAAAATGCGACGGCCTAGCCGTCGCAAATAGACCAGTGGGGCCTACCAGCCCCTGGCAATAATTTGCGACGGCAACTGCCAACCGTCACAAATAGGCTTATTTGTGACGGTGGTCGTCACAAATAAGCGTATTTGCGACGTATAATTTGCGACAGCCAAAAGCCGTCACAAATAAGGAAAGCCGCCGCAAATAGCTTATTTGCGATGGTTTTTGGCTTATTTGCGACAGTCCTGGCCGTCGCAAATTGTCGGCATTCCTGTAGTGATAGTTGTTGGTTTATGAACTGCATATGCTTTTATCTCTCATATATATGCTTGGGTATTGGTTCCGAGATTTAGGGCCTGTAGAATGAAAAGTGATCATAATGGGTGCAACAGCCCTATGTTGGGCTATTTGATGATTTATAATGATGTGGTTTTCTATATAAGAAAATTCTACTTATTTTATACAAGTTGTTTTGGAGAACATACTGGTTGTGTTTAGGGCAAAGTGTGAGGCGACAAAAGAGTGTGGGTCGTTGCTTATTATTCTGGAGATTGTCGTGATAGAGCTATGATCTACTCTTGCCGTTCTCAAATTAAAAGTTTATCATATTTTAGTTCAAGAATTAAAACGTAACAAACTTTTGAGAAGCGGAGGGAGTGTTAACTAAACATGGATCGAAATTTAATAGACTGTCCTTAGTTTACATTTATATAATGATTTGTTCACTTCAAGGTGAGTAGTTGGTTGAAGACTTGTTCGCAACGGCAAGAAAGAAATTCCCTTGAAAAAGTACAATAAACCCGGCAAATTTTGCAAACATTTCTTCCATACCTGTGACTCACCAGTTTGGCCGCCGCATCTATGCTCAAGTGATATATTCTGCACTAACAAGAAGACAAAACATTCTGTAGGCAACCGAAAGATAAATATAATACAAGAAAGTGGTAAAGCGAGTTTGAATCTAATGGATGCCTAACTAAAATATAACTTTCTTAATTAACCAGGGTTCCGTACATAAAATAAGTTATCTAGGGCAACGAAGTGGCACGAGAAGGATTCTCCAGAACCGCACTTTGAATGGTGGTGATCAATCATGGACTAAAATGACGAAAGAAATTACTCAGCTGTAAGTCAATTATGCCCTAGCTTCGTTCATGCCCAGTTGCTTAACTATTAATTAAGGTCCTACTGCAGAAAAAGTTCTAAATTAATTAGCTTTTCTTGTTCACTTGATATATTTGTATTGATTCCTCGGGCCAACATGTCCCATGACTTCTGTTGTACGCGTGATTTTACCTCCTTGTATTAGAATGGACGTTATCTTAAAAGCGGAGACGACTAGATGAGATTAACTCTTTATAGTGTAATCATGTATAAAACCTCCTAGGATACATGATCTTCATTTTATGATCACTGTATTTTTTCATTAAATCCCCTCTACCTAGCAAAGTAAATTGAAAAAAATGAGTGTGAACACTGTCAGGTGGAAGGGCTTAAGTGAGATAGAAACAAGATAGTAGATCAAGATAGTGAAAGAATATTTAGCCTATTGCACTACTACAAAAAGCATTTTTACAGGCGCCTCAATTTTTCAAACACAGGCAGTCCTTAAAAATATGCGACTGTGATGACGAATGATATAATAACCATCTGTGATGAAAGAACAACACATGCGGATTTTAAAAAACAATCATCTGGGTAAATACTCGACCTTCTCAGACGGTTATTACTTAAGAACCGCCTGTAATAAAATAACATCACAGGCGGATTTTAAGAAACAACCGCTTGGGTAAATACATGATCTTCACAGATGGTTCTTAATTAATAACCGCATGTAATGTAATGAACTTCACGGGCGGTTCTTCATTAACAACGGCCTGAGAAGATCATGTATTTTCATCGGCGGTCATTGTTTAAGAACTGTATGTAGTTGTTCAATTATCACAAGCGGTTTTTGTTGAAATTACAGGGATGTAGTCGTTGCAATTATCACAACCATATGTAGTCGTTGCAGGGAAAATTGTATCAGAAAAAAACACAGATGAGCGGATACTAGTACAATAATGCATTATAGGAAATGCTCGATCACCAGTGAGGCTGGCTTAATTGTGATAATACACTATTAGAGGCTTTACAATTGTTCAAAGATAACATCTTTACACACTGAGCACAATTTTAAGTGAGCCTCTCTCTGTAACAGCTGCAAACAACGACGATGAAGCGCCCTGTCAAGTAGAAAACAAAAATCATGCTACATTCATTGTAGATCAATGATGAAGCTCCCATCGATCAATCTAAATTGTACTGTTCTGCTTGCTCCCGAACACGTCTCTTATATTCCGCTGGATCCTGAAAATATTGAAATTATTTAAATTAACAAATGTCGAAGGAGGAATGAATAACCTACATTGGTCACTAAGTCAAAGTGTCATCTAACCTTGATAAGTAGATTATAGCAATCATTTTCAACATTGGGCACATTTGGCTGATGCAGCAAACGCTGAACTTCAAGTAGTATAGTTTTGATTGTAAAAGCACTGCACCGCCCCTACGAAATATAATTTAAGCAATATAAGAAACTAGTTCAAATAAATTTGACAACAATTAAGTATTAATTACATGAGCAAAATAGGTCTATCTTGCAGTCTCTTGATCAAGAATCCCGATGCAGAGTGCTCCCGAACGATGGACATTTGAGTGGAAGAACCCACTTGGAAAGGCGCATCTTGGAAGCACCAAGGGATAGTCCTCAGAGAAGGAGATTGTCAGGGGGTAGTAACCATCTTCCCATTCAGTATGCAAAAGAAATTTATTAATAGGAGGACAATGGTTAAACTCATATTGTGCTTGTTCTTCATAACTTACTCCTTCTTTACCGGGGACGATGCACTGCCACTTCAATAAATCTCCCGATTCAGGCTTCATAGATAAACCCTACACAGAGAAATTGAAAATACCAAAAACAAACAAGACAGAAAAACAAACTACAGTTAAGTTCATCAGTCCATTACAGATACATATGTATATACAACAATGCGACTGGTGTGCCATATGTACATACATGGGGATGGTTCTTGCGCCACGCCAAGCGCTCCTCCTTCAATCGGCTACACGCCCGAGACATCAATATCTAAAAAACCAAACTTCCAAATTATTGAGTCCATACGCATATGTACACAAATGCAAAAGGACACAATCCATATACCAACACACAAAACTGGCAGCTAATGAAAATATACAAAGAAAAAGGTAGCATGCAATGCATAGTAAGGAAACTATGAGAATTTACTTAGGTACGGGGGTGAGAGACCTTCCAATACGAATGCATTGGACATTAAAACGTATTATGCTTGTCCGAAGCAGCCTACTGGGAGTGTCTTATGCGGATATTATGTATGCGAGCATCTTCGGACCGCCGACGTATATAGAGTGAATCGTGAGGATGTAAGTTATCCTTAATGTCGATACCTTATTTTCTTACTTTTGAGTTTCATTTTCATTGTAACTAGCATAGTTTAATACTTATATTCTCTGCTGTTCAATATTACCAGAAACATTATTTTCATACTTTGATTCCAACTTCAAAATTCAATTGCTCATAGTACAACTTCTCCAAAAATACCAACTAAATTTCTGTATACTCTCACTTTGATCTATACTTTGAGATTGTTCAAACCAACACATTCTAAACCTTGTTATGTGTTATATTGCAGCACACGAAGAATCTGAACGAAGAATGGCCGGTTTGTAGAAGTATTCCTGATGGAGGAGCCAACAGGATTGCTTCTGAACTCTGCCAGTTCATTCGTCGCAAAATTTTGCACAAAAAAAAGGAAGTTGTTTGATGAGAATGGTGCAACAACTGATGTGCTAGAACTTTGCGACTATGCCAATAAAAATAGTTTTTAGTGAAAACTTGTAAACTATGAGATGAATTGTATGTGTAACTTGTACATATGTATATTGTTTTAGTGAAATTGACTTCTGTGATGATAATATTGTTGACTTTTGTTCTGTGATGATATTGTTGATATTTGTTCTGTGATTATATTGAATTGACCTAGAAATTAGAAATAATAGCAGTAGTACTGCATAGGTTATACCTTATCACAGGCGGTTATTAATCAACGGCTAGGCATGCCTGTGAAAAACAATTATCACAGGCGGATAGATACAGGTAAAGAACCATCTGTGATAACCTAATTATCAAAGACGGTTACTGTTAAGGTAGAAACCAGTTGCGGTAAAAGGTCTTCACAGGCGGCTTGATGTAGGTCAACATCCGCCTGTGATAACACCATTATCACAGGCGGTTAGTTATGCTGCAAGACCCGCCTGTGATAAGACAATTATCACAGGCGGATATATATGCTGCAACACCCGCCTGTGATAACTTATCTTCACAGGCGGCTAGCATAAGTAAAAACCGCCTGTGATAATGTTTCTTCATAGGCGGTATCACTTCTCCGCTTGTGAAATTGCGGATTATCACAAACTCTTCGTTTTAGGCGGTTTTAAAAACCGCGTGTGATAATAGTTTTGGAGCTGCCAGCGATAAGGCTTATTATAGTAGTGTTGGTTAAGTACTCAACATTCCTCACGTCATGAGTTCTCCACAGGATATGGTGCCGCTGTGTAAGGGTAGGGTAGTAGGGGTTCGGAGATTTTATCGGATGAGGAGAACATTGAGCTTCTTCTTGTACAAATATCGTGGGGGTCGTCTTGACCCACCGGCCGAGATACTAGGATGAGGATTGTGTAGTTTGGAAAAGTTCTTTTGCATGATTGCACTAAAGATTTTTTTTTGCACGAATTTGATCCTCTATCTTAAAAAGTGGTTAGATAAGTACTAACACCACAATAATTCCGACGATTTGTAACAGCCAAAGCTGTCGCAAATAAGCATAAAATAGTCGCAAATAAGCTATTTGCGACAGTTTTCCTTATTTACGATGGTTTTCGACCGTCGCACATTTTTTTGTCGCAAATAACATTATTTGCGATGGCCACCGTCGCAAATTATGTTATTTGCAACGGTGGTCCGTGGCCATCACAAATAAGGGCCCGGGCTCGGGCAGATGGCTTGGACCTTATTTGCGATGACATGCCTTGGTCGTCGTAAATTAATCAAGTTTATTTGCTACAACCTGCCCTTGCCGTCGCAAATAATTAAGTTTTATTTGCGATGGTACTGTATAAAAGTCATCACAAATAAGGTTTTTAGTTTTAAAAAAACATAAAATAATGTCCGGGTCGATGGCCAGAAACACATAATATATAAATAGCATCCATAGCATCACATAACAACAGCACATAGCATCCATACAACACAAGCATCACATACATAGCACTACGTGATCGCATCACACCACAAAGTCAAAAAACGAACAAGAAGGGCTATACACTAGCCCCTCTACTACTTCCGGAGCCCATCATGTTGTCGTCGTGTGTCACTCCAGGTGCCGGTATCGAGGGCAACGGAGTTTGAGCTTCCATCGCTGATCCCTGCAATACATGTAAGTAGTTAGACATGTTTATTAGTTTGAAACTTTGTTTTTGACTAGAATTGATTAAAGAAGCTAGAATTGATCATATTGAGCTTACTTTACCTAATTTAAGTTACATTTGGCTATGTTTGATGAATTAAGACTAAGTAAGACTAGAGTTGCTAAGTCGAGTTAGATTTTCCTATGTTTGATGAATTTAGACTAAGTAAGAACACTTTTTATTACTTGAAAAGCCGGAGAAGTGTGCACCGGCAGCAGTGGCTGCACCAGTGGTAGCGGCGGCGGCACTAGCGGTAGGTCGAGCTGCAATCCCTAGACTCCCTAGGTTTGAAATAGTGCCTATCATTTGTTAATGTTTCTTTCATCACAGATAAAAATCCGCAAGCGCACGAAAACAATTGAAGTAGTGTTTCCTGTTTAAGAGTATTCTCAATGGTGTAATTTGTATTTTCCCAAAGGAAGTCTAAGTGGAAGCATGGCAATCATCAAATAAAGAGGGTAGGTTGGTCTAGGTAGGGTTCTAGTAAGAATGGGTAATAGACATGTATAGGTAGTGTGACACACACAAGAGCATCCTATTCTAAAGGGGATAAATGGGTCAAAGAGGGATTAGGCTAAGAATTAGGGAGTTACTCCTACAATGCTTCTAGTATACATATATATATATATCCTAAGTTAGATACTAATGATCATGTCAGTGGTGAATTCTTATGCTAAGTTGTTCAACACATCAGGCATGGGTTTACCCCTAGAAATACTAGGACGACCCCCGCAAAGAGCCTGTGGCATAGCCGAATGTGGAAGATTACAAGGACATATAGGGCTGTCACCACCTACTGCCTACCTCTTCAATCTGTGGGTCTATGGGACATCCAACACTAATTAACTATCCTATCACCATGCTATAATATTAAGTAAATATGTTAGGAGCCGCGGCACAAACCATCCTAAGGCAACTACTAACCTAAATATCGTTGAACCAATGTTTTGGAATAAAGCATAAGTTATTCATATAAACATGGTCATGTCATAACTAAGTAGACTATAGTGGAGATCTGTAGTGTTTATGATAATATAATGAGAATGATATGGCATAATCACAAATACTACTCCTACCACATACATGGAATCCACAATCAAACAAGAAACGCTTCATCTAAGTATATGAATAAAAGAAGACTAAAGATAGCATCTTTATTAAGAATAAAGTCACAGGTAAAAATAGGAATATGAGAGTCATACCTTTCCCAATTTGGAATTGGGAAGAGAGATACTCCTTTTACTCCTTCCTAACTTGGACTAAGGACTAGAGACTCTCCTCTCTATAGCCTAAACTCCTCTAAACCTATGGAGAATAATGGATACAATAGAATGAGTACTCAAGTAGTGTGTGTGTGTGTGTGTGTGTGTGTGTGTGAAGTAAGGGTAGGGGTCCTATTTATAGCTGGAGAAGGGTCAGTTCCCACCACCAAAAGCGCGCGAATCAGTCTTCTTCGTGATCAGGGCACCACAGGAAGTTGACACATGGAAGCTAACCATGTTTGGCGCTAGGAAGGCATCGACCGAACCCCCTAGTCAGTCGAACAGAAAGTTGGACCAATTCCAGTGTGCTTCCTCGGGGTGACTTACAGGTGGGTCCCATTGACTGATGTGGGTGATACACCGTTGGATGGCCTCGAATACTTTTGTTCGTGGGCCGTTTGATTCGTGTGATGCCACATGTTGGCGCTAGATTGGCTGGGATGATATTTTTATAGGATTGCTCCTTCTCTTTCACATCATTTCCTGCAATAAATGTCTGCATGCACTATTTTACCAAGGACATGTGGAAATAGGTTATATAGAAAGGTGATGTGTGCAAAAAATGATATTTCCTTCACATAATTGAGTTATATTGATGGGAGAAATTGGTATAACAGCTATCAACAAACTCCCACAAGCTTATCCTTTGCTCGTCCCGAGCAAAGTCAAGAGTTAGGTTGATGATCAGGAGGTGCTACAATGTTCTATTTTCAAAAGTACCATGTGCAAAACAAAATACTCTACCTAGTATTGCAAAAATTCACATGATACTTCACCCATCTTAAGCCATTATGGGGCCTATGTCTTCTCCTATTCATGGGTGGTTGAAAGATAGAACATCAAATAGAGCAATCATACCCTTGAGATCAAGTTCCACTCAAATTCCAGAGAGTTTTTAGATTTTAAGTACCTCAAATTGATTCTCTCAATCACTCCTTTGTGTGTAATGGAAATATTTCCTCACCAAGGCATTTTGCCTATACTCATCCTACCACTAAATAAGGCTTGTATGTGGAGTTTGGTAGGGAATATAGTAGGCATATTTGCAACACATAATATTGCTATGTCAAAAGAGTAAGCCTTAGGAGAAATCAATTCAAAACTATCTGATTCAAGACTTGTGCATGTGTGATGGAGTGGAAGTGGATGTGGATGGTTGAGAGGACTCATATTTATTTGGACTCTCTTATTTTGCATGGATGAAACATGGCTACTTTTTTTCATGCTTATGATGTAAGCATGCTTTTTCTTTTTCTTTTTCTTGTAGTCATGTCTTCTACTCCCTTTTTATGCAATAAACTTGGAGAGAGTACTAAGCATGAAGGGTATGGAGTTTCTCTTTTTTATTGTGGAATGATGGTATGATGAAATTTCGCTTACTTCTAGTGTAGAAGTATAGCATGTGCAAGTGAATTATTGAGTCCAAAAGAAATGAATGAACTCTCACATAGGTCTATACTATTTTGACTAGGCTCAATGTAAAGACAAGTAGCATATGCAAAAGTTCTATCAATGTAAAAATATCATATGGCTTTCGTAGGTATTTCCAATCAAATTAGAGTAACTTAAATCTTTTTAGAATTTCTCCAGAAATCTAAGTTTCACTTTCAAAATAGGAATAGCAGCCCTACCACTATATCATATCTCACAACAACTTAGAATTAGATTAAGCTTTTGCTACCCACAATTTTTAAATCAAGGCAAAAGTAATTTTAGCCAATGAAAGCAATATTTTTGAGAGTAGTAAGTTGTAAACTAGGGACTTAGGAAAATTAAAACAGAGCAACTATTCATCATTTCATCTATGTGAATTCTAAATCATTCTTACCGCACATCTTTTATTTTATTTAAAAGCAAATCTACTCTATATTTTTTATATATATGCAAGGTGAATGGTGGATGAATGGAAAATAAATATTCAAGGGGTGTGATACAATTTACCTCAAGTGGGGGTCCACCCCAAAGCTTGTTCTTCAATTACCTCCATGATGAGGGTTGAACCCTTGATGACGGAAGCATATCGCGAGATCGGCTTGTTGTTGTTGTAGCGTAGAGTTGAAGTTGGTGAATTGAGCGTCCATGAGTTGTTGCCAATATTGGGTATCTTGGACATGCTCTTGGAGAGTGTTGCAGGTGCCTCTGATGAGGACATCACAACAGCGGAGATGCGCATTGAACTGCAAGGACCAATCACAAGAGCACGGGCACGGTTATTAAATCAGCAGGTGAATTCGTTCTTAACTTCTTTTGCATGTGAGTTTGAGAATAGATTGCTATGTGATGATTTAATTTTTATTAGGAATAATGGAGAAGATCAAAAAGTGAAGAAGGAGGCCTTGGGAGCGTGGAGAACCACCTGGGACGTCCACAAGTAGATGGAAACAGTTTACAACTCGGACTCGAGTTCAACTCGGAGTCCAGGAGCAGTCCACCTTAAAACAGACGCCCAGGAGGCATACGGACTCCGTTTTCGACGTTATACATATGCACGGAAAGAGGAGAAGATAAAATTTCCAATGGTTCTGGTCCCACCTCAAAATTCCTCCGGAGTCATTGGGAATCGTCGAAACAAGTTGAGTCCAGATTTCTGTCCGGTGCTGCACCACCGAATCGGGCCTTTGGGCCTTGTATCCCGTAAGAGTCCATTAGGGACGCGTCTAATCGTGTTTTGGTCGAACCCTAGCCTATAAATACTGCAGCTGCCGGTCATATTCGGTGGGTTTTGCTTAGATCAATAATATCGCCGTTCTACGGTTTGTGAGACCCCAACTTCGCGATTTCAGATCGTGTCTTCTACGTTCTTGCTCGTGTTCTCGGTTGCACTTGCAGGGATTAGCCTTCTTGGCGAGGTCAAGCGTGTGCAGCACAGTTGATAACCAACGGAGCCGTGGTGTAGTGATTGCAGGGGTACTCGTACCGCTCGAGTGCCGCGGATCATCAACGTCGAGTTCTCCACCCCAATCGACATACCTTTTCAGAAGATCGGGCCTAAACCTACTCATCAATTGGTATCAGATTTCCAGGTTGCCCGTGAGGTATCTTTGTTTTCCTTCCTTCCATTAGATCGATTTTGTTTCGTACCTAGAGTCCACAAAAAAGCCACAAAAAAAATTAGATCATTTTTACCGCTTCCCAGACTATAGTGCCTGCAGTTTCGTTTTTCAGTTTGCATTGTTGAGTTTGCATTCGTGTGGTTGAGTCTTGTTGCTGGTTTAGCTTTGTGTTTTTGGGTCCTAGTTATCGTGTTTCGTACTTGTTTTCTTGCTATTCGACACCTATTCCACAATCCCTAAATAACAAACCGATCTGCCACGTTCATCGGTTTGCCCTAGCTAGCCGCCTTGCGTGAACTCCCGCATCGCCAGTCCTAGATTAGGTGACAAATCTTTGTACCATTCATCCTTGAATCATCACACACCACCCCATTAGTTGCTGTGCAAATTCCCGATCGTTTTCGTATCCGTTTGCGAGTTCTGTTCTCAAACCGAGTTGGAATCAACATCCAAAAAAACGTAACTCGGACAGCCTACCTTAAAACGGCCATAACTTTCGCATACGAACTCGAAATCGAGCGATTTTTTTTTCAAATTCATCTACGCGAAATTTCGCATCCGATTTTCCGCCGCGTAGCCGCGTTCGGCGAAATTAGATTGCCCAAATTCCCCTCGGAAGATAGGCTATCCGGCCTCCGAAGTTTCAGCACGAATTTTAAAGAATCTTCTTGATTTTCTATAGGCCGCATATTACATCCAATTGAGCTGCAAATTTGTGTGCTTCCTATATTTGTTCTACTGAGTAAAGAAAAAATATCAAAAAAAATATTACAAAAGGAAAAAAATAGTGAAGAGCACGCATATTAAAGCAATTGGCCTATATCACTTGGTGTTGTTTGTTTGGTTATATCATTCTGTCTTTCTTTTGCCTTGATACTTCCTTGTGTTGTGCTAGGCTCTAGGGCACTCAGTTGACCAGCAACAGTTTCCTACAGCAAGTGTGTCGGTAAGAACACTTGTAAGAGCGTGGTAAGACGCTTGAGCGAGAGAGATTGTTTTCTTCCACCTTCCACATTGTCACTGTAGTTGATAGGGATAACAATTTTTTTGTTGTCTTTTGTTTCCTACTAACAATGGCAGGAGAAGAAAATAATGACGAATGTGTTCAACATGTTGAGTTACGTGATATGTTCGCCAAATACAACGCAGCAACGGAGGAGTCATTGGCGAACTTGACTCGCCAACTGGATGACCTTGCTCTTCGGATGAATACTTTTGAGGCTCGGTTACCTCTCGCTGGAAGACAAGAAGACAATGCTTATGATGAACTGGAAGATCACAGTAATCAGCCAAGACTACCACTTTATCGTCGAGGTATGGGAGGTAATAATCATAACAATTATAACCGCCCTCCTGATGATCCTTTTGCTAAAGTGAAATTTACTATTCCCTCTTTTTCTGGTGCTTATGATGCTGAGGCTTATCTTGATTGGGAGATGATAGTAGAGCAAAAATTTAATTCCCATCTTGTTCCTGAACAACATAGAGTTCGTCAAGCCACTAGTGAGTTTAAGGACTTTGCTATCATATGGTGGAATGAACTTGTTAAAACTAGAACTGATCCTCCAACATGGGATAGATTAAAGGAAGCTATGCATGTTCGATTTGTTCCTCCATCTTTTCAGCGGGACCTTCGCAAAAAATTGCAGCGTTTAGACCAAGGTAACATGTCCGTAGAGGAGTATTATCAAGAGTTACAAAAGGGTATGCTGCGTTGTGGGGTAGTAGAGGACATGGATGATAAAATAGCTCGATTTTATGGGGGGTTGAGGCGTGAAATTCAGGACATTGTTGATTACAAAGAATATGATACTGTTAACAGATTGTTTCAGCTTGCTATGTTGGCAGAAAAAGAATTACAGGGCCGACAACAACAGCAACAATGCACGAGGAGCAACTTCACGCCGCGTGCAGCAACTACACCATCCAAAACAGCACCATCTTCGCCCCCCCCCCCCCCCCCCGTGCAGCGACTACACCACCCAATGGCGGCCAACGAACTATACCTGCTGCTCCACCTTCTCGCGTGCCGGAAGGCAGCAAGGCGACATCATTCAAGCCTTCGTCGTCCACTCCTTCTACGGGTCGTACTTCCGACATTAAGTGTCACTTCTGCCAGGGACTTGGTCATATGATGAGAGATTGCCCGAGCAAACGGGCATACATAGCACGCGACGATGGCGGGTATGATAGTACTTCGGATGTTGAAGATGAAAATTCTCTTGCTACTGACTTTACAGATCCAAATGACGAACACACCGAAGAAGAGGTACTTGGTACAACGGCGACGGGGAACTATAGGAGCATCATTGTGCAGCGTGCCTTGAGCTCCAAAGTGGAGACCGACGACAAGCTACAACGACACAACCTCTTCCACATGTTTCTCGTCATCAAGGACTGCCGTGTACACACTATAATTGATGGAGGTAGCTGCAATAACTTGGTGAATACGGACGTTGTCAAGAAACTCAGTTTGACAACAAGAGCACACCCTCATCCGTACCACATTCAATGGTTCAACAACAGCGGTAAGGTTCGGGTAACAGAAACAGCGAGAATACATTTTTCAATTGGTTCATACCATGATTTTGCTGATTTTGATGTTGTTCCTATGGATGCTTGTTCTCTTTTATTGGGTCGTCCTTGGGAATTTGATACAGATGCTATTCATCATGGTAGAACCAATAAATATACTCTCATGCATAAGGGAAAGAAAATCACTTTGCTCCCCATGACTCCTGCTGAAATTGTGCATTTTGAGAAGAGTAAAATTCCTGAGGGCAAAGCAATAAAATTAGAATCTGAAAAACAGCAAGTTATTAAGTTAAAATCACCATCGTTGCTCGCAACTAAATCTGAACTTGCTGATTTATTCGATGCTAAGGGGATGTGCTATGCTTTAGTTTGCAAAGAAGCCATGTTTTCACTTCATGAATTGTCTATTGCATTGCCCCCTGCTGTTGCTAACCTTTTGCAGGAGTTTGAGGATGTGTTTCCCTCCGAGATACCCCCTGGTTTACCACCGATGAGAGGCATTGAACACAAGATCGATTTGATTCCAGGAGCAAGTTTGCCAAATCGTGCAGCATACAGGGCAAATCCACAAGAAACTAAGGAAATTCAGCGACAAGTCCAAGATCTTTTGGACCGCGGGTACATTCGTGAAAGCCTTAGCCCTTGTTTTGTTCCTGTTCTTTTGGTTCCTAAGAAAGATGGTAGTTGGCGCATGTGTGTTGATTGTCGAGCGATTAATAACATCACCATTCGATATCGTTATCCTATTCCTCCATTAGATGACATGCTTGATGAATTGAGTGGTGCTATCATCTTCACAAAAAATTTCTTGCGTAGTGGTTACCACCAAATTAGAATGGCACTAGGAGATGAATGGAAAACTGCATTTAAAACCAAGTTTGGACTTTATGAGTGGTTAGTCATGCCTTTTGGTTTAACTAATGCACCCAGCACCTTTATGCGATTAATGAACGAGGTTTTACATGCTTTCATTGTACAATTTGTGGTGGTTTACTTCGATGATATCCTCATTTACAGCAAGTCATATGATGAACATCTTGATCATTTACGTGCTGTTTTTACTGTTTTGAGAGATGCACGTTTGTTTGGTAACCTCGAAAAGTGCGTTTTTTGCACCAATCGAGTCTCGTTTCTTGGCTATGTCGTTTCCTCGCAGGGAATTGAGATGGATGAGGCAAAAATTGAAGCAATCACCAGCTGGCCAGCCCCAACTACCGTCACACTGGTTCGTAGTTTTCTTGGTCTTGCAGGATTTTATCGGCGCTTTGTGCGGGATTTCAGCACCATTGCAGCACCTCTACATGAGCTAACAAAGAAGGGAGTTCCATTTCGATGGGGCGAACAGCAGCAACAAGCTTTTGATGCTCTCAAATTGAAGCTTACACAAGCACCATTACTACAACTTCCTGATTTTGACAAGACCTTTGAGCTAGAATGCGATGCAAGCGGCACTGGTATTGGAGGCGTTCTCATACAAGGAGGTAAACCCGTTGCTTTCTTTAGTGAAAAACTTCATGGTCCTTCTCTGAATTGTTCCACTTATGATAAGGAATTGTATGCCTTAGTCCGTGTATTACAAACTTGGCAACATTATCTTTGGTCTAAGGAGTTTGTCATACATTCCGATCATGAATCATTGAAGTATCTTAAGTGTCAAACCAATCTGAATAAACGACATGCTAAATGGATTGAGTTCATAGAGTTATTTCCATACATCATTAAGCATAAGAAAGGGAAGGAAAATATCATTGCCGATGCATTATCTAGGCGTTATACCATGCTGTCCCAACTTGATCATAAAATCTTTGGTTTGGAAACAATTAAAGCATTATATCCTACTGATTTGGACTTCAAAGATGCTTTTGAAAATTGTAGAGAAGGAAGAACTTGGAATAAATATGTGCTGCGAGAGGGTCTCCTCTATCGTGCTAACAAGCTATGCGTTTCAGCTAGCTCCGTTCGTCTATTGCTTTTGCAGGAAGCACATGGAGGAGGTTTGATGGGACATTTTGGAGTGAAGAAAACTGAAGACGTGCTGTCCACACACTTCTTTTGGCCAAAGATGAGGCGTGATGTCGAGCGCTACGTGTCACGATGCACTACTTGCAACAAAGCTAAGTCTCGCCTTAACCCACATGGTCTTTATATGCCTCTTCCTGTTCCTAGTGTACCTTGGGAGGATATTTCTATGGACTTTGTTTTGGGATTGCCTAGGACTAAGAGGGGGAGGGATAGTATTTTTGTAGTTGTTGATCGTTTTTCCAAAATGGCACACTTTATACCTTGTCATAAGAATGATAATGCCTCACACATTGCTGATTTATTTATGACGGAAATTGTTCATTTACATGGTGTGCCAAATACCATTGTTTCTGATCGTGATGCAAAATTTTTAAGTCATTTTTGGAGAACTTTGTGGTATAAATTGGGAACCAAGTTGCTGTTTTCAACTACATGTCACCCACAAACAGATGGACAGACCGAGGTAGTTAATCGTACTTTATCCACTATGTTACGGGCTGTCTTGAAAACAAATTTGAAGTTGTGGGAGGAGTGTTTACCACATATAGAATTTGCTTACAACAGATCCGTTCACTCCACGACAAAGGTAAGTTCATTCCAGGTAGTGTATGGTTTCAATCCCCGTGCTCCTATTGATTTACTACCTTTGCCTCCTTCTGAAACTATAAATTTGGATGCTACACAACGATTTGAATTCATTCTTAAGATGCATGAAACTACAAAGAAAAATATTGAAATGATGAATGAGAAGTATAGGATTGCAGGTAGTAAAGGTAGAAAAGAAGTAAAACTTGAACCGGGCGA
Source organism: Tuctoria greenei (assembly GCA_036927565.1). Classification (NCBI taxonomy): domain Eukaryota; kingdom Viridiplantae; phylum Streptophyta; class Magnoliopsida; order Poales; family Poaceae; genus Tuctoria; species Tuctoria greenei. The sequence continues at coordinate 194,093,300 of JAYESD010000005.1, forward strand.
TTTGGTGTGGTTACATTTGAGAAAAGAGCGATTTCCCGACTTGCGGAGACGCGCATTGAACTGCAAGGACCAATCACAAGAGCACGGGCACGGTTATTAAATCAGCAGGTGAATTCGTTCTTAACTTCTTTTGCATGTGAGTTTGAGAATAGATTGCTATGTGATGATTTAATTGTTATTAGGAATAATGGAGAAGATCAACAAGTGAAGGAAGGAGGCCTTGGGAGCGTGGAGAACCACCTGGGACGTCCACAAGTAGATGGAAACAGTTTACAACTCAGACTCGAGTTCAACTCGGAGTCCAGGAGCAGTCCACCTTAAAACAGACGCCCAGGAGGCATACGGACTCCGTTTTCGACGTTATACATATGCACGGAAAGAGGAGAAGATAAAATTTCCAATGGTTCTGGTCCCACCTCAAAATTCCTCCGGAGTCATTGGGAATCGTCGAAACAAGTCGAGTCCAGATTTCTATCCGGTGCTGCGCCACCGAATCGGGCCCTTGGGCCTTGTATCCCGTAAGTGTCCATTAGGGACACGTCTAATCGTGTTTTGGTCGAACCCTAGCCTATAAATACTGCAGCCGCCGGTCATATTCGGTGGGTTTTGCTTAGATCAATAATATTGCCGTTCTACGGTTTGTGAGACTCCAACTTCGCGATTTCAGATCGTGTCTTCTACGTTCTTGCTCGTGTTCTCGGTTGCACTTGCAGGGATTAGCCTTCTTGGCGAGGTCAAGCGTGTGCAGCATGGTTGATAACCAACGGAGCCGTGGTGTAGTGATTGCAGGGGTACTCGTACCGCTCGAGTGCCGCGGATCATCAACGTCGAGTTCTCCACCCCAATCGACATACCTTTTCGGAAGATCGGGCCTAAACCTACTCATCAGCCTCCATCCTCACTTCAAAATCTTCCATACGTCTAGTGATATCTGCCATTCCTTGGCTATAGTCATGATGACTTCTAGCCGAAGAGGAACGCCATCTTCTCATGGACATTGGAGGAAAGCTGCTAGAGCTTGAAGTGGATAGGGGTGGCTCCCACGTGGTACTCAACCATCCATGCCAAGACGGACCTTTGGTCTCATACGATAGAGGTTGAGTCCATCCGGGTGCATCACCCGTTGGGTCCTCTTCCTCTTCGTACTCATGGACCGTGGAGGTTGTCGGAGGCATGGCCATTCTCCTTGCACGGCTTCTAGTTACCATGCCAGAGACATTACTTCTTCGGGCTTCCTCGATGGGAAGAAGATCAATGGTTAGGCATGGCCATTCTCCTTGCACGGCTTCTAGTTACCATGCCAGAGACATTACTTCTTCGAGCTTCCTCGATGGGAAGAAGATCAATGGTTAGCCTTCGACATTTGTACAAATAAAAATCCGGGTTAGGTAATGAATTTCATTCACAAAGTCAGGATAATAAAACATTAAAGGGCCATCATGATCATGCTTCAGGGTATGTCATTGCACTAGATAATCTTCATTAATTAATTTTCGTTCGGTTTCAGAATATTCAAATGAAGTATATTCTAGTGCTCCTACCCTAGTAGCAATACGGGTAATCAGTGAAGTGCATTCAATTGACCCTTCCCTTGAAATGTAATCTAACCAATGTGTCATCATGATAATAACTGGAGCAATTTTTATCTTTTTAACCATGGCAAATAAAATTTTCAGCTCATCATCACGCACTACTCTAACACCTCCTCTAAGGAACATAGTCATAGCCACCCATCTATGCATGAAGCGTAAGGTAGGATTGTGCAAGTGGCTATTCCTAGGAGCACTACATCTGACCTCACTAGTCAACTCATGCCAAAAAACTTTGTTTGTTAAACTTAGGCAAAGTGTCTAAGTCTAGCAAACAACATTTATGGAAGCCTAGGATTTCACTTAATTCTTTACATAGGGTGTTGTATTCTTTTTGAAATAATCTAAAAGAAATACCATCAAATCCTATTTTGAGGGTCCAAAGGAATTGTATGGTGAGAAGGCGTGAACCTCTCTCCTCTATGTGAGAAAATTTTTCCCATCCTAGTGCACGCCAAATGGAAAAGAATTCGGAATCCATAACTATTTTGGAGATCAAATTCGGATCGTAAGCTTTCATATGAGAAAACTCATGATCTTGGAGGAGCTTGCGTGCTTGATCTTCAACTTCACTTTGTTTGTCGAGGTCGTCGTGGAGAAGTTGTCATGGGTTTCTCCTCTCACCCATGGGAGTGTCCTCACATACACTCCACCTCCATGGACTTGGTGTAGCAAAGGAGGAGGGACGTGCACTTGAGTCTCCACCATGGCTTGAGCTTGCAACATCCTTCCTCTTATCAAACAACCTCTTCATTCCTTTCATGGCCACAACAAGCAAGAACACAACAAGGCAAAAACTCGAAAAGAAGTGATGTTAGTGAAAACAAAATCCTCGATGAATTTTACCTTGAAGAACTTGAGTGCAAATTGCAAATGCAAAGAAAAGCAAATCTTTTTGGGTGGGATTTGAGCAAGAGTGCTTCAATGAAGAGCAAGAAAAACAATGTGAACAAAGAGTGACTTTGGGGAGGTGTGAAATGAGGTGAAGTGTGAAGAGGAGTGCTCCTCGCGGCCACCATTTGTAACGTACACTCCCCAACGGTCACAAGGGAGTCAAATGTAGCCGTTGGAGGAGAGAGAGCCAAATTGGCTCTTTCCCCAAGTCGATCGAACAGGGGGTTGGCCGCACTGAAATGTGGGCCCTCCTATTCCCCCTTTGGCAGGTGGCTCCCCAACGGCTATAAAATTAGCACGTTGGTGAAATGCCACATTTGCAGCTCAGAAAAATTGTTTTCTGAATAAAAACCCTTTTCAAAACCCAACAATTTTCTTTTTGGGAAAAATAAAAAAATAATTGTTGAGAATATAAGATCCTCAACTTGTTAAGAAAACTCAAATATGTAGTGGGGAAAATAAAACTAAATGGGGAAAAACAAATGAAGAGAAAAGAAAAATAAAAGAAAAGATAACTACCAATTTAACCTATTGGCTAGGTCTCACCACCGTCCAATGAGATGTACATTCCTCGTTCTTCATTTCTTGACATCTGGGTCCGAAGGGATGGGCTCGAATGGCCTATGTTGCTTCTTTCGCCATTCCTTCTTTGACGGCTTGGTGGACTTCGGTCTTTGGGGAGGCTCGGACTTCTCCATATTCTTGGGATGTCGGTGTGGACAATAAGACGAGTTTCCTGCATAGATAAATTCCCTCATGAAAGCAATGAGCGGGTCCACCTTTGGAGGTGTGACTTCGACCTATTGAATGTGTTTAACATTTGGCCCATACTTGATACGGATCTTGGAGCATTGCTCCGGCTTTGGGTGAATGTTAAACTTCTCCTCCTTGCCATTGATATGGAAGTGGATTTCTCTAGCTCCCACTTCTATGCGAGCTTTCACGATTCTAAGGAATGGGCACCCAAGAATGAGCATCGTATCCTTCTCAACATCCATGTTGAGCACCACAAAATCCACAAGTATGAAGCAATTGCAGATTTTCACCGGAATGTCTTCAATAATACCCGCCGGATAACGGACTGAAGAGTCAGCCAGTTGGAGTTGCATTGGTGTTGGAGTAAGCTCTGTGAAGTTCAGTTGGTCGAAGACCACCTTGGGCATCACACTTACACTTGCTCTAAGGTCACAAAGTGCCTTATCAAAGTAGTGATTCCTAATCGAGCAAGATATGAAGAGATATCCAAGGTCCTTCAGCCAATTGCCTTCCCATAGAGAAATCATGTTGATATTTTCCACAGGAGGTTCAGGCTATCCTAACATCTTTCCATTCTCCACTCGTGGAACAACAGCTGCCAATTTTACCAACTGAGTCTGTAGCATCTTGTTGAAGCTTAGTTGATTCTTGAAGGCCGAGGATTGTCCTTCAATCTTGGCATTAATGTTTTCTAGGGTCTTGTCATTAGCCGACAGCTTCTTTGATAGGGAATCATTGATCTTCAGTTGGCTAATGGCGAGCTCTCTCAAGTTAGGTTGATTTCCATTGTTGTCATTGTTGTTGTACCCTTCTTGAAAGAATGGGCATGGTTAGCCCCACCCTTGACCTCCTGGATGATATCCACTGTTGTTTCCATTGTTGGCTATGTATAAGGCATCCTCACGGGTTACTGGGCAGTCATTTCCCAAATGGCCCGTGTTGACACAGAGTTCACAGGTGATGTGAGAGTCTAGGGCGTAGGCATTGCCACTCACGTCCCCCATTGGCATGTCCATCTATCTTCTTCATGAGAAGGTCCAATTTGGCAGCGATCATGTCCACTTCCTTCAAGGTGTGAATGCCTCGCTGACGGGTATGGAGACGCTCGTTGTTCCAATGCATATTTGAAACCATCTTCTAAATTAAGTCTTTGGCTTTGGGCACCGTCAATGGGAAGAAGGCACCTCCAGTAGCAGGATCCAAATGGTCACAGGAGGAAATGATCAGCCCGTTGTAGAAGTTTTGAATAATGAGCCAGTCATCCATCCCATGGTGGGGACAGGCCAGGATGTACTCCTGGAGCCTTTCCCAAGCCTCGGGAATAGACTCCTTGCCACCTTGGAAGCTGGAAGTTCTTCCACGCAAGGCATTGGTCCTGCCCCATAGAAATAACTTGGGGAGGAATGCCATAGAAGCTTCTCCCAAGTGTCTATATCACTTCAGTTTGCATAGAACCACTGCTTCGCTCTCCCAAGAAAAGAGAATGGAAACAGCCTAAGCGGACGGCATGTGCAGATACGTCCTTGATCTTAAAAGTGTTGTGGATCTCAAGGAACTATTGCAGGTGAGCACTTTCATCCTCGTTAGCCTTCCCACAAAACGGGTTGGCTTGCACCATAGTGATCAGGCCAGTCTTTATTTCGAAGTTCACATCTTCTGTGTTAACAGTGGGCCCAATAGGCACATTGTTAGCAGAGGGAGCTGAAAACTTATGAAGGGTCTTCTGGGCCATTGGTGTTTCGGTTGTTGGTGCAGTAGCGCTAGCTTTCCTTGCCGCATGAAGCTTCTAAGGAGTAACGACACGAGGTCGATCTCTGGGAAGGGATTCAGAATCTTCAACAAAGTTTTTCGGCAAGCAGAAACCAGACATACACTACCCTGTTTTCACATAAAATACAAAAACAAAGAAGGGTTATCCTACTAAAAACCTACCCATGGTCCTATCCTATTCCCTCAATCATGCAATACTTCGGGTCCCTCCCCTGGCAACGATGCCAAAAACGCTTGTTGATGTTTCTTACGTCACAGATAAAAATCCGCAAGCGCACGGAAACTATCGAAGTAGCATTTCCCCTTTAAGAGTATTCCCAAGGGTGTCATTTATATTTTCCCAAAGGAAGGCTAAATGGAAGCATGGCAATCATCAAATGAAGAGGGTAGGTTGGTCTAGGTAGGGTTCTAGTAAGGATGGGTAATAGACATGTACAGGTAGTGTGACACACACAAGAGCATCCTATTTTAAAGGGGATAAATGGGTCAAAGAGAGAGTAGGCTAAGAGTTAGGGAGTTCCTCCTACAATTCTTTTAGTATACATATACATAGCCTAAGTTAGATACTAATGATCATATCAATGGTGAATTCTTATGCCAAGTTGTTCAACAAATCAGGCACAGGTTTACCCCTGGCAATACTAGGACGACTCCTGCAAAGAGCTTGTGGCATAGCCGAACGTGGAGGATTATAAGGATAGATAGGGCCGCCTCCACCTACTGCCTACTTCTTCAATCTGTGGGTCTACGAGACATCCAACGCTACTTAACTATTCTAGCACCCTGCTAGCATATTAAGTAAATACCTTAGGAGCCTAGGTACAAGCCATCCTAAGCAATGATTAACCTAAAAATCATTGAACAAATGTTGGAACATAGCATAAGTTATTCATATTACCATGGTCATGTCATAAGTAATTAGACTATTGTGGGTGTTTGTGGTGTTTATGATGATATAATGAGAATGATATGGCATAATCATAAGTACTACTCCTACCACATACATGGAATCCACAATCAAACAAGAAATGTTTCATCCAAGTATATGAATAAAAGAAGACTAAAGATAACATCTTTATTAAGAACAAAGTCACAAATACAAACAGGAATATGAGAGCCATACTGTCGGTACCCCGCATACGGGGTACCCTCGCATACAAGCTGAAAGTGCCAATGTACGTTCAGTGGCGCCACGTGTCTAGAAGGTGCCGGACCCCGACACCTTCCTCAAGTACGGGATCCGGCACAGCCACGTGGATCACAAAGATGGGACCCGGCTCCCCCGGAGGGACGGGTTCCCAAGATGCCACGTGTTCGGGCGGGATCTCATCCTACTATAGGGGGAGGTCCCGCGCAACCACGTGGCTCGAAGCACCAGGCCGAACGCCTCCTGCAGGGAAGGGCTCCAGAGCTTCCACGTACCCCGAAGTGCTCTGGAGTTGTCACGTGTCACTTAGGGACCCAGAGCTGCCGCATGCCCCGAAGGGCTCCGGAGCTAGCACGTGCCACGAAGAACCAAGCCTGACCTGTCCTGGTGGAGGCCTGCCCCGAAGCTGCCACGTGTCCCACAACTCACCTTGGGTGGTGAAGTGCGGGAGTTAAGGGATGGTGCGCCCCGTCTAAATCAAGCATTGAAGATAGGCACCCACCCCTGACGGGTAATGCGGAGCAGGTCAACATTTAGAGATCGCTGCACCCAATCACATCACAATGAAGACACCACAAACCTATCCTGCTCTACCAAAAGTGGGTAGCTTGCAGTGACCAGACAGACATACAAGACATCCCCTGACACCATCAACGACTACGCATGGGCCACTAGCAACTAAGGCGGCAAGACGGCGAGTCTTCAAGCCGCGGCTAGAGGAAGCTTATGCAAGAAGCCATAGATCTTTAGGATAAGATCGCCCCGGGGCCACCTGTCGGGCCCCAGACCCCACTTGTAAGGCGTCTGACCTTGTCTACAAAAGGACCAGACCGCCATAATTATAGAGGACAACCAATCTATGCATTCACACTCACACACACACCAGCAATATGTGAGACCTATGTATGTTGAATACATCGGCTTGTACTGAATACATTGGCTTTGATGATATAAATTATAAAATTCTGCCAAAACACCCTTTTTAGCAAGGTCCGACTCTAGCTACGAGCTTCTGCAAGGTCCAACAATAGGTCCGACTTGCTTTGTCAAGGTCCAACATATTTTTGGGTAGCTCCGGTGAGATTTGTCTTTAGCTCCAGCATGTCTTTGATAGCTCCGGCATGTCTTTGTTAAGCTCCGATATGTTTTGTTAGGTCCGACTTATGTTGGTTAGCTCCGACATGTTTTTCTAGCTCCGGCGCTAGGTTGTACTAGATTTGCTAAGCTCCAGCGCTAGGTTGTACTAGCTTTGGTAAGCTCCGGCGCTAGGTTGTACTAGCTTTAGTAAGCTCTGGCTCAAGCTCCGGTTAGCTTTGGCAAGATTTGGAGCTTGATCTCAATGTTCCTGCTTTTACTGTGAAATGTTTCGAACTTGCTCTACATTTTTGGAAAGATTGCTTAGTACTCATTTGCTAAGCTTTTGGTATGTTTTGGTTGATATGGCTGATATCGTTTTACTGTGGTTTTGCAACATGCTTATGTGAGGTGCTCACGTAAGAGGTTGTGTTTGAAACTAATTTGAGTCAAGTCGCGAACTTGGGCTCGTACGGATTGGTTGTTTGTTCATGTGCAGGTGTTGCTTGAGTTCAATACATGGCTGGTGACGGGATCCATTGAACTAGTCTTAGGAAAAAGATGAGGTTCAACAACCAAGTTCGGGAGGAATTGTGGTTGAGTTGATCGGGAGGTCGCACAACATGTATGAATCATGAACAATGCATATGAAGGTATTATGGACGTCATTGGAAGATGTTTGCACGTGTGCAAGGAGTGCATGTACATGGCTACATAGTTCTGAGGTGTGATGAAGATATGTGGACATAAAAAATTGGTCGGAAAGGTCCAGCCAACTAGGTTATGGACTCATGCTGCGGTTGAGTCGTGTTTGACTCAAATATAGAAAGTTTTGAGTTGGTTATGATAGGATTTCGTGTGGGTCACGAATTTGAGTTGTTTTAGGAATGCGGGATACGTTCCTAAGGTGTTTGGAAGTCTTACGATTGCTTCTATCTGCGTATAGAAGAGTCTTGAGCAGTTATAGAAAGTTTCAATTTGTGAACTGAGTAGGATTAGAGTCCTAGTTATGTTTGGGTTGGCCTAAGGGCTGGTTATAAAAGCAAGGGAGGCCAGAGCTCGTGGTGCACAAATTTTGTGCTGTTCCTCTTGTGTTATATTGAATAAAGATCGTAGTTTAAATGAACTTTTGTGCCTTGTTCGTCCGACTTCTTCCAAACAAGTTTTTCTCGTCGAGTTTTCTGCACAACACTACCTTTCTCCAGTGGTTTTATCTTAAATCGAGTTTTACCAATGCAATTGATGTGATTCTTTTTCTTTTGTCTTCAAAACTTGATTATCTATCATCTGTTAAAATATAATGGCCATTGGATTTGTGGTTTTTGATCTACACGAGTTTCTTTGCAGTATTGCAGATCTGGTTTTTACTCGCTAGAACAGATTGACCTTTGTTCGATCTTTCGATCGTAACTTGAGTTTTTCTCGACGGATCTGAGTGATTCTTGTTGTGTCGTCTTCGTGACTTAACTCTCTCTGATATCTATCACTTTTGTCATGGTGAAACACGTTTAAATTAGTCTTACACATAATTTCTTTAAGAGATTGTTTTTCTGCCGAGGGGTTTTCATTGCTTCCACTGAAAAAGTTTGAAATCTACCATTCACCCCCCTATGGTAGCTTTTTACGTGTTCTTCGATCGTAAAATTGGTATCAGAGCCACGGTGCTCTAATCTTTGTGATTTGCACATGTTTTGACTAATCATCATGGAGAAATACTCCACAAAACCTTGTGTCTTTAGTGGTATTGATTTTCAGGTTTGGAAGGCACGTATGGAAGCCTTCATCCAGGCTCATGGCTTTGCAATATGGGAGAAAGTATACAAGACTTACAAAGTGTCGTCAAACGATCAAGTTACTGCTACAAATCTGAGAGATGTCGACAACAGCAACAAGGCTCGGAACCTGATCATACAAGGATTAACTCAAAGCGACTTCGACCGTGTTGCACACCTCTGATCTGCATAAGATGTGTGGAAAGCACTTTGTGACTACCATGAAGGATCTAACACGATCAAGGAGGTAAGGCAAGACATGTTCAAGAAAGAATACATGCGCTTCGAGATGCAACCTGGTGAGTCCATTGATGATCTCTTTGCTCGCTTTAATAAAATTCTCAGCAACTTGCGTAGCGTCAATGTTAATTTTTCAGATGCTGAGAATGCTAGGCAATTACTAAGTGCATTAGACATGTCAATTTGGGAGATGAAGGTTACATATATTCGTGAATCTACTGTCATGAGTACACTTACTTTAGATGTACTATATTCTAAATTGAAAACTCATGAAATTGACATAATCTCACATAAGAACCCCAACAAGTCTCTTGTATTTGTTTCTCAACGTGATATGCCTAGCTCCGGCCAATCTTCATCTTGTGGTACACTTGTTTTGTTGTCCTCTCTAACCCTTGAACAGATTGAGGAGTTTCCAGAGGAGGAGCTAGTACTTCTCACTACTAGGTTCTCGAAAGCATTGCAAAATGTGAGAACTATAAGGAGAGGAAGCTCCGGACCTCAACAATGTTTTGAATGTGGTAAGATAAGACATTTTCGTTCAGATTGTCCTAACCTTTCAGGTCCTACTCCCGGGATGAAAAGCAAACAAGGACGAAGCACCGCTCTGCAAAAGATACGAAGAAAAAGAAGGGTTTTACAGGACGTCAATTGGTAAGCATCTTTATATCTGCACTTCAAGAACTTGGCTCAAGCGATGTGGACATTGTAAGTGATGAAGATGAAGATGATTTGGCAAACTTTTGCTTCATGGCGAGCAAGTAAGATCAAGTATGGAGGAGGTTGAACACAACAGCGACAATGAAGAGGTATATCCTACTCGCAAAGAAATGTGTGATGCTATTTCTCATGCCACTGTTATAGCTAAGAAAAAGTACAAAAAGTTTAGGGACAATGATGTTAAAATTCAGTCACTAGAATCTGAAATTAATCGTTTGAAATCCTTGATTCCTAGTGAGTATTCTTGTTTCTCATGTGATTTAATATATGAACAATTGTCCTCATTAAGAAGTGCGCACACCTCCACACTTGATAAACTTGAGTTAGAAATTGAAAAGAATAGGGAGCTTGCAACACTTAATGATAAAAACTTGAAAGATACTAGCTGTTCTACAATTGATTTGCATTGTTCTACTTGTGATGATCTTGATAAGAAACTACAAGATGCTATGAATGAAATTTCTATATTGAACAATGCTTTACGTTCTCATGAAGTTAAATATTGTTCAAATTGCAAATTAAAAGGAAAAACTTCATGTGAAAATTTCCTTGATCTGTCCAATAAGCTTGATGACATGCATAGGACTTTAGATCAGTTTTGTAATGGGAATAACAACCTAAACTTGCTGCTGAATTCTTCTAAGTCTTGCAATGATAAAACTATTTTAGGTTTTGATTCTCATGCTCATGCTAAGGCACATCCACCTAAAATTGTAAAGTCATTAGGAAGTGGTTTGATTCAAACAGTTCCTAAACAAAAAGAAGTGGTTTTTAAATCTGTAGGAGTGTCGTCTCATTCGGTTTCAAATAAAAATGTTGCTTTCTAAATCTAGACATGAACACAAAGTTAAATTTCATTGTACCTACTGTGGTAGAGATGGTCATGTCATAGATTTTTATTATAGACTAGCTAAATAACAGAAAAAGGAAAGAATGATTGTTAGATCTCATAACTTTCATGCGAAATTTGCTGCACTTGCTAAACTGAATGATAGGAACATGCAATCTACTGTAATGAGTCGAAAACATTCAAAGTCTGCTCCCAAACCTACTGTTTTTCGTGCTACACATGTAACATCTTGTAGGACAGTAGTTGGGTACAAAAATCCTCAAGCTTTGGCTCATAAACCTACTGTTTTATCTCAACTTTCGCGTGTTATTCCTGCTGGACGTTGTGTGACTCAGTACTGGATTCCTAAATGCCTTTTGACTAACCCCAGTATTGAGGCATTGACGTATTGTGCTTCTATGTAGGTTACACGCTTGAGGAAGGATAACATTTAGATTGTGGATTCAGGTTGCTCACGCCACATGACCGGTAACAAAGAATAGTTCTCCTCTCTCTCTCTTTTGTGTCACGTGTAGAGAATGTTACTATTGCTGATAATTCTTCAACTCCTATAATTGCTAAGGGTTCATTTAGAGTAAATGATCACTACACTTTGAAGGATGTGGCACTTGTTAAAAATTTGAAAAATACAATTTGCTTTCTGTTTCACAACTGCTAGATGAAAATATGGAAATTATTTTCACTAAAAAGTGCTGCAAAGTTGTAAATTCAAACAGTGAGCTTATTTTTAACATGTCACAGTTTGGAGGAGTTTTTAAAGCTGATTTTGATATGTCTTCCTCTAAGTATAGGCGTCTAGTAGCTAATGATTTCAAAGACTTATATTTTTGGCATTGTAGACTTGGTCACGTAAGCTTTGATCATCTAACGCATGTTAGTGCTCTTGATCGCATATGTGGACTGCCTAAGCTTAAAGCGGACAAAGAAATTGTGCGCTCTTCTTGTAGACATGCTAAGTTGGTTGCAGGTTCACATACTCCTCTCACAATGATCATGACAACTGAACCGGGTCAACTTTTGCACCTTGACACCGTAGGACCTTCACGTGTTTAATCCTTCGGAGGTAAATGGTATGTACTTATGATTGTTGATGATTATTCTAGATACTCTTGGGTTTACTTTATTGCATCTAAGAATGAAGATTTTAGTCACTTTAGAACTTTATTTCTTATATTATCAATTGATCACCCAGGATCTTTAAATGCAATTAGAAGTGATAACGAAACCGAATTTAAAAATCAATCTTTTGATCATTTTTGTGCTGAAAATGGAATAGATCATCAATTTTCTTCACCATATGTACCTCAACAAAATGGTGTTGTAGAAAGAAAGAAAAGAACCCTAGTTGAGATGGCTAGGAATATGCTTGATGATTGGGATGATGTGATTGCAACCGCTTGTTATGTCTCAAATCGTGTTTTCTTGCACGCTAAGCTAGGTAAAACACCATATGAGCTCTGGTTTGGACATAGGACTTCTGTTACACACTTTTGAGTCTTTGGTTTCAAATGCTTTGTTAAGAAATATGGTAATCTTGATAAATTTGAACCTAGATCCATTGATGGCATGTTTCTTGGTTATCCATCTCATACTAGAGGCTACCATGTGCTTTTACTTGACACTAACAAAATTGTGGAGACTCGTGAGGTGTCTTTTGATGAAGCTAGCACAAGTACTAGCTCAAACATTATAGGTCCGGATTCATATCTGCAGGGGGAGAGCATTTTCGTTGAAGATGAGGAAGAAGTGGTCCTGTAGCCCGAAAATTCAGCAGCTAATGACATTTTTCCAGCTCCTAATTTTGATTCACAGCCAGAACCGACGACCACCATTGCTGGTCCAGATCCTCCTCAAGTTACAAGCTCATCGATTTGTGATGAACATGAAGAAGAAGAAGCTTGTGAAGTGTCCACTCCCCTCCGGGTTCTCAAAAGTTATCCTCCACAACAAATAATTGGAAGCCTGCACGAACGAGTCACACGGTCTAGGTTTTGCGATCCAAACTCTCATGCTCATTCTACTTTTGTTGCTTCTTTTGAACCCAAAGATATATCACACGCACTCACTAATTAATCTTGCATTATTGCCATGCAAGAAGAGTTAGAAATTTTTGAAAGAAAAAATGTTTGGAAAATTGTACCTCCACCTCAAGGTCACACTTTAATTGGAACTAAATGGGTGTTTAAAAATAAGCAAAGCAAGTATGGGGTTGTGGTTAGGAATAAGGCTAGGTTGGTTGCTCAAGGTTTCACTCAAGTTGAAGGTCTAGATTTTGATGAAACGTTTGCTCCTATTGCTAGATTAGAAGCCATAAGAATTTTGTTAGCTTTTGCTGCATCTAAGGTTATAAGCTTTATCAAATGGATGTTAAAAGTGATTTTCTTAATTGCTACGTAGATGAGGAGGTTTATGTCAAACAACCACCGGGTTTTGAAAATCCAGATTTTCCTAATCATGTTTACAAACTGTCCAAAGCCTTGTACGGTCCAAAGCCTTGTACGGTCTCATGGTATGATAGGTTAAAAAAATTCTTACTTGAAAAGGGGTTTACCATGGGCAAGGTTGATAAAACTCCTTTTGTGCTTAAGCATGACAATGACTCATTATTCGTTCAAGTGTATGTGGATGATATTATCTTTGGTTGTGCTTTTCATGTTCTTGTGTCCAAGTTTTCACCTGCGATCAGTTCAGAATTTGAGATGGGTATGATGGGAGAACTCACGTATTTTTTGGGGCTGCAAATCAAGCAAATTAAGGAGGGTACCTTTGTGCATCAAACGAAGTATATAAAAGACCTCCTAAGGCGCTTCAACATGGACAAAAGCAAGCCTCTTTGGACACTAATAGGAACAGCAAAAACACTTGAACTTGATGAAGATGGTGAACTCGTGGATCAAAACGAATATAGAAGCATGATCGGATCACTTTTGTACCTCACAACATCGAGACCGGACATACAATTCAGCGTATGTCTTTGTGCACGGTTTCAAGCCTCCCCACGTGCTTCACATCGTAAAGCCGTCAAAAGGATTCTCAAGTACTTACATAGAACTCAAGAATTTGGAATTTTTCTTCCTTCTTCCTCAACTGTTACTTTGAAAGCTTTTTCCGATGCTGATTTTGGAGGTTGTAGGATTGATAGGAAAAGTACTTCGGGTGCTTGTCATTTTCTTGGTAATTCACTTGTTGCTTGGTCCTCTAGAAAACAAAGTTTAGTTGCACAATCCACAGCCGAATCTAAATATGTACCTGCTGCTAGCGCTTGTTCACAAATTCTTTGGATTGTTCAAACACTTAAGGACTATAGGGTTGATCTAGATAGTGTTCCACTGTTTTGTGACAACACTAGTGCTATTTGCATTGTTAAAAACAGATGAGATCATGCACGTTATCATTGCACCTACAAACATGACACAATATTTATTTGTTTAGGATCCTGGCTCAAGTGAATGTGCACTCTTATTTGATGGACAAGATCAAGATGGCGCACTATGCGTCCACCACCTTGGCCTCCTCCATTCATGCATACAAGAAGATTTGATGGTGTTGCACATTTGCACCAACACATGAGAGGAGATGAACTTGAGTCAGGACGACTCCAATTTAAGAAGGGGGGGGGATGATGAGGACATCACTTCTTTGGATACAAACAACACTCCATTGAACATACAAGATGCAATCAATAGAGTTCATACACAACAATTAATTTCAGAGGTGAGCTCGTTCTTATATATTTCTTTATATGTTTTTGAGTATAGATTGATACTTAATGATTTAATTGTTATTAGGATCCATGGAGAGGTTCAAGGAGTACTTGGAAGAAGTATTAGGGATGTGGAAGACCAGAGAATTCGTTCAATGAAGATGGAAACCGAACCAAACTCAAAATCATATCCAACTCGGAGTCCAGGAGAAGTACGCACTAAAACGGACGCCCAAGATGCATACGAACTCCGTTTTGGACGTTCTACATCTGCACGTAAAGGGGAGAGGATAAAATTTCCAATGGCGCCAGTCCCATGTCAAAATTCCTTCGGAATCGACGGGAATCGTCGAAACAAATCAAGTACAGAATCTGTCAGGGTGCTGCGCCACCGTATTGGGCCATTGGGCCATGTATCAAGTCTAAGTCCATTATTTTTCTATATTAGGGTTAGGTCACGACCCCAACACCCCCTTGGACGTCCTCCCACCTATGTATACTCCATAGTAGCCGCCATGAATAATTGGGTTTTGCTTAGATTAATAATATCGCCGTTCTACGGTTTGTGAAACCCCAACTTCACGATTTCAGATCGTGTCTACCTTGTTCTTGCTTGTGTTCTTGGTTGCACTTGCAGGAATTAGCCTTTTTGGCGAGGTCAATTGTGTGCAGCACGGTTGATAACCAACAGAGCGGTGGTGTAGTGATTGCAAGGGTTTTTCGTGTTCTACTCGAGAGCCTCGGATTATCAACATCGAGATCTCCATCAATCGACTTATCCATTACCTTTCGGAAGATCGGGTCTAAACCTACTCATCATATATGTTAAATACTCATAACAATTAAAATTTCTCTTTTGAACCTTGCTGAATACATTGTCAAAGGGGGAGATAAAATATGTGAATTTTTTAAGAGAAGTATGCAAGGGGGGGGGGGGGGGGGAATTGATTACACATTGCACATATTCACAAGTGTTTTTGGCATTGCCAATGCATTCATCAAGGGGGAGATTGTGAGACCTATATGTGCTGAATACATTGGCTTGTACTGAATACATTGGCTTTGATGATATAAGTTCTAAAATTCTGCCCAAACACCCTTTTTAGAAGGGTCTGACTCTAGCTCCGAGCTTCTGCAAGGTCCGACAATAGGTCCAACTTGCTTTGTCAAGGTCCAACATGTTTTTGGGTAGCTCCAGTGAGCTTTGTCTTTAGCTCCAGCATGTCTTTGATAGCTCCGACATGTCTTTGTTAAGTTCTGATATGTTTTGCTAGGTCCGACTTATGTTGGTTAGCTCCGACATGTTTTTCTAGCTCTGACACTAGGTTGTACTAGCTTTGGTAAGCTCCGGCACTAGGTTGTACTAGCTTTGGTAAGCTCCAGCTCAAGCTCCGGTTAGGTTTGGCAAGATTCGGAGCTTGATCGCAATGTTCCTGCTTTTACTGTGAAATGTTTCAAACTTGCTTTACATTGTTGGAAAGATTACTTAGTATTCTTTTGCTAAATTTTTGGTGTGTCTTGGTTGATATGGCTGATATCGTTTTACTGTGGTTTTGCAACATGCTTATTTGAGGTGCTCACGTAAGGTGTTGTGATTGAAACTAATTTGATTCAAGTCGCGGACTTGGGCTCGTACGGATTGGTTGTTTGTTCATGTGCAGGTGTTGCTTGAGTTCAAGACATGGCTGGTGACGGGATCCATTGAACTAGTCTTAGAGAAAAGATAAAGTTCAACAACCAAGTTCAGGAGGAATTGTGGTTGAGTTGATCGGGAGGTCGCGCAGCATGTATGAATCAAGAATAATACATATGAAGGTATTGTGGACGTCCTTGGAAGATGTCTACACGTGTGCAAGGAGTGCATGGACGTGGATACATAGTTCTGAGGCGTGATGAAGAGATGTGGATGAAAAAAATTGGTCGGAAAGGTCCAGTCGATGAGGTTATGGACTCAGGCTGCGGTTGAGTCGTGTTTGACTCAAATATGGAAAGTTTTGAGTAGGTTATGATAGGATTTCGTGTGGGTCACGAATTTGAGTTGTTTTAGGAATGTGAGATACGTTTCTAAGGTGTTTGGAAGTCTTAAGATTGCTTCTATCTGCGTATAGAAGAGTCTTGAGCAGTTATGGAAAGTTTCAATTCGTGGACTGAGTAGGATTAGAGTCCTAGTTAGGTTTGGGATGGCCTAAGGGCTGGTTATATAAGCAAGGGAGGTCAGTGCTCATGGTGCACGACTTTTGGGTTGTTCCTCTTATGTTCCATTGAATAAAGATCGTAGGTTAAAGGAACTTTTGTGCCTTACTCGTCTGACTTGTTCCAAACATTTTTCTCGTCGAGTTTTGTACACAGCACTACCTTTCTCTGCTGGTTTTAACATAACTCGAGTTTTACAGATCTAATTGACGTGATTCTTTTTGGGTTGTCTTCAAAACTTGATCATCTATCATATGTTAAAATTTCATGGTAATTAGATTTGTGTTTTTTTAGCTACACGAGTTTCTTTGCAATATTGCATATCTGGTTTTTACTCGCTAGAACAGATTGACCTTTGTTTAATCTTTTGATCATAACTTGGGTTTCTCTCGACGGATTTGAGTGATTCTTGTTGTGTCGTCTTCGTGACTTAATTCTCTCTGATATCTATCATTTTTTTCACAGTGAAACGCATTTAGATTAGTCTCACACACGATTTCTTTAACATATCATTTTTTTGCTGAGGGGTTTTCATTGCTTGCGCTGAAAAGTTTCAAATCTACCATTCACCCCCCCCCCCTCTGGTAGCTTTTCATGTGTTCTTTGATCATAAACAATACAATCTCACCGTGGAGTATGGTGTTACGCTCTTGCGGCCCGAACCACATAAAAACCACTGTCTCATACTCTCATATGCGCGACCACTCAATTGATAACTAAGCCCTCCAATCAAAAAACCTCCGCGGGCTGCTCCTTAGCAGATCTGGGGGAAGTATCGCATTAACACTTCAACATTTGGCACGCCGAGTAGAGGTTTTTTCCCTCAAAATGTGGTTGCGCTTTCATCGCAATGGCAAGCATCAAGCTTGAGAGCGGTGGCAAGTTCAAGCCGCAAAAAGTCGACTAGCAGGTCGACAAAGACGTGGAGATGGAGTTCCAAAAGTCTGAATGGGTCATTGAAACTGTCCACCAGGCTGAGAACCTCGACCTCAACGTCAACTACGAGCCTCACAAAGCACTCCATGTCATCTGTGGGGGATCTTGGGAACCTGTGTCCTGGAACATGGTCAAGACCTTGCACCAAACGGTAGCGTCACTACACTCTACTGATGCCCTGGTGCCACATCAGAGATGGATGGAAACGCAGATCAGCTTCGATGCCTCTGACTGCCCTGAGAACATGTAGGGAGCCGGGCTTCTGCCCTTCCTCGTCATCCCCACCATCGCCAACATCAAGTTCTACCACATCCTGATAGATGGCGGGGCCAGCCTCAACCTCATCAGCCGTGCGGCCTTCAACAAGCTAAAGATACCTGTGTCCACGCTCGCCCCGTCGAGATCATTCTCAGGGATAGGGCAAGGGAAGATTATCCCGTAGGGCAACATCCACCTCCGGGTGAGCCTCAAAACGCCCGAGAACTTCAGGACAGAGAATATCCTATTTGACGTTGCGGAGGTCAACCTCCCCAACAACAACATCATCAGTAGGCCAGCCCCTGTACCGATTCATGGCTGTTGTCCACTACGGCTACCTCGTCCTCAAGATGCCGACTCCCTTCGGCGTCCTCAAGATCTGCGAAGATCGCAAAGCGGCGATATCTGCTTTGGAGGAGCTCCGAGCACTGGCAGCAGCCCCATCACCTGCCTCGGGCGATGTTGGACCTAGTGAGCCTTCGCCGAGCTCGTGCGAGCGCGACTACATCGCTGCACCATGGGTGCAGCCCTCCAACAACAGTGATGTATCCATCAAGACTATCCAAATCGGCTCCGATGCTGCCCAGACCACCCCGCATTGCGGGTAGTCTAGACAACAAGCAGGAATCGGCGCTTGTCACCTTCCTGCGAGCTAATGTCGACGTGTTTGCTTGGCAACTGTTCCAGATGCCCGACATCACCAGGGAGGTGATCGAGCACCACCTAAAGATCTACACCGATGCCCGACCGGCACAGCAGAGGCCACGAAAGCAGTCCATCGAGTGACAGAACTTCATCCATGAAGAGATCAAGAAGCTGCTCGATGCCGACTTCAATCGGGAAGTCTATCATCCGAGGTGGCGGCCAACCCTGTCGTCATACCCAAAGCTAGTGGGAAGCTTCCGGATGTGCATCTACTACACCAACCTCAACAAGGCATGTCCTAAAGATCCTTTCCCTCTCCATAGGATAGATCAGATCATAGATTCAACCTCACGATGCGACTTGCTCTGCTTTCTCGAAGCTTACTCAGGGTTCCACCTGAATGTGGCCTAGGGGGAGGGGGGGTGAATAGGCCTTTTGAAATTTAGTCGGAACCTGCAACACTTAACAAACTAATAAAATCCCGATATATCGGACTAGTCCGGTAGAGTGCGGACTAGTCCGGTGCGTGCGGACTAGATTGATCAAGTTAGATCAATGATTTCAATACAAGCAAAGTACGCAGCAGAATTTAGTTTGTAACTTGAAAGTATTGAGTCAATGAAATTAAGTGTATCACAAACTTCAATGTTTTAACGTAAGATGGACAAGATCAAGTAAACCCTAGAAACACACACGATTTTTATCCCGTGGTTCGGTTGCCACAGAGGCAACCTACGTCCACATTGAGGAGCCCACGAAAGGATCGGGTCTTCTATGACCCTAACCTCGTCGAATCTCCACGAAGGCCAATTCTCTTCCACCGAAGGGTAAGTCACCAAGTTCAAAGGGCCTTCTCTCCACTATCACGAAGGGTAAATCACCAAGTTCAAGGGGCCTTCTCACAAGTTGAGAGCTCCCCAAGATTACAAATCGAACACCACCAAGAACACACTCGTATGATTTACAATAAAACAACAAGAGTGTGTTAGAGAATCAAACCCAAGAGCTCAAACGTGTGGAATCGTGTCTCTCCTTTGATCCAAAGTGAATCCTCAAGGGATTGATCTTTCTTGCATTGGATTGCGTGGAGAGATGTGTTCTCTAAGCTCTTGGAGGGTGTGACAGCACAGGGGGTCGAGAGGTTAATAGTTGGCCGTGCACATCTATTTATATTAGGGTTTTCAAAATTACCGTTAGGGTTTCGAGGGTCGGGACTGGTCCGTGGTGGACTCCGGACTTGTCGGTGAGCGGCGATGGGAAACCCTAAGTGTCCACACAGAGAATATCGGACTTAGTCGGACTGCCGCTAGGAGCAGACTTGTCCAATTTTAGTGAGAAAGGTTTTCGGACTTGTCCGTGATGATATCGGACTAGTCCAGTGTGGTGATACCCTTAGTGAATAGAGGACAAGTCCGCACTTGGAGGGCTTGTCCATTTTTAGTCAGAGCGTTTATCAGACTAGTCCGTGGAGAGATCGGACTTGTCCGTTTTCGTGCAAATGTGTTGAGGATTAGTACGAACAAGGGAGGACTAGTCCCCTCTTTAGTCAGAGGCATTATCAGACTAGTCCGGAAATTATCAGACTAGTCCGGTGCGGACATGTCCGCACTGGCAGGACTTGTCCGAACCTATACAGAGAGGATATCAGACTAGTCCGATGTATATCGGACTAGTCCGTTTTTCCTTTGAAATGTGAAGTGTGTGAGGATTTTTTGTTCTTTAGCTATTGGGATTTGTTACACCAACACACTCCATACACAATGATATATTCTATTCAGTTCTTGAGCTCTTTTCCGAATTGATCCTCATTCTTCTTTCTTTTTGGCGCTTTCTTCATTCTTTCATTAAAACCTGCGCTCATCTCAATAATGTGGTTAAGATCTCATTTGTTTGTCATAAATCAACCAAAACCCACAAGGGATGCCTAGATGCACTTTCAATCTCCCCCTTTTTGGTGATTGATGACAACCAATTCAGATTTCACAAAGTATGATAAAAATTGAGATTATCATAAAGTGTACACATATGAGCTTGAAACACATTTAACAATGACAACATAAGGCATACATGCACTCTTTATGGTGGGATGCAAAACTAAGTGAGTGTGAGCAGTAATCATGATGACAGTGAAATAATTGACATCAATATATCAACAACAAGCATATATGTCAATTTAGAGCAAAAACACAGATTTCATAAATATGAGCATAAATAGTTCATAGCATTGCATCACAAGACCAAAAGTATCAAAAGAGCATAATATGAAGTCTTACAACCCAAAAGAGACAAAAAGATGCATAAATGAATCTCTCATCTCTCAACCTAAAGCTAAGACCTAGTGACTCCCCCTCAATCTCTCTGCCTTTGGCATCAAGACACCAAAAAGAAGGAGATGAGGGATATAAGATCTTCAATCCTCGCTTTCGGTCCTCTCATCATCTTCATCTTCATTCTTGAGCTGAGGAGGAGGAGGAGCATATCCACTCGAAGTGCCCCCAATGCCAAAGTAGGCAAGCTCGGATGGAGTCAAAGGCCCGAGCTCAGTGAAATCAGAGGCTGAATCATCAGTGGCGACTGGGGATCCAATAGGATCGATCTACAGCTTCTAGCAAATATGCTTGGCATTTTCTTTGACATACCTCATATCTGCCTTCCTCTCCTTGTTCAGCTTATGAGTGTTCACTTCGGCCTTCTTGCATGAGGCAAAGATTGTTGCTAAGTACTTCAAGATTCCACTAGGAGACCCTTTTTGGGGAGGGGCACTAGTGGTGGGAGCAGTCCTCTCATCTCCTCTAGCTCTCCTCGGAGCTTCTTCGCTGGATTCATCTCTTTTTTTTTTTCTTTTTTTATTTCTTTCTTTAGGTTTCACATATTTTTCTTTTTCTATATATATTATTATTATTTTTATATTTGTTCTCTAATACATGTTTTATATTATTATTTTCTTTTTCTTCTTTTGCTACACATATCTTGTATCTGTATGTTTTATGTTTTATTATTTTTCCTTTATTCTACTAATGCTTAATGCATGAACATGTATGCAATGCATGATGCGAAAATTGAGGGTGTTACAAACCTACCCCCTTAAAGTGAATCTCGCCCTCGAGATTCGATAACATGGAGAAAAGATGAGAGAATTCTGCATTCAGGTCTTCTTCACGTTCCCACATAGCTTTGGCTTCCGTATGGTGGTTCCATTACACTTTGCACCAACGGACCCTCTTATTCCTCGTGACCCTTTCCTTCACATCCAAGATCTTGATAGGTTGCTCGACATAGGACAAATCCTCCTGATGTTCTAACTCGTCCATCGGCACCTTTTCTTCCAGCACCCTCAGAAACTTCTTGAGTTGAGACACGTGAAACACATCGTGTACATCGGAGAGATACACCGACAGCTCAAGTCGATATGCTACTTCTCCTCATTTGTCCACAATCTTGAATGGTCTGATGTAATGAGGTGCCAATTTCCCTTTGACGTTAAACCGGCGTTTCCCTTGGATAGGTGACACTTTGAGGTATACGAGATCTCCAACTTCAAATGCCAGATTCCTTCGCCTATTATCTGCATAGCCTTTTTGTCGCGCCTGAGCAACCCTTAGGTTTTCACGAATTATTTTAGCTTGTCTTTCAGCATCTTGTAACACATCAGGACCAAATACTTGGTTCTCTCCTGTTTCATTCCAAAACAAAGGTGTCCTACACTTCCTTCCATATAGTGCTTCATAGGGTGACATTTTCAAACTTGCTTAGTAACTATTGTTGTATGAAAATTCTGCATAAGGCAAGCTCTTGTCCCAACTTTTCCCATGCTTTAAAGCACAAGCTCTCAACATGTCTTCCAAAATTTGATTGGTCCTCTCGGTTTGTCCATCCGTTTGAGGGTGATATGTTGAACTGAAGTTCAACCTTCTTCCCAATGCTTCATGCAATTTGTGCCAAAATCTGGAGGTAAATTGAGAACCTCTATCCGAGACTATCTTCTTCGGTACTCCGTGTCGACACACAATATGCTCCATGTATATTTCGGCCAATTGTGCAGCTGTATATTTGGTCTTCACAGGGACAAAATGAGCTGACTTGGTTAAGCGATCCACAATTACCCAAATTGAGTCGTAACCGGACTGAGTACGTGGTAACCCAACTATGAAGTCCATTCCAATTTCTTCCCACTTACATTCTGGGATCTTCAATGGTTGCAATAATCCAGCTGGCCTTTGAAGTTCCGCCTTGACTCATTGACACACATCACACAATGCTACATATTCAGCTATGTCCTTTTTCATGCTATCCCACCAATAGCAAGTTTTCAAGTCTTTGTACATATTCGTACAACCGGGGTGAATTGAGTAAGGTGAGTCATGTGCCTCTTTTAATATTGTCTCCCGAATATGCTTTAGATTGGGCACGACAATCCTTTTTCCAAGCCATAAGGTACCATGTTCATCCTCATCAAATCTGAATTCTCTCCCTTCTTGGGTCCTTTCCTTGATTTCTTGGATTTCCTCATCCTTAGTTTGGCCTTCCCAAGTTTCTTGCTCTAAGGTTGGGTTTAACCCCATCATCTCCATCTCATTTACAAATCCAAGATTCAACCGTTCAAACTCCTTACATAACTCAGATGGTAACTCTTGAACTCTGAGTTGATGACTTACTCCTTTTCTACTCAAAGCATCTGCCACTACATTGGCTTTTCTCGAATGATAATTGAATCCTTGATAAGCTCCAACCATCTTTGTTGCCTCAAATTCAGATCCATTTGTGTGAGAATATATTTAAGACTTTTGTGATCCGTATAAATTTCACACCTATGTCCAAGGATATAGTGTCTCCAAATCTTCAACGCATGTACCACGGCTGCAAGTTCTAAATCATGTGTTGGGTAATTCTGCACATGTTTCTTCAATTGTCTTGATGCATAGGCAACCGCTTGACCTTCTTGAATGAGCACACATCAAAGTCCTTGTCTCGAGGCATCACAATATATGTCAAAACTCTTGCTTACATCCGGCAGTACCAAAACTGGGGCCATTGTTAACCTCTTCTTCAACTCCTCAAAACTGTTTTGACAAGCTTCAGTCCATTGGAACGCCTTCCCCTTGATTAGCAACTCCATCATAGGCTCGGCTGTCTTGGAAAAGTCCTTGATGAATCTACGGTAATATCCAGCCATTACAAGAAAACTCCTTATTTCCTTTACGTTTTGTGGGGGTTCCCATTTCAACACGTCCCTCACCTTTCCTGGGTCAATCGATACTCCTCCTCCTGAGATTATATTACCCAAAAATGACACCTCTTTCAACCAAAACTGACACTTGTTGAACTCGGCATACAATTGATGCTCCCTTAATTTCTGTAGTGTGAGTCTCAAGTGTTCCTCATGTTCCTTCTCATCCTTCGAGTAGATCATAATGTCGTCTATGAACACCACTACAAACCTATCCAAGTACTCCATGAAGACCTTATTCATGAGGTACATAAAGTAGGCAGGCACATTTGTCAATCCAAATGACATCATGATGTACTCATAAGATCCATACCGCATCCTAAAAGCTGTCTAGGGTATGTCCGATGGTCTAATCTTCATTTGAACGTATCCTGACCTCAAATCAATCTTAGAGAAGACACAAGCACCCTTCATCTGATCAAACAAGTCTTCTATGCGTGGCAAGGTGTACTTGTTCTTGATGGTCACCTCGTTTAGAGCTCGGTAATACACACACATCCTTTGCGTTCCATCCTGCTTGTCCACAAATAGAAGGGGCGCTCCCCAAGGTGAAGAGCTTGGGTGAATGAAACCCTTCTCTAATTGCTCTTGAATTTGCTTCTTGAGCTCCGCTAATTCCATAGGAGGCATCCTATATGGCCTCTTAGCTATAGGTACAGTTCCAGATATTAAATCAATAACAAACTCAATGTCTCGATCAGGTGGCATACCTGGCAACTCGTCCAGAAAAATATCCAAAAATTCACACACCACCAGAATCTCCTCAATTGCGGCACCGTCCATATGATTCAGCTCCAATTGCTTCGGTGCGGTTTGAGATGCTTCAAATTCTACGGTGATCCCTTCCTCATTGGTCAACTTTACCGTTTTTGTGGCACACTCAATAACTCCATTGTGCTTCCTCAACCAGTCCATACCAAGTATAATGTCCAATCCTTGAGAGTCCAAAACAATGAGGTTGGTGGAGAAGTCTACACCCCTTATTCTAAGGCTTACTTTTGGACATACTATATTGGTCCTCATCTCTCCTCAAGGAGACTTAACTAATAGAGTAAACTTCATATGAGAGATAGGCAAACTATACTTGGCGACATACTTCGATGCAATGAATGAATGCGATGCTCCAGAATCAAACAACATAGTCTCAGGGTTGGAGTTGGCGAGAAACATACCAATGACCACGTCATCCGCTTGTTGAGCATCCTCCGTAGAGACATGGTTCACGTTGCCACGGGCAAAATTCTACTGTCCACAATTCCCTTGTGGAACTCCTCCATTAGGTCTTGGGTTTTGCCTCGACGCATTGTATCCTTGACCAAGGCCTGACTTAGGACATTGATGTGCAAAGTGTCCAGCTTCTCCACAAGTATAGCACTTCTTACTCCACCTGGATTATTGGGGCGAGCTTGGTTCTGAACATTTGCATCAGGAAAATTAGCATGAGGTGCATATGGCATCGGAGGCCTAGGTGGTTGCATAACAGGGCGCTGTTGCATGAACTGAGTTGGGCGCGGTGCAAATCCAGGGCGATGGGTAGGCGCAAAAGAGTTGAAGTAAGGCGCATTGGGTGGTGCAAAGCGAGGGCGTACATTGCTCCTTGTTGTTGTCCTTGATATGGCACCTTCCTTTTGTTATCCTGTTCCATCTAACGAATCTTGTTCTCAACCACAATTGCTTTGTCCACAAGCTTCTGAAAATTGGCGTAGTCACAATTGAGCAATTGCACTTGAATTTCATTGTTGAGGCCTCTCATGAACAAGTATTGTTTCCGGCTGTCCCGGCTCACATCTTCAGGGGCATACCTTGAAAGTTGATTGAACATATTGAGATATTCACCCACGTTTGATCTCCCTTTCCTCAAGTTCTCAAATTCTTGCCTCTTCAAGATCATAACTCCCTCAGGCACATAATGAGAACGTAAGTTCTTCTTGAATTCCGCCCAAGTGATCCTCTCTTGATTCTCATGAGCATTGCAATAAGCATCCCACCAATCCGCAGCTGCTCCAATGAGTTGATGAGAAGCAAATAGCACCTTCTCCCAGTCACTGCATTGGACAATAGCAAGTTTCTTCTCCACGAACTTGAGCCAATCATCAGCATCATAGGGTCGGCATCTTGAGCAAAGGTTGGCGGCCTAGTCCTCATAAACTCTCCTAATCGGTTATGAGGAGGCAGGGGTGAAGGTGGAGGCATGTGGGGCTGATTGTTGATGTTACCTGCCTATAGCTGTCCCATAGTCTATATCATGGTCTGCTTGAGCTGGTTCTACATAGCCAGTAGCTGCTCAATATTGATAGCTCAATGAGCATGTCCTTGTCCATTGTTGTTCTGAGGTACTCCATGGTTCTCCTCCTCATAATTGACATCCATCTAGTTGCGAATCCTGACCATCTGAAGAAAAACAATATGTAAGAATTTAGAAACATCCCCAACTAAATGCATCAAGGGATATGAAACTAAACAACTAGCTATACTAGCCTAGGTGGACATGACAATGATAAAGCATCCCAAAATCCATTAAGCACATAAGCAAACAATATATATATAGTAAACAACACTCCAAGCAAAAACACATCGATTCCTAAGTGCTCCTATGTGCTCTAAAGTGTCCATTCTATCTAGGTTGCGTCCTACGGTCAACCTGTGGCTCTGATACCAATTTGTGACACCCAGTTCCAAAAATGAACCAAGTGAACGCATATGTGTGCCCAGGACGTTCAACACACATACACGAGTGCATTCACAAAAGAGTATACAGAAAATTACCACAGAACAAGATTAATTAACCAAATTTTATTACAAATTCAGAATATTCTCGAATACAAATTCTAATGAATATTAATGACAAGTTTGAACTAATGCAGTGGAAATAACTAAGTAAGCAAACTAAACAGCTAGGCATCATAAGCAATAGGGTATAGCGCATCTCCATGCAACACCACAGGCAAGTCAACGACAGCACACAGCCTAGAACTCCGCATTCCTCAATACACACCTAACCATCACCTGAAACTGTTGGTGGGGGATTGCAAGGGTGAGTACATGTCGTACTCAGCAAGTGTGGAAATAGATGACATGTAGCTGATACAAATGATGACAATAATAATAGCTAAGTGCTGAAAAGTACATTAAAACATTTGAAAAAACAATATACATCATGTATGTGAAGTAATCCCATCATAAACCATAATTAATAACATAGTACCAGTCCATATTTTATATCCATCATCTATATACCAATAACCATATTCAATACCAGAATTTAATTCATAACCAGCCGTAACCATTACCAAACCATAACCTTCCTAAAAACCATCTCAATACCAGGTTCCCTCTAATCATGGAAGTTGTCTAGGTGCTCATAACCGGGAGCACGACTATCATGATAGTTTATTAGACACTGCAAAGTTTTGTACCACTTTACCCACGTGTCCGTGATTTCATCACCTTTTGGTGACTAAGAACCTCCCTTATGCCCGTGACCCCTCGGTCACATTACACACTTCCATTGGTGTGTGGCCAATAGATCACAAAATAGCCTTTACAAACGGATTACTAGCCTATTTAGACCCCACTGAGGTTTCACCAGTGGTGATGTCTCCTACAGAGCACATCTTCAACCAAGGGCCCCCTCTTGAGCCATTCGGATCCGAGGGTAGTCCAACCAATCATCAACAAACCCAATCTGACTACCCCTTCCCCGAGCATCCTTAATGGTCCAAATAGCACTGGCAAAGCCCTAATTAATTAGCTACGCCGCACCCATACTTGGCCTCATGGTGGCACTGTAGTTCTAGCTTATTCTCTCATGAACCAATCCTTAGATCTAAAGCAAGAAAACCACCATGACATCCAACACATTCACATACCAGGCTTGCTTAGATCACCCATTATCCTATCATATTGACCAGTTCACATTAACCAGAATATTATTAATGCATAATTAAATGTGTAGTGTTGTTTTCCCATCCCAATTAATTAAGCGAAGCAAAAAGGTAAAAAACCCATCCCAACTCTCTACCATAATTACAGGTGACAAGGGTGGTTAAACAAATCTAGTAAACTTCCTATTATAGGATTTCCCATCAAAATTGACACAAGCATGCAGTTTTGCAAACATTTATTTTAAAATGGGATCAATATGCTTCAAGGACACTTGCCTTGCTCCGACGGATAGGGTTGCTCAAGCGCTTCGAAGTCTTAGTTCTGGAAATCCTCGTACACGACCTATTGAGCACTTCCCTCTACTCGTGATCACACATACTAATCAACATGCGATGACATGCATGCATGCAAAGTTCAATTATTAATTAACTATGGTTGTTTATTGATTAGATGCAACTAGTTCATAAGTGTTTATGGGAGTTTAGGGGATTTTAGCGAGAACTAATGCTGCTGAAAATAAAAGATGGTGCGACTACGATCAAATTATGTCTATTAGATCTAATACGTCGCTAAAATTTGCTTTGGAAAAACGAATACTACCGTAGATGCGACGACTTCGAAGATCGCGGGACGAAGATGACGCGTAGACAAACTGGATGGCGCAGTGGTCCTCCGGCGGCACGACGACGATGACGATCTCCGGCGGGTGACGGCACCCTCCTCTCTTTCTTCCTCTTTTCTTCTCTTTTTTTTTTCTTCTCCTGGCAGCGCCTCTGGTCTTTTCTTTTTTTCCTCTACCGGCGCTAGGGCTTCTGGCGGCTAGGGTTTTCTTTTCTCTGTCTGTGGCGGCGCTGAAACGCGGTACCCGATGCTTTTTATAGGCGGGGCGCGAGAGCCAGGGCCGGCTCTGTGGCACGGATGACTCGGCCACGGCCCCAGGCGTGCGTGGCCACGTGGAGAGCCACTCGGGCACGAGGGCACGCTTGGCCAGCGCGGCAGCTTGGCCTGGCCGGCTCGGCTACAGGCGCGAGCGGCGGCCTGGCACTGGCTCGACGCCGGTTGGGC
Source organism: Tuctoria greenei (assembly GCA_036927565.1). Lineage (NCBI taxonomy): Eukaryota > Viridiplantae > Streptophyta > Magnoliopsida > Poales > Poaceae > Tuctoria > Tuctoria greenei. The sequence goes on from JAYESD010000005.1 coordinate 194,122,024, forward strand.
ACGGTGCACCTGGGCGCTGTTTGCCCGGAACCTTTCAGGGGTGAAGCAAAGATTCCCCCGGAAACTTTCAGAAGTTTCCGGAATCTTTTTTTTCTTTTTTTTCTTTTTTTTTCTTTAGGTTTCACATATTTTTTCTATATATATTATTATTATTTTTATATTTGTTCTCTAATACATGTTTTATATTATTGTTTTCTTTTTCTTCTTTTGCTACACATATCTTGTATATGTATGTTTTATTATTTTTCCTTTATTCTACTAATGTATAATGCATGAACATGTATGCAATGCATGATGCAAAAATTGAGGGTGGTACATCTTGCTTATTACTTTCATCAAGGTCCTCAAGTAACCTTGGACACTTCCTGCATCCCCATCTTTTGGTGCTATTGTCTTCCTCAGCACCCTGTTGAGCACCATGAAGAAAGGCTTCGTGTTCTTAGTTGAGGGAGGATTGAACTTCAGGCTAGTGTCATAGAGGAAGTCCATCTTGTCTTTTCCTAAGACACCGATGTTGTGGATGGTCAATTCATTGTTGCCAGTGTCTTCTAGATGAAGGAGTCTTGCAAACTCATCATAAGTGATAGTGTACTTGGATCCATGTGTCATCCAAGTCACTCTTTCCTCCTCATCACTGGCAAAGAAATAAGTAGCATACAACTGAGCTATAATCTCACCATTCTAGTGATATTTGAAGGCAAACAACTCCTTCAGTCCATGCCTCTCCACTGCATGTGTGACCTCATCAAATGCTGAACAACTTTTCCTCTCAAAGTGATTCAAGTAGATACACTGGTTGCGGACCACCGGAGTCTTCATAGTAAGGTAAACCGAGCTGTAGAAGTTTGCATGAAAATTGCTCCAAAACCTAGCATCAGCATCCTTCTTGGAACGGCTCTAGCAATCAACAAATATGAGTTTGGAAGTAGTGTTGCTTCCCTTGTCGTTGAACTTCTCCTCGGAGGGATCTCTATTTCCCTGCCTTGGAGCATGCATCTAGAGAGGGCCAACTAGGCCTGAAGCAATCCCCTTTCCTTTGCCCTTGACATGGCGAAGAGCCGCCGAGCTGGAGCCAGCCGTGTCCTTTGCCTTGGATGCAGGCTTCATGGCAAGCACTTTGCACCGCACCTGAGGTGGGGAAGGTGCCGGCTCGGAGGGATGCTCTTGCCTCTTTTGAGCGCGAGACTTTGAAGCGCATGGCAATAAGTCTTGTTCCATCTCATCTTCACAGTCAGAGATGTTCTCGTTCGACAATGTCCTGAGAGAGCATTGCACAATGTATGGATAAGAGTTGATTGCAAGGAGGTGCATTGAGGAATGAGAAATTAGGGTTGAGTTCAGGAAGAATCGGACTTGTCCGGTTTAAAGGTACGGACTAGTCCGGGGGTACCGGACTTGTCCGTACATGGACCGGACTAGTCCAGTGTTCATCATCTCAAACCCTAACTAGACAACAAATGGTGATTCCCAATGCAAAACTAGTTTAAGGTATATGTAATACAACAAGCAGGCATGTATTAACCAAGAGAAACTAGGCTATTTAGTCAACAATAAAGAAAATAACTATTTCTAGGGTTTTGGGGGGGGGGGATTTTACTGAAAATCCTTGATTCTTCGAGACGGAGGGGTTGAAGGAATCCCTATGCAATGGAGATCGTTTTCCACCCAAATTTGAAGGGTTTCGATGGAGAACGGAAGAAATTGCCTTGGGAGCACTTGAGCGAGGAAAGAGAGTGTGGGGCAAGTTGTGAGTATGAAGAATATTAGGTCTTGGCGGCGGCTAGGGTTATGGAGTCGAAAAATCGGACTAGTCTGTGGTCTGCCGGACTACCGAACACTCTACGGACTAGTTTGTCAGGGCAGACTAGTTCGGGTAACCACGGACTAGTCTGTGGTCACCAGAACAGATTAGTTTAGCCCATTCATATATATTCGAAGGTTCTCATAAAAATGGGGGCCTAAACAATCAAGTAATCTTGATGAATATGATCAGTAAGAATACAACAATCAAGCCATGACCATAATTCATCAAGATCAAGTAATTGAAATAGTTTTTCGGAGAAAATTTGAGAGAGATGATTTTCACAACACAATCAACATATTTTGAAGAATCCATACAGGTATGCAAGTTTTCAAGCCACATTCCGAGCATCAAGGATGTTTAGTTCATTTCGGAGATTGCAAAAATGTTTTTCATCAAGTGGCTTAGTGAATATGTCCACTAGTTGTTTTACGGTGTTGACATGAAAAATAGCTATGTCTCCTTTCATTGAGTGGTCTCTCAAAAAGTGGTCCCGGATGTCTATATGTTTGTCCTAGAGTGCTCAATTGGGTTATGGGCAATCTTTATGGCACTCTCATTATCACAAAGGAGTGGAATACGGCTCATATTGTAACCGTAATCCCTTAGAGTTTGTCGCATCCAAAGGAGTTGTGCACAAAACTCCTGGCTACAACATACTCCGCTTTGGCCATGGATAAGGAAATGGAGTTTTGTTTCTTGGAGGAACAAGAAACTAGGGATCTACCTAGAAATTGGCATGTACCGGAGGTACTTTTTCTATCTACTTTGCATCTGACATAATCTGCATCGGAGTATCCAATGAGATTGAACTTGGAACCTTTGGGATACCAAAGGCCTAGGTTGGGTTATGAACCAAATATCTCAAGATCCTTTTAACGGTTGTCAGATGACACTCTTTAGGATTGGCTTGAAATCTCGCACACAAACATACACTCAACATAATATTAGGCCTAGATGCACATAAGTAAAGTAAGGATCCAATCATAGAGCGATATACCTTTTGATACACACTTGGTCCATCTTCATTGAGATCCAAGTGTTCATTAGTTGCCATGGGAGTCTTGATAGGCTTCGCCTTGTCCATCCCAAACTTCTTGAGTATGTCTTGAGTGTACTTGGTTTGGCTTATGAATGTCCCTTCTTTTTGTTGTCTCACTTGGAATCCCAAGAAGTACTTCAGCTCTCCCATCATGGACATCTCAAACCTATCTGTCATAATCTTACTAAATTCTTGACAAAAGGATTTGTTAGTTGAACCAAAGATAATGTCATCAACATAGATTTGACAGATAAAAAGATCATTGTCGAAGTGTTTTGTAAAAAATGTATAATCTACTTTACCAATCTTGAAACCATTCTCAATTAAGAAATCTCTAAGACACTCATACCAAGCTCTAGGAGCTTGTTTGAGGCCGTAGAGATCCTTACACAGTTTAAAGACGTTCAGGGAACTCTTTATCTTCCTTGATTGGACCATTGAGAAATGTGCTTTTCACATCCATTTGGTAGAGCTTGAAATCATGGTGAGTAGCATATGCAAGCAATATTCTAATTGATTCAAGTCTAGCTACGGGAGCAAAGGTTTCATCGAAATCCAAACCTTCGACTTGTGAATACCCTTTGGTCACAAGTCGTGCCTTGTTCCTTGTCACCACCCCGTGTTCATCTTGTTTGTTGCAAAATACCCATTTGGTGCCAACAAAGTTCGCGTTGGGTCTTTCGACGAGTTCCCACTCCTCGTTCCGTTTGATGTTGTTCAGTTCTTCTTGCATCGCCACCACCCAATCTGGATCTTTCAATGCATCCTCAATACTACATGGTTCCAAAAAGGACACAAAAGAGTAATGCTCACAAAAGTTAGCTATGCGGGATCTAGTTGTTACTCCCTTTTGGATGTCACCAATGATGTTGTCAATTGGGTGGTCCCTTTGGTCGCATTTGTGTACTCTCGAGTGTGGCACTTGCAGTCTTGTATCTTCATGATCGTCTTCTTCTCCCCCTAGATGGTTTCCCTCATTGACTTGTTGATCATCTTTGTCTTCTTGAGGTTGATCTTGTGTGGAAGCTCCCCCTTGATCATTGGCCTCCACTTGTGGTTCATCTTCCTCATGCACATGTGGAGGTGGCTCTTGTGGTCAGACATCGCCCAACGCCATTCTTCTCAATGCTTGACAAGGAGCTTCTTCTCTATCTAGCACACATGGATCAACTTGCTCTTTTTGAGAGCCGTTAGTTTCATCGAACACTACGTCACGTGCTACTTCAACAAGTCTGGAGGTCTTGTTGAAGACACGATAGGCGTAGGAGTTCGAATAATAGCCAAGCAGGAAACCTTCATCGGACTTCGAGGCGAACTTTGAAGTCCTCGACTTCTTGTTCAAAATATAGCATTTAGAACCGAAAACTCAAAAATAAGAAATATTTGGCTTGTTACCAGTGAGTAGCTCATAGGATGTCTTCTTTAGTAGTCGATGAAGATAGAGTGGATTTATGGCGTGGCAAGCGGTGTTAACCACTTCCGCCCAAAACCGATTCGAGGTCTTCTATTCATCGAACATTGTTCTCACCATTTCTATGAGGGTTTAGTTCTTCTTTTCGGCAACTCCGTTTTGTTGAGGGAAATAAGGTGCTGAAAACTCATGCTTTATCCCTTCTTCGTCTAGGTATTGCAGCAGAGTATCAACGATGGTCGGGTTCGCTCCACCAAGGGTAGCCGCGACGGCCAAAGTGGCACCTCCTCGTCTGGCACCTCCTCAGCCCCATATGCTCCGACAGACGGAGGAGTAGGAACATCGGTATCACCGGAAGACGGTGCACCTTCAGGCATAGGGTGCGGTGCAATAGATCCCGTTCCATCCCTAAGAAGCATTGGACTCACCAAGCCCACCCCGAGAAGCACCAAGGGCACTATGTCAGTCGACGACGCCCTGAAAAGCCAAAACCAACTTTGTCAGAGCGGAAAAACAATGAAAGAATAGCGGAGGAAGAAAGTGCACTTTACCGGTGGGCCGGTCTGCTCTAGACACCCTGGCCTCCCAGCTCACATGGCGAATCGAGGTCCCCTGGACCCGACGCTAAGGCTAGCGCTACGGTCTTTGGCACCAGCTCCGGGACAGCTTGCGTCGACGTGGCCGTCAGCACAAACTCCTATGCGCCCCCTCCGGAACCATAGCCACCACTGGAATCGAGGACCAAGTCAACAATATAGGCTTCAACCCCTCTGATTCCCTCGCGATGGGAGATTGAAGTACCGTCCCCCCGATTTAGCTTCCACATCATCAACACAAAGGTAGCAAGGCCCGCGGCCAGGGTACGGGAATGCTTGCTTGGCGCTGGAGCTGGCGCTAGCAGGCTGCCCTCTGCCTTGTCGAAGGCTGATGAGAGCCCTACCTCCGCCCTTCTTGAAGGACGTGGGGAAGACCTCGACCTTGGCTACGTCGCAACGGCACCGCTTTAGGACCGTCGAAGCCCTAGTCGTGTCTTCAGGGTGCAGACAGACAACATCGAACACGTTGACCTTCGACATCACTTTGCGCAATTCAGCCCTCAAGTCCGTGGTCATGTAGAGCGGCGTGTAGTCGTCCGACACGGAGACATGCTCATCGTCAATAATGTCGCAGGTCACCGCCTTCAAAATCTCGGGGGTTGGACTGTCTAGATCTAGCCGGCACTGGTCGTACACTCCAGTGTAGACCCAGGCCCCGTACAGGCGCTGCTGAAGGGGGTGGTGCGGTGGAGCAAGAAGTCTGCCAACACCTTCAAGGAGGTTAATCCCTTGCTAGCAAAGAACCGGATCCTCTTCAGCACAGGCCTGTACTCCTTTTTCAACCCTTGAAATGCTTCCCAGGTGGTAGGATCGGAGGCCGGACCTTCAGATGGCATCTTCAGCAAAGCATGGGCCTCGGTCCACACGATCGACCAGTCTTCCCTCCAGCTGCTCCACTTGCCCCCTTTGAACGAGGCAATGTAGGTTCGGCAGGTCTTGTCTCGATGACGGATGTAGTAGGCCCCCACTTGGCTCGTCTCACTCTTTTTGGTGGTCTTCATCACGAAGAAGAACCGAAACAACTCCACCGTTGGCAGGCAGCCCACGAACGCCTTGCACAGGTGGACGAACACAGCGACCAAGGCGATGGAGTTCGGTGACAGGTTGTGAAGCTGTAGCCTGTGTTCCCCCAGCACTGCAAGGAAGAATCTCGACAATGGGAGAGCAAGCTCCGCAGTGGCGTAGGTGACGAAGAGAACAGTCTAGTCATCGTGCAGATCTTGGAGATTGGGAGATCTGCGGTGGATCATCCATCCTAACTCTACTGCCGCCTAGCTGAGGAGTCGCCTCATTGGCACCAGATCCTCAGCCGACTGGAAGCGAGAAGGAGGCAACAGGGAGGCCATCAGAGCAAGCAAAAATGAGAGTTTTGGCTGAGTGGTGAAGGCTCAGGCGCTCGAGGAAGAAGGCAAAAGCTCAAGCAGTGGGGTGTGAGCAAGGAAGGAATTGTCCCCTCTAACAAGGGTTTCCTTTTTTATCACCCCCGCAACGTCTGAGAACTTCATGCGTATCACAAAGGCTCGGTCCGCACCACTTGACCTATAGCATCAATGAAAGCGGGGGCTAGGCACCCAGACGGAAGAGCTGGCCCAGGCGATCAGCCAAATAAGAAGACAGCTAAAGCGGTTCCCATAAAAGCGGAGCAACGTAAGTTCCATGGCTACATTGGAAACCATCGTGGTCAAAGGCGTCGCGAAGACGGAGATACTACAGCAAGCAAATATCTCGTCACCATAGTCCCTCAACTAGGAGTGGACGTGTGGCCACGTTGTCAAAAGCACCCACAACTTTGACTGACCAAGAAAAAATTCAAAGAGTAGTGCGGAAAATCATGGTAAGGGATCCATCCTCGGGCTCATCACATCCCCCCAAGGTGCACCCAGGGGCCACTATCGGTACCCTGCGTACGGGGTACCCTCGCACACAAGCTGAAAGTGCCAAGGTACATTCAGTGAAGCCACATGTCCAAAAGGGGTCGGACCTCGGCACCTTCCTCAAGTATGGGATCTGGCACTGCCACGTGGACCACAAAGATGGGACCCAGCTCTCCCGGAGGGACGGGCTCCCAAGATGCCACGTGTTCGAGCGGGACCTCATCCTACTGTAGGGGGAGGTCCAGCGCAACCACGTGGCTCGAAGCACTAGTCGGACGCCTCCCGCAGGGAAGGGCTCCGGAGCTGCCATGTACCCCGAAGGGCTCCAGAGCTGCCACGTGTCACTAAGGGACCCAGAGTTGCCGCATGCCCCGAAGGGCTCCAAAGCTGACACGTGCCCCGAAGAACCATGCCTGACCTCCCCTGGCGGAGGCCAGCCCCAAAGCTGCCACGTGTCCTGCAACTCACCTTGGGCGGTGAAGTGCGGGAGTTAAGGGATGGTGCACCCCATCTAAATCAAGCATTGAAGACAGGCAACCACCCTCAGCGGGTAACGTGGAGCATACCATTAATGGTCGGAGACTGCTGTGCCCAATCACATCACAGTGACGACACCGCAGGACTACCCTGCTCCGCCAAGTGGGTAGCTTGTGGCGACTAGACAGGTGGACGTGACATCACCTGACACCATAAGCGACTACGTACGGGCCAGCGACCAAGGAGGCAAGACGGCGAGTCTTCAAGCCACGACCTGAGGAAGCTTATGAGAGAAGCCATAGATCTTTAGGATAAGATCGCCCCGGGGCCACCCGTCGGGCCCCGAACCCCACTTGTAAGGCGTTTGGCCTTGTCTATAAAAGGACTAGACCGCCACCGTTATAGAGGACAACCAATCTACGCATTCACACTCACACACACACCAGCAATACAACCTCACCGGGGAGTAGGATGTTATGCTCTTGCAGCCCGAGCCACGTAAAAACCACCATCTCATACGCGCAACCACTCCATTGAGAACTAAGCCTAGCCGATCAAAGAACCTCCGCGGGATGCTCCTTAGCAGATTGGAGGAAGTGTCGCATTAACACTTTGACACATACATTTCCCAATTTAGAATTGGGAAGAGAGAGACTCCTTCTACTCCGTCCGAACTTAGCCTATGGACTAGAGACTCTCCTCTCTACAGCCTAAACTCCTCTAAACCTATGGAGAATAGTGGATCCAATAGAATGAATACTCAAGTGGTGTGTGTGTATGAAGTGAGGATAGGGGGTCCTACTTATAGCTGGAGAAGGGTCGGTTCCTGGCATCAAAAGCGCGCAACCAGTCTTCATCGTGATCTGGGCACCACAGGGAGTCGACACATGTAAGCTGACTGAGTTTTGCACCAGGAAGGCGTCGGTCGAACCCCCTAGTCGGCCGAAAAAAAAGTTGGACCAATTCCAGTGTGCTTTCTCGGGGTGACTTCCAGGTGGGTCCCATTGACTGATATGTGTGATACATTGTTGAATGGCCTCAGATACTTTTGTTTGTGGGCCATTTCATCCATATGATGACACATGTCAGCGCTGGATTAGCTGGGGATGATATTTTATAGGATTGCTCCTCCTCTTTTACCTCATTTTCTGCAATAAATGTCTACATGCAATATTTCTCCAAGGACAAGTGGAAATAGGTTAAATAGAAAGGTGATGTGTGCAAGAAATGATATTTCCTTCACATAATTGAGTTATATTTACAGGTGAAATTTCTATATAACAATCATCAACATCATTGCAAACATTACAGGTTATTACATATTATTAAGAATGCGATGAATTTAAATTACTTTAACTTACCTCCATCGCTTGCCTTTGCGCCTCCATCACCTCTCGCATCTGCGCCATGCAGGCTTGCTGGTAGGAGATGGTGGCCTCCATCGCCATCCTCTGCGCCTCCATCGCCGCCCTCTGCACCTCCTGCTGGTTGCATGTATCCTTAAACTGACGGGCGAGAGTCTCCACCAATGAGACACGATGACTCGGGCCCGCTGATGAAGCCTGTGTGGAGCTGTCTCAAGGTCGCATCGCCCTCGAGTCGACAAATCCGTCGAATATGGCGATCCTACAAAAAAAAGACAGTAATATGGAATTGAAATATCATTAATTAAAAACTATAAAACGAATTAACAACTCGCCTTCCATGGGCTTTGCCGCCTCTGCTTGCATACGTGGCTTGAGGATAGATTGGTTTATTTTCCCAATCGAAACTTGGGTCATGTATCCTCAAAGCCTCCTCCCCGTACCTAGCCTAAAAAATAAGAAAATTGTGTAAGTTCAACAATCCATATATTTAGAATATTGAACGATTTGTAAATGTAGGATTGAAGAGCACGTGAAAAGCTATCAGAGGGGAGTGAATGGTAAAATCTTACGCAGCGGAAGCAATTAAACCCCAAACCCTTTCGGCAGAAAAACGATCTGTTAAAGAAATCATGTGTGAGACTAATCTTAAACGTGTTTCACCGTGACAAAGGTGACAGATATCAGAGATAATCAAGTCACGAAGACAACACAAAAAGAATCACTCAAATCCGTCGAGAAAAACTCAAGTTATGATCGAAAGATCAAACACAGGTTAAACTGCCCTACCCGAGGAAAAACAGTTCTGGAACGCTGCCAAGAAACTCGTGTAGATCATAAACCACAAATCCAATGATCGTAAAATTTTGATATATGATATATAATCAAGTTGCGAAGACAACCCAAAAAGAATCACGTCAATTGGATCTGTAAAACTCGAGTTATAATAAAACCACCAACAAAAGGTAGTGCTATCCAGAAACTCGACGAGTAAAACTTGTCTGGAACAAGTCGGACGAACAAGGCACAAAAGTTCCTTCAAACTACGAATTTTATTCAATAGAACACAAGAGGAACAGCCCCAAAGTCGTGCACCACGAGCTCTGGGCTCCCTTGCTTATATAACCAGCCCTTAGGCCAACCCAATATCAACTAGGACTCCAATCCTACTCAGATCACGAATCGTAACTTTCCATAACTGCTCAAGATTCTTCTATACGCAGATAGAAGCAATCTTAAGACTTCCAAACACCTTAGGAATGTATCCCACATTCATAAACAACTCAAATTCGTGACCCACACGAAATCCTATCATAACCAACTCAAATATTTCCATATTTGAGTCAAACCCGACTCAGCCGCAGCCTGAGTCCATAACTTAGTCGGTTGGACCTTTCCGACCAATTCTTTACGTCCACATCTCTTCATCACGCCTCGGAACCATGTAGCTGCATCCATGCACTCCTTGCACACGTGCAAGCATCTTCCAATGACGTCCACGATACCTTCATATGCATTATTCTTGATTCAATCATGCTGCGCAACCTCCTGATCAGCTCAAGCACAATTCCTCCTGAATTTGGTTGTTGGAACCTCATCTCCTCCCTGAGACTAGTCCAATGGACCCGTCACCAGCCATGTCTTGAACTCAAGCAACACCTGCACATGAATAAAACAACCAATCCATACGAGCCCAAGTCCTCGACTTGACTCAAGTTAGTTCCGAACACAACACCCTACATGAGAACGTCACATAAGCATGTTGCAAAACCACAGTAATATAATATTATCCATATCAACCAAAACGCACCAAAAACTTATCAAATGAATACTAAGCAATCTTTCCAATCATGTAAAGCAAGTACTAAACATTGCAAATGAAAAGCAGAAGCACTACGGTCAAGTTCCAGACCTTGCCAGAGCAACCCGGAGCTTGAGCCGGAGCTTACCAGAACTAGTAGAGTAAAGAACCCGCTGGAGCTTACCAAAAACTAGCAGAGTAAAGAACCCGCCGGAGCTTACCAAAAACTAGCAGGACCTAGCACCGGAGCTTACCAAAACTAGTCGGAACTAGTAAACCCAAAAGCTGGAGCTAGAAAAATCAAATCGGAGCTTAGCAAAAACACGCCGGAGCTATCAAAGACATGTCGGAGCTATTAAAAACATGTCGGAGCTATCAAAGACATGTCGGAGCTATCAAAGACATGCCGGAGCTAAGTACAAAACTCATCGGAACTGACCAAAGCTAGTCGGACCTAGCATCGAACGTAACCGGAGCTACCCAAAACAAGCCAGACCTACCGTCGGACCTTGCTGTAGCTCAGAGCTAGAGTCGGACCTTGATAAAAAGGTGTTTTGGTGATATTTAAAACTTTTATCATCAAAGCCAAGTGTATTCACTACAAGCCAATATATTCAGCACACATAGGTCTTACAATCTCCCCCTTGATGAATGCATTGGCAACACCATTTAAAATCCGAACATTGGCTTATTCACATAAAAGTTTTGAAGGCAATTTCTCCCCTTTTGTAAATTAAAAGTAAAATGAGAAGAAAATCCAAAAAATTAAAAAATTATCCCTATCTCTCCCCCTTTATTATCTCTCCTTATGCACATATTCTCTTTCTCTTCATGCTTATATCTCCCCCTTTGACAATGTATTCAGCAAGTCATGAGCATATAAACAATTTATCTCTCCCTCTTTAGTTGTTATGAGCATATTATAACATATACATATAAACAAGGCTCATCCAATTCATACTATCAAGTAACTTACACTATCACATCAATGAGATACATAAAGTAGTGTAAGCCATGCTAGAGATCAAGTATAATTTTCAATTTTAGCAGGTCATGATCTCACAAACTTAACTATTTCAAAACCTAAAAGCATGACACTAGTTGCTGCATTTTATTATTTTTCAAAGCATAAATTTAGATCATATGATATTTGCAAGAGATTATATGCGCATCTGCCTTATTCTAACCAACCAAGCCAAGCCTATGTCATTTGACAATCAGAAGCTTAAAGACATGGTTTCAGTCATACACAACTTCTTCCAAGTTCATATCTAAGTGCAATGACAAACCATCTCAAAAGAAGAAGTGTGATGCATGCATATTCTCTTGATCTTTTCTCAATTTATATTTGTTCATAAAAACTCAACATGTGAGTTGATTACTTGATTAATTCTTAATGATTAAAAGCATTTTTGAGCATGCAACAAGTTCAAAACAGCAAGAAAGTTCGACCATGACCATATTTAGTGTAAGTAATTATTCCAATTACTAGACATGGCAAAAACTACAAAACCTATAACACGAGTAATGTAGAAAGAACTTTCAGCATGTAAAAGGAATCACAAAGTCATATATGTATGAAATACTATGCTCATATTATTTTAATTTCAGATTCACACATAGACTTCCCAATTTTCAAAAACTCCCCCTCAATTTAAGCCATGAGGATGCATAACCCCTATTTCACTATGAATGTAACAAAAACGAGTGAAATCCAAAGGTTTTGTAAAAACGTCAGCTAATTATTGTTCGGTATCTACATGGTGAAGCACAATGTTTCCTTTTTCAACGTTATCTCGGAGAAAGTGATACCTAATGTCAATGTGCTTAGTTCTAGAATGTTGCACAGGGTTTTTAGCAATGCAAATGGCACTAGTGTTATCACAGAATAGTGGAACACTATCTAGATCAACCTCATAGTCCTTAAGTATTTGAACAATCCAAAGAGTTTGTGAGCAAGCACTAGCAGCAACTACATATTCAAATTCGGTTGTGGATTGTGCAACTGAAATTTGTTTTCTAGAGGACCAAGCAACAAGAGAATTACCAAGAAAATGACAAGCACCGGAAGTACTTTTCCTATCAATCCTACAACCCCCAAAATCAGCATCTGAAAAAGCTTTCAAAGTAACAGTTGAGGAAGAAGGAAGAAAAATGCCAAATTCTTGGGTTCCATGTAAGTACCTGAGAATTCTTTTGACGGCTTGACGATGTGAAGCACGTGGGGAAGCTTGAAACCGTACACAAAGGCATACGCTGAATTGTATGTCCGGTCTTGATGCCGTGAGGTACAAAAGTGATCCGATCATACTTCTATATTCTTTTTGACTCACGAGTTCACCATCTTCATCAAGTTCAAGTGTTGTTGTTGTTCCCATTGGTGTCCGAAGAGGCTTGCTTTTGTCCATGTTGAAGCGCCTTAGGAGGTCTTTGGTATACTTCGTTTGATGCACAAAGGTACCCTCCTTGGTTTGCTTGATTTGCAGCCCCAAAAAGTAAGTGAGTTCACCCATCATACTCATTTCAAATTCGGAACTCATCATTGCTGAAAACTTGGACACAAGATCATGAGAAGCACAACCAAAGATAATATCATCCACATACACTTGGACGAATAATGAGTCATTGCCATGCTTAAGCACAAAAAGAGTTTTATCAACCTTGCCCATGGTAAACCCCTTTTCAAGTAAGAATGTTTTTAACCTATCATACCATGCTCTAGGGGCTTGTTTGAGACCCTATAAGGCTTTGGACAGTTTGTAAACATGATTAGGAAAATCTAGATTTTCAAAACCTGGTGGTTGTTTGACATAAACCTCCTCATCTATGTAGCCATTAAGAAAAGCACTTTTAACATCCATTTGAAATAGCTTAAAACCTTTAGATGTTGCAAAAGCTAACAAAATTCTTATGGCTTCTAATCTAGCGACAGGAGCAAAAGTTTCATCAAAATCTAGACCTTCAACTTGAGTGAAGCCTTGAGCAACCAACCTAGCCTTATTCCTAACCACAACCCCATCCTCACTTTGTTTATTTTTATATACCCATTTAGTCCCAATTAAAGTGTGACCTTGTGGTGGAGGTACAAGTTTCCAAACATTATTTCTTTCAAAATTTTCTAACTCTTCTTGCATGGCAATAATCCAAGATTCATTAGTGAGTGCGTGTGATATATCTTTGGGTTCAAAAGAAGCAACAAAAGCAGAATGAGCATGAGAGTTTGGATCGCAAAACCTGGACCGTGTGACTCGTTCGTGCAAGCTTCCAATCATCTGTTGTGGGGGATGATCTTTGTAAAAACGTAGGGGAACAGATGTCCCACAAGCTTCTTCTTCATTAGGTTCATCGTAGATTGATGAGCTTGTGACTTGTGGATGATCAGGACCAGCATAGGTGATAGCCGGAGCTTGTTCAATGTCTGGAGCTGGACACGTGTCAACTTCGGAACTACCAGGCAGTATCACTGGCTCTTCTTCATCTTCAAAAATACCCTCCCCCTGAGGATACGGATCTGGTCCTGCAACACCGGAGCTAGTACCTGGGCTAGCTTCATCAAAAGACACTTCACAAGTCTCCACAATTTTGTTAGTGTCATATAAAAACACACGGTAGCCTCTAGTATGAGATGGATAACCAAGAAACATGCCATCAATGGATCGTGGTTCAAATTTATCAAGATTACCATGTTTCTTAACAAAGCATTTGCAACCAAAAACCCAAAAGTGTGTAACACTAGGCCTATGTCCAAACCGAAGCTCATATGGCGTTTTACCTAGCTTAGCATGCAAGAAAACACGATTTGAGACATAACAAGCGGTTGCTAATGCATCAGCCCAAAATTTCCTAGGAGTTTGATATTCATCAAGCATAGTCCTAGCCATCTCAACTAAGGTTCTATTCTTTCTTTCTACAACACCATTTTTTTGAGGTACATATGGTGAAGAAAATTGATGATCTATTCTATTTTCAGCACAAAAGTGATCAAAAGATTGATTTTTAAATTCAGTTCCATTATCACTTCTAATTGCTTTTAAATATCCTGGGTGATCAATTGATAATCTAAGAAATGAAGTCCTGAAGTGACTAAAAGCTTCATTCTTAGACGCCATAAAGTAAACCCAAGAGTATCTAAAATAATCATTAACAATAACAAGAATATACCATTTACCTCCGAAGGATTGAACACGTGAAGGTCCTACGGTGTCAAGATGCAAAAGTTGATATGGTTCAGTTGTCATGATCATTGTGAGAGGAGTATGTGAACCTGCAACCATCTTAGCATGTCTACAAGAAGAGCACACAATTTCTTTGTCTCCTTTAAGCTTAGGCAGCCCACGTATGCAATCAAGAGCACTAACACGCGTTAGGTGATCAAAGCCTACGTGACCAAGTCTACGATGCCAAAAATATAAGTCATTTGAATCATTAGCAACTAGACACCTATGCTTAGAGTAAGACATATCAAAATCAGCTTTAAAAACTCTTCCAAACATAGACATGTTAAAAATAAGCTCACTATTTGAACTTACAACTTTGCAGCAGTTTTTATTGAAAATAACTTCTAGATTTTCATCTAGCAATTGTGAAACAGAAAGCAAGTTGTATTTCAAATTTTTGACAAGTGCCACGTCCTTCAAAGTGTAGTGATCATTTACTCTAACCGAACCCTTAGCAATTATAGGAGTTGAAGAATTATCGGCAAAAGTAACATTCTCTACACGTGACACAAAAGAGAGGGAGGAGAACCAATCTTTGTTACCGGTCATGTGGTGTGAGCAACCTGAATCCACAATCCAAATGTTCTCCTTCCTCAAACGTGTAACCTACATAAAAGCACAATACATCGATGACTCAATACTGGGGTTAGTCATAAGGCATTTAGGAATCTAGTACTGAGTCACGCGACGTGCAGCAGGAAAAACACGCGAAAGCTGGGACAAAACAGCAGGTTTATGAGTCAAAGTTTGAGATTTTTTTTCCTAACTACTGACCTATAAGGTGTTACTTGTGTAGCACAAAAATCAGTAGCTCCGGAGGCAAAAACAGAAGGTCCGGAGGTAAACTTCGAATGTTTTTGACTCAAAACAGCAGGTTGTGTGCAGCAAATTTTGCATGAAAGTTATGAGATCTAGCAACCATTCTTTCCCTTTTCTGTTGTTTAGCTAGTCTATAACAAAAATATATGACATGACCATCTCTATCACAGAAGGTACAATGAAATTTAACTTTGTATTCATGTCTAGATGAGCAAGCAATATTTTTATTTGAAACCGAATGAGGCAACACTCCTGCAGATTTGAAAACCACTCCTTTTTGTTTAGGAACTGTTTGATTCAAACCACTTCTTAATGACTTTACAATTTTAGGTGGATGTGCCTTAGCATGAGCATGAGAATCAAAACCCAAACCAGTTTTATCATTGCATGACTTGGAAGAATTCAGCAACAAGTTTAGGTTCTTATTCCCATTACAAAACCGATCTAATATCCTATGCATGTCATCAAGTTTATTGGACAGATCAAGGCAATTTTCACATGAAGTTTTTCCTTTTAGTTTGCAATTGGAACAAAATTTAACTTCATGAGAACGTAAAGCATTGTTCAATATAGAAATTTCATTCATAGCATCTTGCAGTTTTTTATCAAGATCATCACAACTAGAACAATGCAAATCAATAGTAGAACAGCTAGCATCTTTCAAGTTTTTATCATTAAGTGCAGCAAGCTCTTTGTTCTTTTCAATTTCTTCATCAAGTCTATCTAGAGTGGAGGAGTGTGCACTTCTTAATGTGGACAATTGTTCATAGATTAAGTCACATGAGGGACATGCATTATCACTAGGAATCAAAGTTTTTAAATGGTTAATTTCAGATTCTAGTGATTCAATTTTAGCAGCATTATCCCTAAGCTTTTTGTCCTTTTTCTTGACAATAATAGTTGCACGAGAAATAGCATCACACATTTCATTGCAGGTAGAACATACCTCATCGTCTTCACTGTTGTGTTCTGCATCCTCCTAACTTGATCTTAATCTTGTTTTGCCCACCATGAAGCATAAGTTGGCCAGATCGTCATCATCTTCATCACTTTCAAAGTCTACATCACTTGAACTAAGTTCTTGAAGTGCGGTGATGAAGCTGTTAATCATCTTGCGTCCTATGGTACCCTTCTTTTTCTTTTTGTTGGAATTTCCAGAGGAGGTCCGGACCTTGCTTTGTTTTTCTTCCCGGATGTTCGGACTTGAAAGGTTAGGGCATTCTGTACGAAAGTGTCCTGTTTTACCACATTCAAAACAGCGTTGAGGTCCGGAGCTTCCTCTCCTTCTAGTTCTCACATTTTGCAATGCTTTTGAGAATCTAGTAGAGATGAGTGCCAACTCCTCTTCTGGAATTTCTTCGATCTGCTCCACGGTTAGTGAGGACAACAAAGCAAGAGTATTACAAGATGATGATTGGCCGGAGCTAGACATATCACGTTGTGAAACAAATGCAATAGACTTATTGGGGTTCTTACGTGAGATTATGTCAATTTCATGGGTTTTTAACTTAGAGTATATCACATCTAAAGTAAGTGAACTCATGACAGTAGATTCACGAATAGATGTGACTTTCATCTCCCAAATTGACATATCTAATGCACTTAGCATTTGCCTAGAATTTTTAGCATCTGAAAAATTAACATTGACACTACGCAAGTTGCTGAGAATTTTATTAAAGCGAGTAAAGAGATCATCGATAGACTCACCTGGTTGCATCTCAAAACGCATATATTCCTTTTTGAACATATCTTATTTTATCTCTTTGATCGTGTTGGATCCTTCGTGGTAGTCACAAAGTGCTTTCCACACATCGTATGCAGATCGGAGGTGTGCAACATAGTCGAAGTCGCTTTGTGTTAATCCTTGTATGATCAAGTTCCAAGCCTTGTTGTTGTTGTCGACATCTCTCAGATTTGTAGCTGTAACTTGATCATTTGATGGCACTTCGTAAGGATTGTATACCTTCTCCCATATTGCAAAGTCTTGTGCCTGGATGAAAGCATCCATGCGTGCCTTCCAAACCTGAAAATCAATACCAGCAAATACACAAGGTTTGGCGGAGTACTTCTCCATGATGATTAGTCAAAAACGCGTGCAAATCACAAGGATTAGAGCACCGTGGCTCTGATACCAATTGTAGGATCGAAGAGCACATGAAAAGCTACCAGAGGGGGGTGAATGGTAGATTTAAAAATCTTACGCAGCGGAAACAATTAAACCCCAAACCCTTTCGGCAGAAAAACGATCTGTTAAAGAAATCATGTGTGAGACTAATCTTAAATGTGTTTCACCATGACAAAGGTGACAGGTATCATAGAGAATCAAGTCACGAAGACAACACAAAAAGAATCACTCAAATCCGTCGAGAAAAACTCAAGTTATGATCGAAAGATCAAACACAGGTTAAACTGCCCTACCCGAGGAAAAACAGTTCTGGAACGCTGCAAAGAAACTCGTGTAGATCATAAACCACAAATCCAATGACCGTGAAATTTTGATATATGATAGATAATCAAGTTGAGAAGACAACCCAAAAATAATAACGTCAATTGGATCTGTAAAACTCGAGTTATGATAAAACCACCAACGAAAGGTAGTGCTGTCCAGAAACTCGACGAGTAAAACTTGTCTGGAACAAGTCGGACGAACAAGGCACAAAAGTTCCTTCAAACTACAAATTTTATTCAATAGAACACAAGAGGAACAGCCCCAAAGTCGTGCACCACGAGCTCTGAGCTCCCTTGCTTATATAACCAGCCCTTAGGCCAACCCAATATCAACTAGGACTCCAATCCTACTCAGATCACGAATCGTAACTTTCCATAACTGCTCAAGATTCTTCTATACGCAAATAGAAGCAATCCTAAGACTTCCAAACACCTTAGGAACGTATCCCACATTCCTAAGCAACTCAAATTCGTGACCCACACGAAATCCTATCATAACCAACTCAAATCTTTCCATATTTGAGTCAAACCCGACTCAGCCGCAGCCTAAGTCCATAACCTAGTCGGTTGGACCTTTCCGACCAATTTTTTACGTACACATCTCTTCATCACGCCTCGGAACCATGTAGCCACGTCCATGCACTCCTTGCACACATGCAAACATCTTCCAATGACGTCCACGATACCTTCATATGCATTATTCTTGATTCAATCATGCTGCGCAACCTCCTGATCAGCTCAACCACAATTCCTCCTGAATTTGGTTGTTGGAACCTCATCTCCTCCCTGAGACTAGTCCAATGGATCCCGTCACCAGCCATGTCTTGAACTCAAGCAACACCTGCACATGAATAAACAACCAATCCATACGAGCCCAAGTCCTCGACTTGACTCAAGTTAGTTCCGAACACAACACCCTACATGAGAACCTCACATAAGCATGTTGCAAAACCACAGTAATGCAATATTATCCATATCAACCAAAACGCACCAAAAACTTAGCAAATGAATACTAAGCAATCTTTCCAATCATGTAAAGCAAGTACGAAACATTGCAAATGAAAAGCAGAAGCACTACGGTCAAGTTCCGGACCTTGCCAGAGCAACCCGGAGCTTGAGCCGGAGCTTACCAAAAATAGTAGAGTAAAGACCCTGCCGGAGCTTACCAAAAACTAGCAGAGTAAAGAACCCGCCGGAGCTTACTAAAAACTAGCAGGACCTAGTACCGGAGCTTACCAAAACTAGTTGGAACTAGTAAACCCAAAAGCCGGAGCCAAAAAAATCAAATCGGAGCTTAGCAAAAACACGCCGGAGCTATCAAAGACATGTCAGAGCTATCAAAAACATGTAGGAGCTATCAAAGACATGTCGGAGCTATCAAAGACATGCCGGAGCTAAAGACAAAACTCATCGGAGCTGACCAAAGCTAGTCGGACCTAGCATCGAACGTAACCGGAGCTACCCAAAACAAGCCAGACCTACCGTCGGACCTTGCTGTAGCTCAGAGCTAGAGTCGGACCTTGATAAAAAGGTGTTTTGGTGATATTTAAAACTTTTATCATCAAAGCCAAGTGTATTCACTACAAGCCAATGTATTCAGCACACATAAGTCTTACAGTAAACTTACCAGCTGCTCGACTGCGACCTGATTGCACCCCTCAGGCTGAGAAGGGTCCCCGTGACCTCTCTTCCACACTTGAGCAGGGGTCAGTGCCACCCCCGTCTCGCGCTCCAATCAATATATGTTAGTACGAACAAATTATGAATATATAAACATAAGTTAGACACACTTACCATGCATTTAGCTAAACACAAGTGGTTATCTTGGCCGTGGTTGTGCTTCCCTTCGATCCCTCTGCACTTTTGATCCCTGATGGACTTAGCTTTGAACTCATCGCTAGCCCAGTACCTACAAATGGCTCGATATGCATCGGACCAACCCTGCAACAAGCTCACTTGGCCCTGCACATATTTGTTGGTCGTTAAAATACCGTTAACGAAATTATCAACGTACCTGCGCATACTCCTTTTCCGTAAGGTGCCTCTCACTCTCCTACTAGAAGTGTCGCGAGTCATGCTAGTTTGCCTTCAAGTACTCATTAATCATTTGAATACGAGCATTCGACAAATCTTGCCAAACTGTCTTCCAGGTGTTGAAGTGAAACACTCTCCTTGCATGCTCAAGCATGCGAGAGTCGTCCGGATCCTCTAAAATATACCTTTCCTATAATAAAGAATATACTAAAAATATGTTCATTAATAATTTAAAAGAGTTTAAGAGTTAAAACTTAGAAACTTTATTTAAGTACTTATCATAAATCGGCCCATACAGCCTCCTGAACGTTGTGGTGCTCTTGCTGAGGGGTGCGAGCATAGTCCTCCTATGAAGTAGCAGGCACCCCGTCGATGACCTCGAGATAGTGCATACGCACTAAGGACCCGAGGACACAATTCATTGGTATGTGGTGTCCGTCATAGATGAAAGACTTGTCGTGCCAAGCGCTGCAAGATATTTATTAATTCATTACTTAAGTAACCCAAAAAAACCAGAATTGAACACTACGATTTTATTACCTGTCTCCAACCTGGCCGAATCAACTTGCGTCCTAGCCTCTGGGTCAGACGGTGAGTCGTACTGCAGCATTCAAATGATTCATAAGTAAGTTCAATTAAAAATATGATTTTAAGAATTTGTCAAAGACTAGTGAAATTTACCTATGTGTGCTACTATGACGAAGTCTTGGTGCTGGTCTGAATATGACTCATCTGCTGAGAGCGTTTGCTCCCAGTCGACGAGGTACCAGCGAAAGCCTCCTCAACCCTAGCGGGGAACCCCCTCGTCCCCGCCACCTTCTTACCCTTCTTTAACGACATCCTGTTTTAAGATATACAAAATTCATGTTACAAAATATGCAAATAAGATATACAAAATTCATGTTACAAAATATGCAAATAAGATATGCAAAATTCATGTTACTATCGTAAATAAAACGTTACTTGTAATCACTTTCAAAATTCATCAACATCATTATGATGTGCCATACTCCTTAAACCAGTCCAACGATCTTCCATCGTGACATGTTCCCATTTTCATTTTCGCATATCATTTGTCTCTACATCTTCAATGTCTCCAGTTAATTGATCTGCACCAGGCTCGACGATAAAAGTATCTAGCAACTCTTCTTCTTGGTAACTTCTTCAACCTCTTCACTATCATGGTACCATCATCTCCAGGAGTATATAACCGCCCACGAGGATTCACCTTATTTGCCACCCACCAAGCATTGAGCTTTGTGCATGGATAAGGTAGATGATATGCTTGCTCCACTTGGTGTGCAAGAACAAATGTATCGTAACCTTGTAGCCGGTCGTTGTGTTTGACTTCCACCATTCCAAATTGGTTTTGTCGAGTTCCATGATTGCTATCAAACCAATCACAATCAGAGAAGAAAACTCAATGTTTCTTATTTCCGGTAAAAGTAAATTCAATAATTTTGTTAATGGTCCCATAGTAGTTGGTTTCATGCCCTTGAGAGTCAGTTGTCGTCGTCACGACTCCAGAATTTTTAGTTGTCGCGAGACGATGAAGATCTTCAAAAATGAGTTGTACGGAATCAGAAGCCATTTACGTCATGTCGACCATAGCTTCTAACTTTCACCAATCCATAAGATAGCTGCCGCAAATCTTGATGGACGTCGTGAGTCATGCACTGTCCAAAATGATCGTAAGTTATGAGAATACTTCTTTAATAATTGTAAGTTATAATATAAAGAAGATGAGGGAGATTACATAATCACAAAACCAGGATAGGAAATTTGGCTCTCTATTTAATCCATCTCGTTGCATCCCTTCTATTTGTTTGCCCGTAGGTTGCTACCTATGTGGCCAATTTTGCCTGTGGAACTCGCTGAATGGAAAAAAACTTTTTATAATACATGTGTAGCAAAATATGTTGATTAGCGTAAATGTAGGACAAACACTTACTCCAAATATTTTGCGATGTCATCTGTATTTGCGCACATGTAAAGCAGTCGTCCTTTCACGTTCAGATAGGACGTAGGTCATGTAGCTACCAACGGTAGTGTCTCTCGTTTGAAAAATAGAGAGGTCAGTACAAGGGCGTGCTTCGTCCACATTGTACCACATCGCCGAAGTATTGACATTGTGTTCTTCTGCAAATTAGACACTTGAAAAGTGTCCCTCTTCCTTAAGAGTAAATGCTTCAACGATGCACCCTTCCACCCTTGTCCTGTTGCCAACCATTGATTTCAGATATCGTAGCACTCTTTCAATGTGATACATCCACCTGTATTGCACAGGGCCGCCAACTTTAGCTTCGAATGGAAGATAGATAAGCAGATATTGCATTGGATTGAAGAAACCCGACAGAATTTTTTTCCATCTTGGATAATAGTACCGGTATCTCCTTCTCTAACTTATCCATCATCCCTATCTTGATTTTTTAGCATAGGGCTATCTATTGAATAGCTGATCTCGGCTAAAACCTTCCACACCGCATCATCTAGAAAGCCCTGAAACATAACAGGTAGGAGTCTTTTCATGATTATGTGATAATCATGACTCTTCAACCCAGTGAGGTTTCTTATGTTCACATTCGCGGCTCGTTTCAGGCTAGCTACGTAACCATTTGAGAATTTCAAAGTTTTCGACCATTTCATGACTTCTTTCTTTTCTTTAGGTCAAAGACAGAAAAAAGCACGTGGCTTACCACCACTTTCAGATATTTCAAGAGTTGGACGGTTACATATCTCTGCCAAATCCTGTCTAGCTTTTATATTGTCTTTTGTTTTGCCCGTCATATCCATGCATGTGCTTATGATACTTTCACCCATGTTACGCTCCTGATTCATGACATCAATGTTGTGCATTAGAATCAACGACTTCACATACGTTAGCTCCCAAAGTCAACATATAAGAGTCTAATTGTGTTCCTCTCTGTAACCTATGAAATATACAAGACGACCTTCATCTGACACCAGTTTGTCCAACATATCAGAAATTTCTGACCCTTTAAGACGTTTTGGTGGTCCTTTAGTGACAATGGTGTCCTTTCTGAAGACATGTCTCTGTTGTCTAAATATGTGATTCAGAGGCAGCCAAGTCTATGACAATCGAAGTAAGATATCTTGCCTCCATGAGTAAGTTGTAAGCAATCCGTGTACGAAGCAGATATCGGACACGTCAGACAACCATGAGTGCTCCATCCGAAAAACATGTTGTATGCCGGCAAATCATGGATGTACCATAAATAAGAAGCTTGAAGGTTGAATTTCTGCTTCTTCTAACAGTCGTATGCTTTGACTCCTGTCCACAAGATTTTCAATTCTTCGATAAGCGGTTTCAACATCACATTGAGACATGATCCAGGATAATCCGGCCCAGGCACAATGAGGTTGAGGAACATGAACTCGTACTTCATACAAAAAGAAGGTGGCAGGTTCTATGGAATGACAAAGATGGGCCAACAGAAGTATGGTGTGGTGTTTGTACTGAATGGTGAGAATCCATCTATCGCTAACCCAATGCGAACATTTCTCGCATCACGAGCAAAATCTGGATTGAAACGGTCCAGCGCCTTCCATGTATCACCGTCGAACGGGTGTGTTAAGAATTATTTTGTCACATACACCTTCTTTATGACATCTCATGTGTCTTGTGGTTCTTTTTAAAAGAAACAACTGCTTCAATTGAGGAGTCACGAGCAAGTAACGAAGCTGCTTATGTGCGACATTCGTCATCACATTATCGCCATCATCATTAACAACTTCGACATACCTTGGTTTATCATTTTTCAAGCACCTGTTCTCTTTGGCATGCTCTTTCCATAATAACATGCAGTTGTCTGGGCACACATCAATTTTCTCATAGTTCATTCCGAGAACAGATATCAATTTCTTCGACTGATACACATCTTTAGCCACTTTGTGAGGTTGTGGAAGGATATCACTGATCAGTTTAATGAGATCGTTGCAGCAGTTGTTGGAGAAGAAGTACTTAGACTTAATTGCCATAAATCTGATCATGAAATCAAGGAGGGTCACATCTGTGTGTTCATGCAATGGTTGTTCTAACGCATTGAGAAGGTTGAAGAACTCATCTACCTCCATTGTAGGAGGATCCTCCGCTTCCATAGCTTCTAGCATCTCATCCATCCTATCAACCCCCATGCTATCATCATCCTCATCGACTTCTTCTACGACTCTAGACTTAGTCTCACTGTGGAAGGTTCACACCTCATAATGTGCCGTGTACCCATTTTGACACAAGTGCATCGAAAGTTCTATTCTGTTCAAAAACTTGATGATTGTTGACGAGTATTATATTCCAATTTCACCTGTCAATATAAATCAATTATGTGAATAAAATATCATTTCTTGCACACATCACCTTTTTACTTAACATATTTCCACTTTTCTTTGGAAGAATAGTGCATACAAGCATTTTATGCAGAAAATGAGGTGAAAGAGGGGGAGCAATCCTATAAATTATCATCCCAGCCAATCAAATGCTGACACGTGGCATCACATGGATCAAATGACCCACAAACAGTAGCAACTGAGGCCATCCAACGGTGTATCACCCACCTGGAAGTCACCCAGACGAAGCACACTAGAATTGGTCAGAAGACACCCTCGGTCGAACTCCCTGTTCGGCCAAAGTGGAATTTGCGCCAAGCACGGTCAACTTTCACGTGTCAACTCCTTGTGGTGCCCTGATCACGATGAAGATTGATTCGCGCGCTTTTAGTGGCGGGAACCGATCCTTCTCTAGCTATAAATAGGACCCCGTCCCCTCACTTCTCGGACACACCACATGAGCTTAATTCTATTGTATCCACTATCTTCCATAGTCTTAGAGGAGTTTAGGCTGTAAGAGGAGATCTTCTAGTCCTTCGTCCAAATTAGAAAGGAGTGGAAGGAGTCTCTCTCTTCCCGATTCCAAATTGGGAAAGGTATGGCTTACAGAGTCCTTATTGTATTTGTGACTTTATGCATAATAAAGATGTTATCTTTAGTCTTCTATTATTCATATACTTGGATGAAGTGTTTCTTGTTTGATTGTGGATTCCATGTATGTGGTAGGAGTAGTCTTTATGATTATGCCATAACACTCTTATTCTATCATCATAAACACTACAAATCCCCACTATAGTCTAATTAGTTATGTATGATCATTTTAATATGAATAACTTATGTTATGTCTCAACATTGGTTCGATGATGTTTAGGTTAGACATTGACTTGGAGAGGTACTTGTACTCGAGCCTCTAAGGTATTTACTTAGTATGCTAGCATGGTGCTAGGATAGTAAGTAGCATTGGATGTCTCGTAGACCCACGGATTGAAGAGGTAGGCAGTAGGTGGTGACAGCGCTATCTGTCCTGGTAATCCTCCACGTTCGGCTATGCAACAGGCTCTTTGCATGAGTTGTCCTAGTATTACTAGGGGTAAACCCGTGCTCGATGTGTTGAACAACTTAGCATAAGGATTTGCCATTGACATGCTCATTAGTATCTAACTTAGTCTATGTACACGTATATTAGAGGCATTGTAGGAGCAACTCCCTAACTCTTAGTCTAATCTGCCTTAGGTCCCATTTACCCCTTTAGAATATAATGCTCTTGTGCGTGTCACACTACCTCCATATATCTATTACTCATCCACACTAGAACCCTACCTAGACCAATCTACCCTCTTCATTTGATGATTGCTTTACTTCCACTTAGCCTTCCTTTTGGAAAATATAAATGACACCCTTGGGAATACTCTTTATGGGGAAATGCTACATCGATAGTTTCCGTGCGCTTGCAGATTTTTATCTGTGATGTAAGAAATGCCAACAAGCATTTCTGGCACTGTTGCTGGGGAAGGCAGTTGAAGTATCATGTGATTGAGTGAATAGGATAGGACCTTGGCTAGGTTTTTAGTAGGATAACCCTTCTTTGTTTTCGCATTTTATGTGAAAATAGGGTAATGTATGTCTCGTTTCCGCTTGCCGAAAAACATTATCAAAGATCCCGAATCCCTTCTGAGAGACCGACCTCGTGTCATTACTCCTCAAAAGCTTCATGCGGCAAAGCAAACCAGCTCCTCTGCACCAACAACCAAAACGCCAATGGCCCAGAAGACCCTTCGTGAGTTTTTGGCTCCCTCTGCTAACAATGTGCCTGTTTGGCCCACTATTAACACGAGAGACGTGAACATTGAAATCAAGACTGGCCTAACCACTGTGGTGCAAGCCAACCCATTTTGTGGGAAGGATAACGAGGATGCAATGCTCACATGCAACAGTTACTTGAGATCTGCAGCACTTTCAAGATCAGGGACGTCTCTTCTGATGTCGTCCATCTTAGGATGTTTCCGTTCTCCCTTCTTGGGAGGGCAAAGAGTGGTTCAATGCTAACCGAAGTGTTGTAGACACTTGAGAGAAGTGTTCTACGGCATTCCTTGCGATGTTCTTTCTGTTGGGCAAGATCAATGCCCTACGTGGAAGAATTTCCAGCTTCCAGCAAGATGCTAAGGAGTCTCTTCCCGAGGCATGAGAAAGGTTGCAGGAGTACATCCTGGCCTATCCCCACCATGGGATGGACGACTGGCTTATTATCCAAAACTTCTACAATGGGCTAATCCCTTCTGCCCATGACCATGTGGATGCTGCTGATGGACGAGCCTTCTTCTCAATGATGGTGCCCAAAGCCAAAGACCTGATTGAGAAGATGGTGTCCAACATGGTTTGGAGTGATGAGCGTCCCCAAACCTGTCAGCGAGGCATGCACACCTTGAAAGAGGTGGACATGATCGCTGCCAAATTGGACCTCCTCATGAAGAAAATTGATGGACAAGACAATGGTGAAGTATGTGGCAATGCCTATGCCTTAGACTCTCACATCACATGTGAAGTCTGTGGCAACATGGGTCACTTAGGCAATGACTGCCCAAAGACCCGTGAGGATGCCCTATACATAGCCAACAATGGCTATCGTCCAGGATGTCAAGGGTGAGGCAACCATGTCCTTTCTCTCAAAGAGAATACTACAACAACAACGAAAACAATTTGAATGTGGCCTAGAGGGGGTGAATGGGCATTGAAACTTTTTCCTGCAACACTTAAAAGAAATTTCAAATACACGAGGGACGGACTAGTCTGTTGTACTAGTTATTCCTATGAAATATTAACAGTTAATGTAATTTCCTCAGACGATTTAGCAACGGAATATAGTAAACTATTCTAACAACTTGAGTAAGTGATTAGGGTGAGTGATTCGCACGTGTAATACAAAATTGATACAAGTTATGCCCTAGATGATGATGGTTGCGAAAATAAAGAACTAGAACACACGAGACAAGGATTTTTACTTAGGTTTGATATCACCAAAGATATCTACTCCTCGTTGAGGGGCCCACACAGAGTCGGGTCTCAATCAACCCTTTACCTCTTCAAGTCACCACAGAGGCCGACTTGAGTTCCACTATCAAGGGTAATCAATGAGTCAATGGGGCAACCTCACACGCTGAGAGCTCCCACAAAATTACAGTGAGAAAAATGAATCAAATACACTCAAAAGATGTACAATAGACGTGAGAGTGTATAAAAGATTCAAAATGAGCTCAACAAAGTGTAGAGGACGATCTCCCTTTCCCAAATCTTGATTCCCAAAAGATTTAACTTTTTAGGGCTTCAGATGTGTGAGGAGAAGTGTTTCTGTGTTCTTGGGACCTATGGTGGTGCTAGGGTTCTTTGTTTTTTTGTTGTGGGGTCGTGGATCACCTATTTATAGACTTTCTAAAAAAGTTACTGTTAGGGATCCCAACGGCCGGACTAGTCTGCTCTGGGGACCGAACTAGTTCGGTGTGCTGTGTAAAACTTGTGTGAATTGTGCAGCACACCTGAAACCCTAATTTGTGTGAGGTGATACGGACTTCTCCGCTTTGGAACAGAAAGTTATCTGTACTAGTCCATGATGACTCCAGAAAGTCAATCGGACTAGTCCGCAATTGGACGGATTTATCAAGTGCAAGGTGATATGTGTTGTGTTGGTAAAACAACAGAAAGTTGAACGGACTTGTCCGGCACATGTTTGGACTTGTTCGGGTGGGAACAGTGAGTCAATCGGACTAGTCCGTTTCTGTTCTGGACTTGTCCATGTGAGAACAAAAAGTGTATAGGACTAGTTCGCTCGTGAACGGATATGTTCGGTGCTTCAGTGAATTGCTTAATTGTTGATTTTAGCCCTTACCCTCTATGCAAAGTTATTACCTCTTGGGATGTGTCTCACACACACATCCTATACATAAACATATACTTTTCACTTCCATTCTTCACTTGGGCTTTTTCTTTCTCAATCCTTATTTTTCACCTTTTTGTGCACCATTAGTTCTATTCTTCATATACCTGCTTTCATCTCAACAAATTCCATTAGGATCTCGTTTGTTTGTCATGAATCATCCAAAACTAACAAGAGAATGCCTAGATGCACTTTCAATCTCCCGTTTTTTGGTGATTGATGACAACGAATTGAGATTTCATAATTAAGAGTAAAAATTGATTTTCATAAAGTGTACATATATGAGAATGACATGTGATCAAGACTAGATTTCTCACATATATGCACTCTTTATGGTGGGGTGCCTATAGAGTGTGTGTGAGCAGATATTATGATGTGCATAATTTAAAATATAGAATAAACAACCATCACAAGGATATCATAATGAGCATCACACATCCATTAAACAAAATAGGGATCATCCAAATAGAGATTACAATAGTTTGAAACTTAAAACATAAAAAAATACATGTCCATGATCACTAGTCCTTAAGGCTCATAACTAGACTACTAGTCTCAATCTCTCCCACTTTGGCATCAAGGCACCAAAAAGGGAAAAATTAAGGGAGGTTACTCTCCGTCACTCCCTCTCTCACTTTTCGTACTGTCCTCATCTTCATCTTCAGATTCATGATTGTGCTGAGGAGGAAGAACGAAGACACCCGCATGTCCAAAAGAGGCAAAATCCTATTCTGTGAGAGGTGCTATCTCTTCTCTTCGGAGTCTTCGGAGATCTGAGGAGATCTCACTGGCTCAATCTCCAATTTCTCACAGATAGTTTTGATGTTTGCCTTCATGTACATCTGGTTCCTCTTCCTTGCCAAGCTTTCTTTGTGTTTCTTAACTTCCACTTTGCGACAGGATGCAAAGATGGACGAAAGCATCTTTAGAACTCCACTGGAGGACTCTCTGGAAGGTGGAGCCCTTGTACCTTCATTTGTTTGCTTTGATCTTTGTTCCCTTGCAGTTGAGGTAGGTGCATTGGTAACAGTGCAAGTTGTGGGCTTTTGAGGCTTGAGACCAGCATGCTCAACATCCTTGACAAACTCAAGGCAGGTTACCTTCTCAATCATGAACATGATGTATGGCGCATAGCCACATGACCTGTTGGGAGTGATTGAGATGTTCACTATGTCATTGTAAATATACTCAAAGACATTGAAGGTCCTTTTCTTGCTTATCACTTTCATCAAGGTCCTCAGAGTTCCTTGAATTGTCCCTGTATCTCCATCCTTTGGAGTGATAGTTTTCCTCAAATTATGTTAAGCACCACAAAGAATGGCTTCAAGTACTTTGTGGTAGGTGGCTTTTATGGCATTCTTATGTCATAGAGGAAAGCTAGCTCATCCTTCTCCAAAGGCTTCAAGTTGTGAATCACAAGCTCATTTTCCAAAGTTTCTTTGAGATGGAGTATCCTGGCAAACTCCTCATAGGTGACACTGTAATTGGATCCATGTGTCATCCAAGTGAGTCCTCCTCGTCATCACCCGAGAAGTAGAGAGTGGAATATAATTGGTTGATGACCTCATTATTCCAGTTGTATCAGAAAGAGAGAAGATCTTTCAGTCCATGTATCTCTAAAGCCTCTAAGACTTCATGATAGTCTTGGCAATTCCTTGAATGCAAATATGTCACATCCACCCACCGACTCGCAACCACTAGATTTCTCATCTTCTTGTACACATGCTCATAATAGTTTGCATTAAAGTGACTTCAGAACCTTGGGTCAACTGCTTGCTTTGGCTGCTCATAGATTTTGACCTTCCTAAGCTTGTCAGCCAAATCATTTCCTTTGCCTGAGAAATCAACTTCAGAGGGTTGCCTGTTGTGCTGCAAAAGTTCCTTCATCTTTAGTGGACCAATGGGTCCACTTGCAAGTCCCTTGCCCTTGCTAGTGCTTCTCCTTGGTGTCATTGAGCTGGCACCAGCACCATCCTTTCTTGATGACTTCTTCACTGTCACCTTCCTCTTTCTTAGGAGTATAGAGTCAGGAGGAGAATCATTTGCATCATGGTCATGGTGCTTCTTGCTTCTCAGTTCTTT
Organism: Tuctoria greenei; assembly: GCA_036927565.1. Taxonomy (NCBI): domain Eukaryota; kingdom Viridiplantae; phylum Streptophyta; class Magnoliopsida; order Poales; family Poaceae; genus Tuctoria; species Tuctoria greenei. Next base: position 194,152,262 of record JAYESD010000005.1, read on the forward strand.
TGCCCTGGCTACTCTCTCGCAATAACGCTCGGCTTCAAAGTCAAACATGCTATCACCCGATGCAGACGACATCATGCATGACATAGAGAGTACAAGATGTGGTAATAATGAGAATTGGAGTTTGTGGAGACAAGAATTTAGAGGTTCAAACTGTCAAGGGGCCAGACTTGTCCGATTTCAGGGTGCGGACTTGTCCGGAGCACCGGACTTGTCCACACAAAGTATCGGACTAGTCCGCTTTGACGTATGAACCCTAACATCTTATTTCAACAAATCCAACCAAGACTGATGTAAAAAGGTAGGAGGACAAGAGGAATACATACAGCAATGCAATGTATACCCTAGGAATCAAGAAAAGTAAGCAAGACTTGAGGAAAGATGAGAACTAGGGTTAGGGATTGATTTTTACCGAAAATTGAAGATTTGAGGGCGGCGAAGAGGAGCAAGTTCCGGATTGGTCTGGAGGAGGAATGCTTCGCGTTGAGGGGGAAGATTCTCGTGGAAGAACCTTTGATTTTGGTGGCTCAAAGTGGAAATCACCTTGGGGGCTCAAGCTTGAGGAGAGAGAGTGTAAAGGCGATTGTGAGGGGGAAGAAGAGAGGTCTTGGCGGCTGGCTAGGGTTAAGCCCGACAGTAGCAGACTAGTCCGCAATAGACCGGACTAGTCCGTTGCAGACCACGGACTAGTCCAGGTCAGCTGGACAAAATTGAATTAGAACAAGAAGATTTTTGGGATTTGAACTAATAGTGATCTAAAGGACATCATTTCATAAATAATCTTGATGTAAATGACTAGTAAGCAATCAACAATCATACAATAGCCATAATTCACTAAGGTTCAATAATTAAAATAGTATTCGACAAAAAATTGAGATAAGGGATGAATTTTTGCAAAGTAAGTAAACTTTGAAGAGTCAATCAAGTATGCACTATTTCAAGCCACATTTCAAGCATCAAGAATATTTAGTTCATTTCTAAGCTCGCAAAATCTCTTTTCCTCTAGTGGCTTGGTGAATATGTTTGCTAATTGTTTTTCAGTTCTAAAATATAAAATTACTATGTCACCTTTTAGTGAATGGTCTCTTAGAAAATGATGACGTATATCTATGTGTTTGGTTCTTGAGTGCTCTACTAGATTGTGTGCAATTGTTATGTCACTTTAATTATCACATAGAAGTGGAATACGGTTCAGATTGTAACCATAATCCCTTAGAGTCTGTAGCATCCAAAGTAGTTGTGGGAAACAATTATCGGTTGCGACATACTCCGCTTCGGTTGTTGAAAGGTCAATGGAAGTTTGCTTTTTAGAGGACCATGAAACTAAGGATATGCCAAGAAATTGGCAGGTTCCTGAGGTACTTTTTCTATCGACTTTGCAGCCTGCATAGTCGGCATCGGAATATCCTATGAGGTTGAACTTGGATCCTTTAGGATACCAAAGGGCCAAGTTGGGTGTGTGAACAAGGTATATTAAGATTTTTTTTATAGCTACTAAATGACACTCTTTAGGTGCGGCCTGAAACCGTGCACACATACAAACACTAAGCATGATATCAAGCCTAGATGCGCATAAATAAAGTAGCGAGCCTATCATAGATCGATATACCTTTTGATCCACATCTAGACTATCTTCGTTGAGATCGAGATGTCCATCAGTTGCCATAGAAGTCTTGATGGGCTTGCCTTTGTCCATATTGAACTTTTTGAGGATGTCTTGTGTGTACTTGGTTTGGCAGATAAAAATGCCTTCTTTTAGTTGCTTCACTTGGAATCCCAAAAAGAACTTTAATTTGCCCATCATTGACATCTTGAATCTGTGTGTCATAATTTTACTAAATTCCTCACAAAAAGATTCATTAGTAGATCAAAAAATGATGTCATCAACATAAATCTGACATACAAATAGATGACCATCAAAATGCTTTGTTAACAATGTATAATCATCTTCCTATTGTAAAGCCATTTTGAGTGAGAAAAACCTTAAGGCACTCATACCAAGCTCGACAAGCTTGTTTGAGGCTATAGAGAGCCTACGTAGTTTGTACACATGGTTGGGATACTCTTGATCTTCAAAACCTGGTGGCTGCTCCACGAACACCTCTTCATTGATAGGACAGTTGAGGAATGCACTTTTGATGTCCATTTGATACATCTTAAAATTATGTTGAGTAGCATAGGCTAATAAAATTTGAATGGACTCAAGTCAAGCTACAGGAGCAAAGGTTTCATCGAAATCCAAACCTTCGACTTGTGAGTAACCTTTGGCTACAAGTCGTGTTTTGCTTCTCGTTACTATTCTGTGTTCATATTGCTTGTTCCGAAAGACCCATTTTCTGCCCACGATGTTGGCTTTGGTCTTTCCACAAGCTCCCACACTTCATTTCTTTCGAAGTTGTTCATCTCCTCTTGCATGGTGGTCACCCAATATTGATCTTTTAATGCTTCATCAACCCTGTATGGTTCCAGAAACAAGACAAGAGAGTAATGTTCACAAAAATGAGCAATACGAGATCTAGTAGTTACTCCCTTTGCAATATCTCCGATGATGTTGTCAACGGGATGATCTCTTTGTATACACTGATGTACTCTTGGGTGAGGTACTTGTGAGGTCTCTTCATCATCTTCATTTTCAATGTCTCCCCCTAGATTATTGCTTCCATGATTATATTGATCATCTTGATTCTGCTGATGTTGATCTTGTGCAGAAGATCCCCCTTGATCATTGCTCTCCGATTGAGGTACATCTCGAGCACTTGAGTCTTGTGATTGCTCTTGAGGTCGAATATCACCAAGTGCCATTCTTCTCAACGCTTGACATGGGGCTATTTCTTGATCTAGCACACACTTATCAACTTGCTCTACTTGGGAGCCATTAGTCTCATTGAACACTACGTCACGTGCGACTTCAAAAATGTCGAAGACTTTTTTGAAAACATGATAGGCGTAGGCGTTCGAATCATAACCGAGCAAGAACCCTTTATCAGATTTCGAAGCGAACTTTGAAGTCCTAGGTTTCTTGTTCAAAATATAACATTTACTCTCAAATACTCTGAAATATGAAACATTTGGTTTGTTACCCGTTAGGAGCTCATATGGTGTCTTCTTCAGAAGTTGATGAAGATATAACCAGTTTGTGGCTTGACAAGCGATGTTTACTGCTTGCGCCATAAACTAATCCGAAGTATTGTACACATCTAGCATTGTTCTCACCATCTCAATGAGTGTCTTATTCTTTCTTTTGGCCACCCCATTTTGTTGAGGGGAGTAGGGTGCCGAGAACTCGTGTTTTATTCCTTCTTCATCGAGGTACTCCTCAACTTGAGTACTTTTGAATTCCATTCCGTCATCACTTCTAATGTTCTTGACGGTCGAGGATAATTCATTTTGTGCTCTTTTCAAGAACTTCTTTAGGATTCCTTGGGTCTCTGATTTATCATACAATAAAAATACCCAAATAAATCTAGAAAAATCATCAACAATAACCAAACTGTATTTGTTACCACTAATGCTTATATAAGCAATTGGACAGAAAAGATCCATATGTAGGAGTTCCAACGGTCTTGATGTAGTCATCACGTTCTTTGCAGGGTGTGATGCTCCAACTTTTTTTCCATCTTGGCATGCGCTATACAGTCTGTCTTTCTCAAACACAACATCTTTCAAACCTCGGATGTGACCACCCTTTAGAAGTTTTTGCAGATTTCTTATCCCAACATGGGCTAGACGTCTATGCCACAGCCATCCCATGTTAGTTTTTGCAACAAAGCAAGTGTTGAGTTTGGCTTTATCTTTGTTGAAATCAACAAGATAATGTTTTTCCTTCAACATTCCCTTGAATGCAATTGAGTTATTTCTTCTTCTAAATACTCTCACAACCTCATTAGTGAATAAAAAATTGTATCATTTGTCACATAGCTAAGATATCGACAAAAGATTATAATCTAAAGAATCAACATGTAAAACAGTGGATTGCAATTTTACCGGTGCCAAGGACTTTTCCTTGGCTGTTGTCTCCGAAGTATATTCCTTCACTTGGATCCGCATTTCGCTCAGACACTACAAACATTCTCCTCTCTCCGGTCATGTGATTGGTGCATCCACTGTCTAACACCCATTTTGATCCACCAGAGGAGTAGTCCTGCAAAACAGAGTTATGTCTTGGTTTTAGGTACCCAAGTTTGCTTGGGTCCTCGAAGGTTAGCCAGAAGTGTTTTAGGCACCCACACTCAAGCTTTGGGTCTCTTTTGGCATGGCCCTGCATATTTATCATAAACGTATCCAAATTTATTTTTCATAAGAACATAAGATGCATCAAAAGTATGAAATAAGGTTTGCTATTCATGTTCATATGATTTTTATTTAACAAAAGCAATATGATTCTTATTCTGACCATTAGTGAATTGCTTCTTACCTCTTGCATACCCAAGACCATCTTTGACATTGGGAGGTCTTGTGGCCATATTTGCACTACGTGCATATTTGATCTTTTCCTTGTCAAAGATGTCGCTTTGGGATGGATGCTTGGCTTGTGTAGCATCGGATTCATCTTTTACATTAGCCTTCCTACTAGAGCATGTACAAGTTTTAATTGTTGTCAACTTGATATCTTGATAAGGTGAGCTCTTTGAGGAGGAAGTGCCACTTTCCTTGAGTGACTCAACTTGCACTTCAAGAATTTTGTTAACTTTTTTCAAGTTAGCAAGTTCATCCTTGATTGCAACGTGTGAGTCTTCTAGTTTTGAGTAAGTTTCCTTAATAAAAGCTATCTCAAGATCACGTGCTTGACTTTTCTCCTTTTCAAGCTCAAGAAGCTTTTCAACCTCATGATATCTCCTCCTTTCACATATGAGCATATCTTCTTAACGGTTGACAAGCTCCTCCTACTTAAAGATTTCATTCGACAACCTCTTCATTTTTCTTAATGCAGTTTTACTCAATCCTTTTAACATTTCTTCATTCTCACTAGAGCTGTCAAAATCATCATTAGAGGAATGTAAGAAGGAGGGTGTAAGTCGAACCTTTTTCTTGCCTTCTTTAGCCATGAGGCAAGTGTGGTTGTAGTTCTCCTATCCTCCCATGTTTTGGAAGAGTGTAGACTTCTTGGTCGGCTTCTTGATGGCGATTGTTGCCATCTCATATTCATCATCCGAGGAGGACTCGTCGTTTGAGTCCCACTCCTTTCTGATATGTGCTGGGCCTACTTGTTTCTTCTTTTTCTTGTCATATTATTCATATGGGCAATCAACTATGAAGTGTCCACATTCACCACAATTGTAGCATGACCTCCTAGTTCAGGACTTGTCTTTGTTCTTGCTCTTGCCTTCACTAGAGTTGTCTCCTTTTACCCTCCTCATAATTCTTTTAAATATTTTGATGAAGAGGACCATGTCTTCGCCATCCATGTCGGTGCTCACATTGTCACTATCTTCATCGTCTTGCACCTTATGGACTTTCTTGTCTTTGGATTTGCAAGTCGCCTTGAGGCCACCCCCTTATTATTTGATGGGGTCAGCTCGACAAAATTCTTCACATATTGAGCTTCCTTCTCCATCATCTCGTGATTGATAATTTTGCCAAGAACTTCATCGGGGGTCATTTTGTGGAACCCCAGGCTTTCCCTTATCATTGAGCATAAAGTGACATTCCGAGACATGAAGGCTCTTATCATCCTTTTTTACAACCTCATGATCAGTCTACTTTTTGCTTCCATAAGCACAAATCTTGTGGATGAGTGTCTTCAAGCAGTTGTACATTTCTTGAGGGGATTTACCATCTTCAATGGAAACTCTCTCCAATTTCCCTTCAAGCATTTCAATTTTTCCTTCGCGAATGGAGCAATTTCCTTCATACGTTGTCTTGAGGGTATCGCATGTTTTACACCTTGGTAAACTCTTCTTGGCTCAAGGATGAAGTGATCACCGCAATGGCTTGTGCGTTGCGGTGAATTGCTTGTTCTTGCTCCGGAGTGAGTTCATCATCTGTGTCTGGGATATCTATACTTGTACAGACTATATGCCAAAGACTTGGTTTTAGTGAAATAAGATGCATCTTCATATTATATTTCCGCATTGAGTAATCATTACTGTCAAACTGTGGAGGTCTTCCCATGGGAATAGAAAGGTAGTGATTGTAGTTGTTAAGCTTCTCATAATTAAAAGGATATCAGGAGTAGTCTTGATGACTACCCCCTTTGGATTTTCATCTTCCTTCTTGCCCTCTTGGCTTAGAAGCTTCTTCCTTAGAAGCGCCTTGAGTTCACACACTTCTTCATCCTTGTGTCCGTGCTCCTTGAGCACATCGAACGCATGGGTGTCTTGTTTGTCTCCAATGATGGGCATTTGCAGGATCTCATTGGTCTTATTAGTGGCCATTTGTCTCTCCAAGCGGTGAGTCTCGTAAAAGGAGGGTCTTGCTCTGATACCAATTGAATTTGTCCTAGAGAGGGGGTGAATAGGCGTTGACACTTTTTCCTGCAACACTTAACAGAAATGTCAAATACAGGAGGGTCGGACTAGTCTGGTGTAGGATACGAACTAGTCCGGTGTACTAGTTATGCCTACGAAATATTAACACTTAATGTAATTTCCGCGATTGATTTACCAGCGGAATAAAGTAAACTATCCTAACAACTTGAGTAAGTGATTAGGGTGAGTGATTCGCACGTGGAATACAAAATTGATACAAGTTCCAATGTGACACCCGGTTCCAAAAATGAACCAAGTGAACGCATATGTGTGCCCAGGACGTTCAACACACATACACAACCGCATTCACAAAAGGATATACAAAAAATTACCACAGTACAAGAATAATTAACCACTTTATTACACAATTCATAATATCCTCGAAAACAATCTCTAATGAATATTAATGACAAGTTTGAACTAATGCAATGGAAATAAACTAAATATGAGCTAAGCGAAATAAGCATAAGGGTAGCGCGGCTCCAAGCAACACCACAGGCAAAGCTGACGGCAGACACGGCCTAGAACTCTGCATTATCATTGTTATACTCCCAAATCTGTCCTGCAACTGTTGGTGGAGGAATGGCAAGGGTGAGTACATGTCACACTCAACAAGTGTGGAAAGTATGATATGTAGCTGATTCAAATGATGAATATAATAAAGGCTAAGTGCTGAAAAGTATAGTAAAACATTTGAAAAACAATATATTGTATCTGTGTGAAGTAAACCCATCATAAACCATGTAATTATCATTATACTAGTCCATATTTCATTACCATCATCCATATACCAGATTTCCCACTACTATTAACCATATCCATTGCCATAAACCATGATTTCATCCCATAACCAGTACCAAACCATACCAATACCAAAACCCCTCTAATCATGTAGGTCATCCATGTGCTCTTAATCGGGAGCACGGCTATCATGATAGTTTTAATACTCTACAGAGTTTGTACCACTTTACCCACGTGTTTGTGATTTCATCACCCGTCGGCGACTAAAGAACCTCTCTCATGCCAATTACACTTCCTTTGGTGTATGGCCAAGAGATCACAAAATAGCCTTTACAAAGGGACTACTAGCATGTACGGACCCACTGAGGTTTCACTAGTAGTGATGCCACCAATTGAGCGTATCTTCAACCAAGGGCCCCCTCTTGTGCCATTCAGATCCCATGGAGTCCCGCCTCAAATGCAAACCCAATACGAATCCGCTTCCCTAGTGCGCCAAACGATCCGCCCAATACTAGTTATACCCTAATTAATTAGCTACGCCGCACCCATAGTTGGCCTCGTGGTGGCATTGTTGTCCTGGCTTATTCTCGCATGAATCGGTCCTTAGATCTAAAGCATGTAAACCACCATAACTTCCAACCCATCCACATATCAGTCTTGCTTAGATCACCCATTACCATATCATATTAACCAGTTCATGTTATTCATAATCTCATAAATGCACAATTAAGTTAAGTGGTGTAGTTGTTTTCCCATCTCACTTGATTAAACATAGCAAAAAGGTAAGAAGCCCATCCCGACTCTCTACCATAAAATCTAGGTGACAAGGGTGGTTTAACAAAGCTAGTAAACTTCCCATCATAGGATCTCCCATCAAATTAACACAAGCATGCAGTTTTGCAAACAAAATATTCATTTTAAAACAGGATCAATATGCTTCAAGGACACTTGCCTTGCTTTTGGGCTTGATTCGGATCAAAGACATCAAACTCTTGGTGTTGGAGATCCTCCGCGGCACTCTCTAGCACAAATCCGTCTAATCTGCACAATAAACATACAAACAAGAATTACAATCAATAGATGCACAAATATTACTCAATATGACATGACATGCATGATTAATGCAAATGCAAGGTGGAACTTGTTAATGAGTTGCTTTTAATGATCACTAACTAGTTCTAGTAGATTTTAATAAGTTTATACAAGTTTGGATTTGATTCGATCTAATTTAGAATTAATTCAATAGAAATTAACCAGGAAAATTGGACTAGTGTGCTAGGGTCTGGACAAGACCGCACTTCGCAGAACTAGCGAACTAGGGTTTTCTAGATCGGCGTGAATTTGGGGAAACGGGGTCGAATTCACGTAAGGAAAAGGAAGTAGAAGGTATACTAGGTGTTTAGGACTCCAATAAATCAAGGATCTTGGAGGTAACATTTGGATCTTGACGATCTAGGGTTGATGATGAACTTGGAGGTGAATTGGTGATGTAGAACGAAACTTGATGGAGATCTTGATCCTCTTTCGTTTCGTCCTCTTCTTCTTGCTTGCTTTAGATCTCCTTCTCCCTCCTTGGTGGCGGCTAATCACGAGCTAGGGTTTGGGTGGGGTGGAAACGTGGCAAATAGATGTCAAGCCAAGGGGTGGGGTTGTTTATATAGAGGTGGAGGCTAGGGTTAGATAGATTTCGAGTTTGAGATGAGTAGGGGTCGGTTTGGAGTCCCACATGGGCTCTAAAAGAGTTAGGCACGACGTCCCTAGGCCCACTTAACATAAAACCCAAGAAACAAGTCGTGAAACAAGAGATCAACTCGGAGTCATGATTTATCGGACAAGTCCGAAAAGGACCAAACTAGTTCGAAGTTGGATAGAGAGAAATCGGACAAGTCCGGACTGGACATCGGACTAGTCTGAACTTATCCAGAGGGGAAAAATAGACATGTCTGGCCCAAAATCGGACAAGTCCGACTTTAGTCAGAGGGAAAAATGGACAAATCCGCTGGAACACCGGACTAGTCCGGACAAGTCAAGGGACTAAGCGAAAATTTCTAAGAAGTTGGAACACCGGACTAGTCCGCACAAGACCGGGCGGGTCTGAAAATGGCCAGAGGGAAAAACATACTAGTCCGCAGAAAAATGGACAAGTCCGTTTGAAGTCAGAGAGAAATTGGACTAATCTGCACTTCCCAGAATTCTTAAGTGTGGTTTTGTTTCTAATTCATTTTAAACTTGTTCCTTTTTATGTTCCTCAATATTAAACATGTATTGGAATGTATGCAATGCATGATGGATGAAAATGAGGGTGTTACAAACCTACCCCCCTTAAAATGAATCTCGCCCTCGAGATTCGACGCGGAAGAGAAGAAATATGGGAATTCCTTCTTTAGATCATCTTCTAGCTCCCATGTTGCTTCCGATGTTGTGTGATGCTTCCACTAAACTTTGCACCATCGAATCACCTTGTTCCATGTGACTCTCTCTTTGGTTTCCAAGATTTTGACTGGTTGATCGGCATAAGTAAAATCAACCTCTAGTTCCAATTTTTCCATCGGCACTTGTTCTTCCGGTACCCTCAAGCACTTCTTGAGCTGGGAAACATGAAACACATCATGGACATCTGAAAGATGAGCTGGCATCTCCAACTTATATGCTACTTCTCCTCTTTTGTCCAAAATCTTGAATGGTCCAATATAGCGAGGTGCTAGCTTATCTCTTATGTTAAACCTCTTATGACCTCTCATTGGTGACACCTTGAGATATACGAAGTCTCCCACTTCAAAGGCTAGTTTCCTCCGCCTATTGTCCGCATAGCCTTTCTGTCTTCACTGAGCAGCCCTCAGATTTTCACGAATTATATGGACTTGCTTTTTAGCTTCTAGCAGTACATCCGGACCAAATACTTGAGTTTCTCCTGTCTCACTCCAAAACAAGGGTGTCCTACACTTCCTTCCATATAGTGCTTCATATGGTGACATCTTCAAACTTGCTTGGTAACCATTGTTGTATAAAAATTTTACATATGGCAAACTCTTGTCCCAACCTTTCCCATGCTTTAAAGCACAAGCTCTTAACATGTCCTCCAAAATCTGATTGGTCCTCTCAGTTTGTCCATCCGTTCGAGGGTGATAAGCTGAACTAAAATTTAACCTTGTTCCCAATGCTTCATGAAATTTTTGCCAAAATCTGGAGGTAAATTGAGAACCTCTATCCGAGACTATCTTCTTTGGGACTCCATGTCGACACATAATATGCTCCATGTATATTTTGGCCAATTGTGCAGTTATATACTTGGTCTTCACAGGGATGAAACGAGCTGATTTTGTCAACTGATCCACAATTACCCAAATTGAGTCATAACCAGACTGAGTACGGGGCAATCCATCTATGAAGTCCATGCCAATTTCTTCCCACTTCCATTCCGGAATCTTTAATGGTTGCAATAATCCAGATGGCCTTTGATGTTCTGCCTTGACTCGTTGACACACATCACACAATGCTACATATTCAGCTATGTCCTTCCTCATGCTAGCCCACCAATAGCATGTCTACAAGTCTTTGTGCATCTTTGTACAACTGGGGTGAATTGAGTATGGCTAGTCATGTGCCTCCTTTAGTATTGTCTCTTGAATATGCTTCACATTAGGCACGAAAATCCTCTTCCCAAGCCATAAGGTACCATGTTCGTCCTCATCAAATCTGAATTCTCTTCCCTCTTGGGTCCTTTCCTTGACCTTCTGAATTTCCTCATCCTTCACTTGGCCCTCTCGAATTTCTTGCTCCAAGGTCGGATTTAACTCCATCATCCCCATCTCATTCATAAATCCAAGGTTCAACCGTTCAAACTCCTTACATAACTCAGATGGCAGCTCTCGGACTGTGAGTTGATGACTTACTTCTTTCCTACTCAATGCATCGGCCACTACATTAGCCTTCCCTGGATGATAATTGATTACCAAATCATAATCCTTGATGAACTCCAACCATCTTCTTTGCCTCAAATTCAAATCCGTCTGTGTGAAAATATACTTCAAACTCTTATGATTTGTATAAATTTCACACCTATGTCCAAGGATGTAGTGTCTCCAAATTTTCAATGCATGTACCACCACTGCAAGTTCCAAATCATGTGTTGGGTAATTTTGCTCATGTTTCTTCAATTGTATTGATGCATAGGTGACCACTTGGCCTTCTTGCATGAGCACACATTCAAGTCTTTGTCTCGGTGCATCACAATATATGTCGAAACTCTTGCTTACATCCGGCAAAACCAAAACAGGGGTTGTAGTTAACCTCTTCTTTAGCTCCTCAAAACTCTCTTCATAAGCTTGGGTCCATTGAAATGCTTTCCCCTTCATTAGCAATTCCGTCATTGGCTTGGCTATCTTGGAAAAGTCCTTGATGAATCGACGGTAATACCCAGCCATCCCAAGAAAACTTCGGATCTCCTTTACGTTTTGGAGGGGTTCCCATTTCAACACCTCCATCACCTTTCCGGGGTCAACCGAAACTCCTCCTCCTGAAATGATATGAACCAAAAATGATACTTCTCTCAACCAAAACTGACACTTGTTGAACTTGGCATACAGTTGATGCTCCCTCAATTTCTGCAACATAAGTCTCAAGTGTTCCTCATGTTCCTTCTCATCCTTCGAGTAGATCACAATGTCATCAATGAACACCATGACAAATTTATCCAAGAACTCCATGAAGACCTTATTCATGAGGTACATAAAGTAGGCAGGTAAATTGGTCAATCCAAAGGACATCACGGTGTACTCATATGATCCATACCGTGTCTTAAAAGCTGTTGTGGATATGTCCGATGGTCTTAACTTCATTTGGAAGTATCCCGACCTCAAATCAATCTTATAGAAGACACAAGCACCCTTCATCTGATCAAAACAAGTCTTCTATGCGTGGCAAGGTCTACTTGTTCTTGATTGTTACCTCGTTGAGAGCTCGGTAATCCACACACATCCTTTGCGACCCATCCTTCTTGTCCACAAATAGAACGGGCGCTCTCCAAGGTGAAGATCTTGGGCGAATAAAACCTTTCTCTAGTTGCTCTTGAATCTGCTTCTTGAGCTCCGCTAATTCCTTAGGAGGCATCCTATATGGCCTCTTAGCTATAGGTGCAGTTCCAGGTATTAAATCAATAACAAACTCAATGTCTCGGTCAGGTGGAATACCTCGCAACTCATCCGAAAACACATCCAAAAATTCGCACACCACTGGAATCTCCTCAATGGCGGCACCGTCCATGTGATTCAGCTGCAATTGCTTCAGTGCGTGCTGAGATGCTTCAAATTCTACGGTGATCCCTTTCTCATTGGTCAACTTCACCGTCTTCGTGGCACATTCAATGACTCCATTGTGCTTCCTCAACCAGTCCGTACCAACTATAATGTCCAATCCTTGGGAATCCAAGACAATTAGATTGGAAAATAAGTCTACCCCCCTTATTCTAAGGCTTACTTTTGGACATACTATATTTATCCTCATCTCTCCTCCAGGAGACTTAACCAATAGAGTAAACTTCATATGAGAGATAGGCAAACTATACTTGGCAACATATTTTGATGCAATGAATGAATGCGATGCTCAAGAATCAAATAACATATTCGTCGGGTTGGAGTTTGCGAGAAACATACCAATGACCATGTCATCCGCTTGTTGAGCATCCTCCGTAGAGACATGGTTCACATTGCCACGAGCAAAATTCTACTATCCACAATTTCCTTGTGGCTGTCCTTCATTGGGTCTTGGGTTTTGCCTCGGTGCATTGCTTCCTCGACCAAGGCCAGACTTAGGACATTGATGCGCAAAGTGTCCAGCTTCTCCACAAGTATAACACTTCTTAGCTCCACCCGAATTATTGGGGTGAGCTTGATTTTGAACATTTGCACCAGGAAAAGTTGGCACGAGGTGTAAAAGGCATTGGAGGCCTAGGTGCTTGCATAATAGGGCGCTTCTACATAAACTCAGCTGGGCGCGGTGCAAATTCAGGGCGATGAGCAGGCGCAGAAGAACTGTAGTATGGTGCATTAGGAGGCGCAAAGCGAGGGTGCACATTACTTCCTTGTTGTTGTCCTTGATATGGCGCCTTTCTCTTGTTGTCTTGCTCCATCTCACGGACCTTGTTCTCAACCACAATTGCTTTGTACGCAAGCTTCTGGAAGTTAGCATAATCACAATTGATAAATTGCACCTGGATCTCATTGTTAAGGCCCCTCATAAACAGATATTGCTTCCGGCTATCCCGGCTCACATCCTCAGGCGAATAACTTGAGAATTGAGTGAATTTGTTGAGGTATTCACCCACGCTCGATCTTCCTTGCCTCAAGTTCTCAAATTCTTGCCTCTTCAAGATCATAACTTCCTTTTGCACATAATGAGAACGGAAACTGTCCTTGAATTCGGCCCAAGTGATCCTCTCCTGATTCTCATGAGCATTGCATAAAGAATCCCACCAATCGGCAGCTACTCCCACAAGTTGATGAGAAGTAAATAGCACTTTCTCTCGGTCACTGCATTGGACAATTGCTAGCTTCTTCTCCACGGACTTGAGCCAATCATCAGCATCCATAGGGTCAGCGGCTTGAACAAAGGTTGGCGGTCTCGTCCTCATGAATTCTCCCAACCGGTTATGAAGAGGTGGTGGTGGTGGTGGAGGCATGTGGGGCTGATTGTTGATGTTGCCAGCCTGCAGCTGTCCCATAGTTTGTATCATGGTCTGCATGAGTTGGTTCTGCATAGCCAAAAGTTGCTCAATGTTGATAGCTCCATGAGCAGGTCCTTGTCCATTGTTGTTCTGCGGTGCTCCATTGATCTCCTTCTCATCATTGCCATCCCTCTAGTTGCGAGTCCTCACCATCTGAAGGAAAGCAAGAGATAAGAACTTGGAAACGTCCCTAACTACATGCGTCCTACGGTCAACCTGTGGCTCTGATACCAATTTTTGACACCCGGTTCCAAAAATGAACCAAGTGAACCCATATGTGTGCCCAGGACGTTCAAACACACATACACGAGTGCAATCACAAACGATATACAGATGATTACCACAGAACAAGATTAATTAAGCACTTTTATTACACAACCATATTATCCTCGATTACAAGCTCTAATAAATATTAATGACAAGCTCAACTAATGCAGCGGAAATAAACTAAACTGACCAAACTAAGCAACTAAGCAGCATAAGCAAATAGGGTATAGCGCAGCTCCAAATAACACCACAGGCAAAGCTAACGGTAGACACGGCCTAGAACTCCGCATTATCATCGTTAAACTCCCAATCCTGACCTGCAACTGTTGGGGGGGGGGAGATTGCAAGGGTGAGTACATATCGTATTCAGCAAGTGTGGAAGTATGACATGTAGCTGATTCAAATGAAAAAAAAATAAAGACTAAGAGCTGAAAAGTACGTTAAAACATTTGAAAAGCAATATATATCATGTAAGTGAGTAAACCCATCATAAACCATAATTAATGATGTAGTACCAGTCCATATTCCATATCCATCATCCATATACCAGATTTCACCATTGCCAACAACCATGTTCAATACCAGAATTTAATCCATATCCAGGCATAACTATATTACCAACCATAACCATTACCAAACCATAACCATTACCAAACCATAACCATTACCAAACCATCCCAATACCAAGTTCCCTCTAATCATGGAAGTTGTCCATGTGCTCATAATTGGGAGCACGGTTATTATGATAGTTTTATTAGACTTTGCAGAGTTTGTACCACTTTACCCACGTGTTTGTGATTTCATCACCCGTCGGCGACTAAAGAACCTCCCTTATTCCAATTACACTTCCTTTGGTGTATGGACAAGAGATCAAAAAATAGCCTTTACAAAGGGATTACTAGCCTATTTAGACCCCACCAAGGTTTCACCGGTGGCGATGTCTCCTGCAGAGCACATCTTCAACCAAGGCCCCCCCTCTTGAGCCATTCGGATCCCAGGGTAGTCCCACCAATCATCAACAAACCCAATCCGACTACCCCTTCCCCGAGCATCCTTAATGGTCCAAATAGCACTGGCAAAACCCTAATTAATCAGCTATGCCGCACCCATACTTGGCCTTGTGGTGGCACTGTAATCTTGGCTTATTCTCGCATGAACCAGTCCTTAGATCTAAAGCAAGTAAACAACCATAACTTCCAACCCATCCAAATACCAGGCTTGCTTAGATCACCCATTACCATATCATATTAACCAGACCATGTTATTCATAATCTCATAAATGCACAATTAAGTTAAGTGGTATAGTTGTTTTCCCATCCCAATTGATTAAGCGTAGCAAAAAGGTAAGAAGCCCATCCCGACTCTCTACCATAAATTCTAGGTGACAATGGTGGTTTAACAAAGCTAGTAAACTTCCTATCATAGGATTTCCTATCAAATTGACACAAGCATGCAGTTTTGCAAACAAAATATTTATTTCAAAACAGGATCAATATGCTTCAAGGACACTTGCCTTGCTCTTGGGCTTGATTCGGATCAAATACTTCAAACTCTTGGTGTTGGAGATCCTCCGCACCACTCTCTGGGGCAAATCCGTCTAATACGCATAATAAACATACAAACAAGAATTACAATCAATAGATGCACAAATATTACTCAATATGACATGACATGCATGATTAAAGCAAATGCAAGGTGGAACTTGTTAATGAGTTGATTTTAATGATCACAAACTAGTTCTAATAGATTTTAAAAAGTTTATACAAGTTTGGATTTGATTCGACCTAATTCAGAATTAATTCAACAGAAATTAACAAGGAAAATCAGACTAGTCCGCTAGGGACCGGACAAGTCCGCACTTTGCAGAACTAGCAAACTAGGGTTTTCTAGATCGACATGAATTTGGGGGAAACAGGGTCGAATTCATGTAAGGAAAAGGAAGTAGAAGGTATACCAGGTGTTTAGGACTCCAATAAATCAAGGATTTTGGAGGAAACACTTGGATCTTGACGATCTAGGGTTGATGATGAACTTGGACGTGAATTGGTGATGTAGAATGAAACTTGATGGATATCTTGATCCTCTTTAATTTCCTCCTCTTCTTCTTCTTGCTTTTGATCTCCTTCTCCCTCCTTGGTGGCGGCTAATCATGAGCTAGGGTTTGGGTGGGGTGGAAAAGTGGCAAATAGATGTCAAGCCAAGGGGTGGAATTGTTTATATAGAGGTGGAGGCTAGGGTTAGATGGATTTCAAGTTTGAGATGAGTAGGGGCCGGTTTGGATTCCCACATGGGCTCTAAAAGAGTTAGGCACGACGTCCCTAGGCCCACTTAATGTAAAACCCAAGAAACAAGTCATGAAACAAGAGATCAACTCGGAGTTACGTTTATCGGACAAGTCCGAAAAGGACTGGGCTAGTACAAAGTTGGACAGAGAGAAATCGAACAAGTCCGGATTGGACATCGGACTAGTCCGAACTTATCCGAGGGGAAAGACAGACAAGTCTGGCCCAAAATCGGACAAGTACAACTTTAGTCAGAGCGAAAAACAGACAAGTCCACTGGAACACCAGACTAGTCCGGACAAGTCCAGGGACTTAGCAAAAATTTCCAAGAAGTTGGAACACCGAACTAGTCCGCACAAGACCAGACGAGTCCAAAACTGTCCAGGGGGGAAACTGACTACTCCGTAGAAAAATGGACAAGTCCGTTTGAAGTTAGAGAGAAATCAGACTAGTCCGCACCAAAATCGGACTAGTCCGCACTTCCCAGAATTCTTAAGTGTGGTTTTGTTTCTAATTCATTTTAAACTTGTTCCTTTTTTGTTGCTCAATATTAAACATGTATTGGAATGTATGCAATGCATGATGGATGAAAATGAGGGTGTTACATTGACGATCTAGGGTTGATGAAGAAAACTTGAAGGTGAATTGGTGATGAAGAATGAAAACTTGGTGGAGATCTTGATCACTTGATCCTCTTTCGTTTCCTCTTCTTCTTCTTCTTGCTCGTGATCTCCTTCTCCCTCCTTGGCAGCGGCTATCCACGAACTAGGGTTTGTGGTCTTTCAATGGAGGCAAAAGCATGTAAAGTCAAGGGGTGGGATTGTTTATATAGAGGTGGAGGGCTAGGGTTTGATGGATTTCGAGTTTGGGGAGGGTGGAGGCCGGTGTGGAGTCCCACATGGGCTCCGAAAAGAGTTAGACACGACGTCCTGAGGCCCACTTAAGGTAGATCCAAAAAACACATCGTGGAACAAAAGATCAACTCGGAATCGCGATCACCGGACAAGTCCGCAATAGGTCGGACTAGTTGAAGTTAGTGAGAGATTTATCGGACAAGTCCGAACTTAGTGAGAGAGGAAAACAGACAAGTCTGGCCAAAACCGGACAAGTCTGATTTTAGTCAGAGGGGAAAACGGACAAGTCTGCTAGATGTCGAACAAGTCCGGACAAGTCTAGGGACTTGGCGAAATTTCAAGGAATTGGAATATCGGACTAGTCCGCTACGGGCCGGACAAGTCCGAAAACTGCACAGGGAGAAAAACGGACTAGTCCGCAGCAAAAACGGACATGTTCGAGGAAGGTCATAGAGAAATCGGACTAGTCCGCACCAAAAACGGACTAGTCCGCACTCCTCAGAACTTTTGAGTGCGGTTTTGCTCCTAATTCACTTTAAACTCATTCCTTTTATGTTTATTAATGTTAAACATGTTTAAGAATGTATGCAATGCATGATGCATGAAAATGAGGGTGTTACAAACCTACCCTCCATAAAACGAATCTCGCCCTCGAGATTCGATGTGAAAGAGAAGAGATAGGGAAATTCCTTCTTGAGATCATCTTCTAGCTCCCAAGTTGCCTCTCATTTTGTTTGATGCTTCCATTAAACTTTACACCATCGAATCACCTTGTTCCTTGTGACTCTCTCCTTGGTTTCCAAGATTTTGACCGGTTGCTCGGCGTAAGTCAAATCTACCTCTAATTCCATATCTTCCATTATCACTTGTTCTTTCAGCACTCTCAAGCACTTCTTGAACTGGGAAACATGAAAGACATCATGTAAATCTGAAATATGAGCTGGCATCTCCAACTTATATGCTACTTCTCCTCTTTTGTCCAAAATCTTGAATGGCCCAATGTATCGATGTGCTAGCTTGCTTCTTATGTTAAACCTCTTATGACCTTGCATTGGTGACACTTTGAGGTAAACAAAATCTCTCATTTCAAAGGCTAGTTTCCTTCTCCTATTGTCCGCATAGCCTTTTTGCCTTGATTGAGCAGCCCTCAAGTTTTCACGAATAATCTGGACTTGTTTCTCAGCTTCTTGCAACAAGTCAGGTCCAAACACTTGATTTTCTCCGGTCTCATTCCAGAAACAATGTGTCCTACACTTCCTCCCATATAGCGCTTCATAGGGTGACATTTTCAAGCTTGCTTGGTAACTATTGTTATATGAAAATCCCAACTTTTCCCATGCTTCAAAGCACAAGCTCTTAACATATCCTCTAAAATCTGATTGGTCCTCTCAGTTTGTCCATCCGTTTGACGGTGATATGCTGAGCTAAAATTCAACCTTGTTCCCAATGCTTCATGCAATTTCTGCCAAAATCTGAGGGTAAATTGAGAACCTCTATCCGAGACTATTTTCTTTGGGACCCCATGTCGACACACAATGTGCTCCATATATAGCTCTGCCAACTTCGCGGTGGTCTAGGTGGTCTTGACAGGAATAAAGTGAGCTAACTTGGTCAAACGATCCACAATTACCCATATGGAGTCATAACCGGACTGGGTACACGGTAATCCAACTATAAAGTCCATCCCAATTTCTTCCCACTTCCATTCTGGAATCTTCAATTGCTGCAATAATCCGGCTGGTCTTTGATGTTCCACCTTGACTTGTTGGCACACATAACACATTGCTACATATTCAGTTATGTCCCTTATCATGTTGGCCCACCAATAACACGTCTTCAATTGCTTGTACATCTTCGTACAACCCGGATGAATTGAGTATGGAGAGTCATGTGCCTCTTTTAATATCGTCTCCCGAATATGCTTCACATTAGGCATGACAATCCTTTTTCCAAGCCATAAGGTACCATGGTCATCCTCATCAAACCAGAATTCTCTTCCCTCTTGGGTCCTTTCCTTGATTTCCTGAATTTCCTCATCCTTTGTTTGACCCTCTCGAATTTCCAGCTCCAAGGTCGGATTTAACTCCATTATTCCCATCTCATTCACGAATTCGAGATTCAACCGTTCGAACTCCTTACATAGCTTGGATGGCAGCTCTCGAACCGTGAGCTGGTGACTGAATCCTTTTCTGCTCAAGGCATCGGCCACTACATTAGCAGTCCCTAGATGATAGTTGATCCCCACATCATGATCCTTGATAAGATCCAACCATTTTCTTTGTCTCAAATTCAGATCCGTTTGCGTGAATATGTACTTGAGACTCTTGTGGTCCGTATAAATCTCACACCTGTGGCCAAGAATGTAATGTCTCCAAATCTTCAAGGCATGTACCACGGCTTCAAGTTCAAGATCATGCGTTGGGTAATTCTGCTCATGTCTCTTAAATTGTCTCGATGCATAGGCAACCACTTGACCTTCTTGCACGAGCACACATCCAAGTCCTTGTCTTGATGCGTCGCAATATATATCAAAACTTTTGCTCACATCCGGCAATATCAAAATTGGGGCTGTTGTTAACATTTTCTTCAACTCCTCAAAACTTTCTTGACAAGCTTGAGTCCATTGGAAAGCTTTCCCCTTCATCAGCAATTATGTCATTGGCTTGGCTATTTTGGAAAAGTCCTTGATGAACCGGCGGTAATATCCAGCCATTCCAAGAAAACTCCTTATTTCCTTTACATTTTGCGGTGGCTCCCATTTTAGCACATCTCTCACTTTTCTGGGGTCAAACGATACTCCTCCCCCTGGGATGATATGGCCCAAAAATGACACTTCCCTTAACCAAAACTGACACTTGTTGAACTTGGCATACAATTGGTGCTCTCTCAATTTCTGCAATGTGAGCCTTAAATGTTCCTCATTCTCCTTCTCATCTTTTGAGTAGATCATGATGTCATATGTGAACACCACAACAAACTTGTCCAAGTACTCCATGAAGACCTTATTTATGAGTTACATAAAGCAGGCAGGTGTGTTGGTCAATCCAAAGGACATCACGGTGTACTCATAGGATCCATATTGTGTTCAAAAAGCTGTCTTGGGTATGTCCGATGGTCTAATATTCATTTGAAAGTATCCCGGCCTCAAATCAATCTTGGAGAAGACACAAGCATCCTTCATCTGATCGAACAAGTCTTCTATGCGTGGAAAGGTGTACTTGTTCTTGATTGTTACCTCGTTGAGAGCTCGATAATCCACACACATCCTTTGTGATCCATCCTTCTTGTCCCCAAAGATAACGGGCGCTCCCCAAGGTGAAGAGCTTGGGCGAATAAAACCCTTCTCTTGTTGCTCTTGAATTTGCTTCTTGAGCTCCGCTAACTCCTTAGGAGGCATACTATATGGCCTCTTAGCTATAGGTGCAGTTCTAGGTATTGAATCAATAACAAATTCGATGTCAAGATCAGATGGCATACCTGGCAACTCAGTCGAAAACACATCCAAAAATTCACACACCACTGGAATCTCCTCTATTGCGGCACGGTCCATGTGATTCATTTTCAATTGCTTCGGTGCGTGTTGAGATGCTTCAATTTCTATGGTGATTCCTTCCTCATTGGTCAACTTCACCATCTTTGTGGCACATTCAATGAATCCAATGTGCTTCCTCAACCAGTACATACCAAGTATAATGTCCAATCCTTGAGAATCCAAAACCATGAGGTTGGCGAAGAAGTCTACCCCCCTTATTCTAAGGCTTACTTTTGGACATACTATATTTGTCCTCATCTCTCCTCCAGGAGACTTAACCAATAGAGTAAACTTCATATGAGAGATAGGCAAACTATACTTGTGTGAGACCTATGTGTGTTGAATACATTGGATTTGACAATAAAAGTTTTGAATGCTGCCATACATCTTTTTAGCAAGGTCCGACTCTAGCTCCGAGCTTATGCAAGGTCCGACAATAGGTCCGACTTTCTTTGTCTAGATCCGACATGTTTTTGGTTAGCTCCGGTGAGTTTTGTCTTTAGCTCCGGCATGTCTTTGTTAGCTCCGACGTGACTTTGATAGCTCTGGCATGTCTTTGTTAAGCTCCAACATGTTTCTCTAGCTCCGGCTTTTGGGTTGACTAGTTCCGACTAGTTTTGGTCAGCTCCAGCGCTAGGTCTGACTAGCTTTGGTTAGCTCCGGTGCTAGGTCCTGCTAGTTTTGATAAGCTCCAGCGCTAGGTTGTACTAGGTTTGGTAAGCTCCGGGTCAAGCTCCGATTAGCTTTGGCTAGGTTTGAAGCTTGATCGCAATGTTCCTGCTTTTATCTTGCAATGTTTTGAACTTGCTTTATATTCTTAAAAAGATTGCTTAGTATTCATTTGCTAAGTTTTTGGTGTGTTTTGGTTGATATGGTTGATATCGTTTTACTGTGGCTTTGCAACATGCTTATGTGAGGTGCTCATGTAAGGTGTTATGTTCGAAACTGACTTGAGTCAAGTCGCGGACTTGGGCTCATACGGATTGGTTGTTTATTCATGTGCATGTGTTGTTTGAGTTCAAGTCATGGCTGGTGACAGGATCCTTTGGACTAGTCTCAGGGAGGAGATGAGGTTCCAACAACCAAATTCAGGAGAAATTGTGGTTGAGCGGGTCAGAAGGTCGCGCATGATGATTGAATCAAGGGCAGTGCATATGAAGGTTACTGGACGTTGAAGGAAAGTGTTTGCACGTATGCATGCGGTGCATGACATGGCAACATGGTTCCGAAGATGGTTTATGGATGGTAATATTTGGTTGGAAGGATCGGATCGTATCGATCGATGAATTTGGCTGCGGCGGAGTCCTTTATGGCTTGGTATGGAAAGTATCGAGTTGGTTATGATAGGATTTCGTGTGGGTCACGAATTTGAGTTGTTTTAGGAATGTGGGATACGTTCCTAAGGTGTTTGTAAGTCTTAAGATTGCTTCTATCTGCGTATAGAAGAGTCCTAAGCAGTTATGGAAAGTTTCGATTCATCATCGGAGTAAGATTGGAGTCCTAGTTGAGATTGGGTAGGCCTAAGGGCTGGTTATATAAGCAAAGAAGGCCAGAGCTCGTGGTAGACAACTTTGGGGCTGTTCCTCTTGTGTTCTATTGAATAAAATTCATAGTTTGAAGGAACTTTTGTGTCTTGTTCGTTCGACTTGTTCCAGATAAGTTTTACTCGTCGAGTTTCTGGACAGCACTACCTTTCGTCGGTGGTTTTATCATAACTCAGGTTTTACAGATCCAATTGACGTGATTCGTTTTGGGTTGTCTTCGCAACTTGATTATATATTATCTATCAAAATTTCACGGTCATTGGATTTGTGGTTTCTGATCTACACGAGTTTCTTTGCAGCGTTCCAGAACTGTTTTTCTCGGGTAGGACAGATTGACCTTTGTTCGATCTTTCGATCATAACTTGAGTTTCTCTAGACGGATTTGAGTGATTCTTCTTGTGTTTTCTTCGTGACTTAATTCTCTCTGATATATATCACTTTTTCACGGTGAACACGTTTATATTAGTCTCACTCATGATTTCTCTAACAGATCATTTTTCTACCGAAGGGGTTGGGATTTAATTGTTTCCGCTGCGTAAGATTTTTAAATATACCATTCAACCCCCCCCCCTCTGGTAGCTTTTCACGTGCTCTTCGATCCTACAATTGGTATCAGAGCCACGGTGCTCTAATCATTGTGATTTGCACGTGTTTTTGACTAATCATCATGGAGAAATACTCCGCCAAATCTTGTGTGTTTGCTAATATTGATTTTCAGGTTTGGAAGGCACGCATAGAGGCTTTCATCTAGGCGCAAGGCTTCGCAATATGGGAGAAGGTGTACAAGCCTTACAAAGTGCCACCAAACAATCAAGTTATGGCTACAAACCTACGGGACATCGACAACAACAACAAATCCCAAAACTTGATCATCCAAGGACTCACTCAGAGTGACTTCGACCGCGTTGCACATCTCCGATCGGCATAAGATGTATGGAGAGTAATTTGTGACTATCACGAAGGATCCAACATGATCAAGGAGGTAAGGCAAGACATGTTCAAGAAAGAATACATGCGCTTCGAGATGCAACCCGGTGAGTCCATTGATGATCTCTTTGCTCGCTTTAACAAAATTCTTAGTAACTTGCATAGTGTCAATGTTAATTTTTCTGATGCTGAAAATGCTAGGCAACTTCTTAGTGCATTAGACATGTCAATCTAGGAGATGAAAGTTACATCTATCCGTGAATCTACTGTCATGAGTATACTTACTTTAGATGTGCTTTACTCTAAACTTAAAACTCATGAAATTTACATCTTATCACGTAAGAACCCAAATAAGTCTATTGCATTTGTCTCACAATATGATATGCCTAGCTCAGGCCAATCATCATCTTGCAATACTCTTGCTTTGTTGTCCTCACTAACCCTGGAGCAGATCGAGGAATTTCCATAAGAGGAGTTAGCACTAATATCTACTAGGTTCTCAAAAGCATTGCAAAATGTAAGAACTAGAAGGAGAGGAAGCTCTGGACCTCAATGTTGTTTCGAATGTGGTAAGACAGGACACTTTCGTACAGAATGCCCTAACCTTTCAGGTCCTACTACCCGTGATGAAAAACAGAACAAGGTCAAGACCACCTCTAGAAACCCCAACAAGAAAAAGAATGGTACCATAGGATGCAAGATGATTAACAGCTTCATCACTGCACTTCAAGAACTCGGTTCAAGCGATGTAAACTTTGAAAGTGATGAAGATGATGACAATCTGGCCAACTTATGCTTCATGGCGGGCAAAACAAGATCAAGTCAGGAGGATGCAGAACACAACAGTGACGACGATGAGGTATGTTCTACCTATAATGAAATGTGTGATGCAATTTCTCGTGCAACTATTATTGTTAAGAAAAAGGACAAAAAGCTTAGGGATAATGCTGCTAAAATTGAATCACTAGAATCTGAAATCAACCATTTGAAAACATTATTTCCTAGTGATGATTCTTGTCCCTCGTGTGATTTAATCTATGAACAATTGTCCACATTAAGAAGTGCACATTCCTCTACTCTAGATAGACTCGAACTTGAAATTGAAAAGAACAAAAAACTTGCTGCACTTGACATTGGAAACTTAAAAGATGCTTTTTGTTCTACAATTGATTTGCATTGTTCTAGTTGTGATGATCTTGAAAAGAAACTAAAAGATGCTATGAATGAAATTTCAATATTGAATAATGATTTACGTTCTCATGAAGTTAAATATTGTTCCAATTGCAAATTAAAAGGAAAAACTTCATGTGAAAATTGCCTTCATCTGTCCAATAAACTTGATAACATGCATAGGACATTAGATCGGTTTTGTAATGGGAATAATAACCTAAACATGCTGTTGAATTCTTCCAAGTCTTGCAATGATAAAACTGGTTTAGGTTTTGATTCTCATGCTCATGCTAAGGCAGATCCACCTAAAATTGTAAAGTCATTAGGAAGTGGTTTGATTCAAACAGTTCCTAAACAAAAAGAAGTGGTTTTCAAATCTGCAGGAGTGTTGTCTCATTCGGTTTCAAATAAAAATATTGCTTGCTCATCCATACATGAACACAAAGTTAAATTTCATTGTACATATTGTGTAGAGATGGTCATGTCATATATTTTTGTTATAGACTAGCTAAAAAAAGAAAAGAGAAAGAATGATTGCTAGATCTCATAACTTTCATGCAAAATTTGCTACATATATTAAACCGAATGTCAGGAACATGCAACCTGCTGTTATGAGTCAAAAACATTCAAAGTTTACCTCCGGACCTTCTGTTTTTGCCTCCGGAGCTAATGATTTTTGTGCTACACAAGTAACACCTTATAGGTTAGTAGTTAAGAATAAAAAACCTCAAACTTTGACTCATAAACCTGCTGTTTTATCTCAGCTTTCGCATGTTTTTCCTGTTGCACGTCGTGTGACTCAGTACTGGATTCATAAATGCCTTTTGACTAAACCCAGTGTTGAGTCATCGACGTATTGTGCTTCTATGTAGGTTACACGTTTGAGGAAGGAGAACATTTGGATTGTGGATTCAGGTTGCTCACGGCACATGACCGGTAACAAAGATTGGTTCTCCTCCCTCTCTTTTGTGTCACGTGTAGAGAATGTTACTTTTGCCGATAATTCTTCAACTCCTATAATTGCTAAGGGTTCGGTTAGATTAAATGATCACTACACTTTGAAGGATGTGGCACTTGTCAAAAATTTGAAATACAACTTGCTTTCTGTTTCACAATTGCTAGATGAAAATCTGGAAATTATTTTCAATAAAAACTGCTGCAAAGTTGTAGGTTCAAATAGTGAGCTTATTTTTAACATGTCTCGGTTTGGAAGAGTTTTTAAAGCTGATTTTGATATGTCTTCCTCTAAGCATAGGTGTCTAATTGCTAATGATTCAAAGGACTTATATTTTTGGCATCGTAGACTTGGTCACGTAGGCTTCGATCACCTAACGCGTGTTAGTGCTCTTGATCGCATACGTGGGCTACCTAAGCTTAAAGGTGACAAAGAAATTGTTTGCTCTTCTTGTAGACATGCTAAGACGGTTGCAGGTTCACATACTCCTCTCACAATGATCATGACAACTGAACCGGGTCAACTTTTGCACCTTGACACTGTAGGACCTTCATGTGTTCAATCCTTCGGAGGTAAATGGTACGTTCTTGTTATTGTTGATGATTATTCTAGATACTCTTGGGTTTACTTTATGGCGTCTAAGAATGAAGCTTTTAGTCACTTTAGAACTTTATTTCTTAGATTATCAATTGATCACCCAGGATCTTTAAAAGCAATTAGAAGTGATAATGGAACTGAATTTAAAAATCAATCTTTTGATCACTTTTGTGCTGAAAATGGATTAGATCATCAATTTTCTTTACCATATGTACCTCAACAAAACGGTGTTGTAGAAAGAAAGAACAGAACCTTAGTTGAGATGGCTAGGACTATGTTTGATGAGTATCAAACTCCTAAAAAATTTTGGGCTGATGCGATTGCAACCGCTTGTTATGTCTCAAATCCTGTTTTCTTGCATGCTAAGCTAGGTAAAACACCATATGAGCTCCGGTTTGGACATAGGCCTAGTGTTATGCACTTTCGGGTCTTTGGTTGCAAATGCTTTGTTAAGAAACATGGTAATCTTGATAAATTTGAACCTAGATCCATTGATGGCACGTTTCTTGGTTATCCATCTCATACTAGAGGCTACCGTGTGCTTTTACTTGACAATAACAAAATTGTGGAGACTTGTGAAGTGTCTTTTGATGAAGCTAGCCCAGTTACTAGCTCAAACATTGCAGGTCCAAATCCATATCCGCAGGGGGAGAGAATTTTCGTTGAAGATGAGGAAGAGGTGGAGCTGCTGCCCGAAAATTCAGTAGCTAATGGCATTGTTCGAGCTCCTGATTTTGATTCACAGCCAGCACCGACGACCACCATTGCTGGTCCAGATCCTCCTCAAGTCACAATCTCATCGATTTGTGATGAACATGAAGAATAAGAAGCTTGTGAAGTCTCCACTCTCCTCTGGGTTCTCAAAATTCATCCTCCACAACATATTATTGGAAGCTTGCACGAACGAGTTACACGGTCCAGGTTTTGCGATCCAAACTTTCATGCTCATGCTGCTTTTGTTTCTTCTTTTGAACCCAAAGATATATCACACGCACTCACTAATGAATCTTGGATTATTGCCGTGCAAGAAGAGTTAGAAAATTTTGAAAGAAATAATGTTTGGAAACTTGTACCTCCACCTCAAGGTCACACTTTAATTGGAACTAAATAGGTGTTTAAAAATAAACAAAGTGAGGATGGGGTTGTGGTTAGGAATAAGGCTAGGTTGGTTGCTCAAGGTTTCACTCAAGTTGAAGATCAAGATTTTGATGAAACTTTTGCTCCTGTTGCTAGATTAAAAGCCATAAGAATTTTGTTAGCTTTTGCTGCATATAAAGGATTTAAGCTATATCAAATGGATGTTAAAAGTGCTTTTCTTAATGGCTACATAGATGAGGAGGTTTACGTCAAACAACCACTGGGTTTTGAATTCAGATTTTCCTAATCATGTTTACAAACTGTCCAAAGCCTTGTACGGTCTCAAAAAAGCCCCTAGAGCATGGTATGATAGGTTAAAAACATTCTTACTTGAAAAGGGGTTTACCATGGGCAAGGTTGATAAAACTCTTTTTGTGCTTAAGCATGGCAATGACTCATTATTCGTTCAAGTGTATGTGGATGATATTATCTTTGGTTGTGCTTCTCATGATCTTGTGTCCAAGTTTTCAGCTATGATGAGTTCAGAATTTGAGATGAGTATGATGGGAGAACTCACGTACTTTTTGGGGCTGCAAATCAAGCAAACCAAGGAGGGTACCTTTGTGCATCAAACGAAGTATACAAAAGACCTCCTAAGGCGCTTCAACATGGACAAAAGCAAGCCTCTTCGGACACTAACGGGAACAACAACACTTGAACTTGATGAGGATGGTGAACCCGTGGATCAAAAAGAATATAGAAGCATGATCGGATCACTTTTGTACCTCACGGCATCAAGACCGGACATACAACTCAGCATATGTCTTTGTGCACGGTTTCAAGCTTTCCCACGTGCTTCACATCGTCAAGCCGTCAAAAGTATTCTCAGGTACTTACATGGAACTCAAGAATTTGGCATTTTTCTTCCTTCTTCCTCAATCGTTACTTTGAAAGCTTTTTCCGATGCTGATTTTGGAGGTTGTAAGATTGATAGGAAAAGTACTTCTAGTGCTTGTCATTTTCTTGGGAATTTACTTGTTACTTGGTCCTCTAGAAAACAAAATTCAGTTGCACAATCCAAAGTTGAATCTGAATATGTAGCTGCTGCTAGCGCTTGTTCACAAATTCTTTGGATTGTTCAAACACTTAAGGACTATGGGGTTGGTATAGATAGTGTTCCACTATTTTGTGACAACACTTGTGCTATTTGCATTGCTAAAAACCCTGTACAACATTCTAGAACTAAGAACATTGACATTAGGTATCACTTTCTCCGTGATAATGTTGAAAAAGGAAACATTGTGCTTCACCATGTAGATATCGAACAACAATTGGCTGACATTTTTACAAAACCTTTGGATTTCACTCGTTTTTGTTACATTCATGGTGAAATAGGGGTTATGCATCCTCATGGCTTACATTGAGGGGGAGTTTTCAAACTTGAGAAGACTATGTGTGAATCTGAAATTAAAATAATATGAGCATAGTATTGCATACATATATGACTTTGTGATTCCTTTTACATGCTAAAAGTTCTTACTACATTACTCGTGTTATACATTTTGTAGTTCTTGCCATGTCTAGTAATTGGAATAATTACTTACACTAAATCTAGTCATGGTCGAACTTTCTTGCTGTTTTGAACTTGTTGCATGCTCACAAGTGCTTTTAATCATAAAGAATTAATCAAGTAATCAACTCACATGTTGAGTTTTTATGAACAGATATAAGTTGAGAAAAGATCAAGAGAATATACATGCATCACACTTCTTCTTTTGAGATGGCTTATCATTGCACTTAGATATGAACTTGGAAGAAGTTGTGTATGACTAAAATCATGTCCTTAAGCTTTTGATTGTCAAATGACATACGCTTGGCTTGGTTAGTTAGAATAAGGCAAATGTGGCATATAATCTCTTGCAAATGTCATATGATCAAAAATTGTGCTTAAAGGAATATAAAATTGCAGCAACTAGTGTCATGCTTTCAAGTTTTGAAATAGTTAAGTTTGTGAGATCATGACTTGCTTAAATTGAAAATTACATTTGATCTCTAGCATGGCTTACACTACTTTATGTATCTCAATGTTGTAATAGTGTAAGTTACTTGATAGTATGACTTGGATGAGCTTTGTTTTATATCTATATATTATAATATGCTCTTAACAATTAAAATTTCTCTTTTAAACCATGCTGAATACATTGTCAAAGGGAGAGAGATAATATGGTGAATTATGCAAGGGGGAGAAATATGTATAGGGGGAGAAATTTATTTCTATCTCATTTGATTTTCAAAAAATGGAAAATTGTTCTCAGAACTTTTCATGCCAATGTTCGGATTTAAATGGTGTTGCCAATGCATTCATCAAGGGGGAGATTGTGAGACCTATGTGTGTTGAGTACATTGGCTTTGACAATAAAAGTTTTGAATGCTGCCATAACATCTTTTTAGTAAGGTCCGACTCTAGCTCTGAGCTTCTGCAAGGTCTGACAATAGGTTCGACTTTCTTTGTCTAGATCCGACATATTTTTTGGTAGCTCCGGTGAGTTTTGTCTTTAGCTCCGGCATGTCTTTTTTAGCTCCGACATGACTTTGATAGCTCTGGCATATCTTTGTTAGCTCCGGCATGACTTTGATAGCTCCGGCATGTCTTTTTTAAGCCCCGACATGTTTCTCTAGCTCCGGCTTTTGGGTTGACTATTTCTGACTAGTTTTGGTCAGCTCCGGCACTAGGTCTAACTAGCTTTGGTTAGCTCCGGTGCTAGGACCTGCTAGTTTTGATAAGCTCCGGCGCTAGGTTATACTAGCTTTGGTAAGCTCCGTCTCAAGCTCCGGTTAGCTTTGGCTAGGTTCGGAGCTTGATCGCAATGTTCCTGCTTTTATTTGCAATGTTTCTAACTTGCTTTATATTCTTAAAAAGATTGCTTAGTATTCATTTGCTAAGTTTTTGGTGCGTTTTGGTTGATATGGTTGATATCGTTTTACTGTGGCTTTGCAACATGCTTATGTGAGGTGCTCACGTAAGGTGTTGTGTTCAGAACTGACTTGAGTCAAGTCGCGGACTTGGGCTCGTACGGATTGGTTGTTTATTTATGTGTAGGTGTTGCTTGAGTTCAAGTCATGGCTGGTGACAGGATCCTTTGGACTATTCTTAGGGAGGAGATGAGGTTCCAACAACCAAATTCAGGAGGAATTGTGGTTGAGCGGGTCAGGAGGTCGTGCAGGATGATTGAATCAAGGACAGTGCATATGAAGGTTACTGGACATCGAAGGAAGGTGTTTGCAGTATGCATGCAGTGCATGACATGGCAACATGGTTCCGAAGATGGTTTATGGATGGGAAGATCTGGTTTGAAGGATCGAATCATACCGGTTGATGACTTTGGCTGCGGCGGAGTCCGTTATGGCTCGGTATGGAAAGTATCGAGTTGGTTATGATAGTATTTCGTGTGGTTCACGAATTTGAGTTGTTTTAGGAATGAGGGATACATTCCTAAGGTGTTTGGAAGTCTTAAGATTGCTTCTATCTGCGTATAGAAGAGTCCTAAGCAGTTATGGAAAGTTTCGATTCGTGATCGGAGTAGCATTGGAGTCCTGGTTGAGATTGGGTAGGCCTAAGGGCTGGTTATATAAGCAAGAGAGGCCAGAGCTCATAGTAGACAACTTTGGGTCTGTTACTCTTGTGTTATATTGAATAAAATTCATAGTTTGAAGGAACTTTTGTGCCTTGTTCGTCCGACTTGTTGCAGACAAGTTTTACTCGTTGAGTTTCTGGACAGCACTACCTTTCATTGGTAGTTTTATCATAACTCAAGTTTTACAGATCCAATTGACGTTATTCTTTTTGAGTTGTCTTCACAACTTGATTATCTATTATATGTTAAAATTTCACGGTCATTGGATTTGTAGTTTCTAATCTACATGAGTTTCTTTGCAGCGTTCCAGAACTGTTTTTCTCGGGTAGGACAGATTGACCTTTATTCGATCTTTTGATCATAACTTGAGTTTCTCTCAAAGGATTTGAGTGATTATTCTTGTGTTTTCTTCGTGACTTTATTCTCTATGATATATATCACTTTTGTCATGGTGAAACATGTTTAGATTAGTCTCACTCACGATTTCTCTAACAGATCGTTTTTCTACCGAAGGGGTTGGGATTTAATTGTTTCCGCTGCGTAAGATTTTTAAATCTACCATTCACCCCCCCTCTTGTAGATTTTCACGTGCTCTTTGATCCTACAACTTGGCAACATATTTCGATGCAATGAATGAATGCGATGCTCCAGAATTAAATAACATAGTCACCAGGTTGGAGTTTCCGAGAAACATACCAATCACCACGTCATTCGCTTGTTGAGATTCCTCCGTAGAGACATAGTTCACATTGCCACGAGCAACATTCTTTTGTCCACAGTTGCCTTATGGTGCTCCTCTATTGGATCTTGGGTTCTGTCTTGGCGCATTACTTCCTTGTCCAAGGCCTGACTTAGGACATTGAATTGCAAAGTGTCCTACTTCTCCACATGTATAGCACCTCCTAACTGCACCAGAATTATTGGGACGAACTTGATTCTGAACATTTGCACCAGGAAGGTTGGCATGAGGTGCAAAAGGCATTGGAGATCTTGGTGCTTGCATGACAGGGCATTGCTGCACAAACTGAGTTGGGTGCGGTGCATAACCAGGGCGCTGTACAGGACCATATGAGTTGTAATAAGGCGCATTAGGTGGTGCAAAGCGAGGGCGCACATTACTTCCTTGTTTCTATCCTCAATATGGCACCTTCCTCTTGGTGTCTTGTTCCATCTCACGGACTTTATTGTCCACAACAATTGCTTTGTCCACTAGCTTTCGAAAGTTTGCATAATCACATTTCATCAATTGTACTTGGATTTCATTGTTCAAGCCCCTCTTGAACAAGTATTGCTTCCGGCTGTCCTGGCTGACATCCTCAGGCGCATACCTTGAGAGTTGAGTGAATTTATTGAGGTATTCACTCACACTCGATCTTTGTTGCCTGAAGTTCTCAAAATTTTTCCTCTTCAAGATCATAACACCCTCGGGCACATAATGAGAATGGAAGCTCTCCTTGAATTCGGCCCAAGTAATCCTCTCATGGTTCTCATGGGCATTGCACAATGAATTCCACCAATTCGCAACTGCTCCAACTAGTTGATGGGAAGCAAATAGAATCTTCTTCCGGTCACTGCATTGGACTATTGCAAGTTTCTTCTCCACGGACTTGAGCTAATCATCGGCGTCCATAGGGTCAGCAGCTTGAGCAAAAGTTGGCGGCCTAGTCCTCATGAACTCTACCAACCGGTTATGAGGAGGTGGGGTGGCGGTGGAGGCATGTGAGGATGATGGTTGTTGTTGCCAGCCTGCAGTTGTCCCATAGTCTGTATCATGGTCTGCACGAGCTAGTTTTGCATAGCAAATAGCTGCTTATGATTGATAGCTCCCTGGGCAGGTCCTTGTCCATTATTGTTCTGAGGAGCTCCATTGTTCTCCTTCTCATCATTGTCATCCCTCTGGTTGCGAGTCCTCACCATCTGAAGAAAAGCAAGAGATAAGAATTTAGAAAATGTCCCCAACTATATGCATCAAGGGATATGAAACTAAGCAACTAACTATACTAGCCTATGTGGACATGGCAATGCTAAAGAATCCCAAAATCCTCTACTAAGCACACAAGCAGCAAAACATAGCAAACAACACACCAAGCAAAAACACATCGATTCCTAAGTGCTCCTATATGCTCTAAAGTCCATTCTATCTAGGTTGCGTCCTACGGTCAACCTGTGGCTCTGATACCAATTTGTGACACCCAATTCCGAAATGAACCAAGTGAACGCATATGTGTGCCCAGGACGTTCAACACACATACACGGCTGCATTCACAAAAGGATATATAAAAAATTACCACAGAACAAGATTATTTAACCACTTTTATTAAACAATTCATAATATCCTCAAATACAAGCTCTAATAAATATTAATGACAAGTTTGAACTAATGGAGCAGAAATACACTAAATATGAGCTAAGCGAAATAAGCACAAGGGTAGCGCGGCTCCAAGCAACACCACAGGCAAAGCTAACGGCAGACACGGGCTAGAACTTTGCATTATCATCGTTATACTCCCAAAATCTGACCTGCAACTATTGGTGGGGGAATGGCAAGGGTGAGTACATGTCATACTCAGCAAGTGTGGAAAGTATGACATGTAGCTGATTCAAATGATGAATATAATAAAGGCTAAGTGCTGAAAAGTACAGTAAAACATTTGAAAAGAAATATATTGTATGTGTGTGAAGTAAACCTATCATAAACCATGTAGTTATCATTATACCAGTCCATATTTAATTACCATCATTCGTATACCAGATTTCCCATTACTATTAAGCATATCCATTGCCATAAACCATAATTTCATCCCATAACGAGTACCAAACCATCCCAATACAAAAACTCCTTTAATCATGTAGGTCATCCAGGTGCTCTTAACCAGGAGCACGGCTATCATAATAGTTTTAATACTCTGCAGAGTTTGTACCACTTTACCCACGTGTTTGTGATTTCATCACCCGTCGGCGACTAAAGAACCTCCCTCATGCCAATTACACTTCCTTTGGTGTATGGCCAAGAGATCACAAAATAGCCTTTACAAAGGGAATACTAGCATGTACGAATCCACTGACGTTTCACCGGTGGCGATGCCTCCAACTGAGCGCATCTTCAACCAAGGGCCCCCTCTTGTGCCATTCGGATCCTAGGGAGTCCCGCCTCAAATGCAAACCCAATCCGACTCCCCTTCCCTAGTGTGCCAAATGATCCGATCAATACTAAAAATACCCTAATTAATCAGCTACGCCGCACCCATACTTGGCCTCGTGGTGGCATTGTTGTTCTGGCTTATTCTCGCATGAATCGGTCCTTAGATCTAAAGCAAGCAACAACCATGTTTTCCAACCCATCCACATACCAGGCTTGCATAGATCACTCATTACCATATCATATTAACCAATTCATATAACCATCATCTCATTAATGCATATTTAAATGATATAGTTGTTTTCCCATCCCAAATAATTAAGTGAAGAAAAACAGTAAAAAGCCCTTCCCGACTCTTTACCATGCAATCCAGGTGACAAGGGTGGTTACACAAAGCTAGTAAACTTCCTATCATAGGATCCCCATCAAATTGACACAAGCATGCAGTTTTGAAAACAAACCATTTATTGTAAAAATAGGATCAATATGTTCAAAGACACTTGCCTTGCTCTTGGGCTTGGTTTGGGTCAGAGTCTTCAAAATTTTGGTACTGAAGGTCCTCCACAGCACTCTCTAGCGCAAATCCGTCTAAACCGCGCATTAAACATACAAGACAAGAATCACAATCTATAAGTGCACATATATTACTCAATATGTCATGACATGCATGATTAATGCAAATGCGAAGCAAAACTAGTTAATGAGATACTATTAATGTTTAATAACTAGTTCTAATAGCTTTTAACAAGTTTGTACAGGTTTGGAGTTGATTCGAATCAATTTAGAATTAATTCAGCAGAAAACGGTCAGCAAAATCGGACTAGTCCGCTATAGGACCGGACTAGTCCGCCCTACGCAGGAACAGCGAACTAGGGTTTTCTAGATCAACGTGAATTTTGAGAAACGGGGTTGAATTCACGTGAGAAAGAGGAAGTATAAGGTATACCATGTGTTTAGGACTCCAATGAACCAAGGGTTTTGGAGGCAACACTTGGATCATGACGATCTAGGGTTGATGAAGAAAACTTGAAGGTGAATTGGTGATGAAGAACGAAAACTTAGTGGAGATCTTGATCATTTGATCCTCTTTCGTTTCCTCCACTTCTTCTTGCTCAAGATATCCTTCTCCCTCCTTGCCGGCGGCTATCCACGAACTAGGGTTTGTGTCTTTCAATGGAGGCAAAAGGATGTAAAGTCAAGGGTTAGGGTTGTTTATATAGAGGTGGAGGGCTAGGGTTTGATGGATTTCGAGTTTGGGGAGGGTGGAGGCCGGTGTGGGCTCCCACATGGGCTCCAAAAAGAGTTAGACACGACGTCCTTAGGCCCACTTAAGGTAGATCCCAAAAATACGTCATGAAACAAAATATCAACTCGGAATCGCAATCACCGAACAAGTTCACAATAGGCCGAACTAGTATGAAGTTAGTCAGAGAGTTATCGAACAAGTTCGGACTAGACATCGGACAAGTCCGAACTTAGTCAGAGAGGAAAACAGACAAGTCTGGTCAAAACCAGACAAGTCCGATTTTAGTAAGAGGGGAAAACGGACAAGTCCGCTAGATGTCGGACAAGTCCGGACAAGTCTAGGGACTTGGCAATATTTCAAGGAATTGGAATAGCGGACTAGTCTGCTACGGGTCAGACAAGTCCAAAAACTGTACAGAGAGAAAAACGGACTAGTCCACAGCAAAAATGGACATGTCCGAGGAAGGTCAGAGAGAAATCGGACTAGTCTGCACCAAAAATGGACTAGTCCGCACTCCTCTGAACTTTTGAGTGCGGTTTTGCTTCTAGTTCACTTTAAACTCATTCCTTTTTATGTTGATTAATGTTAAACAGGTTTAATAATGTATGCAATGCATGATGCATGAAAATGAGGGTGTTACATGCAAGTTTGAATAACCCTATACCCTAGGTGATGATGGTTGAAAAAATAAAAAACTAGAACACACGAGACAAGAATTTTTAACGAGGTTCGATCTCACCAAAGAGATCTACTCCTCGTTGAAGGGCCCACACAGAGTCGGGTCTCAATCAACCCTTTACCTCTTCAAGTCACCATAGAGGCCGACTTGAGTTCCACTATCAAGGTAATCACCGAGTTAATGAGGCAACCTCACACACCGAGGGCTCCCGCAAAATTACAGCAAGAAAAATGAATCAAATACGCTCAAAAGATGTACAATAGATGCGAGAGTGTATAAGAGATTCGAACCCCAAGATCTCAACAAAGCGTAGAGGACGACCTCCTTTTCCCAAATCTTGATTCCTAAAAGGTATAACTTATTAGGGCTTTAGATGTGTGGGGAAAGTGTTTTTGTGCTCTTCGGACGTACGGCGGCGCTAGGGTTCTTCTTTTTTTTGTTGTGGGGTCGTGGATCATCTATTTATAGACTTTCTAGAAAAGTTACCGTTAGGGATCTTGATGGTCGGACTAGTCCGCTCTGGGGACCGGACTAGTCCGATGTGCTGTGTAAAACTTGCGTGAATTGTGCAGCACACCTGAAACCCTAATTTATGTGAGGTGATCCAGACTTGTCCGCTTTGGAACAGAAAGTTATCCGAACTAGTTCGTGATGGCTCCAGAAAGTCAATTAGACTAGTCCGCAATTGGACGGACTTGTTCGGTGCAAGGTGATATGTGTTATGTTTGCAAAACAATAGAAAGTTGAACGGACTTGTCCGGCACATGTCCGGACTTGTCCGAGTGGTAATAGTGAGTTAATCGGACTAGTCCGGTTCTATTCCAGACTTGTCCATGTGAGAACAAAAAGTGTATCGGACTAGTCCACTTGTGAACGGACATGTCTAGTGCTTTAGTGAATTGCTTAATTGTTGATTTTAGCCCTTACCCTCTATGCAAAGTTATGAGCTCTTGGGATGTGTCTCTCACACACATCCTACACATAAACATCTACTTTGCACTTTCATTCTTCACTTGGGCTTTTCCTTTCTCAATCCTTACTTTTCACCTTTTTGTGCACCATTAGTTCTATTCTTCATATACCTGCTTTCATCTCAACAAATTCCATTAGGATCTCATGTGTTTGTCATCAATCGTCCAAAACCCAAAAGGGAATGCCTAGATGCACTTTCACAATGGCAATCAACCCAACTTGAGAGAGCTTGTCATTATCCAGTTGAAGATCAATGATGCACCATCCAAGAAACTATTGGCTAATGAAAAGACCGTAGAAAGTATCAATGCCAAGATTGAAGAACTATCCTCGGCCTTCAAGAACCAATTAAGCTTCAACAAGATGCTAGAGACTCAGTTGGCTCAACTGGCATCTGTTGTTACGCTAGTGGAGAATGGCAAGATGCCAGAGCAGCCTAAACCTCTCGTGGAAAATGTTAACATGATTTCTCTATGGGAAGGCAACTGGATGAAGGACCCTAGATATCCCTTCATATCTTGCTCGATTGGGGCTCACTACTTTGAAATATCCCTTCATATCTTGCTTGGTTGGGGCTCACTACTTTGACAAGGCACTTTGTGACCTTAGATCAAGTGTGAGTGTGATGCCCAAGGTGGTCTTTGACCAGCTGAATTTCACAGAGCTCACTCCAGCACCAATGCAGCTCCACTAGCTGACACTTCAGTCCGTTATCTGACGGGTATTGTTGAAGACGTTCTGGTAAAAATCCGGAATTGCTTCATACACGTGGATTTTGTGGTGCTCAACATGGATGTCGAGAAGGATATGTCGCTCATTCTTTGGTGCCCATTGCTTAGCACCGCGAAGGCTCACATAGATGTGGGAGCTGGAGAAATCCACTTCCATATCAATGGCAAGGAGACGAAGTTTAACTTTCGCCCAAAGATGGAGTAATGCTCCATGATTTGCATCAAGTATGGGCTGAATGTTAAACACATTCGAGAGGTCAAAGTCACACCTCCAAAGGTGGATCCGCTCAATGCATTCATGAGGCAATTGATCTATGTAGAGAACCCATCTTATCGTCCACGAGGACATCCTAAGAAGACGGAGAAGTTCGGGCCTCCCAAAGGCCCATGTCCACCAAGCCGCCGAACAAAGAGTGGCGGAAGAAGCAAGACAAGTCATTCAAGTCCATCCCTTTGGGCCCGGATGTCAAGAAATGAAGACGGGGGAAAAGTCCATCTCATCGGACTATGGTGAGGCCTAGTCAATAGGAAAATTGGTAGTTATCTTTTTATTTGATTTTTCTCTTCATTTGGTTTTTCCACTTAGTTGATTTTCCCCAGTGCATATTTGGTTTTTCTTAGCAATTGAGAATCTTATATTCTCAACCATCATTTTATCGTGAGTTTTATCACACTAAAGCTTATGATCCAGATTTGATCTCCAAAATAGGTATGGATTCTGAATTCTTTTTCGTTTGGTGTGCATTAGGATGGGAAAATTTTGCTCACATAGAGGAGAAAGGTTCACGCCTTCTCACTATACAATTCCTTTGCACCCTCAAAGTAGGATTTGATGGTATTACTTTTAGATTATTTCAAAAATAATACAACATCTTATGGAAAGAATTAAGTGAAATCCTAGGCTTCCATAAACGTTGTTTGCTACACTTAGACGTTTTGCCTAAATTTAACAAACAATGTTTTTGGCATGAATTGACTAGTGAGGTCAGATGTAGTGATCCTAGGAATAGCTACTTGCACAATCCTACTATACGTTTTATGCATAGATGGGTGGCTATGACTATGTTCCCTAGAGGAGATATAATAGTAGTGCGTGATGATGAACTGAAAATTTTATTTGCTATGATTAAAAAGATAAAAGTTGCTCCAGATATAGTCATGATGACATAATGATTAGATAATATCTCAAGAACAGGGCCAATTGAATGCACTTCATTGATTACCCGCATTGCCACCAGGGTAGGAGCATTAGAATATACTTCATTTGAGTACATTGAAACTGAACGAGAATTGATTTATGAAGATTATCTAGTGCAAGGAAATACCCTTAAGCATGATCATGGTGGCTCTTTAATATTTTATTATCTTGACTTTGTTAATGAAATTTGGTTACCTAACCCAGATTTTCATTTGTACAAATGCCGGAAGCTAACCATTGATCTTCATCCCATCGAGGAAGCTCGAAGAAGTAATGTCTCTAGTAGGGTAACTAGAAGTCTTGCAAGGAGTGCAACCATGCTTCCGACAACCTCCACGGTCCATGAGTACCAAGAGGAAGAGAACCCAACGTGTGATGCACCCGGATGGACTCAACTTCAACCGTATGAGGCCAGAGGACCATCTTGGCATGGATGGTCGGGTACCATGTGGGAGTGTGAGATCTATGTGTGCTGAATACATTAGCTTTGACAATAAAAGTTTTGAATGCTGCCATAACATCTTTTTAGCAAGGTCCGACTCTAGCTCCGAGCTTTTGCAAGGTCCGACTTTCTTTGTCTAGGTCCGACATGTTTTTGGGTAGCTCCGGTGAGCTTTGACTTTAGCTCGGGCATGTCTTTGATAGCTCCGGCATGTCTTTGTTAAGCTCCGATATGTTTTGCTAGGTCCGACTTATGTTGGTTAGCTCCGACATCTTTTTCTAGCTCCGACTTTTGGGATGACTAGTTTCGACTAGTTTTGGTTAGCTCTGGCGCTAGGTCTGACTAGCTTTGGTAAGCTCCAGCACTAGGTCCTGCTAGCTTTGGTAAGCTCCAGCTCAAGGTCAGGTTAGTTTTGACAAGGTCCGAAGCTGGTTTGCGATGGTTCTGCTATTACTTTGAACTGATTCGAACCTTCTTTACATCTATGGAAAGTTTGCTTAGTATTCATTTGCTAAGTTTTTGGTGCGTATTGGTTGATATGGCTGATATAGTTTTGTTATGCTTTGCAACATGCTTATGTGAGGTGCTCATATAAGGTGTTGTGTTCGGAACTGACTTGAGTCAAGTCGCGGACTTGGGCTCGTACGGATTGGTTGTTTGTTCATGTGCAGGTGTTGCTTGAGTTCAAGACATGACTGGTGACGGGATCCTTTGGACTAGTCTAAGGTAAGAGATGAGGTTCCAACAACCAAATTCAGGAGGAATTGTGGTTGAGCGGGTCAGGAGGTCGCGCAGGATGATTGAATCAAGGGCAATGCATATGAAGGTTACTGGATGTTGAAGGAAGGTGTTTGCACGTATGCATGCGGTGCATGATGTGGCAACATGGTTCCGAAGATGTTTTATGGATGGGAAGTTCTGGTTGGAAGGATCGGATCGTATCGGTTGATGACTTTAGCTGCGGCGGAGTCGGTTATGGCTCGGTATGGAAAGTATCGAATTGGTTATGATAGGATTTCGTGTG
Organism: Tuctoria greenei; assembly: GCA_036927565.1. Lineage (NCBI taxonomy): Eukaryota > Viridiplantae > Streptophyta > Magnoliopsida > Poales > Poaceae > Tuctoria > Tuctoria greenei. Next base: position 194,192,459 of record JAYESD010000005.1, read on the forward strand.
GGTCACGAATTTGAGTTTTTTTAGGAATGTGGGATACGTTACTAAGATGTTTGTAAGTCTTAAGATTGCTTCTATCTGCGTATAGAAGAGTCCTAAGTAGTAATGGAAATTTTCGATTCATGATCTGAGTAGGATTAGAGTCCTAGTTCAGATTGGGTTGGCCTAAGGGCTGGTTATATAACCAAGGAAAGCCAAAGCTCGTGGTGCACGACTTTGGGGCTGTTCCTCTTGTGTTATATTGAATAAAATTCGTAGTTTGAAGGAACTTTTGTGCCTTGTTCGTCCGACTTGTTCGAGACAAGTTTTGCTCGTCGAGTTTCTGGACAACACTACCTTTCGTCGGTGGTTTTATGATAACTCGAGTTTTAAAGATCCAATTGACGTGATTCTTTTTGGGCTGTATTCACAACTTGATTATCTATTATCTATAAAAATTTCACGGTCATTGGATTTGTGGTTTTTCGTCTACACGAGTTTCTTTACAGTATTTCAGATTTGTTTTTTACTCGGTAGGACTGATTGACCTTTGTTCGATCTTTTGATCATAACTTGAGTTTCTCTCGACGGATTTGAGTGATTCTTCTTGTGTTTTCTTTGTGACTTGATTATATATGATATATATCACTTTTTTTCGCAATGAGACACGTTTATATTAGTTTCACACGGGATTTATCTAACAGATTGTTTTTCTGCCGAAGGGATTGGGATTTAATTGTTTCCACTACGTAAGATTTTTAAATCTGCCATTCACCCCCCCTCTGGTAGCTTTTCACGTGTTCTTCGATCCTAAAATTGGTATCAGAGCCACGTTGCTCTAATAATTTGATTTGCACGTGTTTTTTACTAATCATCATGGAGAAATACTCCGGCAAACCTTGTGTGTTTGCTGGTATTGATTTTCAGGTTTGGAAGACACGCATGGAGGCTTTCATCCAGGCGCAAGGCTTTGCAATATGGGAGAAGGTGTACAATCCTTACGAAGTGCCGTCAAATGATCAAGTTACAGCTACAAATCTGAGAGATGTCGACAACAACAACAAGTCTCGAAACTTGATCATACAAAGATTAACTCAAAGCGACTTCGACCGCGTTGCACATCTCCGATCGGCATACGATGTATGGAGAGCACTTTGTGACTATCACGAAGGATCCAACACGATCAAGGAGGTAAGGCAAGACATGTTCAAGAAAGAATGCATGCGCTTCGAGATACAACCCAATGAGTCCATTTATGATCTCTTTGCTCATTTTAACAAAATTCTCAGTAACTTGCGTAGTGTCAACGTTAATTTTTCTGATGCTGAAAATACTAGGCAACTTCTTAGTGCATTAGACATGTGAATCTAGGAGATGAAAGTTACATCTATTCGTGAATCTACTGTCATAAGTACACTTACTTTAGATGTGCTTTACTCTAAACTCAAAACTCATGAAATTGACATCTTATCACATAAGAATCCAAATAAGTCTATTGCATTTGTCTCACAATGTGATATGCCTAGCTCCGGCCAATCATCATCTTGTAACACTCTTGCTTGTTGTCCTCACTAACCCTGGAGCAGACCGAGGAATTTCCAGAGGAGGAGCTAGCACTTCTCTCTACTAGGTTCTCAAAAGCATTGCAAAATGTGAGAACTAGGAGAGGAAGCTCCGAACCTCAATGATGCTTCGAATGTGGTAAGACAGGACATTTTCGTACAGAATGTCCTAACCTTTCAGGTTCTACTACCCGTGAAGAAAAATAGAACAAGGTCAAGACCACCTCTGGAAACCCCAACAAGAAAAAGAAGGGTACCATAGGACGCAAGATGATTAACAGCTTCATCACTGCACTTCAAGAGCTCGGTTCAAGCGATGTAGACTTTGAAAGTGATGAAGATGATGATGATCTGGCCAACTTATGCTTCATGGCGGGCAAAACAAGATCAAGATCAAGTTAGGAGGATGCAGAACACAACACTGACGACGATGAGATATGTTCTACCTGTAATGAAATGTGTGATGCAATTTCTCGTGCAACTATTATTGTTAGGAAAAAGGACAAAAAGCTTAGGGATAATGCTTCTAAAATTGAATCACTAGAATCTGAAATCAACTATTTGAAAACCTTGATTCCTAGTGATGATTATTGTCCCTCGTGTGATTTAATCTATGAACAATTGTCCACATTAAGAACTGCACATTCCTCTATTCTAGATAGACTTGAACTCGAAATTGAAAAGAACAAAAAGCTTGCTGCACTCGACATTGGAAACTTAAAAGATGCTTCTTGTTCTACAATTGATTTGCATTGTTCTAGTTGTGATGATCTTGAAAAGAAACTAAAAGATGCTATGAATGAAATTTCAATATTGAATAATGTTTTACGTTCTCGTGAAGTTAAATATTGCTCGAATTGCAAATTAAAAGAAAAAACTTCCTGTGAAAATTGCCTTGATTTGTCCGATAAACTTGATAACATGCATTGGACATTAGATCGGTTTTGTAATGGGAATAAGAACCTAAACTTGCTGCTGAATTCTTCCAAGTCTTGCAAAGATAAAACTGGTTTAGGTTTTGATTCTCATGCTCATGCTAAGGCACATCCACCTAAAATTGTAAAGCCATTAGGAAGTGGTTTGATTCAAACAGTTCCTAAACAAAAAGAAGTGGTTTTTAAATCTGCAGGGGTGTTGTCTCATTCGGTTTTAAATAAAAATATTGTTTGCTCATCTAGACATGAACACAAAGTTAAGTTTCATTGTACCTACTGTGGTAGAGATGGTCATGTCATAGATTTTTGTTATAGACTAGCTAAACAACAGAAAAGGGAAAGAATGATTGCTAGATCTCATAACTTTCATGCAAAATTTGCTGTACATATTAAACCGAATGCCAGGAACATGCAACCTGCTGTTATGAGTCAAAAACATTCAAAGTTTATCTCCGGACCTTCTGTTTTTGCCTCCGGAGCTACTGATTTTTGTGCTACACAAGTAACACCTTATAAGTCAGTAGTTAAGATTAAAAAACCTCAAACTTTGACTCGTAAACCTGCTATTTTATCTCAGCTTTCGCATGTTTTTCCTGCTGCACGTCGTGTGACTCAGTACTGGATACCTAAATGCCTTTTGACTAACCCCAGTATTGAGTCATCGACGTATTGTGCTTCTATGTAGGTTACATGCTTGAGGAAGGAGAACATTTGGATTGTGGATTCAAGATGCTCACGCCACATGACCAATAACAAAGAATGGTTCTCCTCCCTCTCTTTTGTGCCACGTGTAGAGAATGTTACTTTTGCCGATAATTCTTCAACTCCTATAATTGCTAAGGGTTCGGTTAGAGTAAATGATCACTACACTTTGAAGGATGTGGAACTTGTCAAAAACTTGAAATACAACTTGCTTTCTGTTTCACAATTGCTAGATGAAAATCTGAAAATTATTTTCAATAAAAACTGTTGTAAGTTGTAGGTTCAAATAGTGAGCTTATTTTTAACATGTCTCGGTTTGGAAGAGTTTTTAAAGCTGATTTTGATATGTCTTCCTCTAAGCATTGGTGTCTAGTTGCTAATGATTCAAAGGACTTATATTTTTGGCATTGTGGACTTGGTCACGTAGGCTTTGATCACCTAACGCGTGTTAGTGCTCTTGACCGCATACGTGGGCTGCCTAAGCTTAAAGGGGACAAAGAAATTGTGTGTTCTTCTTGTAGACATGCTAAGATGGTTCCAGGTTCACATACTCCACTCACAATGATCATGACAACTGAAGCGGGTCAACTTTTACACCTTGACACCGTAGGACCTTCACGTGTTCAATCCTTTAGAGATAAATGGTATGTTCTTGTGATTGTTGATGATTATTATAGATACTCTTGGGTTTACTTTATGGCATCTAAGAATGAAGCTTTTAGTCACTTTATAACTTTATTTCTTAGATTATCAATTGATCACCCAGGATCTTTAAAAGCAATTAGAAGTGATAATGGAACTGAATTTAAAAGTCAATCTTTTGATCACTTTTGTGCTAAAAATGGAATCGATCATAAATTTTCTTCACCATATGTACCTCAAAAAAATAGTGTTGTAGAAAGAAAGAACAGAACCTTAGTTGAGATGGCTAGGACTATGCTTGATGAATATCAAACTCCTAGGAAATTTTGGGCTGATGCGATTGCAACAGCTTGTTATGTCTCAAATTGTGTTTTCTTGCGCACTAAGCTAGGTAAAACACCATATGAGCTCCGGTTTGGACATAGGCCTAGTGTTACGCACTTTCGGGTCTTTGGTTGCAAATGCTTTGTTAAGAAACATGGTAATCTTGATAAATTTGAACTTAGATCCATTGATGGCATGTTTCTTGGTTATCTATCTCATACTAGAGGCTACCGTGTGCTTTTACTTGACACTAACAAAATTGTGGAGACTTGTGAAGTGTCTTTTGATGAATCTAGCCCAGGTACTAGCTCAAACATTGCAGGTCCAGATTCATATCTGCAGGGGGAGAGCATTTTCGTTGAAGATGAGGAAGAGGTGGAGCTGCTGCCCGAAAATTCAGCAGCTAATGACATTGTTCGAGCTCCTGATTTTGATTCACAGCAAGCACCGACGACCACCATTGTTGGTCTATATCCTCCTCAAGTCACAATATCATCGATTTGTGATGAACATGAAGATGAAGAAGAAGCTTGTGAAGTGTCCACTCCCCTCCGGGTTCTCGAAATTCATCCTCCACAACAGATAATTGGAAGCTTGCACGAACGAGTTACACAGTCCAGGTTTTGCGATTCAAACTCTCATGCTCATTCTGCTTTTGTTGCTTCTTTTGAACCCAAAGATATATCACGCGCACTCACTAATGAATCTTGGATTATTGCCATGCAAGAAGAGTTAGAAAATTTTGAAAGAAATAATGTTTAGAAACTTGTACCTCCACCTCAAGGTCACACTTTAATTGGAACTAAATGGGTGTTTAAAAATAAACAAAGTGAGGATGGGGTTGTGGTTAGGAATAAGGCTAGGTTGGTTGCTCAAGGTTTCACTCAAGTTGAAGGTCTAGATTTTGATGAAACTTTTGCTCCGGTTGCTAGATTAGAAGCCATAAGAATTTTATTAGCTTTTGCTACATCTAAAGGTTTTAAGCTATATAAAATGGATGCTAAAAGTGCTTTTCTTAATGGCTACATAGATGAGGAGGTTTATGTCAAACAACCACCAGGTTTTGAAAATTCAGATTTTCCTAATCATGTTTACAAACTGTCCAAAGCCTTGTATGGTCTCAAACAAACCCCTAGAGCATGGTATGATAGGTTAAAAACATTCTTACTTCAAAAGGGGTTTACCATGGGCAAGGTTGATAAAACTCTTTTTGTGCTTAAGCATGGAAATGACTCATTATTCATTCAAGTGTATATGGATGATATTATCTTTAGTTGTGCTTCTCATGATCTTGTGTCCAAGTTTTCAGCTATGATGACTTCAGAATTTGAGATGAGTATGATGGGAGAACTCACGTACTTTTGGGGGCTGCAAATCAAGCAAACCCAGGAGGGTACCTTTGTGCATCAAATGAAGTATACAAAAGACCTCCTAAGGCGCTTCAACATGGACAAAAGCAAGCCTCTTCAGACACCAATGGGAATAGCAACAACACTTGAACTTGATGAAGATGGTGAACCCGTGGATCAAAAAGAATATAGAAGCATGATTGGATCACTTTTGTACCTCACGGCATCAAGACTGGACATACAATTCAGTGTATGCCTTTGTGCACGGTTTCAAGCTTCCCCACGTGCTTCACATCGTCAAGCCGTCAAAAGGATTCTCAGGTACTTACATGGAACTCAAGAATTTGGTATTTTTCTTCCTTCTTCCTCAACCGTTACTTTGAAAGCTTTTTCCGATGCTGATTTTGGAGGTTGTAGGAATTATAGGAAAAGTACTTCCGGTGCTTGTCATTTTTTTGGTAATTCACTTGTTGCATGGTCATTTAGAAAACAAAGTTCAGTTGCACAATCCACCGCCGAATCTAAATATGTAGTTGCTGCTAGCGCTTGTTCACAAATTCTTTGGATTGTTCAAACTCATAAGGACTATGGGGTTGATCTAGATAGTGTTCCACTGTTTTGCGATAACACTAGTGCCATTTGCATTGCTAAAAACCCTGTGTAACATTCTAGAACTAAGCACATTGATATTAGGTATCACTTTCTCTGTGATAATGTTGAAAAAGGAAATATTGTGCTTCACCATGTAGATACCGAACAACAATTGGCTGACAATTTTACAAAACCTTTGGATTTCACTCGTTTTTGTTACATTCGTAGTGAAATAGGGGTTATGCATCCTCATGGCTTAAATTGAGGGGGAGTTTTGAAACTTGGGAAGTCTATGTGTGAATTTGAAATTAAAACAATATGAGCATAGTATTTCATACATATATGGCTTTGTCATTCCTTTTACATGCTGAAAGTTCTTACTACATTACTCATGTTATACATTATGTACTCATGTTATGCTGAAATAATTACTTACACTAAATCTGGTCATGGTTCAACTTTCTTGTTGTTTTGAACTTGTTGCATGCTCACAAGTGCTTTTAATCATAAAGAATTAATCAAGTAATCAACTCACATGTTGAGTTTTTGTGAACAAATATAAGTTGAGAAAAGATCAAGAGAATATGCATGCATCGCACTTCTTGTCTTGAGATGGCTTATCATTGCACTTAGATATGAACTTGGAAGAAGTTGTGTATGACTAAAACCATGTCCTTAAGCTTCTGATTGTCAAATGACATAGGCTTGGCTTGGTTAGTTAGAATAAGGCAGATGCGCATATAATCTCTTGCAAATATCATATGATCTAAATTTGTGCTTTGAAAAATAATAAAATACAACAACAAGTGTCATGCTTTCAGGTTTTGAAATAGTTAAGTTTGTGAGATCATGACTTGCTAAATTGGAAATTACATTTGATCTCTAGCATGGCTTACACTACTTTATGTATCTCATTGATGTGATAGTGTAAGTTAGTTGATAGTATGACTTGGATGAGCTTTGTTTATATGTATATGTTGTAATATGCTCATAACATTTTGAAAATTCTCTTTTGTACCTTGCTGAATACATTGTCAAAGGGGGGGAGACAATATGTGAATTTAAAAAAAAAGATAAGTATGCAAGGGGGAGAAATTGATTACAAATCACATATTCACAATTATTTTGGCATGATTCTTCTCAGGGGGAAAATTTGTTTTTCTTCTCATTTTATTTCTTTTTTACAAAGGGGGAGAAATTGTTTTCAAAACTTCTAATGTGAATAAGCCAATGTTCGGATTTTAAGTGGTGTTGCCAATGCATTCATCAAGGGGGAGATTGTGAGACCTATTTGTGCTGAATACATTGGCTTTGACAATAAAAGTTTTGAATGCTGCCATAACATCTTTTTAGCAAGGTCTGACTTTAGCTCCGAGCTTTTGCAAGGTCCGACAATAGGTCCGACTTTTTTTGTCTAGGTCCAACATGTTTTTGGGTAGCTCCGGTGAGCTTTGTCTTTAGCTATGGCATGTCTTTGATAGCTCCGGCATGTCTTTGTTAAGCTCTGATATGTTTTGCTAGGTCCGACTTATGTTGGTTAGCTCCGACATGTTTTTCTAGCTCCGAATTTCGGGATGACTAGTTCCGACTAGTTTTGGTTAGCTCCGGCGCTAGGTCCGACAAGCTTTGGTAAGCTCCGGTGTTAGGTCCTGCTAGCTTTCGTAAGCTCCGGCTCAAGGTCCTGTTAGTTTTGACAAGGTCCGGAGCTAGTTTGTGATGGTTCTGCTATTACTTTGGATTGATTCAAACCTTCTTTACATCTATGGAAAGTTTGCTTAGTATTCATTTGCTAAGTTTTTGGTGTGTTTTGGTTGATATGGCTGATATCGTTTTGCTATGCTTTGCAACATGCTTATGTGAGGTGCTCACGTAGGGTGTTGTGTTCGGAACTGACTTGAGTCAAGTCGTAGACTTGGGCTCGTACGGATTGGTTGTTTGTTCATGTGCGGGTGTTGCTTCGGTTCAAGACATGGCTGGTGACGGGATCCTTTGGACTAGTCTCAGGGAAGAGATGAGGTTGCAACAACCAAATTCAGGAGTAATTGTGGTTGAGCAGGTCAGGAGGTAACGCAGGATGATTGAATCAAGGGCAGTGCATATGAAGGTTACTGGACGTCGAAGGAAGGTGCTTGCACGTATGCATGCGGTGCATGATATGGCAACATGGTTCCAAAGATGGTTTATGGATGGGAAGTTCTGTTTGGAAGGATCAGATCGTATCGGTTGGTGACTTTGCCTGCGGCGGAGTCGGTTATGGCTCGGTATAGAAAGTATCGAGTTGGTTATGATAGGATTTCATGTGGGTCACGAATTTGAGTTGTTTTAGGAATGTGGGATACATTCCTAAGATGTTTGGAAGTCTTAAGATTGCTTCTATCTGCGTATAGAAGAGTCCTAAGCAGTTATGGAAAGTTCTGATTTGTGATCTGAGTAGGATTAGAGTCCTAGTTGAGATTGCGTTGGCCTAAGGGCTGGTTATATAAGCAAGGGAAGCCAAAGCTCGTGGTGCACGACTTTGGGGCTGTTCCTCTTGTGTTCTGTTGAATAAAATTCGTAGTTTAAAGGAACTTTTGTGCCTTGTTCGTTCGACTTGTTCCAGACAAGTTTTACTCGTCGAGTTTCTGGACAGCACTACCTTTTGTTGGTAGTTTTATCATAACTCGAGTTTTACTGATCCAATTGACGTGATTCTTTTTGGGTTGTCTTCACAACTTGATTATATATTATCTGTAAAAATTTCAAGGTCATTGGATTTGTGGTTTTTGATCTAGACGAGTTTCTTTGCAGTATTACAGATCTGTTTTTTACTCGGTATGACAGATTGATCTTTGTTCGATCTTTTGATCATAACTTGAGTTTCTCTCGACGGATTTGAGTGATTCTTCTTGTGTTTTCTTCGTGACTTGATTCTATCTGATATATATCACTTTTGTCACGGTGAAACACGTTTATATTAGTTTCACACACGATTTCTCTAACAGATCGTTTTTCTGCCGAAGGGGTTGGGATTTAATTGTTTCTGCTGTATAAGATTTTTAAATCTACCATTCATCCCCCCTATGGTAGCTTTTCACGTGTTCTTTGATCCTACAGGGAGCCATCCCGATCCACTTCAAGCTCTAGTGGCTTGCCTCCAACGTCCATGAGAGGACGTCATTCCTTTTCGGCTAGAAGTCATCATGACTATAGCCAAGGAATGATGGATCTCACTAGACGTATGAGAGACCTTGAAGCGAGGACTGGATACATCTATAACACACTCCAAGAGCATGTCCAAGGTACCCAAGACTAGCAACAACACATGGACACTCAGTTCACCAACTTCAACTCCACGCTACAACAACAACAAGCCGATCTCGCGACGTACTTCCATCATCAAGGATTCAACCCTTATCATGGAGGTGATTGAAGAACAAGCTTGGGGGAGGAACCCACTTGAGGTAATGTAACACCCTCATTTTCATGCATCATGCCTTGCATACATTCATATACATGTTTAACATTAACCCATAACAAGAGGAACAAGTTTAAAATTGATTTGGAGCAAAACCGCACTTAAAAATGTAGGAACGTGCGGACTAGTCCGGTTTGGTGAGGACTAGTCCGATTTCTCTCTGTCTAAAAACGGACTTGTCCGTTTTTGCTGCGGATTAGTCCGATATTTGCCTCTAGACAACTTCGGACTTGTCCGATCTTGTGCGGACTAGTCAGGTATTCCATGAATCCTTGAAAATTTGTTAAGTCCCTGGACTTGTCCGGACTAGTCCGGTGTTCCAGTGGACTTGTCCGTTTTTCCTTTCTGACTAAGATCGGACTTGTCCGATTTTGGGCCAGACTTGTCCGATTTTCTCTCTGGACGATTTCGGACTAGTCCGGTCCTGTCCGGACTTGTCCGATATTTCGCGACTCCGAGTTGATCTTTTGTTTTACGACTTGTTTCTTGGGTTTCACGTTAAGTGGGCCTAGGGACGTCATGCCTAACTCTTTTAGAGCCCATGTGGAACTCTAAACCGGCCTCTACTCATCCCAAAACTCGAAATCCATCTAACCCTAGCCTCCACCTCTATATAAACAGCCCAACCCTTTGGCTTGACATCTATTTGCCACTTTTCCACCCACCCAAACCCTAGTTTGTGGGGAGCCACCATCAAGGAGGGAGGAGAAGATCCCAAGCAAGAGGGAGAAGAGGAGGAAACAAAGGAGGATCAAGATCTCCACCAAGTTTCGTCCTTCACCACCAATTCATCTCCAAGTTCATCACCAACCCTAGATCATCAAGATCCAAGTGTTACCTCCAAGTTTCTTGATTCATTGGAGTTCTAAACACCTGGTATACCTTCTATTCTCTTTTCCTTACGTGAATTCAACCCCTAATCTCCAAATTTATGTCGATCTAGAAAACCCTAATCCGCTGATCTCGCAGAGTGCGGACTTGTCCGGTCCCTAGCGGACTAGTCTGATCTTCCTGGTTAAATTGTGTTGAATTGACTCTAAAATTTGATCTAATCAACTCCGAACCTGTATAAACTTGTTAAAAGCTATTAGAACTAGTTAGTTATCATTAAAAGCAATCTAGTAACAAGTTCTACCTTGCATTTGCATCAATCATGCATGTCATGACATATTGAGTAATATTTGTGCACTCTTTGATTGTGTTTCTTGTCTTGTATGTTTATTGTGTGGATTAGACGGATTTGCGCTAGAGAGTGCCGCGGAGGATCTCCAGCATCGAGAGTTCGAAGGCTTTGATCCTGATCAACAGCAAGAGCAAGGCAAGTGTCCTTGAAGCATATTGATCCTGTTTTAAAATAAATGTTTTGTTTACAAAACTGCATGCTTGTGTCAATTTGATGGGAATCCTATGGTAGGAAGTTTACTAGCTTTGTTAACCACCCTTGTCACCTGGAATATATGGTAGAGAGTCGGGAAGGGTTTTTACCTTTTTGCTTCGCTTAATTAATTGGGATGGAAAACAACACTACATATTTAATTATGCATCAATGATATTCTGGTTAACGTGAACTGGTCAATATGGTATGGTAATGGATGATCTAAGCAAGCCTGGTTTGTGGATGGGTTGGATGTTATGGTGGTTTGCTTGCTTTAGATCTAAGGACCGGTTCATGCGAGAATAAGCCAGGACTACAGTGCCACCACGAGGCCAAGTTATGGGTGCGGCGTAGCTGATTAACTTAGGGCTTTGCTAGTGCTGTTTGGACCATGGTGGATGCTCGGGGAAGGGGTAGTCGGATTGGGTTTGTTTATGATTGGTGGGACTACCCTGGGATCCGAATGGCTCAATAGGGGGCCCTTGGTTGAAGATGTGCTCAGTTGGAGGCATCGCCACCGGTGAAACCTCAGTGGGGTCTGAATAGGCTAGTAATCCCTTTGTAAAGGCTATTTTGTGATCTCTTGGCCACACACCAACGGAAGTGTGTAATATGACCAACGGGTCATGGGCATAAGGGAGGTTCTTAGTCGTCGAAGGGTGATGAAATCACGAACACGTGGGTAAAGTGGTACAAACTCTGCAGAGTTAATTAAAACTATCATGATAGCCGTGCTCCCGGTTATGAGCACCTGGACAACTTCCATGATTAGAGGGTATTTGGTATTGGTAATGGTTATTGTAATGGTTATGGTGATGGTTATGGTTGGTTATGGATTTATTTCTGGTATTGAATATGGTTATTGGCAATGGTGAAATCTGGACTTATCGATGATGGTAATGAATTCAGTTTGGTATTATGGTATTACTCGTGATTATGATGGGATTACTTCACATACATATAATATATTGCTTTTCAAATGTTTTACTGTACTTTTCAGCACTTTGCCATTATTATTGTCGTCATTTGAATCAGCCACATGTCATACTTTCCACACTTGCTGAGTACGACATGTACTCACTCTTGCAATGCCCCCCCCCCATAGTTGCAGGTCAGAATTATGAGTTTAATGGCGATAATGCGGAGTTCTAGGCCGTGTCTACCGTCAGCTTTGCCTGTGGTGTTGATTGGAGCTGTGCATACATACCCTGTCGCTTATGCTGCATAGTTGCTTAGTTTGCTTAATTAGTTTATTTCCGCTGCATTAGTTGAACTTGTTATTAATATTCATTGGAGTTTGTATTCGAGGATAATCCGGTTTGTGTAATAAAATTTGGTTAATTAATCTTGTCTTGTGGTAATTTTCTGTATACTCTTTTGTGATTGCACTCGTGTATGTGTGATGAACATCCTGAGCACACATATGCGTTAGCTTGGTTCATTTTTCGGAACCGGGCATCACAGGTAAATTGTATCACATCCATTTCATATTCATTTTCCATTCATCCACCATTCACCTTACATATAAAAAAATAAAATAGATTTGCTTTCAATCAAATAAAGATGTGCGGTAAGGATGATTTAGAATTCACATAGATGAAATGATGAATAATTGCTCTGTTTTATTTTTCCAAAGTCCCTAGTTTACAACTTGCTACTCTTCAAATATTGTTTCCATTGGTTAAAGTTAACTTTGCCTTGATTTAGAAATTGTGTGTAGCATAATCTTAATCCAATTCTAAGTTGTTGTGAGATATAATATAGTGATAGGGCTGCTATTCCTAGTTTGAAAGTGAAATTTAGATTCCCGGAGAAATTCTAAAAAGATTTAAGTTATTCTTATTTGATTGGAAATACATACCAAAGTCATATGATATTTTACATTGATAAACTTTATGCATATGCTATTTGCCTTCACATTGAGCCTAGTCAAACTAGTACTATGTGATAATTTATTCATTTCCTTTTTATTTCAAGACTTCACTTGCACATGCTAAGACTTCTACACTAGAAGTTAGCAAAAGTCAATAATATCATCATTTCACAATAAAAAGAGAAACTCCATGTCTTTCATGTTTAGTACTCTCTCCAAGTTTATTGCACAAAAAGGGAGTGGAAGACATGGCTACAAGAAAAAAAATGCATGCTTACATCATAAGCATAAGAAGAAGAAAAAGAGTAGTCATGCTTCATCTCTGCAAATAAGAGAGTCTGCACAAATAGGAGTCATCTCAACATCTATTTCCACTTCCATTCCATCACACATGCACAAGTCTTGAATCAAATAGTTTTGAATTGATTTCTCCTAAGGCTTACTTTTTTGACTTAGCAATATTATGTGTTGCAAATATGCCTACTACATTCCCTACCAAGCTCCACATACAAGCCCTAGTTGTAGGATGAGTATAGGAAAAATGTCTTGGTGGGGATATATTTCCACTACACACAAAGGAGTGATTGACATAATCAAATTGAGATACTTAGAATCTAAATTAAAACTCTCCAGAATTTAAGTGGAACTTGATCTCTAGGCTATGTTTGCTCCATTTGTTGTTCTATCTTTCAACTACCCATGAATAGGAGAAGGCATAAGCCCCATAATGACTTAAGATAGGTGAAGTACCATAGCTAATTTTTGCAATACAAGTTAGAGTATTTGTTGTGCACATGGTACTTTTGAAAATTAAAACATTGTAGCAACTCCTGATCATCAACCTGAAGTCTTGACTTTGCTCGGGACGAGCAAAGGATTAGCTTGGGGAGTTTGTTGACGGCTATTATATCCCAATTTCACACGTCAATATAACTCAATTATGTGAAGGAAATATCATTTCTTGCACACATCACCTTTCTACTTGACCTATTTCCCCTTGTCTTTGGAAGAATAGTGCATGCAGGCATTTTATGCAAGAAATGGGGTGAGGGGGGGGGGGGGGGCAATCCTATAAATTATCATCCCAGTCAATCCAGCGCTGACACGTGGCATCACATGGATCAAATGGCCCACAAACAGTAGCATACGAGGCCATCCAACGGTGTATCACTCATATCAGTCAATGGGGCCCACCTGGAAGTCACCCCGAGGAAGCACACTGGAATTGGTCAGAAGACCAGTTCAGCCGAACTTCCTGTTCAGCCGAAGTGGAATTTCTGTCAATCTCGGTCAACTTCCATGTGTAAACTCTCTGTGGTGCCCTGATCACGATGAAGACTGATTTGCGCGCTTTTGGTGGTGGGAACCGACCCTTCTCCAGCTATAAATAGGACCCCCTACCCTCACTTCTCACACACACCACTTGAGTTTCATTCTATTGTATCCACTATCTTCCATAGTCTTAGAGGAGTTTAGGTTGTAGAGATGAGAGCCTCTAGTCCTTAGTCCAAATTAGGAAGGAGTAGAAAGATTCTCTCTCTTCCCAATTCCAAATTGGGAAAGGTATGGCTTACATATTCCTTATTGTAGTTGTGACTTTATGCATAATAAAGATGTTATCTTTAGACTTCTTTTGTTCATATACTTGGATGAAGCATTTCTTGTTTGATTGTGGATTCTATGTATGTGGTAGTAGTAGTCTTCATGATTATGTCATAACACTCTTATTCTATCATCATAAACACTACAAACCCCCACTATAGTCTAATTAGTTATGATATGATCATGTTAATATGAATAACTTATGCTATGTTTCAACATTTGTTCAATGATGTTTAGGTTAGTCATTGCCTTAGAGAGGTACTTGTACTCGAGCCTCTAAGGTATTTACTTAGTATGCTAGCATGGTGCTAGGATAGTAAGTAGTGTTGGATGTCTCGTAGACCCACGGCTTAAAGAGGTAGGCAGTAGGTGGTGACATCCCTATTTGTCCTTGTAATCCTCCACGTTCGGCTATGCCACGGGCTCTTTGCGGGACTCATCCTAGTATTGCTAGGGGTAAACCCGTGCGCAATGTGTTGAACAACTTAGCATAAGGATTCACCATTGACATGCTCATTAGTATCTAACTTAGGCTATGTATATGTATATTAGAGGCATTGTAGGAGCAACTCTCTAACTCTTAGTCTAATCTCCGTGGGACCCGTTTACCCCCCCCCCCCTTAGAACAGAATGCTCTTGTATGTGTCATACTACGTCCACATATCTATTACCCATCCTCACTAGAACCCTACATAGACCAATCTACCCTCTTTATTTGATGATTGCTTTACTTCCACTTATTAGCCTTCCTTTGGGAAAATATAAATGACACCCTTGGGAATACACTTTAAGAGGAAATGCTATATTCATAGTTGTAGTGTGCTTGCGGATTTTTATCTGTGACGTAAGGAACGTCAACAATGATTTGGCATTTCATACATGGGCACTGCACCTTATCATCCGTTGACAACGAAAATGCTCGATCCAAAAATTGATCTGTCTTGACGAACCACTCATTCGAGTGACCACCAGATCTGCTCTTCCAACCAGTATACATCCAACTATGGTCTTCACTCATGTTCGACTATGTATTATAAAGTTAGAGAGAAATTGTCGTTATTTCATACAATGTTTAATGTCACGACCATACATCTATTGGAAAGATAGGTCTTAAACCCACCCAAGAGT
Source organism: Tuctoria greenei (assembly GCA_036927565.1). Taxonomy (NCBI): domain Eukaryota; kingdom Viridiplantae; phylum Streptophyta; class Magnoliopsida; order Poales; family Poaceae; genus Tuctoria; species Tuctoria greenei. Next base: position 194,207,972 of record JAYESD010000005.1, read on the forward strand.
GACCGAGGGGGCGTGCTTATGACGAGACGTGCAATCTGGATTCGGATGAAATTTCGGCAGCATAACCCCGTTGTTCTCCAACTGCACGCCCGAAAATGGTGCAGCGGAGAACAACAGGTTTATGTCGTCGAAATCTCATCTGGGTCCAGACTTGTGTGTCATCACAAATCACGCCCTCTCAGTCACTCCCAGGCTGTCCAAAAAATGGACAATTACGAAATGACACGCCTCACATGTGTAACGCATGTGAGATGGGCCAGTTTGAAATAAGTAACACAATTATACAGTTTACGTTAATCTTTCATTTTTGAGTCATTTAAAAGACGGGGGAAAGAACGAGACAGAGGAGGAAAGAACGAGAGAGGAGGAAAGAACGAGAGGAAACCGCCCCGTTGAGGTCCGCCGTCCATGTGAGGGAGCTTGTCGTCATCACCGTCGCTTTTTGCCTTCATACCCATCTGGACGAATACATTACCACTAAATGGGTTGTGACAGACCCTAAATGGGCCGTGTCGGGTGTTGACGGCTGTTATACACCAATTTCACCCGTCAATATAACTCAATTATGTGAAGGAATTTACATTTCTTGCACACATCACCTTTTTATTTAACCTATTTCCACTTATCCTTGGAGAAGATAGTGCATGCAGGGATTCTATGCAGAAATGAAGTGAAACGAGGGGATGGATCCTATTAAATATCATTTGAGATAATCAAGCATCGACACGTGGCACCACATGGATCAAATGGCCATCAAACAGAAGTATCCGAGGCCATCCAGCGGTGTAGCACCAATATCAGTCAATGGGACCCACCTGTCAGTCACCTGGAGAAAGCACGCCGCAAAAGGGGCCAAGACCAGGTCAGCCAACCCCCGTAGTTGGGCGACTAGTTCCTGGCACCTTTCTCGGTCAAACTCCACATGGTGGCTTCTCCTGGATTGAAGTGGTCATGGGTGACTGATTTGTGCGCTTTTGGTGGCGAGAACCGAACCTTCTCCAAGTTATAAATAGGACCCCTCACCCCTCACTTCAACACACACCACTTGAGTATTCATCCTTTGTATTCACTACTCTCCATAGGTTTATAGGAGTATAGGCTGTAGAGAGGAGAGTCTCTAGTCCATAGTCCAAGTAGGAGATAAGTAGAAGGAGTCTCTTCCCAATTGGGAAAGGTATATCTCCCATGTTCCTATTTGTATTTGTGACATTATTCATAATAAAGATGATATATTTAGTCTCATTTGTTCATATACTTGGATGAAGCGTTTCTTGTTTGATTTTGGATTCCATGTATGTGGTAGGAATAGTATTTATGATTGTGCTATACCATTCTCATTACATTATCATAAACACTATAAACATTCACTATAGTCTAATTAGCTATGATATGATTATGTTAACATGAATCACTTATGCTATGAATCAAAATTGGTTCAACGATGATTTAGTTCATTGCCTTAGGATTGCTTGTGCCTAGGATCTTAAGGTAATTACTTAATACGCTAGCATGGTGCTAGGATAGAGAGTAGCATTGAATGTCTCGTAGACCTACGGATTGAAGAGGTAGGCAGTAGTTGGTGACAGCCCTATCTGTCCTTTGTAATCCTCCACGTTCGGCTATGCCATAGGCTCTTGGATGGAGTCACCTAGTGTTGCTAGGGGTAAACCCGTGCCCGATGTGTTAATCCACTTAGCATGAGAATTCATAATTAACATGATCATTAGTAACTAGCTTAGGCTATGTATATGTACATTAGAAGTATAGGAGGAGTCTCTACCTAACTGTTAGCCTAGTTCCTCTATTACCTCATTTATCCCTTTAGGATAGAATGCTCTTGTGTGTGTCACACTACCTCAATTATCCTTTAACCCATCCTTACTAGAACCCTACCTAGACCAACCTAAGCCTTTCCACTTGATGATTGTTTTACTTCCATCTAGCCTTCCTTTTGGGAAAAATATAAAAGACACCCTTTGGGAATACACTTTAAAGGGGAAATGCTACATCGATGGTTTACCTGCACTTGCGGACATTCACTTGAGAATTAGAACCTACCAACAAGCAATTCTGGCACCACTGCTAGGAATGAATTGTTAGTAGTGCGTAGGAAATATCAACAAGCATTTCTGGCGCCGTTGCCGGGGAAGGCAGCCAAAGTATTACATGATTGAGTGAATAGGATAGGACCCTGGTAGGTTTTAGTAGGATGACCCTTCTTTGTTTTCGAATTTTATGTGAAAATAGAGTAGTGTATGTCTAGTTTCCGCTTTAAAACTTTGTTGTAGATCCCGAATCCTTTCTGAGAGATCGACCTCGTGTCGTGACCCCTCAGAAGCTTCGGGCGGCAAAGCAAGCCAGCACAACCGCACCAACAACCGAAACACCAATGGCCCAGAAGACCCTTCGTGAGTTTTCGGCTCCCTCTGCTAACAATGTGTATGTTGGGCCCACTGTTAACATGGGAGACGTAAACTTCAAAATCAAGACTGGCCTGATCACTATGGTGCAAGCCAACCCATTTTGTGGGAAGGCTAACGAGGATGCAAGGTCTCATATGTAACAGTTCCTTGAGATCTGTAGCACTTTTAAGATAAAGGATGTGTCTCCTGATGTTGTCTGTCTTAGGTTGTTCCCGTTCTTTCTTCATGGGAGAGCGAAACAGTGATTCTACGTGAATCGAAGTGCTATAGACACTTGGGAGAAATGTTCTATGGCATTCCTCGCCAAGTTCTTCCCGTTGGGCAAGACCAATACCCTACATGGAAGAATTTCCAGCTTCCAGAAAGATGCCAAGGAATCTATTTCCGAGGCTTGGGAAAGGCTGCAGGAGTATATCCAAGCTTGTCCCCACCATGGGATGGATGACTGGCTCATCATCCAAAACTTCTACAACGGGTTGATCCCTTCCTCCCGTGACCATGTTGATGCTGCTGTTGGAGGTGCCTTCTTCTCATTAACGGTGCCCAAAGCCAAAGATTTGATTGAGAAGATGGTGTCAAACATGGTTGGAGCGACCAGCGTCTCCATACCCGCCAGCAAGGCATGCACACCTTGAAGGAGGTGGATATGATCGCTGCTAAATTGGACCTCCTTATGAAGAAAATTGATGGACAAGGCAATAGTGAAGTATGTGGCAATGCCTATGCCTTAGACTCTCACATCACTTGCGAAGTCTGTGGAAACATGGTCCATTTGGGAAATGACTACCGAAAAACCCGTGAGGATGCCCTATACCTAGCCAACAATGGAAACAACAATGGCTATCGTCCAAGAGGTCAAGGGTGGGGCCAACCACGCCCATTCTTTCAAGGAGGGTATAACAACAATTGCAACAATGGAAATCAACCCAACTTGAGAGAACTTGCCATTAGCCAGATGAATATCAATGATCCTCTATCAAAGAAGCTGTTGGCTAATGACAAGACCCTAGAAAGCATTAATGCCGAGATTGAAAGACTATCCTTAGCCTTCAAGAATCAATTGAGTTTCAACAAGATGTTGGAGACTCAGTTGGCTCAACTGGCAGCTGTTGTTCCTCCAATGGAGAATGGCAAGATGTCAGGACAACCCGAACCTCCCATGGAAAGTGCCAATATGATTTCTCTACAAGGAGGCAACTGGCTGAAGGACCCTGGAGGTCCTACAATCTCATGCTCAATTGGGGCACACCACTTTGACAAGGCCCTTTGTGACCTTGGAGCAAGTGTGACTGTGATGCCCAAGGTGGTTTTTGACGAGCTAAACTTCACGGAGCTTACTCCAACACCAATGCAGCTCCAACTGGCTAATTCCTCAATCTGTTATTCGGCGGGTATTGCCGAAGATGTCCTGGTGAAAATTTGGAACTGCTTTATACCCATGGATTTCATGGTGCTCGACATGGAGGTCGAGAAGGATACGCCGCTCATTCTTGGGCGCCCGTTCTTAAGCATCGTGAAGGCTCGCATAGATGTGGGAGCTGGAGAAATCCACTTCCATATCAATGGCAAGGAGGGGAAGTTTACCTTTCGTCCAAAGTTGGAGCAATGCTCCATGATCCGTATCAAGTATGGGCCAAATGTTAAAAACATTCAAGAGGTCGAAATCACACCTCCAAAGGTGGACCCGCTCATTTCATTCATGAGGAAATTGATCTATGTGGAAAACCTGACTTATCATCCACACCCAAGAAGATGGAAGAAGTCTGAGCCTCCCCAAAGGCCCAAGTCCACCAAGCCGCCAAAGAAGGTATGTCGGAAGAAGCAAGATAAGTCGTCCAAGCCCATCCCTCCGGGCCCGGATGTCAAGAAATGAAGAAGGAGGAATGTCCATCTCATCGGATGGTGGTGAGACATAGCCAATAGATTAAATTGGTAGTTATCTTTTTTCTTGTTTTTCTCTTTATTTGGATTTCCCCATTTAGTTTGATTCTCCCATTGTATATTTGATTTTCTTAGCAAGTTGAGAATCTTATATTCTCAATTATCATTTTTATTTCTTTATTTTTTACAAAAAAAAAATTGGATTTTGAAAAAGGAATTTTTATTTGGAAAACAATTTTTCTAAGCTGTAAAAGTGTTATTTCACCAACGGGCTTATTCCATAGCCGTTGGGGAGCCACCTGCCAAAAGGGAGAATAGGGGGCCCACCTATCAGGTCGGTCGACCCCCCTGCTCGGCCGACTAGCGGAAAGAGCCATTTTGGTTGGCTCTCTCTCTCTCTCTCTCCTCCAACGGCTACATTTAGTTCCCTAGTGACCGCTGGGGATTGCACTCTATAAATGGTGGTCGTGAGGAGCTCTTCTCTTCACACTTCACCTCATTTCATACATCCCCAAAGTCACTCTTCCTCAAATTGTTTTTCTTGCTCTTCATTAAAGCACTCTTGCTCAAAATCCAACTCAAAAAGATTTGCTTTTGATTGCATTTGCAATTTGCTCTCAAGTTCTTCAAGGCAAAATTCGCCGGAGTTTTGTTTTCACTAACGTCACCTTTTTTGAGTTTTCACCTTGTTGTGTTCTTGTTTGTTGTTACCATGAAAGGAATGAAAAGGTTGTTTTGAAAGAGGAAGGAGGTTGCAAGCTCAAGCCATAGTGGAGACTCAAGTGCACGCTCCTCTTTTGTTGCTACACCAAGTTCACAGAGGAGGAGTGTAGAAGAGGACACTCTCATGGGTGAGAGGAGCAACCCACACCAATTTGTTCATGACGACGACCTCGACATCCAAAGTGAAGTTGAAGATCAAGCACGCAAGCTCCATCAGGATTGTGGGTTTTCTCATACGAAAGCTTATGATCCGGATTTGATCTCCAAATAGGTATGAATTCTGAATTCTTTTCCATTTGCGTACACTAGGATGGGAAATTTTTGCTCACATAGAGGAGAAAGGTTCACACCTTCTCTCCATATAATTCCTTTGCACACTCAAGATAGGATTTGATGGTATTACTTTTAGATTATTTCAAAAAGAATACAACATCCTATGGAAAGAATTATGTGAAATCCTAGGCTTCCATAAATGTTGTTTGCTAGAATTAGACAATTTGCCTAAGTTTAACAAACAAAGTTTTTGTCAAGATTTAACTGGTGAGGTCAGATGTAGTGCACCTAGGAATAGCCACTTGCACAACCCCGCTTTACGCTTCATGCATAGATGGGTGGCTATGACTATGTTCCCTAGAGGAGATGTAAGGATAGTGCGTGATGATGAGCTGAAAGTTTTATTTGCCATGATTAAAAAGATAAATGTTGCTCCAGTTATTGCCATGATGACACAATGGTTAGACTAAATTCCAAGGGTACGGCCAATTGAATGCACTTCATTGATTACCCGTATTGCTACTAGTGTAGGATCACTTGAATATTATTCATTTGAATACATTGAAATTGAAAGAGAATTAATTGATGAAGAATATTTAGTGCAAGGACATACCATTAAGCATGATCAAGATGGCTCTTTGATATTTTATTATCTTGGATTTGTTAATGAAATTTAGTTATCTAACTTGGATTATAATTTGTACAAATGTCAGAAGCTAACCATTGACCTACTTCCCATCGAGGAAGCCAGAAGAAGTAATATCTCTGGCAGGGTAACTAGAAGCTGTACATGGAGAGCTGCCATGCCCCTGACAACCTCCACGGTCCATGAGTACGAAGAGGAAGAGAACCCAACAGGTGATGCACCCGGATGGACTCAACCTCCATCGTATGAGACCGAAGGTCCGTCTTGGTATGGATGGTCAGGTGCTACATGGGAGACACCCCTATCCACTTCAAGCTCTAGTAGCTTGCCTCCAACATCTATGAGAAGATGTCATTCCACTTCGGCTAAAAGTCATCGCGACTATAGCCAAGGAATGACGGACCTCTCTAGACATATGGAGGAGCTTGAAGTAAGGACGGGTGACATCTAAAACACTCTCCAAGAGCATGTCCAAAGTACCCAAGACTGGTAACAACACATGGATGCTCAATTCATCAACCTCAACTCCACGCTACAACAACAACAAGCCGATCTCGCGGCATACTTCTGTCATCAAGGGTTCAACCCTCATCACGGAGGTGAGTGAAGAAAAAGCTTGGGGGAGGACCCCCACTTGAGATAAATTGTATCAACCCCTTGCATATTTATTTTCCATCATCCACCTTGCATCTAAAAATATATATAGGATAGGTTTTACTTCCAAATAAAATAAAAGATGTGCGGTAAGAATGACTTGGAATTCACATAGATGAAATGATGAATAATTGCTCTGTTTTAAATTTCCTAAGTCCCTAGTTTACAACTTACTACTCTACAAAATATTGCTCTCATTGGCTAAAATTGATTTTGCCTTGATTTGGGAATTGTGGGTAGCAAAAGCTTAATCCATTCTAAGTTGTCGTGAGATATGATATAATGATAGGGCTGCTATTCCTAGTTTGATAATGAAACTTAGATTTCTAGAGAAATTCTAAAAGGATTTAAGTTATCCTCATTTGATTGGAAATACCCACCAAAGTCATATGATACATTACATTGATAGACCTTATGCAAATGCTATTTGCTTTCACATTGAGCTTTGTCAAACTAGTATATACCTATGTGAGATTTCTCTCATTACTTTTTGAATTCAAGACTTCACTTGCACATTTTTTACTTCTACACTAGAAGTAAGCAAATTTCCATCATACCACCATTCTACAATAAAAAGAGAAACTTCATATCATTCATGCTTAGTACTCTCTCCAAAATTCATTGCATAAAAAGGGAGTAGAAGACATGGCTACAAGAAAAAGAAAAATAAAATGCATGCTTACATCATAAGCATGAGAAAAAAGTAGCCATGTTTCATCCTACAAAATAAGAGAGTCCACTCAAAAAAAGAGTCATCTCAAGATCCACATCCACTCCATTCCATCACACATGCATAAGTCTTGAATCAAATTGTTTTGAATTGATTTATCCTAAGGCTTACTCCCTCCGGTGTACAAAAAATTGTCGTTTTGGACATGTTCTCGCATACCAAGAAAGCATTAAATAGATTTCTTTCTTTTACAATACAACTCTCCTTAGTGGTCCGAGTGGTCTTCTTCATGTTTTTCCAGCCAATCTGATGCAGGTTCGATTCCTAGGTACACGCTACCCCATTTTTTTACACCATTTTCCATGGCATGCAGTGTAAAACGACAATTTTTTGTGCACTCTTGGCTCTAGTGTACAACGACAATTTTTCGTACACCAGAGGGAGTACTCTTTTGATTTAGCAATATTATGTGTTGCAAATATGCCTACTATATTCCCTACCAAGCTCCACATACAAGACTTATGTAGAGGTAGGATGAATTTAGGCAAAATGCCTTGGTGAGGACATATTTGCACTGAAAAAAAAAGAGACTTGAGAGAGTCAAATTGAGATACTTAAAATCTAAATTGAACTCTTCAGCATTTGGGTGGAACATGATTTTTAGGGTATGAGTGCTCAATTTGTTGTTCTATCTTTCAACCACCCATGAATAGGAGATGGCATAAGCCCCATAATAACCTAAGATGGGTGAAGTACCGTGCCAATTTTTGTAACACTAGGTAGAGTATTTTGTTGTGCACATGATACTTTTAAAAAGTATAACATAGTAGCAACTCCTGATCATCAACCTAAAGTCTTGACTTTGCTCGGGACGAGCAAAGGATAAGCTTGGGGAAGTTTGTTGACGGTTGTTATACACTAATTTTACCCATCAATATAACTCAATTATGTGAAGGAATTGACATTTTTTGCACACATCACCTTTCTATTTAACCTATTTCCACTTGTCCTTGGAGAAAGTAGTGCATGCAGGGATTCTATGCAGAAATGAAGTGAAACAAGGGGATGGATCCTATAAAATATCATTCCAGCTAATCAAGCGACGACACGTGACACCACATGAATCAAATAGCCCATAAACAGAAGTATCTGAGGCCATCCAACGGTGTAGCACCAATATCAGTCAATTGGATCCACCTGTCAGTCATATGGAGAAAGCACACCGCAAGTACCAAGACCAGGTCGGTCGACCCCCCTAGTCGGTCGACTAGTCCTTGGCACCTTTCTCTGTCAAACTCCACGTGGTGACTTCTCCCGACTTGAAGTGGTCATGGGTGACTTACTCGTGCGCTTTTGGTAGCGGGAAAAGACCCTTCTCCAAGCTATAAATAGGACCCCTCCCCCCTCACTTGAACACACACCACTTGAGTATTCATCCTTTATATTCACTACTCTCCATAGGTTTAGAGGAGTATAGGATGTAGAGAGGAGAGTCTCTAGTTTATAGTCCAAGTAGGAGACGAGTAGTCTTCCCAATTGGGAAAGGTATGTCTCCCATATTCCTATTTGTATTTGTGACATTATTCATAATAAAGATGATATCTTTAGTCTTCATTTGTTCATATACTTGGATGAAGCATTTCTTGTTTGATTGTAGATTCCATGTATGTGGTAGGAATAGTATTTATGATTGCACTATACCATTCTCATTACATTATCATAAACACTATAAACATCCACTATAGTCTAATTAGCTATGATATGATTATGTTAACATGAATCACTTATGCTATCAATTAACATTGGTTCAATGATGATTTAGTTCATTGCCTTACGATGGCTTGTGCCTAGGCTCTTAAGGTAATTACTTAATATGCTAGCATGGTGCTAGGATAGAGAGTAGCGTTGAATGTCTTGTAGACCCACGGATTGAAGAGGTAGGCAGTAGGTGGTGACAGTCCTATCTGTCCTTTGTAATCCTCCACGTTCGGCTATGATAGCTCTTGGCGGGAGTCGCCTAGTGTTGCTAGGGGTAAACCCGTGGACGATGTGTTAATCCACTTAGCATGAGAATTTATAATTAACATGATCATTAGTAACTAACTTAGGCTATGTATATGTACATTAGAAGCATAGGAGGAGTCTCTACCTAACTCTTAACCTAGTTCCTCTATTATCTCATGTATCCACTTAGGATAGAATGCTCTTGTGTGTGTCATACTACCTCAATTATCCTTTAACCCATCATTGCTGGAACCCTACCTAGACCAACCTAAGTCTTTCCACTTGATGATTGTTTTACTTCCATCTATCCTTCTTTTTGGAAAATATAAATGACACCCTTTGGGAATACTCTTTAAAGGGAAAATGCTACATCGATAGTTTCCGTGCGCTTGCGGACACTCACTTGAGAATCAAAATCTACCAACAAGCATTTCTGGCACCATGTTATGAATGAATTATTAGTAGTGCTTAGGAAATATCAACATCGGGTTGGGTCGGGATGAAGCCCGTTTAATTACATATAATAATTAACATATTAACCATGATTAACCTAAGCATGATTAAACATATCACTTATCTAAACAAGAAAGAAATTAACCTAAACATATCAATTTATATAAACGTATCAATTTAACCTAAGCATGATTAACATATTAATTTATTGATTAAACATATCAATTTATCATAAGCATGATTAAATTAAGCATGATTAACAACCAAGATTAAACCTAGCTACTAAACAAAAAAATTAACCTAGAAGGGCGTCGGTCGGCAGTGGCTTGGGGAGGACAGCGGTGTCGGGGCGTCAACCGGCGGTGGCGCGGGCGGTCGGCGGTGCTGTGGTGTGGCGGCGGCAGCGTCGGGGACGAGAAGCGGTGGCATCGGGCTCGGGGAGGAGGCGACGGGGCTGTCGGCGTCGAGCGACGGCTTTCGGCAGCGGGAGTGAGGGAGGCGGCGGCGTCAGGAGCGAGTGATAGAGAGAGGAGAGTCGGGCCGGGTGGGCAGGGGTATATGCACTTTATTTGCGACGGCCTGATAAATTACGACGGCCTTAGGGTTGGTCGTCGCATTTAGGTAACTTACAACGGTTTTAGTGTTGGCCGTCGCAAGTTATCCTCAATTTGCGATGGCCACTGGGCCTGCCGTCGCAAATTAAACATCTATTTGCGACGGCCTCTTTTATTTGCGACGGCCCAGTGCCGGCCGTCGCAAGTTAGTCTATTTGCGACAGTCGACCGTCACAAATTTTTTTGCCGTTGCAAATGATCGTGTTTCTTATGATATAAGCATTTGCCTTTTTCGAAAAAAGTCAATAAGCATTTGAGCAGTGATGAGTACGTGTTTAGATCTATCACATGGAAAATATATTAGTGGAATTGCTTTTATATCTTACTATAATATTTTTAAATTCTTTTATACAAGGTTCGTTACAAGTCTGTAACGGACACATGTTTTCAGAAACTGTATATCTCACCCGTTTGTTTTTTTAAGACAGTAACAGAACAAGCATAATGTAACATACTCTTTCTATTTTTTAAAGTTCATCGCTTTACATTTTAAAAATGAACTACAAAGTGATAAATTTTTAAGGACGGAAAGAGTACTTTGGCAAACAGTCAAATAAAATGGAACTGGTTTGTCCCTCCTTGCACTTGTAGCCAGGATTTCGTCCCTCCTTGCACTTGTAGCCAGGATTAATGCCACTGTCTTCTTTAGTTTGGTCCCTTTTCAAAAGTTCTCTTGGCGGTCAGGATTAGCTAGTGGTGGAGGATGACACATGCCAGCATCATGTCACTCTAGCATGCATGGAGGTCTCAAGACCTTGATTTCGCAAATCAACTATAAATAAATTTGTATTGCATTTCTTCCTGATGACATGAAAGCACTGCATGCATTGTATGGAATCATTCGCAAGTTGGTGCGCTAGTTCGGGGAATTGATTTAAGAGACACTGGGCTTTGTTTTACGGGACAGGCCCAGTGCCAAATAAGGCAAGTTGCTTCGAACTCCTACACTGATCTCTTCATCCGCAGCAGCTTTTACTCCAGTGAGCATCATCATCTGCTGGCCATGAGCTGATTAATCTAAGCAATTGGGAGTCCAAAAGACCCGAGACATCATTTAGTGTTTTAAGTTGCGTGTTACAGCCAAACTTTGTAGCCGAGTCACAAGCCAACTCTGTAGGGAAGATGTCAGAGTACACTGGTGAGCTAATCAGCATGCAGAAAGTTCCACAGATCCTTTTCTTATTTCAGTTTATTTATTTATCATTGGAACGACACAATGCAAAACATCATTATAGAGATACTCCCTCTATCTCAAAAAGTTTATCGCTCTGTAGTTCAAAAATAAACTACAAAATGACAAACTTTTTGAGAGAGAGGATAGCAGTTAAGGTACAGAGAACCAAGCACTAGGTCCACTGGTCTAGTTTTTTAAGTATAAGCAGTGCACGAACATGACTGCAGTCCGCAGTGATCAATTGCTCCACTTCTCTTGCAGAAAACGAGGAAAAGAGCTCAACTTGCCCACATTGAGGAGGCCCAAAGAAAAAGGGGATGCATAATACAATATTATCCAACTAATGCATGCACATTAACTCACCAGACGAGATTAACATTTGGCGCGATTATTGGAGCCCTAAGCAAGCTACAGGAGCCAAGTATCTATGCAGATGATGAACTCAGCGAGGCAAAGGCAAAGCAGGACGCAGGAACTAGGGAAATTTAACTAAGGCAGGCATGCTGCCCCCCTTGTCCCAGGGTGGCCAATGGCTAGCAAGCCTAGTGCTCTATCCGTTCGGCCACAAGCTCCACGGTCCACGCCGGCAATAGCACAGGGCACATATCCTATCTCTATCTCACCACGGCGAGACCATGGGCTGGCGATGGCTTTGGTGGGGCTGAACAAGCAGATGGAGACGTGCACAGGCAGGAGTTACCGCTGAGACACGTCCGCCTGGGACTGGAAGCACAAGGATCCAAATTCAAAGCCAAAGGTTCCTATTCTGATCCTGACATCTCCAACCACACGAGGTGTCACCTAACTCTGCAATTTGCAACTGGAAAAACACCACCACCATGGCTTCCATCCTCTCTTCTTTTCACGCATGGGCGACAATGATCAATCTAGAGCTTGATGCACATGGCTGATCAGGTGAGCACTGATGCACCCACCATGCTTTGAGTGGCAAAGGGACACATTCCTCCCATTAATTTCTGTTCCCAGGTAAAACACCACAGTGGTCAGCGTGTCAAGGGTTGATAGTTGCAGCATGCTTCTTGAGAGGATCTCGCATTGTGCTGGTATGCATAAGCTGCTTTCTATCTCGACTGATCATGGCAGTTGGCACACTGATCCCTCTCTTTCGATGCTCGTATCATCCACTGTACACAGTTGTGGGCTGATGTGCCTGCAAGGTGCTGTTCCAGAATGGCACAACTTATCTTCTTGCCCCCAGGCACATGTCTAACAGGAGCCTAATAGATCCAGGCATAGAATCAGATTTGCTGGACTGTGTAGACAACTAGACATGTGTCGTGCAAGGTAGTACCTTTTCTTCTGCACTTGTTTCCATAATGGGATAACAGAGCTTCCCTTGATGACTCCACTCCTTTCTTTATTTTCCCAAGTACTATAACAAACTGTTTGTGTCAAAAAAATAGTACAAGAAACTCAGAAATGGCCACCAGCTGAAAGCATGCCAAAGTACTTGCTGTTCAATTGATCCCCCTGTTCTATCAACTGTAATTGAAGAGCACAAATTGATCCCCCTGTTCTGTCAGTTTCAGCCGTAGCTGAAGGTTGTTTCCTCTGTTACAACACTATTTAACACGAAATATGGTATACAGCTGGAAGTCCTTCATTACAAACCTGTCAACAAAAAGAGAACACATTATTACATTGTGTTGAGGTTTAAGAATCCATGGGTATCAAAAAAGTGACACAAAAACTGAGACTAAAAGCACAACAATGTTTGTACAGAAACAGTGGTGTGAAAAACTGTGGAGGCTTTGTTCCAGCCTTAAGTTAGCACGTTTCTTCTTGAATCAAACAGTAGTCAAGGCATAGTAAGATAAGTTATTGGATGAGGTGTTCAGCTCATCCCTGAACATAGTAGAAAAACTCAGCCATTCCTAAAATAAATAAATAAAAGCTGTTCCTGAAAGTATGAAACTGATCAGGAATGAGAATTTAATAGACGTTGTGCAATGTTCAAAGCAGACTGATGTGGGAAATGTGACATTCTGTCTCAAAGCTTAATAGGATTAATAGAATACGCATACCACCAAGGTATGCCTTCTTTTCCAGAAGCCCACCTGTAAAGAACTTTGAGGTTAAGCGTGTTTGGCCAGGAGCAATTTGTGAATGGTTGACAGACTGGGAAGTCTTCCAGGTTGCGCATGAGTGGGGACAAAATCCGCAGAAAAGACTAGTGTTGGTCTATGGAGATAGTCTGTGATCCTAGAGAGCTGCCAAAAGTAACGACCGCCAGACCCGTAGAGGCTGGGGTGTTACACAATAGTATCAGAGCCGACCCTTGCGGTTTCACGGGTGCGTACGGATCAGGGACGTGGGTACATACGCATGGCGCATGGGTGCTCTAGGAGGGACACGGTATGGTACATATGCCAGTACTAAACGTATGGACGTGGCCAAGAGGGACGTTCCTAGCTTGGGAGTTGACCGATAAAGACGTCGATCTTCTAAGATGGGTGGATTGTGACATCTTGTCTCAAAGCTTAATAGGATTGATAGAATACTCATACCACCAAGGTATACTTTCTTTTCCGGAAGCCTACCTGTAAAGAACTCTGAGGTTAAACGTGCTTGGCCCGGAGCAATTTGTTGATGGGTGACCGATCGGGAAGTCTTCCCAGTTGCGCATGAGTGAGGACAAAATGCGCAGAAAAGACTAGTGTTGATCTGTGGGGCTAGTCTGTGATCCTAGAGAGCTGCCAGAAGTAACGACCGTGAGGCCCGTAGAGGCTGGGGTGTTATAGGAAAAGAGCAAGATATGTGCAAAATATGTTTTATTCACTCACATGCAGTATTGAAATTGCAAAAGATAAAGAAAGAGAAATGGTAATATTTGACATCTGAACACATGGTAAAAAAATCATTTGGCTGCTTGCATCGCTTTAATGATGTAATATGAATTGAAAATGCAAAAAAAAAATGAAATGTAATGTTTGACACCTGAACTGCTGGTTCAACCACTATAAATATAGCATCCTGCCAGATCTGCTACTACTATATTACATAATGTACAGGGTCGTAAAGACCAACATTTTGTAACACCCACAATTTCAAAATAAAGAAAAATAGTTAGAGTGCTTTTGCTTGTGCGTTTTTGTGTGTTTATTTAAATTCAAACGAGTAGATTTCACAACAGATTTGAATTTGAAATCAAATGAAAAGGAAAAAGAAAAGAAAAAGAAAAATAAAAGTAAAAGCCTCCTCAGGCCAAAACCCCATTCGGGCCCAACTTCTCCCCTCTTCACCTCGGCCCAGCCCAGTCGCACCTGCCTATCTCCTCTCTCCCTACCGCATGGGCCCCACATATCATATTTCTCTTCCTCCCAGCAACCGCCACCTCCAACGGTCGGCCATCGCGCGCCGCGCGTGGCATCGCGCGCCCCCTTTGCCCCTTCCTCGCCTCACGCACGCCCCGGCAACCGCCGCACTCGCCCTCCTATAAATCCCTAGTCGCGCCCCTCGTTCCCCCTTTCCCTCATGCCGAAACCCTAACCGCCATGGCTGCCCTTGGCCAAGCTCGATGCCCCACGATTCCGCGTCGTCCCGGCCGTCTCTAACGAGCTAGAGAGCACCGTAGCGCCGCCCCGCCCCATTAGAACCCCTCCACTTCGAGTATTGGCGCCCGTATTGCCTCCTCAACAGCCGCCGTCGAGCTTCACCACCCCCCTCCGTCGTGGCCACCTCTCTGCTCCATTCCGGCGCCCGAAAATACTCTAGGTGAGCATCCCATGTCCCTCTCCTTCGATTTTGGTATAAAATCATAAGCTTTAGCGTTGTTTTGGTGTGCGCCGGTTATCACCGGCGAGGTCACCGCCGTGCGCTGCCCAGGGCTGCCGTGCGCCGCCTCCTGCGCCGGTCCTGGCGACGTGGCCACTTTGTGGCCCTTCGTTACGATCGAACGGCCAGGATTAAATCAACCGAAGGGGTATGGTCGCTGTCCACGGTAGACCATGGATTGAGCTCCTTTCCCTGGGTCCAAAGACCCATGAACTCGTTTCACCGGTTTTTGCATATGAAAATAAATATGAAAAGAAAAGGAAAATAAGCTTTACAATTAGGCCCCTGTACTTTTAGGTCAAATTACAAACAGGTCCCTGCTTTTATGAAATCCACACTAGGCTACTCGATAATTAGGGTTTTTGCTGTAGAATTGCTTTTAGACCCTCTACTTTAATTTAATTTGTGTATTAGCCTGTGATTAATAATAGAAATAATATTTAAGCCCATGAGGTATTATTTAATTGCAGATATAGTTTAAAATGTATTTAGTGAATAGAATATTTTTATAAATGATAAATAATTATAGAAAATGTAGAAAAATTAATTATAAATCTTTTTAGAGTATAATAAATTGTAGAGTGCAAATAAAATATATTTTGACCGTAGAAAAATTATTAAATATAGTTTTAGTTATAAACAAATACTAAAAAATGGAGAATAAATTTAGAAAAAGTAGGAAAATTATTTATAAAATCATTTAATCTGAAATAAAATTTATTAAGTGCATATAAAATATAATTTGAATATGGGAAATTCATTAAAAATGTTTTAGCTTACAAATAAATAATAAAAATAGAAAATAAATGGTAAATGCATTTCTTTGGCTATGAAAAATAATAAATCACTCATAACTCCAATTTAAATCATAATCATAACATATTTCAATCATAATATTTGTATTGCTTGTATGGAGTATTGTTTTTTATTGTCTTTATTTCTCTTTTGATGATAGTTTATATGCATTTGTGTCACAATCAAGAAGCTACATGAAATTGTGAAGATCAAGAGTTCATTGAAGAAGAATTGAACAGTGATATCAAAAGAGGCAAGTGCCCTTGACCATCTTGCACCTTTTTAAGGGTTTAGTTAGTTGCATGCTAATTAATATGAATCCTATGCTATGCCCTGTTGTTTTACCTTATTACCTTGTCGCTTGGGTTATGGAAAGGTGGTACTTGGGGATTACTTTACGCTTAGCCATGCATAATAGTTGGGTGGGAAAACATTGACCATATTTATTACTCATGACTTATTATTATGATTATGATTATGATGTTAGAAATGGATTGTAGTAAATAGGAATCTGGCGGGTTGGTTTGATTGGTATAGTGAAGTACGCACGAGACCCGGGAATCAGGGATTGAACCTTGCCGGATTCTAAGGACCGGTTTATGGAGTAGCCACTAAGCTATACAGTATCGCCACAAGACTGAGTATGGGGCAGCTTGGTCAATTAATTAGGCTTCTCCCGGCTTAGTGCTGGTAGTTGGACGGTGCGGGGAATTGGTTCAGCGTATATGCCTTGTGATCCGCATGGCTCAAGAGGGGGCTTCTCCTTGCGGAGGTAAAATGGACTCTAGGAGCCGGAGCGGTGAAACCTCAGAGGGCCGGTTACTAGTCGGGAGAACCTTTGTAAAGACCTTGTAGTGATCTCCTGGCCACACACCTATGAAAGTGTGTAACGTGGGTTGCGCACCACTGGCATCAGGGAGGTTTACTTAGTCCACCTGGCAACAGGGGATGAAATCACGGCTTGTGGGTAAAAGATACATTCTCTGCAGAGATTGGAAAACTGTCATGACAGCCGTGCTCACGGACAAGAGCAGCTTGGTGTCAAATTCATAATTAGTCAATGATTGAAATGGTGGATGGGATAATGCTTGGAATTGATGTTGACATTATTATAATTACTATTACTGTTATTATGGTTGGGATTGCTCACCTAGATGTAGGTTGCTAATGAAAGCTAAGGTTAGGTTTAGTGCTTAGTGCCTAAACCTCTATCAGCCTTCTCCGTTGATTTGGCCTTCATGTCATTTATTTCCCACACTTGCTGAATACCACGGGAGGGTACTCACACTTGCTTCGTTGTATTTGTTTTTTATGCTGCTCAGTGAAGTTAAGATCTAATGAGGACAGTGACAAGTGAAGATGGTGCATAGGTCGCGTTGCTGTCAGTCAATTTGCCTGTGGTTGCCCTAAAGTTTTTCCTCTTCCGCTGCTACTTCAAAACCCTTTTGAAGGTATAAATGTTGTTTGCATGCGATATAGAACTATGTATCACCTTTTGTCATACATGTATGGTAAAACTGATCCTGGCATACATGTATTTTGCAGCTGGTTTTATGGTTAATAAAACCGGGTGTGACAAAATGCTTTCTAATGGGGTAGCTTTTGATTAACAAAAATCTAGACCACTTTCCTAGTCCAACCTAGAATCTCGGGGCGAGATTCCGTTTAAGGGGGGTAGAATTGTAACACCCACAATATCAAAATTAAGAAAAATAGTTAGAGTGCTTTTGCTTGTGCGTTTTTGTGTGTTTATTTAAATTCAAACGAGTAGATTTCGCAATAGATTTGAATTTGAAATCAAATGAAAAGGAAAAAGAAAAGAAAAATAAAAGTAAAAGTAAAAGCCTCCTCAGGCCAAAACCCCATTCGGGCCCAACTTCTCCCCTCTTCACCTCGGCCCAGCCCAGTCGCACGAGCCTATCTCCTCTCTCCCTACCGCATGGGCCCCACATGTCATATTTCTCTTCCTCCCAACAACCGCCACCTCCACCGTCGGCCATCGTGCGCCGCGCGTGGCATCGCGTGCCCCCTTTGCCCCTTCCTCGCCTCACGCACGCCCCGGCAACCGCCGCACTCGCCCCCCTATAAATCCCTAGTCGCGCCCCTCGTTCCCCCTTTCCCTCATGCCGAAACCCTAACTGCCATGGCCACCCTTGGCCAAGCTCGATGCCCCACGATTCCGCATCGTCCCGGCCGTCTCTGACGAGCTAGAGAGCACCGTAGCACCGCCCCGCCCCATTAGAACCCCTCCACTTCGAGTATTGGCGCCCGTATTGCCTCCTCAACGGCCGCCGTCGAGCTTCACCGCCCCCCGCCGTCGCGGCTGCCTCTCTGCTCCATTCCAGCGCCCGAAAATACTCTAGGTGAGCATCCCATGTCCCTCTCCTTCAATTTTGGTATAAAATCATAAGCTTTAGCGTTGTTTTCGTGTCCGCCGGTTATAACCGGCGAGGTCACCGTCGTGCGCCCCCAGGGCCGCCGTGCACCGCCTCCTGCACCGGTCCTCGCGACGTGGCCACTTTGTGGCCCTTCGTTACGATCGGACGGCCAGGATTAAATCAACCGAAGGGGTATGGCCGCGGTCCACGGTAGACCATGGATCGAGCTCCTTTCCCCGGGTCCGCAGACCCATGAACTCGTTTCACCAGTTTTTGCATAGGAAAATAAATACGAAAAGAAAAGGAAAGTAAGCTTTACAATTAGGCCACTGTACTTTTAGGTCAAATTACAAACATGTCCCTTCTTTTATGAAATCCACCCTAGGCTACTCGATAATTAGGGTTTTTGCTGTAGAATTACTTTTAGACCCTGTACTTTAATTTAATTAGTGTATTAGTCTGTGATTAATAACAGAAAATAATATTTAAGCCCATGAGGTATTATTTAATTGGAGAATATAGTTTAAAATGTATTTAGTGAATAGAATATTTTTATAAATGATAGAATAATTATAGCAAATGTAGGAAAATTAATTATAAATCTTTTTAGACTATAATAAAATTGTAGAGTGCAAATAAAATATATTTTGACCATAAAAAATTTATTAAATATAGTTTTAGCTATAAATAAATACAAAAAATGGAGAATAAATTTAGAAAAAGTAGGAAAATTATTTATAAAATCATTTAATCTGAAATAAAATTTATTAAGTGCATATAAAATATAATTTGAATATGGGAAATTCATTAAAAATGTTTTTAGCTTACAAATAAATAATAAAAATAGAAAATAATTGGTAAATGCATTTCTTTGGCTATGAAAAATAATAAATCACTCATAACTCCAATTTAAATCGTAATCATAACATATTTCAATCATATTTGTATTGATTGTATGGTGTATTGTTTTTTATTGTCTTTATTTCTCTTTTGATGATAGTTTATATGCATTCGTGTCACAATCAAGAAGCTACATGAAGTTCTGAAGATCAAGAGTTCATTGAAGAAGAACTGAGCAGCGATATCAAAAGAGGCAAGTGCCCTTGACCATCTTGCACCTTTTTAAGGGTTTAGTTAGCTGCATGCTAATTAATATGAATCCTATGCTATGCCCTGTTGTTTTACCTTATTACCTTGTCGCTTGAGTTATGGAAAGGTGATACTTGGGGATTACTTTACGCTTAGCCATGCATAATAGTTGGGTGGGAAAACATTGACCATATTTATTACTCATGACTTATTATTATGATTATGATTATGATGTTGGAAATGGATTGTAGTAAATAGGAATCTGGAGGGTTGGTTTGATTGGTATGGTGCAGTACACACGAGACCCGAGAATCGGGGATTGAACCTTGCCGGATTCTAAGGACCGGTTTATGGAGTGGCCACTAAGTTATACAGTATCGCCACAAGACTGAGTATGGGGCAGCTTGGTAAATTAATTAGGCCTCTCCCGGCTTAGTGTTGGTAGTTGGACGGTGCGGGGAATTGGTTCAGCGTATCTGCCTTGTGATCCGCATAGATCAAGAGGGGGCTTCTCCTTGCGGAGGTAAAATGGACTCTAGGAGCCGGAGCGGTGAAACCTCAGAGGACCGGTTACTAGTCGGGAGGACCTTTGTAAAGACCTCGTAGTGATCTCCTGGCCACACACCTACGGAAGTGTGTAACGTGGGTTGCGCACCACTGGCATCAGGGAGGTTTACTTAGTCCACCTGGCAACAGGGGATGAAATCACGGCTTGTGGATAAAGGATACATTCTCTGTAGAGATTGGAAAACTATCATGACAGCCGTGCTCACGGACAAGAGCGGCTTGGTGTTGAATTCATAATTAGTCAATGGTTGAAATGGTGGATAGGATAATGCTTGGAATTGATGTTGACATTATTATAATTACTATTACTGTTATTACGGTTGGGATTGCTCACCTAGATTTAGGTTGCTAATGAAAGTTAAGGTTAAGTTTAATGCTTAGTGCTTAAACCACTATCAGCCTTCTCCGTTGATTTGGCCTTCATATCATTTATTTCCCACACTTGCTAAGTACCACGGGATGGTACTCACACTTGTCTCGTTGTATTTGTTTTTTATGCTGCCCAGTGAAGTGAAGATCTAATGATGACAATGACAAGTGAAGATGGCGCATAGGTCGCGTTGCTACCAGTCAATTTGCCTGTTGTTGGCCTAAGGTTTTTCCTCTTCCGCTGCTACTTCAAAACTCTTTTGAAGGTATAAATGTTATTTGCATGCGATATAGAACTATGTATCACCATTTGTCGTACATGTATGGTAAAAATGATCCTGGCATACATGTATTTTGCAGCTGGTTTTATGGTTAATAAAACCGAGTGTGACACATTTGCAATGCAGGCATTATAGAAATTAAATTGCAACTAGCTTGCAAGAAAATCATATTGGTCCAAAATGGTTCAAAGGTAAATAAGACTACAGTTTTCTATCAGCAAAAAATGGTCTATTTGCAGTAGTATTTATAAATGTTTCCACAAAAAGGCAGTTGCTTCTACAACCTTTCAAATCTCTCAAGGGTTCCCTAGCAGCCATCAACCGCTAAATCTGCTAACAGCCGAATTTCTGAAGCAGCTACAATCTAACAGGTAACTGGTAGACCATCTGATGCTACATAGAAGGTCCGAAACAAGTAAAATCACATTGATTTTGATCTTAACTCAAGATATCTGGTCATCCAATATCATCACTTTCCATGAGGGGACTTTTAGATGTGGGCCTCTTTATGCTTTTGCCAGAGCCTTTGGCCTTACCGAACTTCTTGATTGTCCTTTTTAGTGACATTGTACAGCTTTGCAGATTTTGCTGATCTCTTAAGTTCTTTGAAGACAGTACTACCTCATCAAAAGCCTTGTTCAGTACCTCTTTAGCAATTTTATAGAGTTCAGAGGATTTTGAGCCTTCTTTTGCACATTTCACTGCATCACAGCAGAGATCATTGAACCTTATTGTTGAAGCATCCTCACGGTATCCCCTGAGATCAGTGAAGTTATCCAAGATGGTCATGCTTTTTGCATGCTTTGTCCAGCGTTTCAAGATATAAGCCTTTGGAAGGGCACGTACTCCTTCGATAATGAAAATCCGAAGAGCATGCCTGCACAAGATACCACAGCTCTCGAACATGCAGCAGCTACAATTCACAGTATTTCGATCTGGGTTGAAAGAGACGGTATGTGTCTCCTCACCACCTTCATATGCTGTGACAAGATATTTGTTTATTATCTCGTCCTCGAGTCTCTTTGCATGATACCTAAAGGACTCAACAAATTGCTCCTGGAACATGCAAAATATTGTGCCGGTGAATACTGAACTACCTTGTTTTTCCAAAGGTGAAGCAGTTCTCAAAGCTGGCATTTGAAACATTGTCAAATAATCCGCCTGGACTTCAGTTTCAAATGAATTGGTAATAGCTTGTCCAAGTTGCCAGACAGCCACCGGCAACTGGGTCTTGCCTGAGAAGTATTTCTCAATAACCTTCTCGATGTTTCCACATGTTAGCGGAAGAAGGTTTCTAGGATTAAATGACTTCTTGGTGTACGCAGGGGCCCATTGTCGGTGAATACCATAGAGAGACTGTAAAAGCTCATTATTACTGAGCCCGTGCTTTGTGATGACTGAGTTCCAATCTGATTCAAATGATCCTTCTAGTCTGCACCCATAAATACACCTCTTCAGATCAGATATGAAAGGATCTCGTTCTGAAAACATACCATGTAGCTCCTCCTTGATGGCGTCTAAGATATGTTTCTCACAGAAAATATGGTGAGTATTAGTTAGCACCTTGGCAATAGCAGCTGTCATTTCATAGTTCAACTCTGTTAGAAGAGATATTGGAGGTCCCACAGACATTGCTTCAAGCCATTTTTCAAATAACCATACAAACGATGATTCCGACTCATCAACAAGTAGTGCACAGCCAAAAACAACAGGCTGCACGTGATGATTGACACCTGAGAATATGACGATAGGAATATTGTCCTTGTTTTTCCGGTATGCTGTCTCAAATCTAACGGCGTCACCAAAATGGTAGTAAGCCATCCTAGCTTTAGCATCAGCCCAGAATACATTGGCCGTGTTCCCATTCTTGTTCTGCTGCACTGCATAGAAAAATGTAGGGTCCTCATCCTGTGCCTTCTTAAGATATTCAAATAGACTTTGAGCATCCTCTGGCCCTAAATCGTTATACCGCATCTCTCTAGGATGCTGGGAAACTTGACCATTAAGTAGCAGATTACGTGTGTCAGCAAAGTTCTTTGCAATAACAAGTACCTCACCTTGTGAGCGAACACAGTGAACCCTGCTATCTGGTGCTGGGTTAAGCTCATGTGTATGCTCCAGAATGAGTTTGGAGACCATCCAAAGATCTTTATCCCTCCGAACTATCTCAAACAGTGCATCACAACCATTCCTGGAGGGGTCCAATGCATGCACTCTCTTGGTATCATCCCCATTGTTCTCTCGTCCAGAATGGTATCGGTGCCTTGAGCAGACAAGCTTCAGCATCTTGAGTGACTCGTCCTGCGACTTGCGGGACTGACGCACACGAGCTTCAAACCCAACACGGCTAGCATATGAGTAGTAGAATGTTTTGGCAGACTCGAGGGATTCAAACTCCATACCTATGTAAGGGTCAATCACAGCATCAGTCTCGATGGCGATGTAATGCACTCTGCTAGGCAGCCCGACCTCGTGGTTGTGCTCCTTAAGAAGCTTGGTAACAACCCACTTGTTATCACCTCTGCGGAGCACCTCGAGCATGGCATTGCAACCCTCCCTGATGGAGGCAGCCCGCTTCCTCGTCTTCTTCCCTGCAACTGCACGCTTCTCCTTGCTGAACCCTTCCCTTGAGCACACGAACCTCAACATGATAATCGACTCACTGCACTTGGACCTGCGCGACCGGGCGATGCGGACTGAGAACCCAACGCGGCCGGCGTAAGCAATGTAGAAAGTCTTGGCAGCCTCGCCGGAGTCGAACTCCATCCCCAGCTGGGGCTCGAGGCAGGATTCGGAGTCGGCAGGAAACAGCTCCTTGCAGACGGACTGCGACTGCGCCGCCGCCGCCGCCAGCAGCGGCTGAGACTGGTGCTCGACGACATGGACGCCGTGTAGCGGCACCTGGTCGACGTGGGGGCTCACGCCGAGAGAGGCCCAGAAGTTGATGCTGTCGTCCTCCAGCTCCGTCACCTGAGGCTCCATCATCACCTGCCCCGCCGCCGCCGGTGGAATCTCCCCCCGCAAAATTCCCTTCCCCTTGCTAGGAGAAGTTGCTATGGTGGTTGCCACGCTCAGCCGAATCCGATTGGGAATCCTCACAGAGATTCACTGGAGCGGATTTTAGCTTGTGCCCAGCCGTGCTTCCTGCTTCAGGCGACCCAGCTCAGGCTCCGGCGCCGGAAATCGGAAGCTCGTTCCGCAAGCCTGGCTGGTGGCGATGCAGAAGGATTTCGGAGTCCAGGGGTCTCCGGAGGACGGATTTCATTTCGTTTGGGTAATTACGTATCCATGCTGTGGTTACATTATTCAGACGACCGAAGCTAGATCTGCTTCGCCCACATAAAAGCATGTTTCCAAATTTATGTTTTTCCGCGAGCTAAGTATTTCCTCCAATTTTAATAAGGAATAATTGTGTTTTAAGCACTATTTTATAATCCAATTGTGATCTAGCTCCTGTTTTTCAAATTTTGTGTTTTAGCCACAAAATTTTTTTTGCTCAACCCGCCGTTAGCCACGAATTTCTGACTCCGCTAGGTCATTACGAATAAACCTGATTAAAAAAAGAATAAAATCGGAAGAAAAACGGATATTGACCAAAATATCCCCTAGCCCACCGTTTCATTCCCTGATTCCAGAAACTCGAAGTACCCACGGGCCGGCGGCGGCGAACCCCAGTGGGCCGCGGGCGGCGCTTCACGGCAGCCTTGGCGTGCAGCTCGTCGGCGCGGGGCGGCGCTTCAAGGCAGCCTTGGCGTGCGGCTCGTCGGCACGGCTCGTCAGCGCGAGGTGCACGTCATCGGGCGCGCAGAGCGCGGCGGCTCGCGCGCAGGCGAAGTGCGTCGTCGGGCACGCAGGCGCCGACAGAGGTCGGCGTGGCGGCATGTGCGCAGAGCCCGGCTTGGGGCGCGTTGACAGAGGCCGACTTCCTCAGTCCGACTTCCGCGGCAAGTGTTTCACGATCCCTCTTGGCAGGGATGGTAAACGTCCCTCTTGGCAAGGGTTCCTCTTCGCATATTCGTGGCTGCTCTTGGCAGAGATGGCTTGCCAGCCTCGATTGCAACTGATTGACTTGGGTTCACTGCATTTTATCCCAATTTGTGCGTGAGCGTTTACTGTGTACTAGGAAGAAAGGGAATTACAATATTTACCCTGTTCATAATACAATCTGATCCCTTAAAATGAGTATCAGTTTCAGTAAAGCATCAGTGATTTTGGTCAACAAATGGCTCCAGGAGTTGCTCGGTGCTGTTGCTTGTTACTGACTCAACTTCTACTAGTGCTCAAAAGTTGTAACAGAATCATAGTTATGGACCAGTCATAAAACTTATGTTTTCCAACTTAGGTTAAACAAATTCTTGTACCATACCATATAATTTTTGAACAGGGTATGTAAAAGACGAATGTGCTAGGAAGTAAACTGGTTTACATATTAAACTTTGTTCGCCAAAATGATTTTTGACATGATTTAAAAATTAACACAAAAAATGTGTTAATTTTTTATTTTTTTTAAAAAAAATCATGTTCAAATTTTTAAATTTGGCAAAAAATAATTGAATTTGTTTACATTATGTTGTTGCTGAATTTTTGAATCCTTTAGCTCAACATTATGGTACAAATACAATACAGATATGAAAACAATGGTAAAATCACAAAGGATATATTTGTCTATTCACCACAAAGTTAACACTGTTAGGAGCACTTAATGGAGTTGTGCTAATGTTGAGCTTGAGCTGAAAAAAACTTGTGGCTAAAACATAAAATTTGAAAAACGCTAGATCACAATTGACTTCTAAAATTATGGCTAAAACACAATTGCCCCTTTTAATAAACATATCATTTGGTACATCATTTTGCATTAAAAAAGTAATTAATTATATGAATTTTCATTTTAGTCCATACTACCTCTCGGATCAAAATATTTGACGTTGAGACATCATCTTCTAATTACTTTTTAGTTCATTTGTTTGTCCAAAACGTCAAATAAAAAAGAATGGAGGGAGTATTAAATAAGTTTGATGGGTAGTCTATTTACTCTCAGTTGGTTATCGTTGTTTGCCAAAACATTTTTTCCAAATTCAATTACATACTTGTCTTTTTCTTGCACTCATAATTTTTGTGTTAGCCGAATCATCTACACCATCGGCTCCTCAACAGTATTCGTAACGGACTCCTCTCCACATTCGAATTCGACCTCCACTTCCAGATTCTGCGTCAGCTCGCCAAAGACATCTCTCTAGCCGAGTCCTCCGCCACATCCTAAGATAGTGCATCACATCCTGTAACGGCGCTAGGATAGCGCATCACGTCTGCATGCTGCACATGCACATTGTACCCAAACTCTTGTATAATTATGTGTCCAATGATCAATACAATGTGTGGTGCTTCACGCCAGTCATCATTTCACATAGTACAGTCATCCATTGATCTCCACACTTTCGACAATGGATTTTAATCCAACCTTCTCACCCTCAAATAGATCCTCTTCTTCCTCCACAATCGGCGACAACTCTGATGGCCGTCCCTCTGTTCATCCCTCCGTCGCTGACATGATCCAGACGGTGAATATCAAGTCTCACGTTCCCGTGAACCTGGAGCTCGCCAATCCCAACTACTCTGATTGGCGTATGTCCTTCAACACTATGCTGGGGAAATTCAGCTTTGATGGCCATGTTGCTGCTTCTACTCCTCTCACGAACCGCGACGCCGACTAATTCAGAATTGACAACTGTATTGTCAATTGGATCTATTCTACGTGTTAGTCGGAGGTGTTATGCACTATTCAGCGTTCCAAGACAGATGTATATTCTCTGTGGGATGAACTGCACCAGCTATTCCATGACAACCAACTTCAGCGAGCAGTTTTCTACGAAGCCGAGTTCTGAAATCTCCAGCAAGGTGACATGTCGATCACCGCGTACTGCACCAAGCTGAAGGACTTGGCAGATTGTCTTCGTGATGTTGGGTAGCGTGTCTCTGAGTCGAGTCAGGTTCTCAATCTTCTGCGCGGCTTAAACTCCAAGTATCATCATGTCATATCCAGCATCACTTATAAGAACCTGCTTCATACGTTCCTCATTGCCCGTTCCCATCTGTTGATAGAAAAGCTATTTGATACACAGCGGGTGGACGTGACAGTTGCGCAAGCAATTGCGACCACAACCGACATGTCTCAAACTACTACAAACTCCACTGCACCAGACTCCAGCATGGGTGGTGGTGTATCAACTCACGGTCGCGGGCATGGCAGAGGGCGCTCCGACGGCAACGTTGTCTTCAACAACTCTGCACCACGCCAACCTTCATCGGCAAACTGGTGGCCTCCCTTCAACTCCTGGACCGGCATGGTACAGGCCTGGCCGATGTCGATCAGGCCTCCAACTGCCAACGTCCTTGGTCCTCGTCCAGTGAAAAATCCACAACAAGAGCTCTACGCTGGACAGGTGACTATGTTGCAGTTGCGACTCAACATGCACCGGGCATGTCTCAGCCTAATGTTTGGGATAACCACGCGCTGCTGACGGTTCTTCAAAGTGCTTCCACCGTGCCAACAAGCACTTAGGATTGGTTCGTTGATTTTGGGGCATCCTCCAACCTCGCTGGTACTACTACTGTCTTTCTAATACACGACCATTTCCACATTCAGCCTCAATCACCGTGGTAAATGGTGCACACCTCCCTGTCACACACACTGCCTCTTCGCACATACCAACGTCCTCCACAAATTTATCTATGCGCAATATTTTTCTTTCACCTGCTCTTGTTCACAACTTGATCTCTGTTCGCCAATTAACCCATAATAATGTTGTTTCTATTGAATTTGGTCCATTTGTATTTTCTATCAAGGATCTACGAACACGAATGGAGATTCTCCGGTGTGATAGCGACGGTGATCTTTACCCACTTTGGCTCCAGCCTACCACCGCTCTATATGCATCTGCTTCTTCCATCGACCTTTGGCACACCAGCGCTTGGGTCACCCTGGTAAGGGGCCTCTTCTTCAAGCACTACAGAACTTTTCTTTCACTTGTAATAAAGCATCCACACATTTGTGGGATGCATGTCAATTAGGGAAACACGTTCGCTTGCCTTTTAGTGTTTCCAACTCTATTTCATACTTTCTATTTCAGTTATTGCATGCCAATTTATGGACTTCACCTGTCTTGAGTTGCTCGGGTTGTCAATATTACTTGGTGCTTCTTGACAATTATTCTCATTATGTCTGGAGTTTTCCTCTGCATTGCAAGAGTGAGGTGATGCCTACTTTAATCTCTTTTTCATGCCTATGTTTATACTCGGTTTCGCATGCCTATTGTACCCATCCAGACAGACAACGGCCGCGAGTTTGACAGTCGCCCTCTTCGCTCGTTTCTGGCTGCTCATGGAATACATCTACGCCTCTCATGCCCATACACCTCACCACAAAATGGCAAAGCTGAATGAGTTCTCCGAACCCTGAACAACTCTATGAGAACTATGCTTCTGCATTTGCAAGCACCACCTCGCTTTTGGGCTGAAGCCCTTCGAGCAGCCACTTATCTGGTCAATAGGCTTCCATGTTGAGCCACTCACCAACTGACCCCATATCAAATTCTTTTTGGCACCCCACCTTCTTACACTCATCTTCGGGTTTTTGGATGCCTTTGCTTTCCAAACTTCAGCGCCGCTACTAAGAATAAGCTCAGTCCTTGCTCCACGCCATGCGTTTTTCTTGGTTACCCTGAAGACCACAAAGGCTATCTAAAAGTGCATCTAGGCATCCCCGTGGGTTTTGGATAATTGGTGATGATAATTAAGAGACTAATAAGTTAAGTTGATCTTAAGCACATGTGTGATAATTGAAAGGATACAAAATTCCTCAAAAAGGAAAATGTCGAAACGAACGTCAAAGGTTCAAGCGTAGAAATTAGGATTTCTATGGTGTTGAGTTTAGATGAGCCGTATCATGTGTGAGGGTGGTTGTATCATGTGCATTGAGATCATTCTAGAGGGCTCAAAGTGGTGGTTGAGAGAAAAACCTAAGTTAGAAGCCATAATGAGAGAAAACACTAGGAGGCCGGACTAGTTCGGGCCTCAGGCCAGACTAGTCTGGCCAGCCAGAATAGTCCGTTTTGGGTCGGATTAAACGTCTCTAGATAAATTCGGAATTGTCCATATGGGTACGGACTGGTCCGTTCTTCTTTTGGTGAGTGAGTATGGAGCTAAGTCCTGGGTGGCCGGACTTGTCCGCCAAAGTGGTCGGACTAGTCCGAACCCCCGATAGTAGTCCGTTTTGGGATGGACCAAAGCATTTTGGAAGAGTTTGGACTTGTCCATTGTGGCATGGACTAGTCCGTTTGTGACTTAGTGTGAGAAACCGAGCCAACCCTAGAAGGCCGAACTTGTCCACCCCAGTGGTCGGACTAGTCCGGGCATACCAAGTTTAGTCCATTTTGGGACGAACTAAACCATTCTGTCCGACTTTGTACTAGTCCTTTGTTGGTCGGACTAGTTCGTGTTTTTAGTGGCTGTTTGAAATTCAAACGTGGACGCGCACGTCATCTGTTTGTCGATCGATGACGTGAAATTGTTGGTGGTCCCAGAAGACCGAAATAGTCTGTGGCATAGGGCCGGACTAGTCTGGGGTTGCCCTGATGGCAACAGTTAGTTGTCGGGACCCCTATAAAAAGGCGACCCCGACCCCTATTTGATATCTCTCGAACCCTAGCGCCGCCACAACTGACCTAGAGCCATCCAAAGCCTTCTACTCGTCCTACTAGTCCTCTAAGACCAATCTTGAAGAGATTAGGGTTTGGGAAGGAGAGTGAAGGAAGATCATCGCGCTTTGGCTCTCGGTTTGATCTCTTGCACTTGTGTTGTGTTTTGTGGCTTGCGTGAGTTGAGCTTCAAGTGCTCTTTGCTGTATTGATTCTTGGGAGCCTCAACTTGTGAGCATACCCAATCAAACTTGGTGATTACCCTTTGATATAGTGGAAACCAAGTCGGCCATTGTGGTGGCTTGGTGAGAAGAGGGTCAAGTGAGACCCGGTCCTTGTGTGGACTTCTCAACGTGGATGTAGGCTTCTTCGTGGAGCTGAACCACGGGATAAATCTTGTCTCACATGTCCTTTTACATTTGGCAATCACTAAAAATGCTTTTAGGGTTCATATTGTTCTTCATAGTGATTCTTGTTGAAACTTGTAACCTAATTGCTTACACTTACCAATCTAAGTTGTACTAGGTTACTATACATTGCATACATCCTTAGTGAATTTAAATTCCGCAAATAACTTGTCGAAATCAAGTTTTTAGGTTTTCCCCCTATACTGAGCGAACTAGTCCGGCCCTACCCAGACAAGTCTGTCCTGAGTGATTTAATCTCGTTTGATTAAGCCATTTCAAATCTTTTTGCCTATTCACCCCCCTATAGGTTTCACTATCATTGTTTGGATACAAAATCTCGTTGTGTTATAAATTCTCGCCATGTTGTTTTTGATGAGCTTTCTTTCCTTTTGCGTCAACATTGGAAACAAACTCTACGTGCTCCTCGCCTCATGCCCATGCAACCGATGAGATAGCACCACGCATCTGCAACTGCACCAAAGCCTCCACACACAACAACCAAATCTTGGATCCGAATTTAACTCCCGCACCATTCTCACGATCTCCAAAAAACCTATCATCGTGACATACACCTCCACCCATTGAGCCCGACCACATTCATACACCAGGATCCACCTTGCACACCACGCATGTCACAAAGCCCACATCAACATCAGATCCGGTGCACTCCAATCTGCCACCATCTACATCGGATCAGCCACCGCATCTCAACCAACCCAATTTTGACACATCACCCAAACTACCTGAAACCTCTCCACAACGCCACTCAATGATTACACGATCAAAAGCCGGTGTTTTTTGACCCAATATCAGATATGCCATGGTCACCATGTCCTCCACGCACAACAAGCTCTCTCCCATCCCAAAGAGTGTTTGAACTGCTTTGAAAGACTCTAACTGATACTCTGCCATGCAAGAAGAATTTTGTGCCCTGCATGCCAACCGGACATGGTCCTTAGTACCTAGTCCCCCAAATGCTAATGTCATCTCCGAAAAATGGGTATTTGTCAAAGCGTACAAACGACACTTCCTCCGGTACTACTAAATTGTAGCCCGCAGAGGTTCTTGTATCGGTTTAGGCACGCGGAGATCTTAGACAAAATGATGACACAAACGATTTACGTGGTTTGGGCCGCCTGAGCATAATACCCTACTTCACGGGGTGTGTGTAGTTGTATTGAGGATTTCACTAGTGCTAGTATGTGTATCCGCTTAGATGTACATGTATCGTGCGGCGTAGTCCTTTTATAGTCTAAGGACTGATCGTTACAACACTTGTCTGACCCGACATGTGGTCCTGGCGTATTTAATAGCCTAATACACGGTCTACGAGTATTAAGAACATGCTTTAATGACAACGTTACCCCTATTAACAGCCTATTGATCGTGTGTCATCAATATAGCATCAATGACACGTAATCAAGTCTTTTAACTGTCGCTTGAATGTCTGTGATGTTGGTGATCCGCCAATATTCTTGTTGGTGTAAGGTTCGGAGGATCCACACGTGGCATCTCTGGAGCTTCCCCTCGCGGAGAGATAGGTCCGGAGCTGTTATACACGTGGCGGTACTGGAGCTTTCCTCTACGGGGGATTAGGTCCAGGGTCATTATACACGTGACAACCCCGGAGCTTCCCTATGTTAGGAGTTCAGCTCCGGTCTTACATTACATGTGGCAGTTCCGGAGCTACCCATATGAGGGAGGCGGGTCCAGTGTCGTGTGACATGTGGGGCCTGAGGAAGCCTTCAACTCTGACAGGTGGAACTCTCTTGCACTTCTTGCGGTATCCTGGGGTATCCGGTACGCAGGGTACCGGCAGTGGCCCACGGGCCCATCTCTCCTAGAAACCCTTTGGGTTAAATTATTCTACCGGAGGTGGAGCCATCCTCAATTCCCACACAACGACTTCAAAGGTCTTCTGATGTGCTGTTGGGGCGATGGTCCGGGGTTAAACCATCATCGCTTGGCTTGTTTTGAATGCGGATCTCACACAATTGAAAGTCACCGGTTCCCAATATAAAAATCGTATCGGTTCCGAGCGCCTTGTCAGGCGGCCGCCTTTGGGTTTCTTGCCATCCATCAAGACAATGGTTCGCCTGGGGTAATAACCTCGACCTCTTCGTCAGGGTGGCCCCGGGACCATTCGTCAATGACGGGGTAGACTTTTGAAAAGTGTCTTTGCTCTCGTTGCGGTTTCTATCCAAGCATCGCGGTGGCTTACTTAAGAAGGAAAGTATGCACGGTTTGAGGACTCTTTACGCTTTCAATCAAACTCGCGCTCAGAGCCTCCCAAACTTTGCCTAGCTTTCCTTTCCATTACCCCACTTTGTCGCGATGGAGTTAGGTCTTCCCAACAACCGCATCAAGGGCATGGACGATATGATGAAGGTTCGGACCTACATGGGGTGGTCCAGCGACTCCTTCAACCATCTAATTCGCGTCGGCAAGCTCCCCTTCAAGAAAGAGCGTTGTGGCAACATGGTGTTCTTCTCGGCGTACGCAATGGTGGGACTGATTCCACCTTCTTGAGCTTTATCTTGATGCTGCTGGACTTCTACGACCTCCAACTACATCACCTCGGTCCGCACTCCCTACTACTCGTGGCAACTTTCGCCCACTTCTGCGAGATGTGGGTGGGTGTGCCTCCCTATGTCGAATTGTTCTGAACTTTCTTCACAATCCACACCACCGGTAAGGGGGCTGAGCTGCTTGGCTTCTACTACTTCGTGAAGCGCAAGAACCGCCCCTTCAAGTACTTGAAGTCATTCCCCTCTGGCAAATGGGATGACTGGAAGAAACATTGGGTCATCATTGCAGTGGAGTAGCATGAGAGGTTGGAGCTGCCCCAAGGACTCCCCAACGTCAACACCGATGTGTGGAATGTGGTTCTGAAGCTGTCGGATGCATTTGACCCTGTCCTGACCAGGATCCGAGAATGTGTGGAGGGCGGAGTGACCCACATATGGTCTTCGGGAACTTCTTGGTGAACAGGTGGGCTCCGCTGAGGAGGAGAGAGAGATCCGCCTAGGCTTTCAACAATGTGATGGATACCGTCCAGATTGGAACCGGTCTGGACTCCAACTTGGATGACGAAGCCCTGAGGCTCCATCTCAAGAAATTTCAGCATGGGTTGATCAGCGATGACGCATTGACTCCGCTGGATGCTTTACTACCCTGAACATGACTCCAGAGATTAGTAGGGAGCTCCGGAGGAAGATGCCAGCACTAGACGACCTTGGTGAGGTGGAGAAGCGTAGGGTCTTCGGGGTTGTAATACCCGGAGCCTCCGAGGAGGTGACTGCCCCTGCTCCAAGCCAGAGGGTTGAAGACATCGACAAGGGCAAGGGCAAGGAGCTAGCCGAATCTTCCACCCGGAAGAGAAAACTAAAGCACGCTGATGGGAGGTTCGTCAGGCCTGCTCCATCTACAACTGCCCCTTCTCCTTGGCGAGGGAGATCTTCTGCGACTACACCTCCTCCGGTGCAAGCGTCTTCGAGAGGCGCCGGTTCTTTACAATTGACTTCGGTTCCGGCGCCAGCTACATGCTCCAAGTCCGATAGTCCTTCCCAGCCAAGGAAGACCTCAGCTGGGGCAACACCAACGATGATGGCAGGCTTCGGGCGACATTCCGGAGCTCCCTCTATGCCAACCAAGACAAGTTCCGGCTCTGAGCCTCCAACAAAGAGGTTTCACGCCGATTGGAGTGGTAGCTTCCCAAGGTAAGCTTTGCTTTTCCCCTTGATTTGTCACTCTTGTTTTTGTCATGTTTTAAATCTTCCAATTTTTTGACTGCAGGGCGTCAAAGTCAGGGTCTAAAGCTCCAGCCTCTGTCGCAACGGACGAAACAGTGTAGGCAGAAACTCCAGCTTCAACCCCCGTGCCTCCTCAAGTGGTGGTTGAGGTCACGGCAGCTCCGGCGCCAGCTGTCGTTGATCTGGATTCAGAGTCATCACCAAAGACTCCTGTGGTAGCACTAGACCACGGGGGATACATGTATGAAGATGCTCCCGTAGCGGCGTCACTAGCGACTGAAGCTCCGGCATAGGACGCGGCGGTGGTGGAAGCTCCGGCAACGGACCCAGAGGTAATTGAGGCTCCGGTCGCTATGCCAGAAGTTGCTGCTGAGCCGGTAGATGAATCGGTGGTGCCAGAAGCCCCGACCCTAGAGTCGGAAGTTGTTGATGCCCCGACAACCGAGTCGATGGTACTTGAAGTTCCGGCCCTTGAGTCGGAAGTTGTTGAAGCCCCAGTAGTTGAGTCGGAGGTAGCTGATGTATCAGCACCTGAGCCGGCGATGGAAATGGATTCGGGTGAAGCTCCAACAACCACCCAGGAAGTAACTCCTCCGGAGGTGCCCATGTCCGAGGCAGAACACCATGAAGAGGCGGAGGCAAGCTCTTCACCCACGGAGCCAGCTATTGAAGTTTCCGCGTCAAGACCTTTGGCGTCGGCTCCAGAGGTAGAAGTTCCCCCAGTGGGTTCTTCCTCTGCTATTGCCGAAGAGCTATCAGAGGGCGGCCCCAGTGATGTGGAAACTCAGGGAATCACGCTGGTGTCGTGGCACCCTATTTTGTTCTTGAAGACCCCTTGAAGCCAGCAGAGGTGACCCCAGCAGGTCTGGAGCCTATTCCCTTGGCACTGTACATAGACAATGCCTGCTCAAGCCTCCGACAAGTTCAACTCGCCTTCGATCACGAAAGTGAGGCCCTTGAAGAGGAGCGCCACACCTTGAGCCGTTGGCGCAACAGGCTCCACTTCGAGACCAAGCTTGCACAGACGAGGCTCGCTAATCATAAGGAGTGGGTGAAGAGGGAAACAGCCCGGATGTAATACTAGGGCAAACTGCTGGAGGAGAAGGAAGCCGCCATCGGGGCGCTTGACGCTAATTCTCGGGAGATCCTCGAACATGCCAAGGAAAGGAGTGATGCTGCTGACGAGCTTCACAAAAACCTCAAGGAATTAAACGAGTTTCTCCTGAAGCGTCGGGCAGACATTGATGCAAGAGAAGAGAAGCTCCCGGAACAGCAGGAGGATGTTTTGAAAAGGGAAGAAGAGCTCGACAAAATCCGGTTCTGGCTGAGCCAAATTTAGCAGATCACTCTAAGAAGTTTGATCTGTGGAGTAAGGAGGAGGAGGAAAAGTACTGGAAACTGGGGCAGGAGCTCTCGAAAAGAGAAGTTGATTTTGCCACCAGAGAAGGGAAAGCAAGTGGCAGGGAGAAGAATCTGGCAGAACGGTGGAACTGCATCCACCACCGGGAGACGGAGCTAGCTGACCGTGAAAAGAAAGTAGCTGAGAATATGCAGCAGCATGCCAAAGCCGTTGAGCGCCTCGCTCGGAAGAGTTTGGAGCTAGCGGTCACCCAAAGGTCACTCGAGGAGCTGCAGAGCTCGAGGGCAACTGAATCCCTGATGGTATGGGATTTTCTAGGATGTGCGGACAGAGCCCTTGTGCCTCTTGGTTTCAGTCCAGTACGTCTGGAGGACCCAGCGCAGGAGCTAGACCAGACACTGGTGGTGCTTGGCTCTGCTGGCAGCAAACTCGACATAATGGGTAATGTCATCGCTGATCAGCTGGAGACAGAGGGAAAATCTCTGGCCACAAATGTCATCGAGTATGTATTGGCGTGTTATAAAAGCCAATACCCCCAATTTTCTCTCAATACAGTCTTTGAAGGACTCATTGCCGAAGAGGAGGATGTCGCCAAGGCTAGTGTCCAAGAGACTACTGAGATGGTTGCTTCGTTTTTCCACAGGACTTAGATCCTCCAGTAGCTAGAACCTTTTCCCTTTGTCTTTTGTTGTAACCCTGATTTTGTAATCCAGTACTTTGAATGAATGAAATCCACTCTTTCTGCCATGAATTTCAATTTATCTTTGTCTTCAATAGATTGTGCTTTGTCTTGTTGGTCCCCTGGTATATGTGCACAATTCAATTGTGAACATGTACCAAAAGGTTTTGATAGTATGTTGATGAATTGAACGCTTCGAACTTATAGATTTTAGGTCCGAAGTATTTATCTCTGATACCCTTTGCCACGTCGACGGCGAGCCTCCTGGGGTTGTCGGAGCTTGATAGGTCCGACGTCACCCACTATCAACGCATAGAAAGTCGACGGCGGGCCCCCTGGGGTTGCTGGAGCTTGATAGGTCCAATAGCACTCACTATCAACGCGTAGAACATCGGCGGTGGGCCCCCTGGGGTTGTCGGAGCTTTGTAGATCCGACAACACCTTCCGTCAACATATAAAACTTCGACGGCGGGCCCCCTTGGAGGTTGTCGGAGCTTAGTACCTTTGGCGTCGTCCACCATCACTATGAGTTTTTGTTTTTCCTGCACATTGGAGACAAGAAAAAGAGTAAAATGCGCCCTCTTGTCTACAAATTGTTTGTGACTTATCATTCTTATTTTAGTTTTACATCAAAAGAAATTCAATATGATAACAAGCATATTGATGTAATCTTTCGAGATCTGCATGCTTTTTTAGTACTCACCCTACTGAGGCCTACCGAAATGTAGGTAGAGTGGCGTACTTAGGGTGCAGGACCAGGCTAAGTTGATAGCACACTTCGGACCTATGTTGGCTTGGCGTTCAGGCAAGTAGACTATGCAACAATGTTAAGATCCAAGAGACCATCAATATAACTTGTGACACATATGAATAACTTGGACTAAAACTTAAAAAGAATTGCACAACTTTATTATAGACAAGAAGGGTAAAAAAAGTAATAATTCAAAATACCGAGCCTTGTACAAAAATAAATGCACGAGGGGTCTGTTCTCACACAACAATGTCCTTAATTATAGGTCTACATTACAGGGGAGACAAGGACACACTTATGGTATAGGACCAGGCTATGTGTGTTATACATCTTGTACTAGCCCAGGATAGGTTGCTACACTTTTAGTGTTGTGACTGTATGAAGTGTTACTTGAACTTTCCGGACCCTCCCGGCGAGGTCCGCATGTTCTCCCGAGGACCTACCTGATTTTGTATATTGACTCTATAACATACATTATGTGTAATTACAGACTCACCTCCATGATTCTAAGTATAAAACTTATAGAGGTGCTCGATGTTCCAAGGATTAGGAAGCGGAGTCCCATCCTCAATTGCCAAGTGACCGCATCCGGGACGGGATACTTTGATCACTCGGAAGGGACCTTTCCAGCTGGGAGAGAGTTTGTTCATCCCTTCGTGAGTTAGTATTTTCCGCAGCATCAGATCGTCTTCCTCGAGCTGTCAGTTGCGCACGTGCCTTTGATGATAGCGTCGGAGGGCTTGGCGATAGCGTGCATTCCGAACAGCTGCTTGGCACCTTCCCTCGTCGACGAGGTCAAGGTCTTCATGCCGGAGCTGGTCTTGCACGGCTTCGTCAAATTTCCGGACCCGGAGCAACCCCATGGTGATCACAGGAGGAAGGACTGCTTTAGCTCCGTACACCAAGAAGAAGGGTGTCTCTCCAGTTGATCGGTTGGGTGTAGTCCTGCTTGCCCACAGTGCGGATGGAAGCTCTTCGATCCAGTTGGCTCCATGCTTTTTCAGGCGCTCATATGTGTGCATCTGAAGTCCCTTCAAAATTTCTGCATTTGCTCTCTCGGCTTGACCATTGCTTGTTGGGTGAGCTACTGATGCGTAGCTGACTTGAATGTCGATGTCTTTGCAATATTCTTGGAATGCAGCACTTGTAAATTGGGTTCCATTATCAATTATGACTTTGTTCAGAATTCCAAATCTGCATATTATGGACTTCAAGAACTTGATTGATGATTGTTTGTTGATTGTCACAATTGGGGTAGCTTCCGGCCACTTGGTGAACTTGTCGATGGCGACGTACAGGAACCTGTAACCTCCGACGGCTTTTGGGAATGGTCCCAAGATATCCATACCCCACACAGCAAATGGCCATGTAGGAGGTATCATTTGCAGTGATTGACCCGGTGTGTGAATTTGTTATGCGTGAAACTGGCACGCTTCACACTTTTTCACTAGCTCGACTGCATCCTGGAGTGTTGTAGGCCAGTAAAAGCCATGCCGGAAGGCTTTACTAACCAACGTGCAGGAGGATGCATGGTTCCCACACTCGCCACAATGGATTTCCACGAGGAGCTCACGACCTTCTTCCCTTGCAATGCATCGCATTAGGACGCCGTTGGCACCACGTCGGTAGAGATCCCCTTCTACCAGCGTGTATCTTTTAGCCAATCTGACGATCCTGTCAGTGGATACACCATCTTCAGGAAGGATGTTGTCCTTCAAGTAACTCCGGATCTTCGAGATCCATGCATCAGAACTAACTTGAGCTTTTGAGTCTTGCGTGTTGGGTTGCTCGGAGCTTCCGGCAACACCTACGACTCTTGGTGGACGCCATGGTAACAGGGCCACCGGGACTGCCAGCTTTGAGGTGCTGGTCTTGCCCCCTTCGCTCAGTTCGACAGACTGAGCTGTTGGTCTTGATAACCTCCGGACGAAGATTCTGTCAGGAGCCGGAGCTCTAGTTGAAGCCTTCGTCGAGAGTTCATCGGCTTTAGCGTTATGGAGACGCTGAACATGGTGGAGATCCAGGACTTTGAAGTCTTTCTGAAGCCTCTGGACTTCAAGGAGATAAGCGGCTAGTTAGGGGTTGTTGCAGCAGCATTCACCTTTGACTTGTTTTATGATGAGGTGCGAATCACCCTTCACCAACAACTGTTTGACACCGTAGGATAGTGCCACCTTGAGCCTGTAGATGAGAGCTTCATACTCCGTCATGTTGTTGGTTGCCTTGAAGTCAAGGTGAACCATATATTTGACCTTCTCCCCGGTCAGAGCGAGGAGAAGGATTCCAGCTCCGACACCCTGCTTATGCACAGAATCGTCAAAGTAGAGAGTCCAGTGAGGTTCAGTGAAGACCAGACCTTGGGTTCCGGCTTCTGCTCACTGAGGCCCCCAGGATTTGATGGAGAGGGAGTCCATTCCGCCACGAAGTCAGCCAAGGCTTGACTCTTGATTGCTTGTCGTGGCACAAATTCGAGCTCGAACTCAACCAACTCCGCTGCCCACTTTGCGATGTTTCCAGTTGAATTAGGGTTTATGCAATATGGCACGCAGTGGATAAGAAGTTACCACTGATATCTTGTGGGCTTGGAAGTAGTGACGAAGCTTCCTTGCGGCGATGAGAACTGCATAAAGCAGCTTATGGACCTCGATGTAGCGTGTCTTGGCATCATGGAGTACTTCACTGATAAAGTACACTGGGCGCTGAACTGTCCGGACTCTTCCGGAGGAGCTCGGAGTTTCCTCTCCATCGACGCGGACCCTCCTGGAGGGGTCTAAGCCTTCTTGTTGCGCTTCCCGGACCCTCCCTGAGGGGTCCAGAACTTCTTCTTGTTCGATCCGGACCTTGTTGTAAAGGTTCAAACCATCTTGGTGAGACAGGTGAACCCCCTCTGGCGAGAGAGGTTGATCCCCTAGCATTGTGCCTTGATGTTCCGTGTCTGGGGGCTGAGACCCAGACTCGCCTACAGGTAGCTCTGGACTCTCCCTCCTGGTCTTGATGTGGCTCTGGTCTCTCCACGACCAGGACCATGCTTACAACTTCCATAGTTGCATAAATGTAAAGCAGTAAAGGATCATCATGTTTCGGAGCTAGCAAGATTGTTAGGGTAGTGAGGAGCTGCTTCAGCTCTTGAAATGCCTTTTCTGCTTTTTTAGACCAATAGAATGGTCTGGTCTTCCTCAATAGCTTGAAGAAGGAAAGTGCATGCTCTGCCAATCTTGAAATGAATCTGTTGAGCGCAGCTAGACACCAAGTTAGCTTCTAGACGTCCTTGATGCGGGCTGGAGGTCGCGTGTCTTCTGTAGCCTTGATCTTCATCGGGTTTTCTTCAATTCCTTGGTGAGTTACCAAGAAACCAAGGAGTTTCCCAGGGCTAACCCAAAGACACACTTATCCGAGTTCAGCTTGGTGCGCGTGATGCGCAGCTTGTCGAAGACGGATTGTAAATTGTCAAGGAGTGACTCCTTGTTCTTGATCTTCACAACGATGTCATCGATGTACACCTCCACTAAGTCTCTATTTAGCTCTCCAAATGTTTTGTACATAGCTCGCACAAAGGTTGAAGCAACATTTTTAAGACCAAAGGGCATGGCAGTATAGCAATATAATCCATCTACTGTTATGAAAGCAGTATGCTCTTCATCTTCCTTATACATTTGTATCTAATGATATCTAGAATATGCATCTAAGAAACACAATAGCTCGCACCCGTAGGTTGAGTCCACTATCTGATCTATCCTAGGTAGTGGAAATCGATCTTTTGGACATGCCTTATTTAAGTCGGTGTAGTCGATACACATCCGAAGCTTCCCTCCGGCCTTGGGTACAATGACTGGGTTTGCCAACCATTTTGGATGAAAGACTTCCCAGATGAAACCAGCTTCGAGCAGCTTCTTGATCTCCTGTCGGATGAAGTTTTGCCACTCAATTGATTGCTTCTGGTGCTTCTCGTGTACAAGCCGTGCGTCAGGATAAATCTTCAGATTGTTCTCAATAACATCCCTAGGGATCCCAGGCATTTGTGGTGGTTGCCAGGAAAACACGTCAGCATTCGCCCAGAGGAAAGTGATGAGCATGAGTTCCTATTTGTTGTTCAGACCTCCCAATATACGGGTGGTCTGAGCAGCATCAGAACCGATTTGGACGACTTTGACGGGAACGTAGGTGTCGCCGCTTGGTTGCACACGTGGTGCAGAGGTCGATCCTCGATGACGATAGCTCGAGGGTTGAGCAGTGACCTCTTTTCCAGATGCCTCCTCCTGCATAGTTGCAAGTGCATGGAGCTCTTCCAGTGCAGTGATTCTTGTAGTACGGTCTCCGTGAATGCGGAGAACGCCAGAGGGTGTTGGCATCCTTAACACCAGGTAGCCATAATGAGTCGCAACCATGAACCTGTACAAGGTTGGCCTGCCCAAGATGGCGTTGAAGGGTAAGTTGATCTGCCTGACGTCGAAGACCAGCTTCTCGGTCCGGTTGTAGGATCGAAGAGCACGTAAAAAGCTACCAGAGGGGGGTGAATGATAGATTTAAAAATCTTACGCAGCGGAAACAATTAAACCCCAACCCCTTCGACAGAAAAAACGATATGTTAAAGAAATCATGTGTGAGACTAATCTAAACGTTTTTCATTGAGAAAAAGTGATCTATATCAGAGAGATTCAAGTCACGGAGAAAACACAAGAAGAATCACTCAATTCCGTCGAGAAAAACTCAAGTTATGATCGAAAGATCAAACAAAGGTCAATCTGACCTACCCGAGAAAAACAGTTTCTGGAATGCTGCAAAGAAACTCGTGTAGATCAAAAACCACAAATCCAATGACCATGAAATTTTGACATATGATATATAATCAGGTTGTGAAGACAACCCAAAAAGAATCACATCAATTGGATCTTTAAACTCGAGTTATGATAAAACCACCGACGAAAGGTAGTGTTGTCCAGAAACTCGACGAGTAAAACTTGTCTGGAACAAGTCGGATGAACAAGGCACAAAAGTTCCTTCAAACTACGAATTTTATTCAATAGAACACAAGAGAACAGCCCCAAAGTCGTGCACCACGAGCTCTAGGCTCCCTTGCTTATATAACCAGCTCGAAAGCCAACTCAACTCATATCAGAAACCTAATCCTACTCTTTTCACGAATCGTAACTTTCCATAACTGCTTAGGATTCTTCTATACGCAGATAGAAGCAATCTTAAGACTTCCAAACACCATAGGAACATATCCCACATTCCTAAACAACTCAAATTCGTGACCCACACGAAATCCTATCATAACCAACTCAAATCTTTCCATATTTGAGTCAAACCCGACTCAGCCATAGCCTAAGTCCATAACCTAGTCAGTTGGACCTTTCTAACCAACTCTTTACGTCCACATCTCTTCATCACGTCTCGAAACCATGTAGCCATGTCCATGCACTCCTTGCACACGTGCCAACATCTTCCAATGACGTCCACGATACCTTCACATGCATTGTTCTTGATTCAATAATGTTGCGCAACCTCCCGATCAACTCAACCACAATTCCTCTTGAATTTGGTTGTTGGGACCTCATCTCCTCCCTGAGACTAGTCCAATGGATCCCATCACCAGCCATGTCTTGAACTCAAGCAACACCTGCACATGAATAAACAAACAATCCATACGAGCCCAAGTCCTCGACTTGACTCAAGTTAGTTTCGAACACAACACCTTACGTGAGAACCTCACATAAGCATGTTGCAAAACCACAATAACACGATATCATCCATGTCAATCAAAAACGTACCAAAGACTTAGCAAATGAATACTAAGCAATCTTTCCAAAGATGTAAAGCAAGTACGAAACATTGCAAATGAAAAACAGAAGCATTGCGGTCATGTTCCGGATCTTGCCAGAGC
Organism: Tuctoria greenei; assembly: GCA_036927565.1. Lineage (NCBI taxonomy): Eukaryota > Viridiplantae > Streptophyta > Magnoliopsida > Poales > Poaceae > Tuctoria > Tuctoria greenei. The sequence goes on from JAYESD010000005.1 coordinate 194,250,287, forward strand.
AATCTGGACCTTGAGCCGGAGCTAACAAAAGCTAGTAGAACCTAGCGCCGGAACTTACCAAAACTAGTATAACCAATCTCCCGCTGGAGCTTACAAAACTAGCAGGACCTTAATAAAAAAGGTGTTTTGGTGATATTTAAAACTTTTATCCTCAAAGTAAGTGTATTCACTACAAGCCAATGTATTCAGCACACATAGGTATTACACCGGTACTTCTCCCAAGTTCTGAAAGTCACCGGGAGGGTGATCAATCCGAGAGCGCTAATGGCCCCCGGACCTACCCCAGAGAAAGGGCGTGAAGGATGAAGGACCGAGGCTCAGAGCTGGAGCTTGACGAAGGCTTCATAGCTTAAAAGGTTCAACCCCACTCTTCCGTCCACCAAGACATGGTAGAGTTGGACATTGCTGATGGTAGGTGACACCATCAACGACAATTGGCCAGCTCCGATCATGTTTTGGGGGCAGTCTGTAGCATCGAAGGTAATGGGAGTGTCCATCCACTTCCGATGAGGTTTTGCCCTGGCAGTCGAAGCTGCGGCAGCCATGTCCTGTCGCATTGTCTTGAGGACACAGCAAAAAGTAATGTCCCAGGAACCACCATAAATGGTGTTCAGGGTCTTCCGATGCTCATTGTCAGATATGTCAGAGTCATCATCGACTGTATTGTACACAACCTTTAGGACCTTCTTGGGGTCCTGGAAGCCTAGCCGGAGCTTCGTCGGCTTTCTGTTTTCCTTCCCGTTGACGTAAAAGAGCTTCTTCTCAGCACTTGTTGTAGCTCTCAACAAGGTTTTAGACCTCTCGACAGTCCTCTAGAATGTGCTTGTCCGTCTTATGGATAGGACACCACATTTTAGAGCTGCTGCTATCCTTTGACGAAGGACGAGGTCATTTTTCGAGGCGTGGCCCCCAACCACCCGGAGCTACAGCAGCCGGAGCAGTAGGTGCGCCGGCCGACAGCTTCTTCTTGCCGTTAGACTTATTCTTCCTGTTACCACCTTCGGAGGTGGTGGATTCAGCTTTGGAGGACTTTTTGTTAGCCTCTGGAGCTAGCTTTGAGTGCATTTCCTGACCCTGTGCGGCTCGGGCGCATTTATCAGCCAGGTTGAACAACTTTGTGACATGGTGACTTCTTTAGTCACCAGCTTCTCCAGCATTTTCTTGTCCCGGACGCCCTGTATGAATGCGATAATAACAGAAGCATTTGAGATAGAGGGGATGGTATCGCGTACATGAGAAAACCATTGGATAAAAGATTGCATCGATTCCCCTGTTGTTTGCTTCACAGCAAACAAGTCCAGTTCAGTGCTGGGCCGGGTGTAAGAACTCCTGAAGTTGGCACTGAACTTTTGACATAGTTCCGCCCAACTATTGATGGAGTCGGGTGGAAGACTCATGAACCAGGACCTAGCGGTCCCAATCAGAGCCACCGGGAAGTAGTTGGCTATTACGGCCTCGTTGCCTCCTGCTGCTAGTATAGCAGTGGAGTAGATTTGAAAGAATTCGGCGAGGTTGACAGTCCCGTTGAATTTCTCCGACAGATGAGGCCAAAACTTCTGTGGCCAACGGACCATGCGTAGGTGCATGGCCAAGGCAGAACAACCTCATCCTACTCCCACTAGAGCAGGGTTGTCCCGAGTCTCTCGCCTTTTGCGAGCACGCTCAGTATGGACACGGTCATCCTGTTGTCCGTTGCAGCGGTCAAGCTCAGACCGAAAATCGTATGTCGATAACCTCGACATAGTGTGGGTGCGACGCGCCCCAGAAGGCAGGGATGTCACATGTTGAGATACAACACGCCTTCGATGTTGTGACACGTGAGGACCAAGTCTTCCAGACAAGGTCCTACGTTGAGATAGTGCCTGCCCCGAAGGGGGAGGACTTTGATTGCTGATGGCATCGGTTGCGGCACCAACCAGATGCTGAACATCAGCGCGCCATTGCTCCATCGCACCCTGAGGTGCTCCGGGCGCTGATGGGCGCTCCAACAGAGTTCACGCAGCAATTAGCGCATTCTCAAGATTGTTGTTTGCCGATGTTGTGACTGACACAAGTACCCCATCCTGCTATTCAGCATTGTTCGCTGGAGCAGATGGTGGTGGTGGTGCGATGCCTATAGGGACAACAGTGCCTGCTAGTTGCTGCATGTTGGAAGTATTCTCTTTGACAGATTGCACAGCGTTGTTGCCGTTGGATGATCCTGCGGAAGAATTCACCATCTTGTGATCTCAGACGCCCCTACCTGGCGCGCCAAATGTCAAAGCGTACGAACGACACTTCCCCCGGTACTACTAAACTGTAGCCCGCGGAGGTTCTTGTATAGGTTTGGGCGCGCGGAGATCTTAGACAAGATGATGACATAGACAATTTACATGGTTCGGGCCGCCTGAGCGTAATACCCTACTCCACGGGGTGTGTGTAGTTGTATTGAGGATTTCAGTAGTGCTAGTATGTGTATCCGCTTAGATGTCCATGTACCGTGCGGCGCAGTCCTTTTATAGTCTAAGGACTTGCCGTTACAACACTTGCTTGACCCGACATGTGGTCCTGGCGTATTTAATAGCCTAATACACGGTCTATGAGTATGAAGTGTGATTAATAGTGTGATAACGTGCTTTAATAGCAGCGTTACCCCTATTAACAGACCATTGATCGGGTGTCATCAATATAGCATTAATGACATGTAATTAGGTCTTGTAATTGTCGCTTGAATGTCTGTGTTGTTGGTGATCCGCCAATATTCCTGTTGGTGTAAGGTCTGGAGGATCCACATGTGGCAGCTCTGGAGCTTCCCCTCGCGGAGAGATAGGTCCGGAGCTGTTATACACGTGGCGGCACTGGAGCTTCCCTTGACGGGGTGTTAGGTCCGTGGTCATTATACACGTGTCAACCCCAGAGCTTCTCTATGTTAGGAGTTCAGCTCCGGTCTTACATTACACGTGGCAGTCCCGGAGCTACTCATATGAGGGAGTCGGGTCCAGTGCCGTGTGACATGTGGGGCCTGAGGAAGCCTTCAACTCTGACAGGTGGAACTCTCCTGCATTTCTTGTGGTATCTTGGGGTAACCGGTACAACGGGTCTTTTGAACGCTATAAAGCCCGTTTGGTTGTGTGAGGGTCTCATCAAAAATCTGGTGTGGATTTCACGGAGACTTTTGCCCCTGTTATTAAACCAGCCACGGTCAAATCTGTTTTGACCATTGCTGCGACGAAGAATTGGCAAGTCAACCAATTAGATGTCTCAAATGCCTTTCTACACAACACTCTTCATGAGATTGCCTACTACAATCAACCTACGAGATTCATCGACAATGACATACCAGATGATGTTTGCTTACTGAGCAAGTCCTTATATGGCCTCAAACAAGCTCCACTGACTTGGTTCAGCAGGTTTGCAACTTTTGCTCAGACCATTGGATTTCAACCGACAAAATTTGACTCCTTTCTATTTGTCTATCATCAGAATGACACGGTGTCGTATCTGTTATTATATGTGGACGACATGATATTAACATCCTCCTTTGTTCTGCATCTACAGTCAACAATATCATCGCTACGGTCTGAATTTACTATCAAGGACCTTGGTCCTTTGAAGTCCTTTCTTGGTATTAATATCCACAGATCGTCTTCGGTCTTCTTTCTTAACCAAGCCAAGTATGCATAGGAGCTTCTTGAAAAGGTTGGAATGACAAATTGCAAACCTGTTACTAGACCGGTTGACACGAAAGCCAAAGTCTCCACAAATAGTGGTGCACCAGTCTCTAATGCTTTAGAGTATCGCCAGATTGCAGGAGCTTTGCAATACCTTACAATCACAAGACCAGATCTCTTGTATGTTGTCCAACAGGCTTGTTTGCATATGCACAATCCTTGTGACTGCCATCTCACTCTCATCAAGCAAATTCTGAGGTACGTACGTGGGACAACTCACTTGGGTCTTCATCTATTTGCCACTCCATCGACTACCATTACAACTTACACATAATTGGGCGGGTTGCCCTGACACAAGGTGGTCCACCTCTGGTTATTGTGTGTTCCTTGGAACATCTCTCATTTCATGGTGAAGCAAACGTCAATCAACGATTTCAAGATCCAGTGTTGAGACGGAGTACAGGGGTGTTGCTAATGCCGTCTCTGAATGCCTATGGCTCCAACAGTTGCTTCGCGAGTTACACTATACTCCTGAAAAGGCAACTATAGTCTATTGTGACAATATTTTGGCTGTATACATGGCATGCAATCCAGTTCACCACAAGCGCACAAAACATATATAAATTGACATCCACTTTGTACTTGAGAAGGTTGCTCTTGGGGATCTCCGCGTTCTTCATGTCCCAAGCCGTACACAATTTGTGGACATCATGACGAAAGGGTTACTCACAAGTTTGTTTGATAATTTTTGGACCAGTCTCTGCGTAGGCACGACTGTGACTGTGGTGGGTGTTAGCCGAATCATTTACACGATCAGCTCCTCAACAGTATTCGTAACGGACTCCTCTCCACGTTCGGCCTGCACTCCCAGATTCCGCGTCAGCTCGCAAACGGCATCTCTCTGTGGCCGAGTCCTCCGCCACATCCTAAGATAGTGCATCACATCTTGTAACGGCCCTAGGATAGTGCATCACATCTGCATGCTGCACATGCACGTTGTACCCAAACTCCTGTATAAATATGTGTCCAATGATCAATACAACGTGCGGTGCTTCACGCCAGTCATCATTTCACATTTTGCATAGTAAAACATGTTTTCATGTGTTTTAAATTGTACGCCTTGGTACGTGTGATGTCGATGCAATTCGCATATTTTTCATTTTATTGTTTTTGCTTTATATGTGTTGGCAACTAAAGAGGTGATACATGATACCGTAAAATTTTTCCATTATCGCGGTGTGTTGCTGGTTGAACAAGTTGGTATGTGTTGGCAACTAAAGAGGTGATACGTCATACCGTAAAATTTTTCCATTATCGCGGTGTGTTGCTGGTTGAACAAGTTGGTATGCGCACTACCTATGTGCATGGTTGCGTGTTGTCATTCTTCATTGGACCATTATATGCGAAGGTAATAGATGATCCGTCTGATGGTCGGGCAGCTCATTTGTCGGACGGATGCTCCACTCAACCACCGTACGTTCCATCCATTGGAGGCTTAAGCACAAAAAACATTTTGCACTTGATCCCGTGCCGTATGAACCACCCTGTGGATGGGTACCCTATTTTGTAGAAATAAAATAATAATTTTTTTTGAAAAAAAAAATCATCTACAACATGCACAAATATTGATCTGCTCTTTCTTCTTCTTGTCCCTGGTTGGTATTCTTGACAGAAAAAAAAATGATGAGGATGCAAAGTGAGGATATGCAAAGTTGTAGCCAGTTAGCGCATAATCTAGATAGGTCATTCAAAGCACCACGTTTGTGGCACTATTTTACGACGTATGGGTGATCACCACTTTACTTAAGCTCTGAACGGTGAAACAAGCTCCTGGATGATAGGTGTTGCGAATATCAAAAGTTATTTTGTTTTTATTAACATTTGCTTCAAACAATCAAAATCAAAATACATTTATAGTCATTGGTCGCTTAGGGACCTAGAAAGTAGTGATTTAGGAAGGAATCTAGTTGTATAATACTCCCTCTAGTACGTAATAGTTGTCGTTCCGACACTTAGAACTAGTTTATTTTTAGCTTACTTTATTTATCTGAAACGACAAATATAAAAGAACAGAGGGTAGTAATTTATTTAATTTGCATTAAAAAATGAATTTTATGATTTAGTTGATATAAATTTAGTTGTCTATCAACTCTATAACGAGAGTACCATAACCATTGGGGTCTAAGACCGTCCCTGGAAAGATTGTTGGATAATGTAAATTTAGATTAAATACTGTAGAAGTAGAAGGAGAATAGTGTATAGAATAATAAGTGCGGATAGCCTAAGGACTAAGTTATCCGCATCAGCGTACTCTAAAGTGTACTCTATACACTATTCTCCTTCTACTGTTACAGTACGTACTCAAAATTACACTGCGAAAACAATGTATCCAGTATGCTTTACAGTGTGCCACTGAGATGGTCTAAGGGTGTCTAAGGGTAATAACATAACTGTTAAGGTAAAGATGTCTCTTGCCAATACATGTACTCTGACATCATTCTTATCTTTCCTCCGACTTCCTAGGATCTTTTGTATTTAGGAACTCCGAGGTGAGTATTTAAAAGTCCGTCCTTTTCAAAAAAAAAGTATTTAAAAGTCCGGTAAAATCAGGTTATTGTTTTCTAAAATCCGTTAAGAGTAAATTGTTTGTAACAAACATGTGAGGACAAGGACTGAGCACGATCGACGGTGGAAGTGCGGATGGTGTTTTTTTTCCATGGTGGGTGTCGGCATCAGGGTTCATGGCCGGTTGGTCTGGATGCGTTTGATTACTTTAAGTTTCAGACAATGGCTGTGGTTGATGCAAGCGATTAAGTCCAGTTCTTGAAAGCAAGTGAATTTACAGAGTTAGATGGATCCAGTGGCCATGGATGCTAGCTTCGTGCTTCTACGTGTCGAGCTCGAGGGGATCGGGGCACGGCGAGCCGGGCTTCTTGGCCGCCGGCTTCCTCCGGAACGGCCGGCACGCCTTGACGCTGAGGTCGACGGCCGCGGCGAGCGCGACGAACATGGCGGCGTCCTCCATGCACGTAACGTGCCGCGTGGCGAGCTGCACGAGCGGCCGACTGCTCTGCGCCTCCCCCTGCACCCTGCAGCTCATCACGAACCCGCCGCCGGCGCACCCGGCGCCCAGCATCGCCGCACAGTGCTCCGCTTCGACGCCGGCGTCCGGCGTCGGCGCCGGCCTGCCCATGTCGATGAAGAACTCCCCGCCCCTGTTGCTTCTCAGGTGCGCCTCCGACACCAGCACACAGTCGTCCTGGCGTTCCGGGAGCAGGTGCAGCCGCAGGCGCACCGTGTCCTTGCTGCTCGCCGGCGCCGACGCCGCCGCCTCCCGCCAAGCCTCCAGCCGGCCCCACGGCTGCCAGCTCTCCGACGACCCCGTCGTGTCCGCGCGCACGATGAGCCACGCGCCCGGGTTGGACCGCGCCACCCTGTCGCAGCCCGGCGCCGGCACGAACGGCGTGGCCATGAACGCCGCCGCGACGGCCGATCCTGACAGGTTGTGGATCACCACCTTCCAGCCTTTCCTGACCTCCCTCCTCATCTCGATGCCCTTCTCCTCGCTGCCGGAGCTCGACCAGTACTGCCCACCCAACGGATCCGTCTGCGACGGCCTGTAAACACAAACATATCACACATTAAAAATGTCTATTTTCTACCTGGAATTTAGTTCACAGTAATCACGATCAATCAAGATGAAGCGGTTACCGTCTGTCACTGATGAACTTGCAGCTGAAAATGGGCTGCCTGGTGCTGCCATGAAGCTGAACAACCTGCGGGTTCAGCGCAATCTCGTCGTCAAACTGGAAAACGAACCGGGGGTCAGCCTCCAGCTTCACTCTCAGGTGAAGCTCCGGCCTCGGCTCCCCTTTACCAATGCCGGTCCAGCCATGGTGAAGCAGCACAGGCTTCCCCTCGCGCCACTCCGACACGACGTCCACCCTGAACACCCCGACCAGCCGCTTCCCTCCGGCGATGCCGCAGTGCCCACCTCGCCGGCCCAGGTACACCGCCACGTCGAGGCATGACCGAGGCGCACGGAAGCAAGCCGGCGCCGCCAGCGCCTTGAGGTCCGACTCGTCGAGGGAGAAGACCGCCGCACTGGTGAAGGGGTCAAGGTTGAACACTGAAGAATGAAGCAGGGGCACAGGAGCTGTCTGGACAGGGAACCCGCCGAGCCGGATTTCACAGTGGCAGAGCCGGGCCGCCTTTTGAGCGTTGCCGCCGGGGAGCTTCAGACCAAGCTGGCCGACTGAGAGTCTCACGAATGGCTGGGGATCCATGGTGGTTTAGTTAGTCGCTAGGATCTAGCTCCCCACATTTTTGTCTGAAAATCGGGCATGCCCAAACTGTCAGATTATTATTATCAGGGTATAATTTCAGGAAAGCAAAAACTGCATATATGATTAAATAAAATTATGGTAGCACTTGGTGCAATGCAACTGATTCTTCAACAATGCCATGTAATGATGGTGTTGATCAGGCTGCCATGAAACTTTGTAAGACTGTCCCAGAGCCTAATAAGTTCAGGTTGCTAAAAATGTGCATCTTTTGTTTTTGTAAATATAGATCAACCATAGGTAATTAGGCATATTCTAAGATCCATTGGAGGCAAGCAAAGTACTCCCTCCATTTTAAGCCTTGTTTGACACAGTTGAAACTTGTTATAAAAGCAGCTTGTTTGAAAAGTTGGTGGAAAGCAGTTTCTGTCTATGTCTTGCTTTTAGTTCATTCTGAGAAGCAGCTGAACTAATAAGTTATTACAGAAGCTTCTTGTTTAGCACACCCTCAACTTATTTTTATAAAGAAGCTACAACAGAAACTGTGTCAAACAGGACCTTAGAAGGTTGTCGCTTTGTAGGACTGAGGGAGTACCCAATTAAGTATATCTAACAATCTACCTACTCCAGGTCAGGTGTTTAGCCTAGCAAGGTTTAGTATCAGACTGAACCTGTAACATCCATAATTCTTGTACAAAAATTTGCTCAAACCTTGATCATTGTAGCATGCATTTTTATGTGAATTTTTGGTGTTAAAACGAGTAGCAAACGATTCAAATTGAATTTGAATTCAAAATCAAAAGAAATGAATAGAAAAGAAAAAGGAGAAGGAATTAAAACCCCTTTGGGCCGAATTCCCTCCCCCTGGCCCAATTCCCTCCCTCCCCCGCCAGCCCACGGCGCCCTCCCCTCCCTTCTCTCTCTCTGCACCCCGGGCCCGCCTGTCATCCCTCCCAGGGGGGCAACCGCCACCTCCCTCTCCCGCGCCCGCGCAACCGTCGCGCCGCGCCCTCCCCGCGCCCACGTTCCCCCCCCCCCCCCGAATCCACTCTTCCCCAGCGGTTTTCGCACGCGCATCACTACCGCACCCCCCCTCTGCGCTTAAGAGGAACCGGCGCCTTCATTTTTTCCCTACCCCGAGCTTTCTCCAACCCTAGCCGTCATCGCCGGTGAGACCCCTCGGCACTCGCGTTCCCCGTCGCCGTAGCCCCCTCCTCCCCATTTTTCCTTGCCTAACGTGATCACCGCCTCACCAGGGACACGCCGGACGTGTTTGCTCGGGTGAACCACCACTGCAACGCCGGATCGCCTAACTCCGATGAGCACCGCCGCCATTTCTCGTCGCCGACCCCTCTCCGACCGAATTCAAGCCTAGCTACTCCCCGTGGTGAGTTCCCTAGCCTCCCCTCTTTCGTTATGTGCATTTGGCGCATGAGATAGGCGTAGCTTTGGCCATTTCGGCCGGCGCCGGCGAGGTCAGCCGCCGCGGGTGCTCTGCGCCGCCGCGCGCGCGTGGATCGTCGTCGCCGGAGCGACGTGGCCCAATCTGGGCCATCGGTAGAGCCCCAACGGCCACGATTAAAACCCCATACCGATTCGGCATAATAAAATCCGAGCCATCCATTTGAGATCCAACGGCCCAAGTTTAAATCGCCTTTCCCGCCTGCGCATTTGCACCTAGACCCCTGAAAACTTCGTTGCTACCCCCGGAGCTTCTCCGTAATTTGAGTCTAGCCCCCAGAATTCGCAGACTAGCCCCTGGAACCCTAAAAATTGGTTTTAATCATTTAATTAAGCATTCTAACCCCTGTAATTTGGTAGAATAGTATATTTAGGCCCTGTACAGTGTAGAAAACTATTTAATTAACCCCTGGACTTTTATTTAATTGCTGAATAGGGTTTTTAATTGTATTTAAGGTGTAGAAATTAGATAAAAATGGTAAATAAGTGTAGGGATGTTAGGAAAAATTGTTATAAACTATTTTATGCTGTGAATTAATTGTAGAATTCATATAAAATATATTTGGTCCCTGGATTAATTATTATAAATGTTTTAAAATACATTTTGCTATAGAAAATTCAATAAAAATGGTTTTAGGCTATGATAAAATCACAAAATTGTAGGAAAAATATAAATTGCATACTTTGGCCATGTTAAGTGATAAACACCTCGTAGGGACGCATTAGTGTAGGAATTTGTGCTTATGTGTATGTGTGAATGCATTGTTTCGCGTGCCTTTACTTATTTAGCTTTATTCTATTCTTGCCATTGCTTGGGAATATATCTAGAGTCGTTCTACGACCCTAACCTCAACTTCCAAGACCAAGACTTCGTAAATTCTCAAGTCTCCAACGAAGGCAAGTGCCCTTGACCATCTTGTGCCTATTTTAGGAATTTAACTAGTTGCATGCTAATTAATTTGATGTCCTACTTCATGTTTTACATGCCCTGTTCCTTACTATTCCTTGCTACCTGAAATGGGTTGGGAAGTAGATAGGCTTTATTTATGCTTAGCCATGCTTAGATGTTGGGATTGGGATTACATACCAATGTTCTATGCTAAACTTTATGATTACTTTAATTTGGTGATGAATTTACATAATGTTAGTGGATAGGAATCTGGTGGTTAGTTAGTTTTGGTATGGTGCATGTTGCACGAGACCCGGGATTGGGGTTTGTTACCACCGGATTCTAAGGACCGATTTATGGAGGAAGCCACTAAGCTTTATAGTACCACCACGAGACTGAGATGGGGCAGCTTGGTCAATTAATTAGGTTCCTCCCGATGAACTGCTAGTGGTTGGATGGTGCGGGGAATGAGTCGGGTGATCCGCTCTTGGAACCGCAAGGCTCAAGAGGGGACTCTGGGGCGGAGGGTTACTCCGAGGATCTCCAGTGGTGGAAACCTTAGAGGGCTAGCACTAATCGGGAGTACCTTTGTAAAGACCATGTAGTGATCTCCTGGCCTCACACCAAAGGAAGTGTGCAATGTGGTTAGCTACCATGGGCAATCAGGGAGGTTCACTTAGTCCACCTGGCAACAGGGGATGAAATCACTGCTTGTGGGGAAAGGGTACACTCTCTGCAGAGATTTGGTAAAACTGTCATGACAGCCGTGCTCACGGACAAGAGCGGCTTGGGGCCAGTTCATAATTAGTCTATGGTTGGAAAATGATGATTCATTATGATTCAAGTACTTTCATTATCATTAATCATGTGTGGATTATTTAATGAATTATGATAGTGATAATTGGAAGCTAAGGATAGGTTCTAAGCATAGTGCTAAGCCATAATTGGCCTTTCCTTGCTCTAGCCAATCATGTCATTCTCTTCCCGCACTTGCTGAGTACTCTATGTACTCAAGCGTTTAATTCTCCCTTTAGAGTATGAAGAAGAAGAAGCTGCACCGGAGGACTTCTACGTCAACCCGGAGGACTTGGTCTAGGCTGGCGACCTTGCGCGCAACGGCTGCCTGTGCAGATGAAGCCCGCTTTCCTATCTTGCTTTCTGTAGTGTTGAACTGTTTAGTGATGTAAATATTTGTGGTGTGTATTTGTAGACCTTCGGGTCGTTGTGTAAGACTATTTATGTAATCGAACATGGCAATGTAATGGTATTTCACTTCCGTCAACACATGTACGATTCAACTGATCCTGGCGTACATGTGATTAGCGTCTGTTCATCTTTACGATGACCGGGCGTGACAGAACCCAAATCATAGCTACCCAGATTTTGGGCTTACCCTTTTTTTTTCAGTCTAACCTTAAAGAACCTCAACAGAAGGAAGATTATTACAAGAAAGATGAATGTGGAACGTTCAGCATATATTCCCTTTTGAAAACCACTATTTGAAGCACTACAGAAAAGCCATCACTTAAACAGAGCAACAAAAATCAGAAGGCATCAGGTGCTTTGCAATGATGGCATCGAGCTTATAGCAATGCCATTAGCAAGCCAGCTCGGTGCAAATCTTAGTAATCACTGAGCCACACGCAGGGTTATCTGGATCTTGAGCTGCACTTGCAAAGAGAACCCACGAACAGCATCAATGGCGATTAAGCTACTAATCTAGTTGTCCCTGAAAGTGCGGCCACGCCAGAGCTTGTGAGGTAGCCCAAGCTCAGCGTCCTTCCATTTCTTTATCTGATAAGCAAAGCTTCCTCAGAGAGAGGCATCAGAAGTATGCTTTCTGAACCTGAACAATTGAGCGTGCGAGGCGGAGATACCAAACCTTTGCCCGGCCCCGCACCATCTCCTCCCGCGCCTGGCAACGTCGCCGCCGCCACTCACCGGCGTGCACATAAGGCAGCCGGCACGGCACGGCACGACACGACAGTCTGTCGCCACGCTAAATTGCCCCTCCCTGTGCTTGGCTCGTCTCTCCTCCGGGCCCCCTGATGCTGGCATGCTGCCGGTTACCGGCGTCGTAGCTACCCATGTCGAACCACGATGAGCCTCGAGTTCACGGCGGCCGCCGTGAGCAGCGGCCGCAGTACCATCAAGCCCGGTACGGTCACAGGGCGCACCGGTCGGGCGCGCTTCAGTGGTGTGTGGCGGTGGTGTTCACGGTGGTGGCCGTGGCGGTGCTGCTGGCTGCGGTGGCCGCGCTGATCGTGGTGCTGCTCCTGCAGCCCCGGTCGCCGTACTTCGCCATGCGGGCGGCGCACCTGGACGCGCTGGTGTACGACCAGCAGGGCGCCCTCGACGACGTGCAGATGTCGGTGGTGGTGGAGGCGCGGAACGGCAACGCGCACTCGGGCGCGGCGTTCTCGGCGCTCGAGGTGCGGCTGTCCTTCGGCGGCGCGGTGCTCGCGAAGCTGCGCGCGGACCCGTTCCGCGTGCCGGCGAAGGGCGCGCTGCCGCTGGCGTACGTGGCGCGCGCGCGGGGCGCGCCGCTCGACGAGCCCGGCAGCGCGGCCATGGAGGCGGCGATCCGCGGCGGCGTGGTGCCGTTCGGAGTGGAGGGGGAGGCGCGGACGCGGTGGAAGATGGCCGGGCTCGTCGACGTCCGGCACTGGACGCGCTTGGCTTGCCAGCTCCGGTTCTCCTGGCCCAACGGCACGGCGCTCGACTTCAGGTGCAGATCCAAGTCCAAGTCCTGGTTCTTCTGACCACCGTGCCAAAGTCCGATCCAATCGAACAGTCAGTTCAGTAACTCCAAATTCTTGAATCCCACTCTTCCTCCTTTTCATTCGGACATGTACAGCTCCCAAAGATGAAATCTTTCTCGAGCCCTCTTCATCCCTTTGTACAATCACTGCGACTACCAATTAGGGTTCCTTAAGTTGCAGGACGACGAATCCATGCATAGGTGGTATCTAAATCTGTCACTTTGCTTGGCCAAAATCCTAGCTCCAGGGTCCATGTTCAAGTGTAATTTGCCAGATTGTGGAACAAAGGCTAGTGGAGGAACACATCAAAATAGCAATAAAAACACTTGGAAAAGTTTGATTTGCAAATTAAGTTGGTTCTTGATTTGCTGCAAGAATCCATGCAAATACTCTTCATTCATTTCTGTTTTTTGTTCTCCCGAATTTTCTTACATGAAAAAAAAAACAAATTGGAATGGAAGTGGATGTTTCGAGGCAAAAGGCTGCGGAAAGGATATAAAGAGACCACCATTAAAAGCATGAACAAAGTGCTGGTGACGGTGAGATAGAGGGGAAAGGGTCGAGAAAGAGACCACCATTTGATTGCTTGCTTGCTTTGATACATGGCCACATGAAAACGGTGCCCGGATCCCGAGAAGCTCCAGCTCATCTCAGTCAACTCCACCCCAAGCTCATAATCAAAAGCACGCAATTGACATTCACAAGCAACTAATTCTAGTACAAACATATATGTATACATGTCCAAAAAAATTCTCGAAAGCATAAATACTAGCTAAATTGGTGCCTGATAAAAGGGTAAAATTAAGCAAGAATTGCAGGGGAAGAGGGAGAATTGAGCTTTACCTGAATTTCTCCAAACCGGTTTCTTGGCTGTCCCTCGCCTCCAAGCAAGAACCAGAGCAAGAGCAGCAGCAGCAGAAACGATGCTTGACTCGACGGGTGCACTGACTAAAGCTGCTGCTGCATAACCAAGCTACAGGCAGCAGCGGTTACACCACCGGAGGACGGCCGCGTCAGAGCCCCGCTCGCGCTGAACCCATCAGTAACTGTAACCCCGAGTCCCCGGACGCAGGACTTCATCTCGGACTGGCGGGTGGTGTGCAGGTGTGCAGGAATCGGAGATTGAGAAGCTGGAGGAGGAAGAAGAAGATGACGATAAAGAGGCGATGGCACGGTACAGGTATAGAGAGGGGAGGAGGAGCAGAAAAGGGGAGGAGGAGCAAGACGACGACGACCGCGAGCGCAAGTACTTGTACCGCCCAACGCGGTTACGCGATTACACCCCCGCGAGATTATTAGTCGTAACTGGGTTTAGCGCCTAAAAGAAAGCTGCTGGTTTGGCAGAGCAGGCAAGCAAGCAACTGGTATGGTCAGCAGCAGCAGCACCGGTGTGAGCTGCCTGTCGTGTTCGCGTGTGCTGGTACGCGCGGTCGCCGTTAACAAACTCCGCGATTACCTGGATGTCTCGTCTCAACTCTCAGTCTCTCCCGGGGGATGATGAGAGAGAGAGACTCTGCGAGAGGAGAGAGAGGGATGCCGGCGGCGGCGCCAGCTGGAGAGCACCGCAGGGCGTCGCAACTTGCGGCGTCGCTCGCTCTCCGACAGCCAGGCATGGACAGCGACCTCACCCGTTCGCCTTCCTTCCTCGTCGCTTTCTCATTGTCCTGCAACGCGACGCAGTTCACGGTGGGATCAGCAACTCTCTCTCTGATCCCGTCTCGCTTTCATCTCGGCCAAATCCACTTCTTCAGAACGAACGAGAGCACAAGTCAACTGTCAGCCGAACCAGGCAACCAGTGTTAGAAAACACTCAGGTGGCCACGAGGTTTAGGGGTTGGTTACGAAAGTAACCAAACCGGACTCGTTTTTCTATCTTCTCCCAGGTGTTGATCAGAACACTTAATCTCAACTGATTTCAGTTTGGATGAGCTCTTGGGGCACCTCCTCCCTTTATAAGCAAGGCACACTAAGAGGCAATTGAATCCTAATTAGGCCTAGCCATCTAAAGTCAGAAGCACCGATCGCTTGAGAAGAGAGTCTCGGGAAGACCCTTCCCCACCTCGTCACCAAGCTCTGCACCAACATCGGTGGAGGTGCTTTGCCCTCCCAACAGACTTCAATGGCTACTACTTTCTCTACACCCAAAGGTATGCCTCTCCTCTCCTCAACCCCAATAGTTTAGGCATTGATTGATGTTTGCTCTCTGTTTTCGTCACTTAGGCCGAACCCTAACCTCAATTAGAGCTAAGCACAGCTCCTCAAAATACAACAATGGCGTCAGAGCCACCCCTAATGAGGATTAGGGCTTTGTCCACTTAGATTGAACCTAAGTTTGATCTATCTAAGATCAAATCAGAGAGATCGAATTGATCTCTAACCCTAAGACATGATCTACAACATGATAGAAGGAGGTGAATCAAACCTAAGACATTTAGGGTTCGGATCACAATGGAACCGAACCAAATTGGGGATTAGGGTTTACCTAAATCCCCAAATCAGACCAAAATCAGAAGCCTAAATCGATTAGGAACTTTGATTTGGACCAAATCAGAGGCAAAACTCAGAAGAAATTCGAATCCAAACTCGGCTTTACTTAGATCAGAGAGGGAATTAAGAACACTAACCTCAGCTTGGCTGTGCGTTTTCCTCGCCGATGCTTCGCGCTCGTCGGAAGTCGACGCCACCGTGTCCGTCGATAGTCTCCTCGCCGGAGCCTCACGGACTCGGACTCCTTAACCGGCATTCGGCACACCGATGGAACCCTCGACGGCGGCGCGCTCACCCAACGGCGAGCGTCGCACACCGGTGAAAGGACCTCGGGTGCCACCGGACCTTAGAGCTCACCGCGGTTAGGGTAGAAACCCTAACCCTAGGGTGGGTGTCCCCTCCCCTTAGGTGCTTCCGGCCGGTGGTTCATCACCATGACGGCGAGCTGCCTCACGGCGGGCTCGCGTGTCTGGAGCGGTGGCCGCGGGTGGCGCCGGAGCACACCGGCCACCTCGGTCGTGTCGATATCTCACCGCCCCGGCGGCACCGTCGCTCTCCTCTCACTCCCTGTCGGTGGACGAAGTGAATCGGGCGAGTGTCGAATGGCTTGGGTTCGGTCAAAATTTTGCTTAAGTATCTTAGTTGATTCACTCTCAGCCGTCCGTTGCCAGATCTACGGTGTGGATTTTTCCATCGACGTGGCGCATTTAATCTTCACCGTGGAACTCAGATCCGGCGGCCGATATTAGGCGGCGTGCGCACGCGGGCCGCGCAGCCCAGGTAGGGGCTCAGCGGGGCCGGCTGGGCCGCCCTTTTCTTTTTTTGGGATTTTACTCGAATTTCTTAGCAGGCCGACAGGCTGAATTCAGGGGAGGTCGGGCCTATTAGGCTGGTTTCCGATTTTCCTTTTTTCGGGATTTTGGTTATTTTCAGTGTTGGGCTGTGGGCCAAATCAGTGGGAGATTGGGCCTTTTAGGCCGAATTCTTCTTTTCCTTTTTCCAGGGAATTTTCAGAATAAAAAATAGTGGGCCTTGGGCTCATTTTATTAGTTGGGCTGGACTACAAATTAGGACTTTTGGGCCAAAATTAGCAGTGGGTAAAATATTTAGTTTATTTTCTGTATTTTCCATAAAATAAAATATGGGCAAAATATGTGGGACCCGCTGATTAAATTATTTGGCTGAGAAAATAATTAGTATTTTTGTGTGATGTATTGCAATGTAATGGTGTAATGTTTTAGTATAATTATTGATATTACCATTCTTCACTTAGTAATTTTCTCAGTCATTTAATTTAATAATTGTTGTAGATTATTTCAGTAAATTAAAAAAAATGCCCATTATTATGCTTCCACTGTTCAGTTTATCATGGTAATTTTAAAAAGTAGCCAACGTGAAAATTAAAATTACCATATTCTCAGTTATATCTTGCATAATGAAATTTTGCTAAGTAGCCAACGTGAACACCAAAGTTTTATTATGCTCTCAGTTTCATGGTAAATTATGCTTAAGTATCCAACGTGAACAACATAATTTACTATGCTCTCAGTCATTAAGTCATGGAATTTTGTTGAGTAACCAACGTGAAAAATAAAATATGCCATGTTCTAAGTTATTTTGGATGCATGTCTTGTTGAAGTAGCCAACGTGAAAAGACAAAATATTGCATCTCTTTTTGCTTTTTAATAAGTTTATACATTCGCTTATGTTTATTGTTCTTTTCACAATTTTTGAAGGTTCCTCGGGCGTGAATCACGCACTCAGTCTTATGTCCTCAATAGAGCACCTTAATGGCAACAATTATGGTGCATGGAGGGAAAGCTTAGAAATTACTCTGGCAGTTTCATATTTGGACTTAGCACTGATGACACCTCTAACCTCAACTTGTGGGGACCGAAGTCCACACATCCGAGGATCTCATTGGGTGGTGCCGTGCGATGTGGCACCTAACAGCACACACAAAAAGGATACCAAAACATATAAAGTTTTTATTTCATAATAAGAAGAGTTTACAAAAGAGTGTACAACAGAGGTACACACGCAGCGGAAAATACATACTCATAATCTCACCTAACTAAGCAGAAGAGAAGACGTCCATGCCCTAGGACGATTCTCACTAGCAACAAAAAGAACATTCAGCAGCGGCGTGGTTCCCATAAGATTTATCTCGACACCTCGAGTCTCATGTGCAACCTGAACAGCAGAAATAAAACTAATACCTGCAAAAATCGTTAAAGCGCAAATGTGAGCATAAGGCTCAGCAAGACTAACTCGTCTCACTAGACATATGCAGGGGTAAGCACTAAGCATAGGTAAGGAATAGCATAAAAGACTCGCCTACAAGTAAATCCTTATAGTCATGTTTTAAGTAGCAAATGACATTCTTCAGGCATGGCACATCACAAACTCCACAATCAAACAAGAAACGCTTTGCCGATGATATGACATGCCAAAAGCACATACTGCTATTACAGGTAAAGTATGGGAAACTGTAAACTTTTAATTATACTATCTCTAAGCCAAACAAGGTTGCAGAGCAATTATAATTCAATATATCATATACTTTTGATTTCTTCAGTATTTACTACGTCACGGCGCAGTGAACAAGTGGTACTCTATTACCACGAGGGACGGTGATTGCAATCAGGACACACCCGGACAACACGACACATACGTCGTTCGGAAGTGTCAGTGAGTACACGTGTACCTACATAACACTTCAGTACTAAGCGTATATGGCCACCTTTCACAAGAAACCCGAACGCCGAGCCCGTCTCACCTCCGCGAACAGAAGGTCTCCGCACGGAACACCTCATGTGTCCGCCGACCGATTTACACCTTACTGTCCTCACCCCACCCCAATCGATGGTGAGTTAATGGGCCTCGACACCCCAGTTATCGAGTTATGTCAGTTTACTGGATTCCATATGTCCATTATGTCGCTGGTACAATTCAAGCTTGTCCGAAGGGGCCGCATACGGACGGGCCTTAACCGACACAGACGGGGCTACCACTCCATCTCCCAACACCTGCCTCGTCATTACCAACCCAGACACGATGTGGGCAAACCAACCTACACAAATCCCCTTCCATGTCTCATATTAAAGAGTTGACGTTATGGTAACAACTCGCGAGTAGGTTTCCCTCACTCGACTTCTCTAGCAAGTAGAATTCAACTACTTGACTTGTGATTAGTAAAATGTGACCAATCTCGCGAGTAGTATCCGACATACTCGACTTCTACCGATCTTCTAATTAAACATTAAGCATAGTAATATAAATCGAGGGGGTATTATATTATCCATCCACTTCAAGGATTATTTGGTCATGCATGTGGGTATTCAATCAACATAGACCTAATGCACACATCAAGTCTATTTAGTACAGTGTGTATAAAGTAAAACTTTAAAAGGCACTTAAATGCAAACCGGGGCTTGCCTTAGTTTGCGACTCGAATAAATGTCAATTGTTAGTGGTCCTTCTGTGCAGACTCCGCCAAGGACTTCAAGTGGACACCCTGGCCTTCTCCTCCAAGCGAAACTTCTCGTCGATCACCTATCATCACGTTCCTATCGACATGATATGCATATAAGTAATTAAGTAATTAACTAGTTTAATAATAGACTCCACGGGGTTGTGTAAACTTTAAGAACAAGGAGTTTGACTAGGAAGGACAGATATGCCTCAGTTGTGTGGGTAACCAGAGGATGAGTCAAGGTGGACATAGTAGTGTCGGTATGAATTGAAAGGTACAACATAAAGCTACATTGCAACTTAGCATACACAAACCTCAAGCTATGCCGCACGAGATTGACAATTCTGAATGGTGAAGAAATGTTGGGCGGAGAAGTGTAAGGACGACCCAAAAATTAAGGTGGGACATCGAAAGCTTGAGCATGAGTGGAGTGTACAAGACGAAGGTCGCGATTCAGCAGTCGACCAATGAACTTGACTTAACTCATAAAGGAGTAAACCTAGTTAAGTGAGCAGTGCTGTCGTAGGGTCCTGACTTAGGATGAACCATGATGGAACCTAACGACACTTGGGACTAAATTGAGACCAACATGGCTTGGACTTAAGAAGTCATTACAAGCACTATTAACCTAGCATGAGTACCACAAAAATGTTCAAAAGACTTTTAGGTAAACTAGTTTCTACGACAAGCTTCTTGAGCATCGTTCAAGTGCTTACACGACGACACTAATGTAGTGTCTTCCGCAAGCTGCTCCAGGTGAGCTCGGTAAGCTCTTCGGGACTTAAACATGACGCGAGACCTTGCCGTGAAGGCATGCTCTACCATCTCGAGAAGATCATCTTAGCGAGGTCCACATCAACCCGAACTCATCAATGGGGTGAGCGGAATCCCGAACACCACCTGGTGAGTCTTAAGGCTAGTGATGTCGACTCGGTTGTTGATAAGCGACTCGACGAACCTGCCGTCGATGAAGTGGTACACCAAGTTAACCAATCCAGTGATCGGTTAGGGAACATCCTCGACACAACCAAGGAACTCTTATCCAAGGTTCCCCTTGGTCTAGTTCTTCTTGTTGGTCGCAACGTTCTTGCATTACTCAACCATAGGTGATCGGTGATCACCAATACCCGTGGTTGACCTAGAAGGCCTTTTATCGAGCACCTTGGCTACACTTAGGACTCGATTGCTCTCGCAACGACTAAACCTAATTTGGCTTGACAACCATTGTCCGACGAGTCGTGCTGGTGTTTCAGCACCACACTCATCACAGACATCCTTTATTTCGATGCCAGGGCATGATGACGGCTCGGAGCGTCACGACGATGTCATGTGGTCAACGACGTCGACGCGGCTCATGGTGGAGCATCACCAGCACGCACGAACGAACAAGCCAACGTGATACAAACGACAAAGGAGGTCGACTATGGGACTCCTATAGGAATGATATTAACGCGGAACATGGACGTACGACTTGACGACACATGAGTACCATTAACGATCACGACGAACGGACTTTGATGACGTCAAGCAAGGTATTTCAGGGCAAGGCTCACCTTGTAGGCATTTCGCCGAACATCTTGGGTGTGTACTTGATTTCATCGCTTCATCACCCTTCAAAAAGCATCTTGGCACATATCTTGGTCGATTGCCAACCAACAGTAAACCTGCATCCATAGACCAGCACTGAACAGCAACACACTTAGTTTTGCCTTGTAACCATTTCATCGAACACCTTGGCTGCAGCACTGTCCCAACTAATCTTTGCACAATTCAGAGCTAACCTTGAATCAACTGTCAATGTTGGTGTGTTGACGACGTGTTCCTGCATTTCGTCCATCACACCCATTAATGCATTTCGTCCATCACACCCATTACTCGCCTTGCTTCCAGGACATAGCCACAGCGCGGAACGCGGACATGGCGTCATGGTGCTCACGGTCGGCCAGGAAAGGTGCAGCCAGCAGGGACACAGCGGACGGGTGTCTGCGCGTGGTGCTGGGTCTGGACAACAGCAAGGGCGGACGTGCTCGACGGGTGGACTCAGACCAAGGCGGCATCGAGTTGGAGCACCCGTCGGCGAGTAGGGAGCAGCAGGGCGCGACGCGATAGGGACGCTCGGCCAGGAGCGCCGTGGAGCAGAGGAGCAGAGCTATGGCACTAAGTAGCAGCAAGGCGCGAACGAGAACAGCGCAGCAAGCATCAGGACGGAGGTGCAGCCATGTCGTTCGGCGGAGCTGGGGCGAGGAGCAAGGCCGGCGTGCGGCAGAGCTGGGCGCGGTGCTCGGCCGTGGGCACGTAGGAGCAGGAAAAGCAGGCACACAGCGGCAGTAGCGGGCTGGGCGCGATGCCGTAGGCCAGGGGCGCGTGGGAGGTGGGGTGCGGTCGGAAGGTGGAGCACCAGCGTGGTGAGTAGGCACTGGAGGCGGCCGGGCGCGGGGGAGGCGCGAGGTCCGGCGACCAGGCAAGGAGGCGCGCGCGGGGTGAGGGGGCGCGCGTGGTGGAAGTGGGCAGCACCGTCGAGCAGGTGTGGCGCCGTGGTAGGCAGCGGACCGGCGGCGCACGTCGGCGGCCAGGGGCGCACGGCCGCAGGAGGGCTAGGGGGCACGGCGGACGGGCCGGCGGCGTGCAGAGGCCGGGGAAACGAGCTCGGTGTCACGCACGCGGCCCAGCCGAGCAGCGTGCAGGCGCGGGGATGACACTGGAGGCGGGTGCACAGGCCGGGAGAGGCGGGCGCGCAGGCCGGGAGAGGCGCGCGGACGGCGGGGAGGTGCGCGGGCGAGCGGTGCTGTGGCTGCTCGGCGAGCATGCAACAGGGATATTTATCAACCGAAAGACTTCACGGTGGCACATGCATGGAATCGGTGTCACGCTGTGGGCAGTGCCGACCTGACTTGTGGGCACCACCTATGGGACCCACCTCCCTCCTTCTTATCTCCATTCTAACTGCAATTAAATATCTAATAGGCTCTAAAAGTGTTAAAAGTGGGCAGGGACACTAAACAAAATATGAGGAATTTATCGGGCAAATCAATTTCAGTATTTGGTAAAGTTTCAAACAAATTCAAATTTTGATTTTGAATTCAAGTGGTGATACTTGACTCAATGAAATAAATAGTAGATTAGGTTCAAAAATCCTGAAACTTTGAAGTTACCCTTTTTGAGCAATAAGGGACCTCAAGAAAAATTTGGAGTTCATTTGGACAAGGTTACGTACAAAGTTTAAATTTGAAGTCGACTCTAATTAAACTCTCAGTACGTGTCCAATAAATAGAAAACGTGCTTCAAAAATTTTGAAACTTTACCGAGTGTCTATTTGGAATATTAAAAGGTCATGGAAAAATTTACAGCCTTAGATTTGAATTTTTGTGAATGTCCCATTTTAGGGTTGGAATAATTCCTTTTTCTTTCTCTCCATTTTCTTTTCTTTTCTCCTTTAATTGTTCATTGAAAATGTGAATACCTGGAAATTAAGGATTTTACCCCTTAAGTTCCAAATACATTAGCAACCATGTTCCATATGTAAATTTTTTAACAGGTTCCTATTTTTAGTGAACATTGGTTAACTCATATGGTTCATGTGAGTTTGGATTTCCAGGTCCACTTTCAAAATTTTTAAGTTCGCATTTTTGCGTTTTTGTTCTCCCAAAAAGCGGGCTTTTACACAACTCCTGTCACTCCATCTGAGAAACAACCTCAGGAGAGTCAGGAGGCCTACACTAAGAGGATGGATACCTATAACAAGGCTATCGCATCCTACACTGAGGTCCGTTCTAAGTGGAATGCATCAAACATGAAGTGTTTGATGATAATTAAGGGCACAATCTCAGAAGCAATTAGGAGCTCCATTCCTGATTGTGACTTTGCCATAGAATACCTCCAAAAAGTTAAGAGTCAGTTCACTGGCTCGTCTAAGGCCACTGCGAGCACTCTTATCAAGAGGCTCTTCACTGAGAAATTCATTGTAGGTAGTGTGAGAGATCACATACTTAAGATGACACGCATGGCTACTAAGCTTAAGACCATGGACTTAGGCGTGAAAGATGAATTCCTTGTGCATGTCATCTTTGCCTCACTTATAAAAGAATTTGAGCCATTTGTCATCAACTATAACTCTATGCCAGAGCAATGGAACTTAGAGAAACTAATGGCTATGTGTGTCCAAGAAGAGGAAAGAATTAAGTCTGCTCGCGGAGTTGACACTATCAACTACGTGAGTAGAAAAGGCAAGAAGAACTTCCACTCTTCAAAGCCAAACCTCAGCATTCCTCGGAAGGACAAGGGCAAAGCTAAGGTCCCACATGAACACTCTAGCAAGAGTGAGAAAGTGGATAAGGATAAGTGTTTCTTCTATAAAGAGAAGGGGCACTTTCAAAAAGATTGCATTGGCTTTCTAAAGTGGTGCAATAAGAGAGGTATGGACTTAGTAACTTCAGTTGCTGAATCCCTGTACTTAAACTATTCATCATCTACTTGGTGGATTGACTCAGGTGCCACTGTGCACATTACTCATTCGTTGCAGGGTTTGAATATGAGGAGGAACCTAAGAAGAGGAGAAAGGAGCATTAGAGTTGCTGGTGGGCACGAAGCTCATGTTGAATCCATTGGAGAAATACCCTTAGTGCTTAGTGATGGCTTTGTACTTGTGCTTCATGACGTCCTCTATGTACCCTCAGTTAGGAGGAATTTAATATCAGTTTCATACTTAGATGATTATGGATTTGTATGCCACTTTGGCAATGACAAATGTATCATCCAGTTTAATAATAAGATTGTGGGTCTTGCCATCAGACAAGACCAATTTTATTTGCTATCTACGCATGATAATGTGAATCAGATAAGCGACATTCAGAATTCCTCACGAAACGACTCAGGCTTTCACAAGCGCAAAAGAATCGATCCCGAAACGTCATCAAAATTATGACACTGTCGCTTAGGCCATATTTCGAGGGGGAGAATTGAACGAATCATTTCGCAATCGATTCTTCCCTGTTTGGACTTTTCGGATTCAGAAGAATGCATAGACTGCATAAAAGGCAAATTTACTAAGACTATTAAAAAGGCGCCAAACGCAGTACGGGAATATTAGAATTAGTACACACAAACATATGTGGCCCTTTTCCCATTGTCTCTGTTGACGGTTTTGACTCGTTCATAACCTTCACGGATGACTATACTCATTATGGCTACATTTATTCAATCAAGGATCGATCTGAATCATTGGATAAGTTTAAGATATTTAAGGCTGAAGTTGAAAATCAGCACAACACTAAGATAAAGGTCGTTAGGTCCGATCGTGGTGGTGAGTACTACGGTCGGCACACCCCATATGGCCAAGTTCCAGGACCGTTTGCACGGTTCCTACAGGAACATGGCATAGTCGCCCAGTATTCTACACTGAGCGAGCCTCAACAAAATGTAGTAGCGGAACGGTGCAACCGTACGCTAATGGACATGGTTAGATCCATGCTTAGTTATTCAGATTTGTCGGTTACCTTGTGGATGGAGGCGTTAAAAACTGCCATCCATTTGCTTAATCGAGTTCCTACTAAGGCGGTGACGAAAACACCGTATGAGATGTGGACTGGACGTAAGCCCTCACTTAGATACTTGCACATATGGGGCTGTCCTGCTGAGGCTAAGATATTTAACCCAAACTTAGGAAAGTTGGATCCTAAAACAGTTAGCTGCCATTTTATTGGCTATCCAGATAAGAGTAAGGGCTTTCGTTTCTACTGTCCCGACAGGCACACTAAGTTTGTAGAAACAAGACATGCCATCTTCTTAGAGGATTCGATGATCAGGGGGAGCACGGTAAGACGTGAAATTGATCTTGAGGAGAAGCGGGTCTATGTGCCCACTCCTATGATTCAAGAACCATTCTTCACTCTACATGTTGTCGATGCACCACAAGTGCTTGATGATGGCGGTGCAACACCTGTTGTTAATTCTCCATCAACGATAGAAAATAATGATGCACCTGTTGAACAGGTTCCAGCTCAACCTTCAGAGCAACCTCAGACAGATGTCGCTAATGAGGAACAACAGCCGCCCCAAAATGATGCACAACTTAGAAGATCTCAGAGAGCCAGACGGTCTGCAATACCGGCCGACTATGAGGTCTATATGAGTGAAGAGTTTCAAATGCAGGATGATCCCTCCTCATTTGAACAAGCTATGAGCAGCCCTTAGTCATCCGAGTGGCGTAAAGCCATGGAGGATGAAATGAGGTCCATGGATGCAAACAAAGTCTGGGAATTAGTTGAAGTTCCTAAAAGAGCCAAAACAGTAGGCTGTAGATGGGTCTATAAAATCAAACGTGACTCCAAAGGGAACATTGAAAAGTACAAAGCCAGACTTGTTGCAAAAGGTTTCACTCAAAGAGAGGGTGTTGATTACAATGAGATAGTCTCACCCGTCTCGACTAAGGATTCGTTCAGAATCATTATGGCATTAGTAGCGCATTATGACTTAGAATTACATCATATGGATGTAAAGACGGTGTTTCTCAATGGGGATCTAAATGAGGACGTCTATATGATGCAACCAAAAGGTTTCGTCGCTAAGGGCAAGGAGAACATGGGATGCCGACTTAGGAAGTCCATTTATGGACTTAAACAGGCCTCACGACAATGGTATCTCAAGTTCGATGAGACAATCAGGAAATTTGGGTTCAATGAGAATGAGGAGGACAATTGCATTTACACTAAGTTTAAGAACGGGAAATTCATCTTTATCGTGCTTTATGTAGATGACATAGTACTCGCGAGTAGTAACGTTGATCTACTATTAGAAACTAAGAAGTTCTTGTCCTTGAACTTTGATATGAAAGATCTAGGTGAAGCCTCCTATGTCTTGGGCATAGAGATTCACTGAGATAGAGTTAAGGGGGTATTAGGTCTTTCACAAAAGACATACTTAGAGAATGTGCTTAAAAAGTACAGTATGCATAAGAGCAAGGCCACACCTGCTCCCATAGTCAAGGGCGATAAGTTTGGGAACTTCCAGTGTCCTAAGAATCAGTATGAAGTTGATCAGATGAAAGCAGTTCCCTATGCTTCAGCTGTCGGAAGCCTTCAATATGCTCAAGTTTGTACACGCCCTGACTTAGCTTATGTTACCGGGATGCTTGACAGATATCAGGTCAATCCAGGACCCGACCACTGGAAGACAGTTAAGAAAGCACTAAGATATGTGCAAGGTACTAAGAGCCTCATGTTGACTTATCAGAAATCAGACTCATTAGAAATAGTGGGATACTCAGTCTCAGACTTCGCAGGATGCGTGGATACTAGGAAATCCACATCAGGATACATTTTCACCCTTGCGAATGGAGGTATCTCTTGGAAAAGCTCCAAACAAACCATCATGACATCATCTACGATGTATGCTGAGTTTGTTGTTTGTTATGAGGCATCGGGACAGGTTATGTGGCTTAAGAAATTTGTACCCGGACTTAGAGTGGTCGACAGCATTAAGAAACCACTTAAGCTATATTGCGATAACAAACCAGCAGTATTGTACTCTCACAACAATAAGTCGAGTGGTGCTGCCAAACACATCGACGTTAAGTACTACGTTGTGAAAGAACGAATCTAGGATCATGTCATCAGTCTAGAGCATATCAGTACCGAGCAGATGCTCGCGGATCCGCTAACCAAAGGTATTCCGCCCAGCGTGTTCAGGAGACACGTAACCGGTATGGGTTTAAGGGAGAGCCTATGATACCTGGATACTCAGGGGCCAAACTCAGTTTAGGACATGTTTCTAAGTGTGAGATGTAATGTGGTCGTCGAGTCAAGCCGTACGTAACTGGCTGTTTCGATGTGTCGTTCCCTTTATGTCAAGCATAAAAAAATAATGTCAAAAGTCTATGTGTTTAGAAATTAGCTTATGTGACCCGTAGTCAAGGGGGAGAATGTTAGAAAACACTCAGGTTGCCACAGGGTTTAGGGGTTGGTTACGAAAGTAACCAACCCAGACTCCTTTTTCTATCCTCTCTCAGGTGTTGATCGGAACACCTAATCCCAACTGATTTCAGTTTGGGTGGGCCCCCTGGGGCACCTCCTCCCTTTATAAGCAAGGCACATGCACCACTAAGAGGCAATTGAATCCTAATTAGGCCTAGCCATCTAAACTCAGAAGCACCGATCGCTTGAGGAGGGAGTCTCGGGAAGACCCTTTCCCACCTCGTCGCCAAGCTCTGCACCAACGTCGGTGGAGGTGCTTTGCCCTCCCGACAGACTTCAATGGCTGCTACTTCCTCTACACCCGAAGGTATGCCCCTCCTCTCCTCAACCCCAATAGTTTAGGCGTTGATTGATGTTTGCTCTCTGTTTTCGTCACTTAGGCCGAACCCTAACCTCAATTAGGGCTAAGCACAGCTCCTCAAAATACAACAACCAGCTGCGTATGTGTATACTTATGCCGTACGTACAAGCTTCCGTTTTCTCGATTTTGTGGGTGTGCCTTGTCTGAAAAGATGCAGACACTGCTCCCCCTCTCCTGGCTCTCTGTCAATCAAAATATAATGCTGCTTATCCTGCCTAAACACCACCACAACACAAATCAGGGTCATTGCTTGCCACTGGTTGTAGTTTAACTTTTTTGGAAGAACACATCTTGTTCGTCTTCTTCTCTCCGGCCTAACAAAGACAAAACTCTGACAATTCAGACAGCCGAATGCGTACATACGAACTTTCTCTATTCCAATAGCATTTTCGAGACATAATAGATAATATAGTAAATAACGCATGTGTCTTCATAAAGCTAGCAAGTTTAATAGTCCCCACTAAGGTATAGTTACACTTTTTTGGGAGGCGGAAAGAAACATTTATTGGTAAAGAGTTAGATTTATATCTTAACTACTGTATTGATAAGACTTAAAATGACAATCTACATACATTCGAAAATTTCGAAAGACAATCTCACTGCAGCCGAGGGAGGAATGTGTCTGCGCAACCCGAGGCACATGCATGATCGTGGTATAGTAGTAGTAAAAAAACAGGTTAAAATTCCGAAGAGAGAATGATTCAATGGCCACATGATGTGAGCTGTGCGCCACGTAAGATGTGATGGACACACACGTGTGTGTGGCGTCGGCGAGCGTTGAAGGGAGGAGCTCTCGTTCCACCAATCAAACGGCCCCCAGCGGACGGGGAAGAACGCTCCGTGAACTGGCATTTTTGCGGATCTGCTCCAAGCTAAACTCTGCCTCTGTTTAGTGCCCTCGACCAACTGTATTATCACAATATGGATCAGTAATTTCTAGTGTTGCAAGATCTATAATTTGTAAGGTCTAGTGTGTGTATGAATCTGACCGAAGCTTAAATTGAACTAGTTAGCAGTTGCACTTGGATGGCAGCACAACCCAACCCTCACCCAGTCAGTTTATTGAGAGTGCCTTCCAATTCAGAACACAAACATTTGCGTCATTAGTGGCAGTTTATTCTGAAGAAAAGAAATTCCTAGATGGTTCAAAATCCCATCGCTAGATGGATCTTTGCGTCTTATTATTCTCTGTATATCCCGGCAGCAGTTCCTTGCTGATCAAAACGGTGCTAGAATTGCTGAAATAGCTGCCGGAACCTCGTGGAGCTGCACCCCGGCCTGGCCACCGCTGGAGGCAAGGATCCGCCACTGATGGCTGGGACCTCTGCGATATGGCGCGCAGGCACGGGCGCCATCGCCCCGCAGCACAGCTCCTAGAGCTCCAGGGCCGCCGCCGCCGCATCCGGCCTCCATCCCTCTCGTCCCCGACGTTCTCAATCTCGTTAGGGTTCCGAGCATGGAGAAAGAAGCGGTCGGTCGGGAGGAGGGGGCGGGAAGTGGATTTGATCTGGGCACCGAGGCCGGCGGGCTCCAACTGGGCAGTGGCTGACCGGACCACGGCGAAGCCGGCGCCGCGCGCCGCTTCCGGTTCGGGTTGTGCAGAAACAAACACCCCTGAACTGAAACTGATGTATATTTTGCAGAAAACCCCTTAACTTCGATCGCGATCAATAGTCACGATCCGATATTTTGCATTTAACATCTAATTTTTGAATCTTGATTAATAGGGGTGATCCTATATGTTACACTAAACCCTCTAAAGACTTGTTTGGATAGCAGTGGATCCACTTCAATCTAAGTGGATTGAGGTGAATTTAGGAAAAAAATAGTTCATTTTCTACTTCAATCTACGTCAATCCATTTAAATTGAGTGCAGTCAAAACAAGCTTTAATTTGGATTGGAGAGATTGGATTGTTTCTTCCATGCTAGTAAAGCCTAAAATCTGATATTTTTGCCATCTTTTTACATGGTTTTCTGCCCTTTTGGTTTCTTCCGCGGCTATGGAGCCTTCCTGTACTGCCTGCATCCTTCATCAGATTTTCAGCTGAAGTGGATGAAGACCGGGATTTATGTCCAGATGCGTGTGCACTTGTACAATGCTGAGTGACAGGAGTGGCCGGCGTTCCAAGCCAAAGGTTTGCCAGTTATGCAAATAGGAGCAGACTAGTCAGGAGAAGAATGGTGAATATCTGCCATTTGAAGTTGCGGTTAGAGGGAACTAAACTGTTAACACCTCCAGTACGCCAGTCCCTTTTGAAGACGTATTTCCAAGACGGAGCGTCAGGCCCGGAGAGTCAATGTGCGAACGGCCGGCCCAGAGTGGCACCGTATGTAATTCAGAGACGTGCGATGGCTTTAAGGACTGTAACTGAACACTGTTGAGACTCGAACAGAAATATTAGAAGCTATCTGAAGTTGTTCCACCATCTTCTTTCCCAAGTTACCCTCTATCCTCCTCTTCCCCATCGCTGCTGCTCAAATCTGGTATCAGATTTGTCGGCGCCCGATCCTGGAGGAGCACCACCACTACACGCGCCGTCAACGTCGTCTCGGCGCCATGGAGCCCAATACCAAGTTGCTCATCGAGGAAATGATGCGGCAGGTGCGGGAAGAAATCGCCAAAGGCTTCGCTGAGAACTCCGAGTCGCTACACAAGCGCCTCGACGAGCTCTCCATCGTGGAGCAACAGCAGGCCGAGCGCATCGCGGCACTGGAATCCTCGGCAAAGGGCTTCGACAAGAGTTTTGGCATCTGGAAACATGAAATCGAGGCCTTGATTTCAGCGGTGAAGCTGGAGATCTCGAAGCTCAACAAACTCTTCGATCGTCAAGCACGGGATCCGGGCTCCTCCTTCCCCGGGATCCTCGGCGGTGAGTCGGCGGCCGACATCCACCCCACTGGCTTGGATGACGGCCCATATGGGCACCACAACGATTACAGACACTGGGATCATGGGTACGGGTCGGTTTTCACCCATACCCATATCCCGGTCACGGGTATGCACCACACTAATCCTCATCGTCCATCTCCATTACCGATTTCGCCATCTGATCGATTAGGTCGCGCCCCTACTAGATCTCGAAACAATCTTCCCAAACTGCAGTTTCCCAAATTCGATGGTGATAACTGTCGGTACCCTGCGTACCAGATACCCTTTGGGACTGCAAAGAGCTCAAAGGAACTCCACCTGTCTGAGTTGAAGATCTCCAAAGGCCCCACGTGTCATACAGAACCGGACCTGCCTCCCTTCTATGGTTAGTCCCAGTGCTGCCACGTGTATCGTTAAACCGGAACTACATCCCACACATGGGAAAGCTCCAAACTAGATACCTGTGTGGCACCCCTGGACCTAACCCCGACAGAGGGAAGCTCCGGTACCGACACGTGTACAACAACACCGGACCTACTCGTCCAAGACAGTAAGCTCCGGAACTGCCACGCGTCCAACCGCCGGACCTTCAACCTCAACAGGCAGAGTGGTGGACTTCCAACGGCTCGGACCTTCAAGGAACATTCAAGACCTCAAGACCCGATTAAGTGTCATTAATGCTATCTTAATGACACACGATCGGAGGACCCTTAATACCAGTAACGCCACTGTCAAGGCGCTTTACCACACTATTAAGGGTAATTAAGTGCATTAATTGTGTATTAAGCATCAGTAACCGCCAGGGCCACATGTTGGGTCAGGCTAACGATGTAACGACCAATCCTTGTACTATAAAAGGACTGACCGAGCGATACACGGGGGGACAAGTCCAGACACATGCCCACAAGCTCTCAGGCGCTCAATACAACAACAACACACACCCGTGGAGTATAGTATTACGCTCAGGCGGCCCAAACCACGTAAATCCTCATGTCAACTTGCCATCATGTTCTGAATCTCTGCGCGCCCACAACCGAACTACAAACTCCGCGGGCTACAAACGGTGGTACCGGGAGAATTGCCGGAATCACACTCCGATAGTTGGCGCGCCAGGTAGGGGGCTGCCCGAGATACAAGGATGGTGAACTCTGCTGCTGGATCGTCCAACGGCAACCCTGCTGCGCAACCTGCTGGAGGCAACCGCTCCAACATGAAGCAGCCAACAGGTGTCGTGGCTCCAGCAGGAGTCATGTCACCGCCGCCACCATCTTCTCCTGTGAATCAAGCTGGACGTCGAGATGGGGCGTCTGTGTCGATCACTACATCGGCGAACAACAACCCTAAACACGCGATTCATGTCGCGCGTGCTCTTCTCCAACGTCCACCGCCTCCAGGAGCACCCCAGGGTGCGATGGAGCAGTGGAGAGCTGATGTGGAACATCTGGTTGCAGCAGCAGCCGATGGCATCAGCAATCAAGGTCCTCCCCCCTCGAGGCGGGCCCCATCACAGCATCGGACTGTGTCGGGTAGACTCGGTTCGCACGTTTCACAGCACAGGAGGCGTGTTATGTCTCAACAGGCGACGTCGTTGTCTTCCAGGGCACGACGTACTCATACGGTAACCAGGCTTTTGACTCATGACCTCCGGGCGGAGCTCGATCGTCATTACCGTCAACAGGATGGCTGCGTCCACACCGAGCGCGCTCATGAGAGGCGAGAGGCTCGGGACAGCCCTGCTCCTGAGGGAGTAGGAGGAGGTTGTTCTGCCTTGGCCATGCACCTGCGCATGGTCAGATGGCCAGAAAAGTTTCGGCCTCACCTGCTGGAGAAATTTGACGGGACTATCAATCCCGCTGAATTTTTCCAAATCTACTCTACCGCTAGTCTTGCGGCTGGAGGAAATGAGGCTGTGATGGCCAATTATTTCCCCGTGGCTTTGACTGGGACAACCAGGTCTTGGTTCATGAGCCTCCCGTCTGACTCCATCAACAGTTGGGCGGAGCTGTGCCAATAGTTCACCGCCAACTTCAGGAGTTCATACACCCGACCAGGCACAAAACTGGACCTTTTTGCTGTCAAGCAAAAAGGGGGAGAGTCCCTGCAATCCTTCATCCAGAGGTTCTCCCAGGTACGAAACACTATTCCTTATATCTCAAGCGCTTCTATTATTGTAGCATTCAGATAGGGCGTGAGAGACAAGAAGATGCTGGAGAAGCTGGCGACCAAGGAAGTCACCAGCGTCACGGAACTATTTAGCTTGGCAGACAAGTGTGCCAAAGCTGCGGAGGGCCGTGAAATGCACTCCCAACCACCTCCGGAGGACAAAAAAAAGTCCTCCAAGTGTGAAGCCGCTACCTCTAGGAGTGGCAAGAATAAGAAAAAGTTCAACGGCAAGAAGAAGCCGTCGGCCGGCTGAAAGCATCTAGGCCCCATGAGGTACGGTTTCGGTGATTAATGACAACCATTCGATATTACTAATGAATTTGTGAATGCAAGGTCTCAATAACACTCAGTCAAATGAAATCAAAATTGCATTGGATACCCATATAAAATCAACAAATGAGATCAAACCAAATCATATGAAGACAAGAAGTGAAAGCTCTAACTTGATATCACTCAATGCTTGAAGACAATCAAAACAACACTTCAAACAAATATCAAAGAGGTCACAAGTTCAAAATTCCAAAAGAACAACTCAAAACAACTCGAGGTCAACAAGTTGAACACACCGGATCATCCGATGGTCTTGGAGTTGACTGCATCGGTCGAGTTGGTTCAACTGAAGAAGAAGACCTCAGACAAATGCACTCACCGGATCATCCGATGTGAGTGGCTCAATGACATCGGTCCATCATCACAGTTTGCAATACCATTGGACCAAGTGAAGCACCGGATCATCCGATGTGCAGACTTACACACATCGGTCAATCACTCCAGTAAGCCTCAAGATCAAGCAAAATTCTGGAGGAAGAGCCACCGGATCATCCGATGAGTAGAGAGATCAACATCGGTCTAACAACGGTCATATCTGACACAGTGACATCAGCTAATTTGGCTTTGACCGATGATAACTGAAGGGGAGACATCGGATCATCCGGTGTTCGCAGAGAAGTGATGTCAGCCTACTTTTCCAACGGCTATCTCGTGGAGGCTGGCTATTTATACCCCTTCAACCTGTCAAATCGACAAGACTTGAAGCCCAGACATACTCTACACATCCTAGAGCATTCAAGCAATAGAGCAACCACTTTCACATCATTTGTTCATCATTTGTACACCAAGAGATAGGCTAGAACTAGCTAGAGATAGTGCTTGGGTGCCTCCATTCTTGGTGATTGGAGTCTCTAGTGTAGTGAGAGCCATAAGGGAGTGTCCTTGGTGTGTGCAACTTCCGGAGCTTGCCAAGAGGATTGTGGAAGCCCGGAGGATCCCAAAAGTGTACAAGGCTTGAGCTCCACCTTGCCAAGGTTGGCGAACGGAGAAGAATAGTGAAGAAGCCCCTAGTCTCGGTGACTTGGGAGTGGCAAAACCCTTCGGTGGGTGTCACAACGTGGACGTAGGAAGATCCTTGTGATCTTACCGAACCACGGGATAAACTCCGTGTCCCTTGAGCGTTTGCATCCCTCTCCCTTTTTACTCTTATGCAATCTTCATTCCGCAACTTTAAATTATATTGATTGCATAGTTTAATTGCATAGGGAATTGGGCTTTAAGTTGTTAAGTGTTTAATTGTCTTAAAATTTGAAAGAAAGCCCAATTCACCCCCCCTCTTGGGCGTTTCGATCCTTACACCGGCACACCTACTGCTGCAGCTCCGGGTGGCCGGGACCCACACCCCGAGAAGCGACCTCGACCGTCGTCTGAAGACGGTGGCAACTCTAAGATGTGGTGTCCCATACACAAGACGGACAGCCACAACCTGGAAGGCTGCCGAGAGGTCCAGAACATCGTTGTCGGTGCCTGGCGAACCGGATATCCCTGGGTACAGGGATAAATGCACACTGGGCCCCACCGCCCACCGGGGCAAGACCTGCCATGGGCCCAGGGTGCCACGCGGCAAGCGGAGCAGTAGCATCTCCCATTGAGAGATGGTCCAGTGCCGCCATGTGGCCTGCAGGTCCGGGTCCACCACCTTGCCGAGGGAAGGTCCAACATGCTCGCTAGGTCGACAGCCCCGGACCTCCTCTCATGGGGAGAGGGTCCGATGCTGCTACGTTCCCGGCAGCTCCAGACCCAACCTCCCGGACCTGGACCACCCACTGAGGGAAGGTCCGGGAGCTGCCACGTGTTAGGCAGAGCTGAGCCTGAGCCTTTCCGCGAAAGGAGCAGTAAAGGGAGGCGTGCTTGGTATGACAAAGCTAGGAAGGACGCGCATGTTCCCTAGGTAGGCGGGAGCTCGAACTCATAAGTCAAGTGGACTGTGGCCGGTCTTGTCATGACTGGTCAGAGCCGAACTGCTACGTACGGCGGACCAATGGAAGGCCTCGACAAGACAGAAAAGACAGGACCGACCATGATGAGGGGCTATTGGTAGCCCTGCGGCAGGGTATGGACAGGCGGCACATTGAAGCCATTGTCAGGGATAGCATTTATTCCCGAATCTTAGGGCGGATTTGGTACTCCTAGAGCCACCTGTCGGGCTCTAGGTCCCACTTGTAAGCTGCTCGACCTTGAACTATAAAAGGATCGAGCAGCCTCCGATGAGGACAAGCTCTCTCATATCCAAGCAATACTACACAGAAAAACCACCGTGGAGTAGGGTATTACGCTCAGGCGGCCCGAACCACGTAAATCCCTCTGTTCATCATTCTCCGAGCCTGATCTTGTTAGGACTAGCCCCTCGAATATTCATGGAACCTCCACGGACTACACCCATGTTGGTTCGGGGGAGGTGTCGGTTTAGACACCTCGACATTTGGCACGCCAGGTAGGGGGGCTTTCTCCTGCAAGAATCTTCACCAGCAGTATAGTGAACACTCACTCCAATGCCAGTTCCTCCAGGCCACAACCCTGTCAGTAGGTGGCGCGTGAGGACCAAGCTTCATCTCACCCCAGAGATAGGTCCCGCTCCATAGCGGGAAGATCTGGGCCGTCGCATCGCCAAACGTCCACCCCATCGACTGCAGGTCAGCGCGATGGGGCACGACGGATTCCTGCAGCGACAGCCATCACGGCACTACCGGCGGCAAGCCCAGAGAGCGCGCTTCTAGCTGCGCGGGAGTTGCCCCGCAACGCACCAACTGCAGGAGCCCCTCAGGGGGCAACCCAGCAGTGGATAAACGACGCCGACCATCTGGTCGTCGCCGCGCTCCATGCGACTCCACAGGGCGGAAGGCGAGCGACAACAACATTTGTTTCGATGTCACGCACGCCTACCGTCGACCGGCGGACCACCGATAGCCGTTCAACTAGGCTTTCATCGGCGGACCTGCGGACGAGGTTGCAGCGTCACCGCAGAGCCGGCGAGGACTGTCGGGTCGTCATCGAGCGACAACATGAGCGATGCCGCAACCTCGAAGCTGACTACAGCCTGCCGGGTGCTGGGGCCCAGGTGCACGATGCTTGCCCACCGCGGCAGGCGTACGCGGCGCCTCCCGAGATGCACTAGGCGTACATGACGCCTCCCCCACACCAAGCGTATGTTGCTCTTCCTCCACCGCAGGCGTATGGTGTGCCCCCGCCGCACCAAGCACGGCCGCAATACCCCTCAACCAACATATGCGGCGCAACCAGCTCATTACGGCCACGCAACGCCAAACTTACCACCCGCAAGCACAGGTGGTGGATGCGCAACCTTAGCTCCCGACCTGTGAAGGGTGGTTTGGCCCCACAACTTCCAGCCACACACGCCGGAGAAGTATGATGGGAGCGTCAACCCGAGTGAGTTCCGACAATTCTACTCCACCTCCATTCTGGTCGCTGGAGGTGACGAGGTCATCATGGCCAACTACTTCCCCGTGGTTCTAGCCGGCCAGGCCCGGTCATGGCTCATGAACCTACCCCCGGGATCCATCACCTCCTAGGAGGAGCTGTGCCAGTAGTTCGTAGCGAACTTTGGAAGTTCGTATGAGCGCCCCGACACGGAGCTCAACCTTCACGCTGTTAGACAGCGATCAAAAGAACCGCTGCGGGCCTTCATCCAGTGATTCTCCCAGGTACGAAATACGATCTCCCACATCTCGAATGCATCTGTCATAGTTGCGTTTAGACAGGGTGTGAGGGACAAGAAGATGCTCGAGAAGCTTGCCACGCATGACGTGCGTGATGTCTCCGAGCTGTTTGCCCTGGTGAACAGATGTTCCAAGGTTGCAAAGGGGCGTAACTAGCACGCCCAAACCTCCTCGGAAAGCGGGGAGCCCATACAGTCTGAAGCAGAGGCTGCTGTCAGAGGAGGGGGCAAGAGGAAGAACGGGGGCCACGGCAGGAGTAAGTCGAGGCCCAGAGTTCCCATGGTGGCAGCCGCGACACCTAGCAGAGCCCGGAGCTCGCGTCAGGATAAGCGTCCGCGCCTGTCCCCCAAAAGGGATGATGCTGACTTCAGATGCCCGGTGCACCGAACCAATGGTCACGGTGCGAGCGAGTGTCGGGAAGTCAAGAAACTCGCGGAGCATTTCCGTGAGTAGCGGTAGAAGCAGCGGAGTCAAGAGAGCAAGCCATCCCGCCAGAGAGAGGGTAAGCAGAAGGTTGACCCCACGAAAGAGAAGGACGACGACATGGGGTACCAAGAGCCCCATAGAGCAGTGAAAGCAGTGTTCGCGGGTGCTGACTCAGACACTAGCAGTGATCAGGAGCAGTGAAAGCTCCTCTACGTCATCTACTGGGGCGCCTTGGACCCTGTGTCTCGAAACACAGTGAAAGTCCTGCGACGCGCCATGGCGGCAGTGGCCCCGGTGCCAAGCCCGACTCCCCACAGCAAGTGGATGAACACGACTATCAGCTTCAACGCTTCAGACTACCCGAAGAACATGGCAGGAGCTGGGGTGCTTCCACTGCTCGTGGCCCCAACTATTGCCAACGTGAAGCTCCATTACGTGCTGATCGATGGCGGGGCCGGCCTCAACCTCATCTCCACTGTAGCTTTCCGAAAGCTGCAAATACCCATGTCCCGCCTCATGGCTTGGAGCCCGTTCTCAGGTGTGGGCCTAGGGCGGATTGTGCCTAGTGGAAGTATCCACCTCCCGGTTACCTTTGGTACCCCGGAGAACTACCGCACGGAGAATATCCTATTCGACGTGGCGGATTTTGAGCTCCCCTTCAATGCCATCATTGGAAGGTCGGCGCTCTACTAGTTCATGGCCGTAGCTCACTACGACTATCTGGTCCTGAAGATGCCAACGCCTTCCGGAGTCCTTAAGGTCTGGGGGGATCGCACCATAGCAGTATCAGCCTTGGAGTAGCTCCAAGCACTCGCTGCGGGGCAAACCCTGAACCTGGACGATGCAAGGGAGGGCCAGCCAAGTCAAGGGGCGCCTCAATGAACCCCCGCTGCAGCCCCGCGCGTGCTGCTTGCCGAAGACGACGTCCCAGTGAAAGTCGTCAGGATCGGCTCTGAGGCTGCCCAGACGACCCGCATAGCGGGTAACTTGGACAGCAAATAGGAATTCGCGCTCATCACCTTCCTCCGAAACAATGTCGATGTGTTCGCCTGGCAACCATTGCAAATGCCCGGGATCCCCAGGGAGGTGATTGAGCATCATCTGAAGATCTACCCTGATGCCCGCCCGATACAACAGAAGCTCTGGAAGCAGTCCGTTGAGCACCAAAACTTCACCCGGGAGGAGATCAAGAAGTTGCTCGACGCCGGCTTCATCCGGGAAGTTCACCACCCTTAGTGGTTGGCCAATCCTGTTGTCGTCCCCAAGGCTGGCGGGAAACTTTGGATGTGCATCGACTACACCAACCTAAACAAGGCATGTCCAAAAGATCATTTCCCGCTCCCCAGGATAGATCAAATTGTAGACTCTACGTCAGGTTGTGATCTGCTATGTTTCCTCGACGCGTATTCCGGTTTCCATCAAATACCTATGTCTAGAGATGATGAGGAACACATTGCTTTTGTAACAGTAGATGGCCTGTATTGTTATGTCTCCATCCTTACGGTCTTAAGAATGCTCTCCCTACCTTTGTACGTGCGATGCATAAAACATTTGGGGACCTCATTAGAGACCTAGTAGAGGTGTATGTTGATGACATCGTGGTCAAAATCAAAGACTGCACGTTCTTCCTAGATAGCTTAGAACAAGTCTTCAGCAGGCTGTGCCTTACGCGCACAATGTTGAACCCCGAAAAGTGTGTCTTTGGGGTCTCTTCTCGTAAGCTGCTGGGATTTTTGGTTTCCCACCGGAAGATCAAAGCCAATCCAGAGAAGATCAAGGCAATAGAACTGATGCGACCCCCGACGCGTATCAAGGATGTACAAAAGCTTGCCGGTTGCCTCGCGGCCTTTAGCCGCTTCATCTCAAGGTTGGCAGAATGAGCAC
The DNA here is from genome assembly GCA_036927565.1 of Tuctoria greenei. Lineage (NCBI taxonomy): Eukaryota > Viridiplantae > Streptophyta > Magnoliopsida > Poales > Poaceae > Tuctoria > Tuctoria greenei. Next base: position 194,288,972 of record JAYESD010000005.1, read on the forward strand.
TTCCCTTCTTCAAGATTCTCTGCAAGGCAAGTCCCTTTGCCTGGACAGAAGAAGCGGAAGCAGCGTTCCAGGAGCTCTAGAGGCACCTGTCGTCCCTCCCAGTTATGGTGGCGCCGGAGCCTGGAGAGCCCCTGCTGCTGTATGTTGCTGCAACAACTGAAGTGGTCAGTATGGTCTTGGTCGCAGAATGATCCGAACCGCAATAGAAACATACACAGGGAGGAGCCTGCAGCGCAAGCACCGAGCCTCCGGTCCCAGAGCAAGTCATGAACCTCTCTCAGGAGGGCTCCGGGAGCTGGGAAGTCACTAGCCCCCAGCCCCCGGAATATGATGTGGGTCCGGGGAGCCAGGAGCCCCCGGATCTGGATCCAATGCAGGAACCACCGGACCTCTCGGACAGAGTCCGGACCACTCAGAGGTCGGTTTACTACATCAGCGAAGTCCTCCATGAAGCAAAGACAAGATATCAGGAGATACATAAGCTGTTGTATGCTGTGTTTATAGCATCGAGGAAGCTCCGACACTACTTTTAGGGCCATAAGGTCTCAGTGGTCACCTCCTTTCCACTGAAAACGGTCCTCCACAACCCTAATGCTACCGGCAACATCGCCAAATGGGCAGCCGAGCTAGCAGAGTTCAAGATCGAGTTCCTTCCTCGACATGCGGTCAAAAGCCAGGCCCTGGCAGACTTCCTGGCCTAGTGGACTCCGTCGCCTGACAACCCTGAAAGCCCAGTCAGCAGAGACACACTATCCGGAGCACCGGCTTTCACTGAAACCCTGTGTACACTTTACTTCTATGGTTCCACCCGGAGGCAGGGGGTCGGGGCCGGCGTGGTGCTCATAGCCCCGATGGTGGAGCGGTTCAAATATATGGCGTGTCTTGGCTTCCAAGCCACCAACAACATGGCAGAGTACGAGGCCCTCATCTATGGGCTGAAGACAGCACTGACCCTCAACATTTGCCAGCTCCTTGCTAAAGGTGATTCCCATCTAGTTGTCAAGCAGGTCAAAGGGGAGTGCAGTTGCAATGACCCCCAGCTGGCAGCATACCTACTGGACGTCAAGAAGCTGGAGAAAGATTTTGAGGTCCTGGATCTATGCCATGTACCCCGAGCTGACAACTCAGTCGCAGATGACCTGTCAACAAAGGCTTCTACAGAGGCACCAGTGCATGCAGGGGTCTTTGCAAGGACGTTATCGCGACCAACCGCCCGAGTTGCTGAACCGGGTGAAGGGGGTGAAGTTAGCACCTCGAAGCTAACAACCCCAGCGGCGCTACAGCCATGGTGCCCGCCAAAGTTCCTATGCGCCTCCAGCGGCTTTGAGCAGCTGGGCGCCCAAGAACCAGAAGCTCAAGGAGGTCCCGATGCATGGATCTCGGAGGTCCGGGACTACTTGAAATACAACTACCTTCCCGAAGAACATGCCCTGGCAGAACGGATCGTGCGGATGGATAAAAGATACACGCTGGTATATGGGGATCTCTACCGGTGTGGTGCCAACGGCATCCTACAGTGTTGCATTACCCAGGAGGAGGGCTGCGACTTGCTCACAGAAATCCATGGAGGTGAGTGCGGGAACCACGAAATGGACTGTACGCTGCTCGGCAAAGCCTTTCAGCACGGATTCTACTGGCCCACAGCACTCCAGGATGCCGCTGACATGGTTAAGAGATACAAGGCGTGCCAGTTCCATGCCAAGCAGATCCACACACCAGCTCAAGCACTTTAGATGATCCCTCCCTCGTGGCCATTCGCCGTGTGGGGACTGGACATCCTGGGACCTTTCCCAAGAGCCATCGGAAGATTCCGGCACCTCTACATCGCCGTAGATAAGATCACCAAATGGCCAGAAGCCACCCCAGTCGTCATCATTAACAAGCAGTCCGTAGTGAAGTTCATCAAGTCGATTGTCTGCAGGTTCAGAGTCCCGAACAGAATCATCATTGATAACGGGACCCAATTCACGAGTGCGACATTTCAAGAATACTGCGAGGACCTTGGGATCCGGGTTTGTTATGCCATTGTCGCCCATCTCGAGAGCAATGGGCAGGTAGAGAGAGCGAACGTCGAGATTCTCAAGGGCCTCCGGGCTCGTACATACTCAAGCCTCGAGAAGCATGGTGCAAACTGGGTGGATGAGCTACCATACGCGTTGTGGTCTAGCCGGGCATCAATAAGCCGTGCTACGGGAGAAACACCCTACTTACTGGTGTATGGGGCGGAGGTCGTCCTTCCCCCAGAGATCACCATGGGCTCCCCCCGTGTCCGAATGTACAACGAAACCGCGCAGGACCAGTTCCGGCATGAAGCTATCAACCTCGTCGACGAGGGACGCGTATGAGCTACCCTCCAGAACGCACGGTACAGGCAAGCGCTCTGACGCTACCACCAGCGGACTGTGCGCAGTAGGGAGCTCAAGGTGAGCGACCTGGTTCTGTAGCGTCTGCTTTCCCGTGAAGGGACAAACAAACTCTCCCCCAAGTGGGAGGGTCCCTTCCAGGTCACAGAGGTTTGTCGCCCAGGGTGTGTCTGCCTAGCTACGGAGGATGGTCAACCGGTACCCAACCCATGGAACATCAAACACCTCCGTAAGTTCTATCCATAACCAGGGGTAGGGAATTCTATTTTTCTTTTGTTATAAAATTGGCATAGTGTCTAGAGACAACACTTGGGTTAACTAAGGTCGGGGAAATGAGCTCCGAGTGTTTGCCTTGCTCGGTGCGGTCTGGTACCCAAAGAAGGTACACTCAGCTCCTCGTCGCCCGGTCTGGGTCGTTCTTCATGTAAAGTTTGTTCTCTCCTATGAGATTTATAATGAAAAAGTTGTTTGCCCTACCCTGGAATGGCTTCTTCATATGAAATTATCTTTAGTTCTTATAAATGATGTCACGCGGTTGCCATTAGCTCTTCACCTAGCGTGGGTGTGGTCAATCTTTCCTTCGTCTCTACAATAGTGGGAGCGTTGCTTTCCATTTGCCGGTGGGCCGCTTTGGGTACCTGCTCAAGCCTCCACAATGGCAACGGAACGTGAGACAAGCGACAATAATAGAGCGTAGGTAAAAGATTGACTCAAGAGCGGAATTACCTTTTGTCTCTCATGTGCGCAGGCCCACCAATTGCTGGAGACATGGGTCAACGTCCTACCAAGATCATGGGTGTTGTCGGAGCTCCTAAAAGCTCCGACAACCCCAGGGGGCCAGGCGGTGTGCGACTTCTCCTACGAAGGTCATGGGCGTTGCTGGAGCTCCTAAGCTCTGACAATCACAAGGGGGGTTGGTGGTGGCACCCCGTGAGAAGACCATGGATATTGCTGGAGCTCCTAAGCTTCGGCAACCCCAGGGGGCCCGGCGGTGGCATCTCGCACATTGGTCGGTAAAGCCTTTCGACATGGTTTTTACTGGCCTACAACACTCCAAGATGCAACCGAGCTAGTGAAGAAATGCGAAGCATGCCAGTTCCATGCAAAACAAATTCACACACCAGCTCAAACCCTACAAATGATACCTCCTACATGGTCATTCACTATGTGGTGGATAGATATCTTGGGACCTTTCCCAAGAGCCATTGGAGGTTACAAGTTCCTGTATGTTGCCATCGACAAGTTCACTAAGTGGTCGGAAGCAACTCCAGTTGTGACAGTAAACAAGAAATCAGCTATCAACTTCTTGCAGTCCATAGTATGCAGATTTGGAGTCCCAAACAATATCATAACTGATAACGGGACCCAATTCACAAGCTCTGCATTTCAAGGATATTGCGAAGACCTCGGCATTCAGGTCAGCTACGCTTCTGTAGCTCACCCGGCAAGCAATGGCAAAGCTAAGAGAGCAAATGCAGAAATTCTAAAAGGAATCAAGACGCGCACATATGAGCGCCTGAAAAAACATGGGGCCAACTAGATTGAAGAACTTTCGCTAACCTTATGGGCAAACAGGATAACTCCAAACCGGTCAACTGGAAAGACACCCTTCTTCCTGGTGTACGTAGCTGAAGCAGTCCTTCCTCCAGAAATCACCTTGGGGTCGCTCTGGGTCCGGACCTTCGACGAAGCCACGCATGACCAGCTCCGGCATGAAGACCTTGACCTCGTTGAAGAGGGAAGGTGTCGAGCAGCTGTTCGGAATGACTGATACCGCCAAGCTCTTCGACACTATCACCAAAGGCATGTTCACATTCGACATCTCGAGGAAGGCGATTGAGTGCTACGTAGAATACAAAATCAAGAAGGGTTAAACAAACTTTCCCCTAGCTGGGAAGGACCCTTTCGAGTGATCAAAGTATCCCGTCCCGGATGCGTTCGCTTGGCAACCGAAGATGGGACACCGCTCCCTAATCCTTGGAAAATTGAGCACCTCCGTAAGTTATACGCTTAATATCACGGAGGTGAGTCTGTAATTACATGTGATGTATGTTATAGCTTCATTGTACAGAGTCGGGTAGCTCCTCCGGGAGAACAGCCAGACCTTTCCCGGAAGGTCCGCAAGGTTCAGGCAACACATGACACGGTCTCAGAACTAAAAGTGTAGCTAGTTACCCTGGGTCAAACAAGAAATGTAACACACTTAGCCTGGTTTCGTACCCTATGAGTGTACTTGTTTCCCCTGTACCCCAGACCTATAATGATAGACATTTATTATGTGAAAACAGACTCCACGTGCATTTATTTTGTACAGGCTCAATCTTTTTATTTTTCTCTTTCTTGTCTATAACAAAGTTGTGCAATTCTCAAAAAACTTTAGCTTGAACAATTCATGTATAATTCAAGTCACTTTTCTAATTCTTTCCGGTCTTAACATTGTTGAATGGCCTACGTGCCTGAATGTTGCCAAGCCAACCTAGGTCCGGAGTGTGCTATCGACTTAGCCTGGTCCTGCACCCTAAGTACGCCACTCTACCTACACCCCGACAGGCCGAAGTAAGGTGAGTCCAGGATATGATTGTACCTGAAGAACATAAGCAAATGCACTTGATTGTATAAAGAATTGCGTTCGACCTAAAAATTTCTTTCGGGGATAGTAAGCCGCCAACGAGTTATAGATAAGAAATGGATTTTACTGTTTTTCTTGACTTCAGTGTGCAGGAAAAATAAAGATCTCATAATGATGGTGGATGAAGTCGGAGCTATCAAAGCTCTGACACCCCCTAAGGCGGCCCGCTGTCGATGTTTTAAACATTGATAGTAGGCGTTGTCGAAGCTACCAAGTTTCAGCAATTCCACGGGGCCAGCCGTCAACGTGAAGAAAAAATGGTGGGAAGACTCCCTAGTGGGGTCCGCTGTCAACGCACCGCGTGTTGATAGTGGTCGCTGCCGGAGCTACCAAACTCCGACAACCCCAGAGGACTAACTGTCGATGCTCTACGTATTGACAAGGGTCACTGTCGGAGCTACTAAGCTCCGACAACCTCAGGGGGCCCCTACTATCAACGACTTCGAACCTACAAACTACAAGTTCGAAGCACGCAAGTCTTCAACAAAATTCTACATCCTCTTGGTACATGTTCACAATCAAATTGTGTATATCTACAGGGGGCCAAGTGCGACCTTCTGGGCAACCTCCGACACGCTGGCCTTGGCGGCATCTCGCTCTCCGTCAATGGGACCTTCAAGCACCGGGTCTAATGGGAAGTGAGGATCCTGACTTGTGTAGCATGTCAGCATGTACTCTGCGACGTTCTGTGCAAGGGATTTCCCTTCAGTCTCCAATTGATTCGCGATGACATCGCCCATCTTGTTGAGTTTGCTGCCCGCCGAGCTCAACGCCTTCAATACCAGGTCCAGCTCCAGCTCTGGGTCGTCCGGGCGCATGAAACTAAAACCCAATGGCATCAGCGCGTCATTGGCTTTGCCCAAGAAGTCCCAAACTTGTTGGGACTCCGCATCCCTTGAGCCTCGCACCTCTTCCAAGGACCTCTTGGTCGTCGCAAGCTCTGAATCCTCCCGGGCAAGGCGCTCGACCACTTTGGCATTTTGCTGAATCTTTTCATCAACTTGCCTTTCGAGTTTACCAAGCTCCTCTTCTCGGAGGTGGATCTTGTTCCGGCGGTCGACCAGGTCTTTCTCCCGGCCCCGCACTTTCTTCTCCCTGGCAGCAATTTCATTCTCCCTCTTGGTGAGGTCTTTTCCCCGCTGCCAGGCCTTCTTCTCCTCTTTCTCACAATGCTCCTCCAACTTCTTGGTGCGCTCCGCGAGGATCTTGTCACCCAGAGTCAGCCTCTGAGTAAGCTCCTCCTCCCTCTTCACGAGATCATCCTGCAGCTCCAGGATTTTTTGCTCTTCATCTTCGAGCTTTTTCTCCCGCCCCTCAAGAACCTCCCGGCGCTTGACGAGGTTGTCGTGGATGGCGCTGAGCTTCTTTTGGCGGTCATTTGCTGCTTCATTAGCAGCCACGACCTGTTCGTGTATGGCCCGGGACTGGTCGTCGAGGGATTGCACCATGCTCTCCCTCTCATCCAGCAGCTGGCCCCAGTACTCCAACCGGACCTTCTCCCTTTTCACCCACTCCTTGTCGTCGGCCAGCCTCGTCTGCGCCAGCTTGGTCTCGAATTGGAGCCGGTTGCGCCACCTCCTAAGGGTTTGGCACTCCTCCTCGAGGGCCTTGCTGTCATGGTAAAAGGCTAGCTGAACCTGACAAAGGATGGAGCAGGCGTTGTTGATAGACAACGACAGGGGGATCGGCTCCGGACCTATTGGGGTCCTCTCCGCTGGCTCCAGCGGGTTCTCCATAACAAAAATTGAGTCCCACTCCACAAGAGCGGTCCCCTGAGCTCCCGGGGCACTAGGGTCGCCCTCCAGGATAGCCTCGGTTGCTGCCAAGGAAGGTCCTGCAACGAAAGTTTCTACCTCCGGAGTCGGCTCTGAAGGTCCCGCCGCCAGGTCATCAGCAACTAGTCCCTCAAGCGGGGGACCGACAGCTTCGTCTTGGCACCCTGGCTCAGGCGCAGGCACCTCTGGAACCACTACCTCCGGGGCAGGCGTAGAAGATTCGTCCGGAGCTAAGGCCACTTCCGGCTCCGGTGTTGGCGCCTCCTCCACTGTTGGTTCAGGCACTGGTGCTTCAACCTCCACCGGTTCGGGCGCTGGCACCTCTATAGTAACCGGCTCAGGCGCTGAAACTTCATCGACCACCGGCTCCACCGCTGGGGCTTCAACAACATCTGGCTCTAGGGCCGGAACTGCAACTACCTTCGGCTCTGAGGCTGGAGCGTCTGTCATCACAGCATCCAAAACCGGAGCTTCGACCTCCGGAGCTGGTGCCGCTGGTATATCTTCATTCCTGTGGTCCGGCGCTACCACTGGAACTTCAGGAGATGACTCGAGATCAAGAACCACGACAGCTGGCGCCGGAGCTGCCGCGGCCTCAAACACCTCCCGTGGCGGCGCTGGGATTGGAGTCGAAGCCTCCGCCTACACAGCATTAGCTACTGTTGCGGGAGTCGGAGCTTCAGCCCCTTTTTGGGTACCCTGTGGATAAAGGACGAAGAAACTCAAAATACGATTACAACAAAAAAATCAGCTGAGGTAAAAAATCAAATTTACCTTGGAAGGCTTCCGCTCCAGCTAGCGCGGAACCTCTTCACCGGACGCTCAGGATCGGACCCTGTCGCCTTTGGCGTAGTAGCTCTGGAAGGCTCCCCAGAGCTTGTTGTCGCCGTCATCGATGTCTTGGTTGAGGCCCCCTCGACTGAGAAGGACCCTCGGACCTAGATCCCTTAATAGGCCCCAGCACCAGAGTCACATGGTCGGAGACGGCATCCCGGGGAGACGCCGATGCTGGAGTAGGTGTCACCGTTGAAGACCTCCCCGCCCGGGGAGAAGGAGCTGTCGTGGAAGGAGCAGGTCTGACGGACCTCCCGTCAGAGTGCTTCAACTTCCTCTTGCGGCTCTAGGGCTCGGCCAACTCCTTGCCCTTGCCTATGACTTCAGCTCTTGGCTTCGGGGCGGGAGCGGAGCCACCTTCTGAAGCTCCGGGGATCGCCACCCCGGAGGTTGATCGCCTCTCCATCAGACCCAAGTCGTCCAACAGTGGCATTTTCCTCCAGAGCTCCCTGCACTCCTCTGGTATCATATTCAAAGGAAGGAAGGCCACCGGTGGAGACACGTCTCCAGGGCCGATGTTCCCAGGCTGGAACTTCTTGAGATGGGTCTTCAAGGCTTCACCGTTCAAGTTGGTTCCCAAACCAACCTCAATGTGGTTGGTGTCCATCTCACTATTGAAGGCCCAGGCAGGTTGCCCCCTAGCCCTCAGCGGGGCCCACCTATTCATCAAGAAGTTGCTGAAGACCATCTGGGGGTCACCCCACCTTCGACACACTCCTGGATTCTGTCCATAATAGGCCTGTACTCCCTCGACAGCTCTGGCACGTCACTCCAAGTGTCGGTGTCGATGTGGGGGAGGCCTTCAGGCAGTTCCAACCTCTCGTGTCCCTCGACGGTGATGACCACCCAGTCTTTCTTCCAGTCGTCCCACTTGCCAGAAGGAAAGGACCTCTAGTACTTGAGGGGGGAGTTTTTCTGCTTCACGAAGTAGTAGAAGCCGATGAACTCATCACTCTTCCCGGTGGGGTGGACAGTGAAGAAAGTCCGGAACAACTCCACGCAAGGGGGCACACCCACCCACATCTCGCAAAAGTGGACAAAGGTTTCCACCAGCAAGATTGAGTGGGGGCCAAGATGGTGGAGCTACAGACCATAGAAATCTAGCAGCATCAGAAAGAAAGTGGAGAAAGGCGGGATCAAACCCGCCATGGCATACCCAAGGAAGTACACCATATCTCCGGCTCGTTCCTTCTCGAAGGGAAGCTTGCCGCAGCGAATGTCACTGTCGAAGGAGTCACTGGACCAACCCATGTAGGTCCGGACCCTAGACAACTCCTTCTTGCTCCCAATGCGGCTCTTGGGGAGTCCCAACTTGCCCGTGGAGTAGGGTATTACGCTCAGGCGGCCCGAACCACATAAATCCTCGTGTCAACTTGCCATCGTGTTCTGAATCTCTGCGCGCCCACAACCGAACTACAAACTCCGCGGGCTACCAACGGTGGTACCGGGAGAATTGCCAGAATCACACTCCGACAATAACCCTAAGTTGTGGAAAACTAGGTGTGAGAGTTACTTTGATATGTACTCGATAGATCCACTCCTTTGGGTGAAGATTTCGGCCTTGCATTTTGAGGATGCAGCGGCCCGTTGGCTCCAATTTGTCGAGAGGCAAATCGTCAACTCTTCGTGGCCTCAGTTTTGTTCTATGGTCCTAGATAGATTTGGGAGGAACCTACATGAAATTCTGATTAGACAACTTTTTCACATTAAGCAGACTGGATCAGTAGCTGATTATGTCAAACAATTTTCTGAACTTATAGACCAGCTTCACGCCTATGAGGGTTCTACAGATTCTTTATATTACACCACACAATTCATTGATGGTCTTAGAGATGATATTAGAGCTGCTATTTTAATTCAGCGCCCTGCCGATCTAGATACTGCTTGTGTTTTGGCGTCACTGCAGGAAGAGGTGGCCGATCATCCCCGCAAGAAGGAATTCAGGTGTGCTGACATTGGATCTTCTGGAAGGGATTCTTACCACTTCACGTGGTCTTCCTCCAGAGGAGCTCATCCACTTCTGCCCCCACCTACGGACGACAAGCATATTGCTGCAGTCAGTTTTGATGACAAGAGGGCTACCGATATTTCTAAATCTACTTCTGCTCACGAAAAACTCGAAGCTCTCAAGGCTTATCGCATATCTAAGGGTCTTTGCAAAGTGTGTGCTGAAAGGTGGCACAAAGGCCACAAATATTCTCCTTCAGTGCAACTTCAGGCAGTGCAAGAGCTGTGGGAAATTTTTCATATCGAAGATGCTGCATCTGATTCACAAGACCAAGGCACTGATGATCACATATTCATGACTTTCTCTCAAGCGAGCCACATGGGTCGAGAAGCTCCCAAGACAATGAAGATGATTGGATCCATACAGGATATTTCCATCTTGATACTCATTGATAGCGGTAGTTCCCACTCCTTCCTCAACTCTCACATTTCTGGACAGTTGTCTGGTATTACACCGATTGCAAGATCATTGAAGATTTCTGTCGCTAATGGTGCTTCATTATTGTGTCAAGCAAAATTGTTGAATGCTGTCTGGTTTGTTCATAATCATCGTTTCACTTCTGATCTTAAAATCATACTCCTGCATTGCTATGACTTAATTGTGGGTATGGATTGGCTGGAGAGATTTAGCCATATGGAGGTTCACTGGGGATTGAAGTGGATGAAGATACCATATGATACATCTTATGCACTACTCCAGGGGGTGCTGTCTGAACTTCCACCAGAAACTGTTATACAGGTTCTGACACCACAACCTATAGCTTTACCTGCAGTGGAACAGTCTATTCATCCAGCTATCCAGTCCATACTGAATGATTATGCAGACCTGTTCCAGGCTCCAGCAGAACTACCCCCTAGCAGATCATGTGATCATGCAATTCCACTTATTCCTGGTGCCCGACCAGTGAACATCCACCCCTATAGATACCCTCCCAAACTTAAGACAGAGATTGAATTGCAAGTGCGGGATATGCTCAGTAAGGGTCTGATTCAAAACAGTATTAGCGCTTTCAACTCTCCAGTCCTCTTGGTCAAGAAGAAAGACCATACATGGCGATTTTGTGTTGATTTTCGTCATCTCAATGCCTTAACACAGAAGAGGCACTTTCCCATACCTTGCTCGAAGATATTTTCTACGAGCTCTCAGCCGCTAGATGGTTCACCAAGCTTGACCTCTGGTCCTGATTCCACCAAATACTTCTTCAGCCAAGTGAAGAGCACAAGACGGCGTTCTCTACACATGAAGGCCATTATGAATTTCGAGTATTAGCATTTGGTCTCACCGGGGCCCCTGCAACATTCCAAGGCGCCATGAATTCTACATTGCAGCCTCTTCTCCGCAAATGTGTGCTAGTCTTTTTTGACGACATTCTCGTATATAGCCCCACATTTGAAATACACCTGACTCACCTGCCCCAAGTTTTGGATCTTCTCTCATCTGACAGTTGGAAGATAAAATTATCAAAATGCTCCTTTGCTCAACAGCAAGTCTCTTATCTGGGCCATGTCATCACACCTCAAGGCATTAGTACAGATTCTACTAAGATATCGACCATCACTTCTTGGCAGGCCCCTACTTGTATCAAGGAGTTGAGGAGCTTCTTGGGCATGGCAGGCTACTACAGAAAATTTGTGCGGCATTATGGGATTATTAGCAAGCCTCTAACAAACCTTTTGAAGAAGAATACACCTTATGTGTGGACTCAGGACCATGATGGGGCATTCCAGACATTGAAGACAACACTTTCTTCAGCCCCAGTCCTTGCCTTACCGGATTTCTCCAAGACATTCTGTGTTGAAACTGATGCTAGCGCTCAAGGTATCGGTGCAGTCCTTCTCCGAGACAACCATCCAATTGCATATGTCAGCAAACCCCTGAGACCAAAAACCTTAGGGTTATCAACATACGAGAAGGAATACTTGGCTATCCTTATGGTTGTGCAACAATGGCGACCCTACCTCCAGTTTGGAGAGTTTCTCATCAGGACAGATCAGAGGAGCCTTTCCCACCTCTCAGACCAACATTCGCATACTCCATGGCAGCAAAAAGTATTTACAAAACTGTTGGGCCTCCAGTAAAAAATTCAATACCGCAAGGGCTCCAAAAACATTGTAACAGATGCACTATCTCGCAGATGCCATGCTGATTCTGAAGCTTATGCACTTTCGGCAGCTAACCCTTCATGGTTATTGGACATTCAAGCTAGTTACATCAATGATGATAAGGCCAAGAATCTGCTATCAGCACTTGCTGTGAATCCTCAATCTGAGCCCAATTATTCCCTCCAGCAAGGAATTATCCGGTACAAAGGCCGCATCTGGATTGGTGAAAATTCCACTCTCCAACAGAACATCATCTTGGCACTACATGACAGTCCTCTCGGGGGCCATTCCGGGATCCCTGTCACCCTACGCCGCATCAAACAATTCTTTGCCTGGTCAGGTATGAACAACTTTGTTGCTGCATATGTTAAAATGTGTACAATTTGCCAACAAGCCAAACCGGAGAGAGCTCGATACCCTAGTCTCCTTGAGCCTTTGGAAGTTCCAGATTTGGCATGGCAAACTATATCAATGGATTTTGTCGAAGGGCTGCCCAAATCGGGATCAGCTAACTGCATCCTTGTGGTAGTGGACAAATTCTCTCGGTATGGACATTTTCTTCCACTACACCACCCTTACACTGCTGTTTCAGTAGCAAAAGTTTTCCTTGATAATGTATACAAATTGCATGGTCTTCCCAAAGCTATCATCTCAGACAGGGACCCTGTTTTCACAAGTCATTTTTGGAAGGAGCTATTTATGCTTGCAGGCGTTCAGTTGCGGATGAGCTCCTCCTATCACCCGCAATCTGACGGCCAAACGGAGCACGTCAATCAATGCATGGAAACCTACCTTCGCTGTTTTGTAAATGCTTGTCCTTCTAAGTGGGTTCATTGGCTTTCTCTGGCTGAATTCTGGTATAATACCAGCTCTCACTGCGCTCTGGATACATCACCTTTTGAGGTTCTCTACGGCCATCCTCCTATTCATTTTGGGATATCTGCTATGATAGTCACCCCAATCCTGACATTGATTCTTGGCTCCAAGAGAGACATCTTATGAACTCTCTAGTTCACCAGCATCTGTTGCGGGATCGACAAAGGATGAAAAGGCAGGCCGATAAGAAACGCTCTGAGCGGGAATTTAATGTTGGCGATTTGGTATATGTGAAGCTTCAACCATATATACAAACTTATTTATCTCCTCGGTCCAACCAGAAGCTGGCATTCAAGTTCTTTGGTCCGTTCTCTATATCAGACCACATTGGTACAGTGGCCTACCGTCTGAAACTTCCAGCTTCAACATCTGTGCACCCGGTTTTTCATGTATCTCAACTCAAAGCTGCATGTACCCGCCCAACTCTGGTGAGTCCTGATCTTCCTTCTCCTCTACAACACTTACAAGTTTCAGAAAAGCTTTTGCAGGAGCATACCATCCTTCAAGCGGGTGTACAAGTTTCCCAAGTCCTGGTCCAATGGTCTCACTCTCCAGCTGAAGTGGCCACATGGGAAGACACCACAAGCCTGAAGCAAGCTTTCCCTCATGCACCTGCATGGGGTCAAGCAGGTTCTCAAGGAGGGGGGATGTTAACACCTCCAGTACCCTTCTGAAGACGTATTCCCAAGACGGAGCGTCAGGCCCAGGAGAGCCAATGTGCGAACAGCCGGCCCAGAGTGGCGCCGTATGTAATTCAGAGTCTATGTGATGGTTTTAAGGACTATAATTGAACACTGTTGAGACTCGAACAGAAATATTAGAAGCTATCCGAAGCTGTTCCACCATCTTCTTTCCCAAGTTACCCTCTATCCTCCTCTTCCGCATCGCTGCCGCGTGCCGCTTCCAGTTCGGCTTGTGCAGAAACAAACACCCCTGAACTGAAACTCGATGTATATTTTACAGAAAACCCCTTAACTTCGACCGCGATCAATAGTCACGATCCGATATTTTGCATTTAACATCTAATTTTTGAATCTTGATTAATAGCGGTGATCCTATATGTTACACTAAACCCTGTAAAGACTTGTTTGGATAGCAGTGGATCCACTTCAATCTAAGTGGATTGAGGTGAATTTAGGAGAAAATTAGTTCATTTTCTACTTCAATCCACGTCAATCCGTTTAGATTGAGTGCAGCCAAACAAGCTTTAATTTGGATTGGAGAGGTTGGATTGTTTCTTCCATGCTAGTAAAGCCTAAAATCTGATATTTTTGCCATCTTTTTACATGGTTTTCTGCCCTTTTGGTTTCTTCCGCGGCTATGGAGCCTTCCTGTACTGCCTGCATCCTTCATCAGATTTTCAGCTGAAATGGATGAAGACCGGGATTTATGTCCAGATGCGTGTGCACTTGTACAATGCTGAGTGACAGGAGTGGCCGGCGTTACAAGCCAAAGGTTTGCCAGTTATGCAAATATGAGCAGACTAGTCAGGAGAAGAATGGTGAATATCTGCCATTTGAAGTTGCGATTAGAGGGAACTAAACCATCCATGCGAAGAAAGGTGTCAGGGTTCCTCTAATATTTCAACTTGATCAATGGTCCATCTGGTGAACGATTTTAGCACTGGCACGTACGGTAGAAACGTGAGAACCCGGGGAAATCGAAATCCAAGCAGGTGAATTGTTTAAGTTCAGTATGTTGATTTGTCTGCAATTTCTATGCCTTGATTACATACGCTGAATTAATTATTGTGTTTACGTTCCAGCAGCAAAGGATAAGTATATCAGTCATGATTCAGGTCGTTCGCAATCACAACATGATAGTCATGCAAAAACTTGCTTCGATGAAACTTGGAACAATACAAGAGATTCGGATACAGATTCTGCATAACAAGTCATGCACATTGTTAATTAAGTGATTTTGTTAGAAAAACATTCCACATGTCAGGTGAACCTGTTTATTTGGATGCAGATTCTTGTTTTTTTTAGGGAAATACAGTAGGGGGGCGTTCTATGTTTTCATAGCATTAGCTTCTCGTTTTGGCTTTCCAGATACTCATGGAATCCTGGTCTTCTGAAACTGAAAGCAAAAGGCTCATGTGCCCAGGACGGCAGGAGGACAACGGCAAGCACAACGCATTTGGCATGTGTAACAGAAGCATATGCTTAGATTCCAACCTGCTTCTGAATGATTGGTTTAAATTCTGGCCAAATGCCAACACCAACATCAACATGGCTATAAATTCGCCTTCACCTGAAAGCAACGCTTCCACAGTTGTGCCTGCTGTAGCATCTAGACATTCACTTACTAACCAGCCTCACTTCCATGATCCCTGCTCCCTCTGCTGGTCAGCTTCCGTGTGTTCTTCAGACACTGAAAGTGAGAGTTGGAGAAACACAAACTGACTGACTGATGCATTGGCAGATATGCATGCATGGCCACTGCTGCTCAGCTTGTTTTTCTCCAATTTCTCACCTTCAGTCGAGTGCTTGATGTCTTAGGGTGCACTTTTAAGTGTTATTACCACATAGTGAGTAGATTATATGTGCCATTAGAAGTGAGTGTTAGAGGGAATTGAACCATCCATGGGAACAAAAAAGGGGAAGTGAGGGTTCAGTTTCCTTTAGTATTTCACCTTGAATGGTCCATCCCTTTGGCAAATGATCTTAGTGTTGGATTTAATGGGCTTGACCCAATACTAATTCAGAAATAAATTCTAGAAAATCTCAAAGGCCCATTAGGACAAGAGGAAATTGTGCTAAGTGTTTAGTCCCACATGGGAAGTGGAAGTGGAGCAACCCCTACATATAAGCGAGGTTGCTCTTTTACTCCTTAAATGAGAGAGAAGAGAGGAAGAGAGGGGTGGCCCACGCGCGCGCTCCTCCTCCTCCTCCTCCTCGTTCGCCCCGCCCCCCCCCCCTCGAACACGCGTGCGCGCGCACGCATGTGTGTTCGTGTGAATTCGAGCCTCGAGCCAAGCCCAGATTTTATATTTTTGCAGAAAATTAAATTGGGTTTTTGGGCTTCCGAATTTTCGGGGCTACTCGAGACAGAGACGCGTTTACGATTGCGGAGTCAGTTTCTCACACGAACCGCCTCCGTGGTACTCTATAAATACGGGTGTGCGCGGTACGACAGAAGACATCCCACGATCAGATCGTTCCCACATTCGCGTTCCTTACGTTGCCTTCTAGTCTACTCCATCTCGAGCGCCGGCGTGCACCGACGATCGGGAGAGCAGGTCTCCGGAACCGCTCGCCCTTGTGATCCTGCACCGGGAGAGGGCGAATAAGGTTTTTGGGAAGCGCTTCGCGCGACTGCTCGCGTTCTTCACCACGGCTCGTCTACTGAGGAGATCGGGCGCTGCGGCTCAACGTCGTCACCAACGTCTGCAGTAGTTGTTCGCCGTCGGATCTACAGCGGTTCGTTCGGCTTCAAATCGGTATGCGTTATTTCTCGTCCCGTCTGTTTGCCGATCGCTGCAGTTTTATCATGTTTTTTCAGAATTATTTAGTAAATTACCTCCTATTTTCTAACAATTCAAAAACCTTATTAGGCAATTTCCTGAGTTGATAATGATGACTCTATCCGATGCACTGAGGCTGGAAAAATTCTCTGGCATGCACTTCAAGAGGTGGCAAGTTAAGGCCACACTCTGGCTCCAATCGCTTAAGATCTTCTGGATAACTGAGGGCAGGCCTCAAGGTCCTTTGTCTGTTGAATAACAGAAAAAGTTCGAGGAAGCCAATTCTGCCCTGAGAGGATGCATCTTAAGTGTTATTGATAATAAACTCTATGATGTCTATCTGACAGTCACAGATGGTAAGGAGCGCTGGGATGCACTAAACGCTAAGTATGGTGCAGCCGATGCAGGCGGTGAACTGTATATCATGAAGAATTTTCATGACTACAAGATGGTTAATAATCGTTCCGTAGTTGAAAAAGCTCATGAAGTACAGTGCCTTGCGAGAGAGTTCAATCTCCTTAAGTGTTCTTTACCCGATAAGTTTGTGGATGAGTGCATTATTGCAAAGTTACCTCCTTCATGGAGGAACTTCGCCACAGCTCTCAAACACAAGAGACAGGAAATATCAGTTGAAAACCTGATAGCATCTCTTGATGTTGAGGAGAAGGCTCGGGCTAAGGACGCTACTGAGAAAGGAGGTGAGGGTCAATCTAGTGCCAATGCTAATATGGTGCAGAAACCCAATGTCAAGAACAAAGGGAACAAGTCTCAATTCAAGCCAAACAAAACTACTGCTTTCAAGAAGAAGAATAAGTCAAACAAAGCCAATGATGGCTGCTGCTACACCTGTGGGGAGCAGAGACATTTTTCCAAGGACTGTCCTGAGAGGGCAGACCGCAGGGGGAAAAAGAATGGCAACATTGTGATGTCTAGCAATGCAGATGGGTACTGTAATTCTTTTAATATTCTTTCTGTTTCTCAAACATCATCTTGGTGGTTTGATACGGGTGCTAATGTTCATGTATGTTCTGACATGTCCATGTTTACTTCTTAACAGTTCGTCCGAGATTCCGCCGTCCTAATGGGGAATGGGTCACATGCTTCTGTTCGTGGTGTTGGCACGATCGATCTGAAATTCACTTCAGGAAAGATTGTCCAGCTGAAGAACGTGTAGCATGTCCCTACTATGAACAAGAATCTTGTTAGCGGTACCCTTCTATGTAAAGATGAGTTTAAAGTAGTTTTAGAGTCCAATAAAATAGTTGTGTCCAAGCATGGACAATTTATTGGTAAAGGCTATGAATGTGGAGGCCTGTTCCGCTTTTCTCTTTCGGGGTTTAACAATAAGTCAGTAAACCATATTTATGGCAGTATTAATGATGATGCAAGTGTTTGGCATTCTCGTTTATATCATGTTAATTTTGGTTTAATGAATCGGCTATCTAGTCTTAAATTAATTTCGGAATTCACCATTGTCAAAGATTCTAAGTGCCATAGTTGTGTGCAGTCAAAGCAACCTCGAAAGTCTCACAAGGCAGCCAAGGAGTGAAACTTGGCACCATTAGAACTCATACATTCTGATATGTGAGATGAATGGTGTGTTGACAAAAGGTGGAAAGAAATATTTTATGACATTAATAGACGATTCTACTGGATTCTGCTATGTTTACTTGTTGCAAACTAAAGATGAAGCTTTAGACTACTTTAAAATCTATAAATCTAAAGTAGAAACTCAATTAGAGAGAAAGATCAAACGTCTTAGGTCAGATCATGGTGGTGAGTATTTTCCCAAAATATTTGATGATTTTTGTGCAGAACACGGTATTATATATGAGAGGACGCCTTCCTATTCACCCCAATCAAACAGGATAGCTGAGAGGAAAAACCACACACTGTGTGACTTGGTGAATGTCATGTTAGACACGTCCGGTTTATCTAAGGCATGGTGGGGGAGGCTCCATTGACTTCATGTCATGTCCTAAACCGCGTTCCAAATAAGAATAAAGAGAAAACCTCTTATGAGGAGTGGGTTGGGAGAAAACCATCACTTTCATACTTGCGTACTTGGAGATGTTTGGCAAAGGTCAATGTTCCAATTACCAAGAAATGCAAGCTGGGACCAAAGATAGTGGACTATATCTTTCTAGGCTATGCTCATCGTAGCATCGCATATAGATTTTTAGTAGTTAAATCTGAGGTACCTGATATGCATGTTGATACTATTATGGAATCTCGTGATGCAACATTTTTTTAGAATATTTTTCCTATGAAAGATATGCATAGCACTGCTAGGATCTCTTCTGAAATTTGTCGTGAGTCCACCACAACTAGCGAGTTTCTTGATACACCGTTTGAGAATGTCCCAGAGGAGGAACACAATGAAATAACTCAGTCGAGTAAGAGATCACGGATTGCAAAATCCTTCGATGATGATTTCATTGTGTACCTTGTGGACGATACTCCTAGATCCATAGCAGAGGCATATGCATCACCTGATGCAGATGACTGGAAAGAAGCAGTTCATAGTGAGATGGACTCAATTCTTTCCAATGGAACTTGGGAGTTAACTGAACGGCCATATGGCAAACCAGTAGGCTGCAAGTGAGTGTTCAAGAAGAAGCTCATGCCTGACAGTACTATTGAAAAGTACAAGGCAAGACTAGTTGCAAAGGGCTATACTCAAAAGGAAGGTGAAGACTATTTTGACACCTATTCACCTGTCTCCAGAATGACGACAATTCGTGTACTACTTTCTTTGGCTGCCTCTTATGGTCTAATCATCCATCAAATGGATGTAAAGACAGCTTTCCTGAATGGAGAGTTGGAAGAGGAGATTTATATGGAACAACCTGATGGGTTCGTAGTAAAAGGTGAAGAGACAAAGGTGTGCAAATTGTTGAAATCCTTGTATGGCCTGAAACAAGCACCGAAGCAATGGCATGAGAAGTTCGATAGTACTTTGACATCTGCGGGCTTTGTCATTAATGAGGCTGATCGGTGCGTGTACTATCGCCATGATGGGGGCGATAGCGTTATATTATGCTTGAATGTAGATGATATACTCATTTTTGGTACGAGCATTAATATAATTTCTGAGGTCAAGTCTTTTCTATCATAGTGTTTTGATATGAAAGATCTGGGAGAAGCTAATGTTATTTTCAACATTAAGCTGAATAAGGATGAGAGTGGAATTACTTTAAGTCAATCTCACTGTGTGGAGAAAATCTTGAGCCGGTTCGGCTTTATAGATAGCAAGATTTCTCCAACGCCCTATGATCTCAGCGTGATACTTAGAAAGAACAAGAAAGAGTCAAGAGATCAACTCAGATATTCTCAGATGATCGTTTCACTCATGTACTTAGCTAGTGCAACCCGTCCTGATATCTCGTTTGTTGTGAGCAAACTGAGCAGGTTCATGTCAAACCCGGGTACAGATCATTAGCATGCACTTGAAAGGGTTATGCGCTACTTGAGAGGTACAATGAGTTATGAAATTCACTATACTGGGCATCTGGCCGTGCCTGAGGGTTATAGTGATTCGAACTGGATCTCTGATGTTGATGAACTCTATGCCACGAGTGGATATATGTTCCTCTAGCTGGTGGCGCTATATCATGGAGGTCTTGCAAACAGACCATTTTGACGAGGTCAACCATGGAAGCAGAACTCACTGCTTTAGAGACACCAACTGCAAAGGCAGAATGGCTGCGAGAGCTCTTGATAGATTTGCCTATAATTGAGAAACCATTGCTGGCAATCCTTATGAACTGTGACAATCAGACGGTGATTGCTAAAGTGACCGGTTCTAAGGATAATGCAAAATCATCAAGACACGTCAAGAGACGTTTAAAATCTGTCAGGAAAATAAGAAACTTTGGAGTGTTTACTGTTTCGTACATACAAACAGACAAAAACCTGACATATCCATTTACGAAGGGTCTATCACGTAATGTGATAGAAAATGCATCGAGAGAGATGGGTTTGAGACCCATTGATGTGACACCATAGTAGTAATCCAGCCTATGTGATCGGAGATCCTGTGAATTAGGACATGGGAAAACAAGCTAGTGATTCACCGAGGAGAGTACTTCCTTTATACCATCTCTATGTGAAGATGCACACTTGTACTCTCAAACTGTAAGACAGGTTGGCGATTGGCCTTAATGTGTTTCTGTTGGCTATGTGTAGTAAAGATGTCGTCCTACAGGGCAGTCTTGAAGGAAACACATCTATATGAGCTTCGACTGTCTAACGTAGCAGTCTGTGAGATTTGGGTGATCTCTGGAAAGCTCATGAAGAGACCAGAGAGTATGATGCATATGCTCCACCCGCGGGGTAGACTACTGGTAGTCAAGTACTAGTAATGGTTTTTGGGTGAAGTCAGTTCACACAAAACTTGCAATTCAAGGCGTAGTCCATTGTTCAAGTTGTGACGTGATGAAACTTGAGGATCTAGGCAGAAGTTCAACTTCACAGTCTCTGCCGAAAACACTAGTATATCAAACAAGGAACGAGAATGATCTCTCTCCTAATGGTTTTGAGATCTGGTGGGAGATTGTTGGATTTAATGGGCTTGGCCTAATACTAATTCAGAAATAAATCATAGAAAATCTCAAAGGACCATTAGGGCAAGAAGGAGTGGTGCTAAGTGTTTAGTCACACATGGAAAGTAGAAGTGGAACAACCCCTACATATAAAGGAGGTTTCTCTTTCACTCTATGAGTGAGAGAGAAGAGAGGAAGAGAGTGGTGGCCCACGCGCGCTCCTCCTCCTCCTCCTCGCTCGCTCGCCTCGCCACGCCACGCCTCGCCTCGCCCCGCCCCGCCCCGCTCATGCGCGCGCGTGTATTCGTGTGAATTCGAGCCTTGAGCCGAGCCCACATTTTATATTTTTGCAGAAAATTAAATTGGGCTTTGGGCTTTTGGGCTTCCGAATTTTTGGAGCTACCTGAGACAGAGTCTAAGTCGTTGGAGACGGACGCGTTTACGACTGCGGAGTCAGTTCGGATCTGGATCCTCCAGATCGCACATGAACCGCCTCTGTGAGACTCTATAAATACGGGTGTGCGCGGTACGACAGAAGACATCCCACGATCAGATCATTCCCACGTTCGCGTTCCTTGCGCCACCTTCTAGTCTACTCCATCCCGAGCGCCAGCGTGCACCGACGATCGGGAGAGCAGATCTCCGAAACCGCTCGCCCTTGCGATCCTGCACCGGAAGAGGGCAAATAAGATTTTTGAGAAGCGCTCTGCGTGACTGCTCGCGTTCTTCACCACGACTTGTCTACCGAGAAGATCGGGCGCTGCGGCTCAACGTCGTCACCAACGTCTGCAGCGGCTGTTCGCCGTCGGATCTACAACGGTTCGTTCGGCTTGAAATCAGTACGCATTATTTCTCGTCCCGTCTGTTTACCGATCACTGCAGTTTTCTCGTGTTTTTCTGGAATTATTCAGTAAATTGCCTCCTATTTTCTAACACTTAGCACCAATTAAAGTATGGTAGTACTGATTAAAGTCTCTACACAGCTGAAAAGATGAGTAATATAGTTGCGGTTGGACTAATAGCTAAGAGGGTAAAATACAGCAGCTAACTCCTGAATACTGTGCAAGTACTGAAATAATTAAAGGGCCAGTCGGCTAGATCACTAACTATAGTCAGGATTTAGGAGAAGATGAACACGTGCCATTTGAAAAGAAGGTTAGAGAAGATGGAGCAAAAAGAAGTAGGGATTCAGTTTCCTCTAATATTCCAGTTTCAACTAGCCGATTTATCTGCAATGTCTTTATTCACGTTCGTCGAACTAATGGATACATCGACACTCCAGCAGCAAACTTTGCTGTTGACTCCATCATTGTCTACTCATCTTCCAAGAAATTAATCAATAGTAAGGATCAAATTTTGCATCACAAAGCTAACATTCTCAAACGCTTCGGACCTCCGTCGACGGCTACTCCGGCCTCGCCGGCCACCTAAAGCGCCGGCGGCAGCGGCCACTCCGGCTCCGGCGGCCAGCTTCCTCTCGCACCAGCAACTCCATCCTCGGTTCAGATCTCCTCCCCCGCCAAGATGGTGAGGCTCGAGGCCGCGGCTGGGGATGGGAGCGATGACACCGCCGCCCACCGCTCGCCAGCCTCTCCTCGCTCATCCCTGCTGATCACTCCCCCGGCGTTGCTTCGACTGCTAGCCGGCCACTCTCGCTGGTGGAGAGCTCCTCCATCACCCCTTTCTCCACGCTTCTGACGCCGACCTCGTTCAAGCCCCGTGGAGAATGTTCTGCCCATAGTTCGGGGTCTGGTATTGACCCCGCTCTCTCGCTCCCACCTGTCCTGCTGGGTGGAGCCTATGATTCAGAAGGCTCTGCTTCCCCCATGCGCATCAGGTTGTCTGAGCCTGCCCACCGCCGTTCGCCGTCCCTGATGAACCCGGTCCTGGCGGCCATGCCCTTGGCGTCTGCCGACTTTGGCATGGGGTCTCTAACCTCGCGTTGCTGCAGCGCTCCTCACCAGCCCTCTGTGAGACCGCCCCGGCGGAGATATCGCTTGCGCTCGCCACCCAGTGCTCCGGGGATGCTCCTTTGTCGCCGGTCGGGCCTAATTCCCCTTCTCCGGCAGTCCAGACTCTTGTGGGTCCTAGTGCGCTGCCTGAACGGGACCCACCTGAAAGGGCTGAAAATTCAAAGCCTCGCCTCTCCCGGTCCCGGTCCGGTGGGCCGTCCACCGCTGTCTCGCGCCAGCTGCCATCCGACTCGTCACATCAGCAGCCTCTTCAGGCAGCTTTGCCGGCATTGAATTCCATCTACTTCGTCGAGCCTTCTGGCCCTCGGTATGGGTCACTACACGTTGCGCGGAAAGCCTCTGGAGTCAAATATGAAGCGTGGATTGCTACCTCCTCAGCCCCGAAGGGTGCGGTCCTGCATGATTCTAACCTATCGTCAGAATGGATATGGGTTGTTCCCAAGGCGGAGAAGCGCTTGGCTCGAAACAGCAGCGCCAAGTCAAAGTGGGTTGTAGATTCGTCGGGATTTTCACCAGAGCGTCCTGTCAGGCAAAGATCTTCTGTGGAAGATACCGCCTTCCATAGCGTCTCTCGGGGGCGCTGTTTTTCGATGCTTAGCGATTGATCACCGCGTGGCGTTCTGCCGAGGTCCACGCTGCTGTCTCTCGTGTGGCGGGTGTGGCCACTTCGTAAAGAGCTACTGCAATGCTTTAAAGAAAGCCCCACCCTATGGCAAACCAGACATCCACTCCAAACTCACTTTCCCACAGTTGCCTTTGCGCCTCTCGTCCTGACCTTCCTCTTACGCTGCAGCCGTCAAGGGCTCCACCTCCTCCTCCACGGCTGACCCCGTAGCCCACATCCCCGGGTTCACCATCTACCGGCCAAGCGCTGGCTTTGCTGCGATGGTACCTGGACATGATGGTTGACTGCAACAACCTGAAGGCCACCATTGTGCTGTTCTACAGTGTGGACCGCGCTTCGAGGGCTAGCTCGTCGTAGGTGGCGGAGGCCATCACGGCCCAACTTGGCATCCCTGGTCATTGCTTTGTAGTGGAACGCCACAACTAGTAGGACTTCCTCGTTCGCTTTGACCAAGGAGAGCTATAGCATGTGGCTGCGCTCAAGGGTCACTTCTTTGTCACTTCTTTGTCGACGGGGACCACTATGTCATCAAACCATGGAGGGTTTGGTCCGCGCCGACTAGCTGGCGCTTCCACGTGAAGATCTGTGTTGAGTACCTGCCTCTCCACGCCTGGTCGTAGGATGGCCTCAAGCAGGTATTCGGTGATCATTGTATCCTTGACTAGTTGGATGTTAGGTCAACACCAAGGAAAACATCTGAGATGTGCGTGTTTTGGGCTTGGATGGAAGATTCAAGCAAGTTGCCTTGCACCAAGATTGTTACCTTCTTCCCGCCTAGAGCAACTCATCAGTTGTATGTTCCCTTCTCGAAGATGCCGCCAGAAGGGATCAAGGTCGAGCTGGTCGTTCACATTGCAAAATCCATGACTGGTCTGATGACCCATCCCGGCCTCGCATTCAGAAGCTTGACTGGATGAGGGGCGTTCCTGACGACCTGGTTCTACACCCCCGCCTGCGCCCCTCTGAAGGGTGCCACACTATAGAGCCCCGCGGCTCGGCGGACAGGTATGATGACAACCACGGCGGTTTCTCCTCTCGCTCCGACTGGGTTTCCTCCTTCCGTTCTGGTCTACAGATCAGGGGCAAGGCTCCTGCAGCCTCTCCCTATTCGCGTCGGTCCTCCGGGGGATATTCCGGCGGGCGGCACAGGGACGCTGGCGGCCAGGAAGGTGCAAACGACCACCAAGGGAGGGCGGACACTCTATCTCCAGTGTGCCTCCGTCGTAGTGAGCCACAGCGGCGGGATGATGAAGGATGGGAGCGGCGCCGTTCCAAGTCACCGGCTCCGAGGGGTCTCCACAAAGCGAATTCTGATGCTTCTGACTACCTCCTTCTGGTGCGTGTCACCTCGCTGGTCAAGGTAGACTTCTTTGACCCCATGATATTGGAGTATGAGGTCGTCCCAGTCTGGGTGGAAGATAGCCAGAAATCTGCAAGCCACCAGGTGCCACTCGTCTCTCAGTAGGGAAGGAGATAGCCAGCAAGAGCTACCGGCCACCGACAAGTCCTTCTACGACCATTTGTTCACCAAGCCGTCGCCTACTCTTCTACCTAATCCAACTCTACCGGCCTTGCCGGTAGTGAAGGGGAAGAAGGTCGGACCGTAGTGCCCGGGCACGCCTGCTGATGGAGCCCGACGCAGTGCTCGCCAAGCGAAGAACCCGATGACTATTCCTGTCTCACAGAGGGCGACCCACCGTATCATTCTTCAGCTCGGGATCGTTGCAAAAGATGAAACTATGGATGAGGTTGCTATGATCAAGTACGTGGCCATGTACAAACAACCACTCCCGTCGAAAGCAATAGCATCCATTTGCCATCTCACCGGCCTGGAGGACAAGGGCGTGATGGCAACACTTGAGCCTCTGGCTACCGGCGAGCTCGTCACGCATGCGGTGCCGGCGTAAGGGCTCTTCCTCCGTACAATGTCGCCCGATCGCCGGCCAATGGAAACTCTACTTTTTGGTGTGTCTGTTAAGTTGTGTGGCAGGACTTCTGCTTGTATTTTGGGTCTGCTAAGCCGTCTAGGGATCTTCAGGGCCAGAATGCCTCCTGTTCTATTTCCTCCCCCCACTATTCTTCCACTTAGTTGCTTCGTTGAAGCCCCCTAGTGTTGGGTAATCTGGCCCCTCCCCTTCGAGAGGGGGAGGCCTGGGGCTGTCACCTTGTGTTTTGTACCCAGACATGCTACCCTGTGTTGTGCAACCTTTGTTAACGGATAATAGTATTTCTATCATCAGCTGAAATGTTCGAGGACTAAATATGCCGACGAAGAAGGAATCTATTGGAGCCCTGTTTCAAGAGGTTCAACCTATGATAGCATGCCTCCAAGAGACAAAGCTTCAACATCCAGACATCCATGTGCTACGGGCTACATTGGGTGGTTGCCTTCGGGATTTTCGTTTCCTACCCGCGAATGGAACATGTGGAGGCATCATTATGGCTTGGAACCCTGATTATGTTATAGTCTCCTCGCAAACAATGGATGACTACTGCCTCTCGGCTACTGTGGTGCTGAGGTCCTGTAACACTGCCTTCCTTCTGACAGCGGTCTACGGACCCTCGAACGACCCGGACAAACTGGAATTCCTACAGAAGCTGCTTGCGCATGTTCCGAGAGAGGGAACTATGTGGATATGCATTGGCGATTTTAATCTAATCTATGAAGCTATAGACAAGAATAACTCTAATCTAAACCAACGTCTCATGGGAAGCTTCAGACAGACGCTTGATGATGCGGCACTCCTGGAGATACCCCTACAAAACAGGAAATATACCTGGTCCAATGAGCGGCGATCGCCGACGCTGGTCCGCCTTGATAGGGCTTTTGCCAACCGTGAATGGGAACTTGCCTTCTCAGGCTACTGCCTGCTCAGCCTCTCGGCGACCTCTTCCGACCATTGCCCCATCCTGCTAGCCCCCCAACAATGGTCACGCTAGAAGAGAGTATTCCAGTTTGAAAATTTTTGGGTCAAGGTGCCTGGCTTTCTGCAGGTGGTGTCCTCGGCTTGGCAGCAACAAGTACCAGGTGTTTCCCCATTAAGCAGGCTCAACTACAAGCTGCAGGTCGCTGCAAAATCTCTTTCAACATGGATCAAGAGCTTGTTCCGTGAGGCTCGCGTGCAACTGCATATAGCCTTGGAGATCATTCACCGTCTGGATGTTGCCCAGGAGGATCGCCCACTATCTGACCTAGAGAATGATCTCCGGCGAGACCTCAAAAGTCGTGTGCTTGGGCTCTCGGCAACCGAAAGATCAAGGCAACGCCAAACTTCCAGACTAACTTGGCTTCGGGAAGGTGATGCTTGCACAAAATTTTTCCATCCACATGCCAATGGTCGACCCCGGAAGAATTTCATCGCATCCTTGAGAGGAGAAGATGACAACATGAAAATGGGCTCACAAGGACAAGGAGGATATAATCAATCAATATTTTATCCAGGTGATCGGATCCACACAGTAGAGACTGCTAAATCTAAATTGGGAAATGCTTGATTTGCCACACATTGATGATAATGCAGAGATGGACCTCCCTTTTAGTGAGGATGAAATCTGGAATGCAATTTGCGAAACTCAACCTGACAAGGCCCCTGGCCCTGATGGGTTCACAGGATGTTTTTACAAGAAGTGTTGGAATATAATAAAGGGCGATGTCACCGTTGCTTTCCAATGCTTTCATTCTCTTCACGCTGGCCCTCTCCCAAAGCTCAACAGGGCCTCTCTTGTTCTCATGAAGAAAAAAGAAGTGGCTGAGACGTCGGTGGACTACAGACCAATAAGTCTACTCCACTCCTCCAAGCTAATCTCAAAGGCCCTGGCCCGGCGCCTAAAGAAAGAGATTGATGGCCTCATTCACCAGCGCAAAGTGCCTTCATTTCCAAAAGATGCATCCAAGAGAATTTTCTTTATGTCAAAAACCTGGTGCGCTTCTTTCATCGAACAAATCGGCCGATGTTGCTCCTCAAATTAGATATCAGTAAGGCTTTTGACTCGGTCTCCTGGGAGCATCTTTTGCAGCTACTAGAGAAGCGTGGCTTCTCAAGCAGGTGGCAACAGTGACTGACTCTCTTACTCTGCACTGCCTCATCCACCGTCCTCCTGAATGGGGTGCCTGGAACCCCAATTGCCCACCGGAGAGGATTACGCCAGGGTGATCCCCTGTCCCCATACTTATTCATCTTAGTGATCGACACGCTCCAATGGATGTTTCACCATGCAGCAGAGGAAGCATTCATTTCACCCCTCCCCGAACGACGTGCACCATTGCGACTCTCCATGTATGTTGATGATGTAGACCTTTTCTTAAATCTGAGCCGCCAGGATGTCACCAATGCCATGCAAATCATCTACTATTTCGGACTGGTTTCGGGACTGATGATAAAAGCTTGAAAATGTTTAGTGGCAACAATCAGATGCGATGACATGGATCTGAATGACATCCTTCCGGACTTCCAGGGAGATCATTCCTCATGGCCGATAACCTATCTCGGACTTCCGCTCACGCTGGGACATCAGCGAGCGTCAAACTTTCAAGGCCTCCAAGATAAAGTAACAAACAAGCTGGCGGGATGGAATCGCACCTGCTCAGCATAGCCGAACGTCGTGAGCTTGTGCATTCTGTTCTCAGCTCAATGTTGACTTACCACTTTACAGCAATGAAGATCCCTAAAAAAGTCATCAAGTGCATTGACAAGGTCCATAGGAGGTTTTTTTGGGCTGGAACATAACGTTTACATGGTGCCAAATGTAAAGTTGCTTGGCCTAAGGTTTGCCGCCCAACATCATATGGGGGCCTGGGAATATCCGACTTGGATAAATTCAGTAGAGCATTACGGCTCCGATGGTTGTGGTTTGCCTGGATGCAACCAAACCGGCCATGGTGCAAGCTGGAGCTCCGGTTGATGAAACTGATGTGGCCCTTTTCGCTAGCGCCACAACGATATCCTTAGGGGATGGCACACGAGCCAGTTTCTGGACTTCGAGCTGGCTCCACGGCAAATCCCCTCACCTCCTCTTCCCAAATCTTTACCTTCACACGCGAGAAAAAAGGAGAACGGTAGCAGCAACCCTACAGAATGGAACCTGGATACATGACCTTGCTCACGGTCTCTCTGCTGACTTGCTATTGGACTACATTGAGCTATGGACCATCATTGATGGCAGCAACATACAGCTCCAGCAGGACGTTGCAGATGAGATCAAATGGACCATGTCAGCGGGAGGCAACTACACGGCCAGATCGGCATACCAGATGCAATTCCTGGGCTTGACTCAATCCCTCTTCCACAAACTTGTGTGGAAACATTGGGCACCTATCAAATGCAAAATTTTCATGTGGCTCCTACTTCAAAATCGTTTCTGGACATCTGACTGTCTCCTTATGCGTGAATGGTCAAATGAATATTCTTGCAGTATGTGCCTTGGAAATCTGGAAACCTCCCATCACCTGTTCCTAGAATGTACAGTCAGTGGGCAGATTTGGACCGCGGTTGCCAACTAGATTCGACAGCCAGTTTTGAACCCGCATGGCTGGGCAACCTATACTTCAGTTGTGGATTGATACAATGCACAGAGATGGGCACAAAACAGCGACGCAAGAAAGGGGATCACATCCATCGTATTGTTGACCCTGTGGACGATTTGGCGCGAAAGAAATGATCGGCTTTTTAACAACATCGAGAGTCGGCTTCCAACCATTCTGGCACGCATCAAGAATGAAGCATTGAATTAGCACACGGCAGGATGCAACAAGCTTGGGCAATTCCTGTAGGATCCAATTCATAGTCCTCTGGATATTCTCCTTTTGTTGTTAGGTGTTCTTAGGTGTTCTGAGGTGTCTTAGTTTCTTTTTGTCTTAGTTTTCTGTGTACTCTTATAAATGTACCCCTGGTACATGTTTCTACCTCTTCTTATAATTTAACGCCTTTACGGCTTTTCGAAAAAAATTGCATCACATGTGTTAGAGATATAAGATACATTTATATTTTCCTTATGTCTAAGGGATTTTTATGTATATTTCAGATATCCTGTAACTTTATTTATAGAGACTTTTGACATTCTTAATAATACATGCACCATAATTTATAACATAGTATCACAGGTTAGATTTTTTTAACCACCGCACGTGTGCTCATCTCAAGCGGCGGCCCGATCTTCGTCATCAATCGGCGCCTGCTACTCATCAATCGGTGTTGGATCGCGCTTGTGCCCTTGTCTCTTGCCGGCATCGATCTGTTGCCTTCTCCTCACCTGATCCGCCGCTCAACGGCGCTCCAGATCGAAGACACGCGAGCGGCGGCGTCTTTCTCCGTCTCGCTCCGCTCATCCGCCGTGGTCAAGGCTCTCGGCGATTCGGCCGCCGGCTCTTCACAAGTCGCGGTGCTCCTACGCCGTCACCTCGGCCCGCCCACTCGTCGCCAGTAAAGTCGTAGATCTTGCGTGCGGCGTGCCCCTGCTGTTGACCGCCCGCAGGATCTAGTGCACGTTTGCTGCCGGCCTGCCGCTGGCTGGAGGCTTATCCCTGCGTCAGCGGCGGTGTCTCTGGTCCCGATCTAGGTTCAGCCACCGGCCCACCGCTGCTGGCATTCAGCAAACAGTAACGTGAGGGTAAGGTGTTGCTAAAAAAAATATCAAAAAAAGATTTTTTTCTCTTCTTTTTCTTTTTTTTTTTCTTATTCTTCTGCGCTCTTGTTGTCGCTCGCCGCGGTATATTTTGCGTTCTAACCGTCGTCTGTCATCTCTTCATGATGACTTCTTCGTCAGGCGGGGTTCTGGTTGTGCGGTGTCCAGTGCTTTTCAGTGGCACCAATTACCGCAATTGGGTTCCTCGGATACACCTGCACATGCGTGGTTTACGACTCAAGGAGTATCTCACAGGTGATCTCCAATGCCCGCTTTGCCCTGTGGCTCCTTCTCAACTTGTTATTTTAGATAATGCTACTAGTTATGATAAGAAAAAGTTGCAAGAGGATTATCAGACTCGTTTATCTGCGTATCAGACTCACTACAACTTATATAGGACAACTTATATAGGACTTGGTTGAATGATGATGCTCGAGCTGCTGCTATTCTTGTTGCTAGTATGGAGGATCGTATTACTGCAGACATAGTTGAGTTTAAGCATCCATATCAGATGTGAGATTTTCTGCGTCATCGTTACGAGACTATTGGTCAATGTCCCTCTTTTGCTGCTTTTTGTCATGAACAACTGTTACGACAGAGAGATGCTACATCGGAGGAATTATTTGCTCAGATGGAGCAGCCTCATGATGCTGGCTTGTTGCGGACCTCTACCGCTTTGTCTGCTCGTTCTTCGACTTGTCAACCCAGTACTGGTGCTCAGTCTTGCCGTTCTTCACAGGGTTCTCATGGTGCTGGTAGTGGAGGATCTGAGAGGAGTTTTGCTGCCACAGATGTCTAGTTGATTCCGCTTCTTCGTCGCCTTGTTGCCTCTACATAATCAGAAGTTGTTGGTATTGTGACTCAGCCTTCTACACCTTTAGGTTCTGCTGCTGTTTCTCCATCTTTCTCTGAGGGACCACCTTCCACTTCTCGTTCAGGTACTCGTTCATGGATTCTTGATTTTGGAGCTTCTTTTCGTATGACTCCTTACTCCACCATTTTATTATCTCTGAGTCATTCGTCTCGTCCTCTCACTATTCATATTGCTCATGGTTCTTCACTTCTGGTTCTTAGACAGGACACCCTTTTATCTGACTCTTTTAATATTTCTGATGTCTCTTATGTTCCTAATCTAACCATGCATCTTATGTCTACTGGTCAA
Source organism: Tuctoria greenei (assembly GCA_036927565.1). Classification (NCBI taxonomy): domain Eukaryota; kingdom Viridiplantae; phylum Streptophyta; class Magnoliopsida; order Poales; family Poaceae; genus Tuctoria; species Tuctoria greenei. Next base: position 194,319,950 of record JAYESD010000005.1, read on the forward strand.
CTCACTGATCATGGTTGTCGCATAATTCTTGATTTGGATTCTTGTTCTGTTGTGGATCGTCGTACGGGTCAGCTTGTTGCCTCTGGTCCTCGTCGTTGCGATTTCCAGCGTCTCTGGGAGCTTGATTGACTTCGTCTTCCTTCCGTTGCGCCTGCTAGTCGTGTTAGCTCCGCTTTCGCTGCTCCGTCTACCTCATCTTTTGCTTAGTGGCATCATTGCTTAGGACATATTTGTGGTTCTCGTCTATCTGCCTTGATTCGTCGCGGTGTCTTAGGATCAGTTTCAGGATCTCAGTGTCAGGGTTGTCGATTAGGGAAGCAGATTCAACTTGAGCCAGTGTCTCAGCGTCCTTTTGACCTTGTTCATTCAGATGTGTGGGGTCCTGCTCCTTTTATTTCCAAAGGAGGGCATATATGCTTTATTATTTTTATAGATGATTTTTCTCGCCACACATGGCTTTACTTCATGAAACATCGTAGTGAGACATTGTCTATCTATAAGACTTTTTCGGCTATGGTACGCACTCCATTTGACACTCCTACTCGTGTCTTTCGTGCTGACTCTGCTGGTGAGTACCTCTCTGATGCTCTTCGTGATTTTCTCTCTGAGCAAGGTATTCTTGCTCAATATTCTTGCTCCGGTGCTTATGCTCAGAATAGCGTTGCTGAGCGAAAACATCATCATCTCCATGAGACAGCACATACACTTCTCATTGCTTCCTCTGTTCTGCCTCATTTTTGGGCTTAGGGTGCTTCCACTGCCACTTTCTTGATTAACATTCAGCCCTCGTACGCTCTTAAAGGCGAGATTCCTTTTGAGCGTCTTACGGGCAAGACCCCTGACTACACGAGCCTTCGTCTTTTTGGTTGTGTGTGCTATGTGTTGCTCACACCTCGTGTGCGCACTAAGCTGACTACTCAGTCGGTTGAGTGTGTTTTCTTGGGGTACATTTCGGGGCATAAGGGTTATTGTTGTTGGGATGTAGTTGGTCGACGGATGAGGATTTCACGGGATGTTGTTTTTGATGAGACACATTCTTTCTATACTTGTCCTTCTTCTAATGCTTCTTTTGCGTCTGTAGTTGATCCTATTTCATTCATGTTCTTTCTAGATGCTCCTGTTGCTAGTGTACCTCCCTCACACTCCTTGTCGCGTTCGACAGTCTCCCCTTCTTCTTCCTTTTCGGAGCCTTATTCTTTGGTTCCCGATTACACTTTGAAGGCTCCCGTCACGCATGTCTATACTTGACGAGTTGTGCCCCCTTCAGATGTGCCATCTCCATTTGATGATTCGTCTACTCCAGTTGAGTCATCCTCTGATGTCTCAGCTTCTCCAGCTCAGCTTGCCTCTCCGGATACGCCATATTCTCCTAAAGGATCATCTCCTTTCAATGATTCTTCTCCTGAGCAACCTCTTGGACGTGGTCATCGTCCTCGCCAGCCTCCTCATCGGTACTCTCTTTCTAGTTTTGTTGCTACTTGTCGAAGGTCGTAAACGACACTTCCCCCAGACCTGCTTAGGGAGCAGCCCGCGGAGGTTCTTTGGATTCACGAGGTCTAGTCCCAGGAGATCGAATGCAGCAGGATGATGAACACAGAGGGTTTACGTGGTTTGGGCCGCCGGAGCGTAACACCCTACGTCCACGTGTTTGTGTATTGCTTTGCTTGAGCGTGTATGAGTCTTAGTCTAATTTTTCCATCCCCTGCGAAGGTCGTCTGCAGAGTCCTTTTATAGTTCAAGGACTCTGCAGTCACAAGGTGGGCCCCATGACCCGACAGGTGGTCCCGGGGAAAGCCAAATCCTATACAAGATCTAGGATTAATTGCTATCCACTTCCCTTTGTCAGGGGTGTCAATGCGCCGTCCTGTTGCGTCGTGCGCCAGGGCTACACATAGTTGGTGATGATGGTAGTGCACGTCTCGTCCGTCTTGTCCTCGCGGCCCATTCGTCCGTCTTGCGGCGTGGGTCTGTACCGGCTACTTGGACAAGACAGGACACTAGAGCCTTGACCTTCGCATGCGCGACTCAACTTGCCTGGGGAAGGCGCGCGTACTTAATGCCTGTCTGAGCAGCGCACACCTTCCTTTACTGCGGCTTCCTACCGCACTGAGTCGGTCGTCCGCCACGTGGTTGCGCTGGAGCCTACCTCTGTGGGGAGTCGAGCACTTGACGGAACAGGCCATGTGGTGCATCCGGAGCCCACCCCTATGGAGGGGTGGAGGCTCAGCCCTGCAGGCCACATGGTAGTTCCGGTGCCTTTCCCTGCGAGGGCGCGGGCCTGGCCCCGAGGTCCCGATTGACCGCGTGGCGGCTCCGGAGCCCGCCTAAGCGGGGAGGCGAGGGTCCAGTTATGCCGGCCACGTGGCAGCTTGGGAGCCTCCCCCGGCGGAGAGGTAGGATCTGGTCCTTCCCTCCACGACGTGGCAACCTCGGATTTGGCCTCTTAAGTAGAGTCATAGTCCTTAGAGGTTTTCTCCCTGTGCGCGGGGGTACCCGGTCTGCGGGGTACCGACACTACTGCTCTTCCTGAACCGGCTATGTATCGTGCTGTTGTTCCTCATCCAGAATGGTAGCATGCGATGGTCGAGTAGATTGTTGCTCTCGAGCGCACTAGTACGTGGGAACTTGTGTCATGTCCTCACGTGTTCGTCCTATCACCTGTAAGTGGGTCCATAAGGTTAAGACCTACTCTGATGGTTCACTTGAGCGATATAAGACTCGATTAGTCGCTCGTGGCTTCCAGCAGGAACATGGTCGTGACTATGATGAGACATTTGCTTCTATCGCTCATATGACCACTGTTTGCACTCTTCTTGTTGTGGCCTTTGTTCATGCTTGGTCTATCTCTCAGCTTGATGTGAAGAATGCCTTTCTTAATGATGAGCTGCGTGAGGAGGTTTATATGCAACCACCACATGGGTATTCTGTTCCTGAGGGTATGATTTGCCACATTCGACAGCCTCTTTACGGCCTTAAGCAAACTCCTTATGTTTGGTTGTAGCGTTTTGCGTCTGTGGTCAATGTTGGTGGTTTCTCTGCTAGTTCTCATGATCCCGCACTCTTCGTGCACACCTCGTCTCGAGGTCGCACTCTTCTTGTTCTCTATGTTGATGACATGATCATTACCGGAGACGATTCTGAGTACATAGCCTTTGTAAAGGTTGGTCTGAGTGAGCAGTTTTTTATGTCTGATCTTGGTCCTCTTCGTTATTTTCTTAGGATTGAAGTTCCCTCCTCTGAGGGAATCTATCTATCTCAGGAGAAGTACATTCAGGACCATCTTGATCGGACTTCTCTTACTAATCACCGGACTGTTGAGACTCCCAAGGAACTCAATATTCATCTTCGAGCCATTGATGGTGAGCCCCTTGATGATCCCACTCGTTACCGTCATATTATAGCGAGTCTCGTGTATCTTGGTGTCCCTTGATGATCCTACTCGTTACCGTCACATTGTAGGGAGTCTAGTGTATCTTGGTGTCACTCGTCCTGATATCTTGTACTCTGTTCACATTCTGAGTCAGTTTGTTTCGACTTCCACCTAGGTCCGCTATAGTCACTTGCTTCGTGTCTTGCGTTATCTACATGAGACTATCTCTAAACGTTTGTTCTTTCCACGCTCGAGCTCTTTACAGCTCAAAGCATATTCTGATGCTACTTAGGCTAGTGATCCCTCTGATCGTCGATCTCTTTCTGCCTATTGTGTTTTTTCTTGGTGATTCTCTCATTGCTTGGAAGACTAAGAAATAGGTAGCAGTTTCTCGCTCGAGTGCAGAGGCTGAGTTGCGTGTTATGGCTCTTGTGAGTGCATAGGTTACTTGAGGAATTTGATGTTTCTGTTGGTATACCGACTCCTCTTTTGTCTGACAGTACAAGTGTTATCAGTATTGCTCGTGATCCAGTAAAGCATGAGCTTACCAAACATATTGGTATTGATGCTTCCTATACCCGACCATGAGCTTACCAAGAATATTGGTATTGATGCTTCCTACACCCGAGCACAGGTACAAGACGGTGTTGTTGATCTTCAATATATGCTTTGAGAGCTTCAGCTGGCGGATTTCTTCACAGAGGCACATACTCGGGCTCAACATAGTGTTTATTTCTCTAAACTCAGTGTTCGTGACACACCTTGAGTGTCAGAGGGGGTGTTAGAGATATAAGATACATTTATATTTTCCCTATGTGTGAGAAACTTTTATGTATATTTCAGATATCCTGTAACTCTATATATAGAAGCCTTTGACCTCCTCAATGTATACATGCACCATAATTCATAACAACATGCACATTATTGCATATTTCCATTCACTAAAGTACAGGGTGCATGGCGTCCTCTATTCCTCCTGAAAGATTTCTTTTCCAAAAATGTAGGGTAATTTTTCCTGACCTCTCATTGCAAATACCTCATTTGCTAGGCATTTCAGACACATGTTTCCTTTTTTTTAACAAAATGCATTCCAGACACATGAAAGGTAAACTTCTGGTTGTTTGAACTCGTGACCTTGTAAGTATTTTCTTTTATGTAATTGAGCAGAATTCAGATCCAGGACATAAATGTGTGTTCCTCTACTGACTAAGGTGCTAAATTTACATTACATATACATATATTACAGAAAAACTTGTAGAGCTTCCAAGAAAAAAAAACCGCCTCTCTTCTTGCTGGACCCCCTTGATGATTACACAGGCATAGATATCTTGATCATGCATGCCTATTGTTATAAATTTACATGTATGATTATCTGGAAGTAAGTGGCAGTAAAGCCTTTGAAGGATGATGTATCCTATGTTTCTGAGTATATACACCGTTATGGAACCGACCCAAATAAAAAACATTTCAATAATCCTTGAGCAGTGCATCCAATTGTTTCCTCCTTGCAGCATGCTTCAGCTTCTCCATTGCGACAAGTCCTACTTGCCTAACCCGCTCCCTAGACAACCCAAACCTGGACAATACAATTTCCATGCCAGTATTAGAGAATTGTTGTCAGGGATGTGTTCGTGTTATGATGGATTGTGTAAACTGGTTTAAGAACCTTTTCACGTGAACACAGACTTGATTATGAGCATAACAGAGTATTCTTCCTTGGCCGAGACACGGAAACATAAAATCCTTGCTTTTGAAGAGAAAGATAAAGTACTTACTGCCTGCTGATATCCTCCCATGTATGGCACTGCTTCCCTATGCCATGATATAACCGAATAATGTCCCTCTCACGCTCGTTGAGAGTTGAATTTATAAGTTTGTTGACTTCCTCCTGGTGTCAACAGAATATGATGTTAAAACATATTGATATCTTAGGAAGATCATCTTCAATGTGCTAACTAATAACATAAGGGGCATGAAATTGCATCTAACAATTAGTTGGTACTTGTAATAATTATTATACTAATAACAGATAGTAGCTGAAAAAAGTCAAGGAAAATGTCGCTACTCGCTAGTAACAGATCTTCTGTACAGGTGAATGTTACTATGCATACCTTGAGATACCCCTCCTCAAATCCGTGCCATGGATCATTTGCGACATTTTCATCCTCTATATACTGAAAACAACAAGAAAGGACAGCAACCTTAGCTTATGGCATCGCCAGTCAAAAGACAACAAAGAAATGTATGTGCTTCTATAGCAACTTACACTATGCAGTGTCTCGCCAGGTAAGCCGTTTAAGGAGGGGAATGCCTGTTGATCCAGTGAAAGAACCTTGTTCACTGCCTGCATTTAGAACCAAACAATGGTTTTTGAGAATGGCCGAAATGTCAAAAGGCAACCTTGTTCCACCAAGTAAGATAAAGAAGAGTTACCTCTGTAGCATTGTTTACTTTCCTTTCCGACATATTGAGTGATACTGCAATGTTCTGAGAGAGATCATGAAAGGTTAATAAACGATCACAAGAACTATGTTTGAAATACCATTTTTATGTAAAACACATAAAAGTTGCATCTAAATTATAAGGAAAAAATCGGTGGCTCAAATTTTTGCAGTTGCTGAAATAGAAGTAGCCAAAATTTTATCTACATATCTTCCTTACCTCTACGGTTGGAGCGATTCCTTGATCTTCCAATGCATATTTTGCACCACGAATCGTCATTAGTCTCTCATGCAAATAGGTAGGAATCCTGAATGTTTTTGAGTTCTCAGCCAATGCTCTTGAAACACCCTGACCAATGAATGAAAATCTATTTGAATTGTACTTTGATCAGATCTTATACAGAATAAATACATTGGTAGCTCCTTAATAAGCCAGTTGTGTGAGCACACAACACTAATTAAGTAAGAACAGTTATCCTTACCTGACGAATCCACCAGTAAACATAAGTGGAAATCCTATATCCCCTTGAAGCATCAAACTTTTCAATCCCGCGGAGTAATCCTATCAGACCACCCTGCAAAATCAATGGAGATAAAACACATTATGCTTAAAGATTTGAAGCATACTAATCTAAACAGTGTGAAAACAAGAACAGTTGGATTAAGCAGGCAAAAGTAAGCTGATCAAGACAGCTTATGCCTCATGCCATTACCTGAATAAGGTCTGACAACTCGACACCGAGGTTGTCATACTTCCGGGCAATGGATATAACCAAGCGGAGGTTGCTCATTGTCAGCATCTCCCTCGCGAGAAATGACTCAGATATCCTAGCACGCAGCTCGGGAGCAGATATCCTAAGCGATTGCGCCAGCTGCTTGTATGACGGCTCATTCCCTAGTTTCTCCTTAAGCCTGTTCCAAAAAAATATTGAGATAAAGTTGAACAAAAAAGTGTCTCCATGCATTTCAGCATGTGTGTTTACATTTAGACAAATCCTATCAGACTCATTATCTAAAATGCCGAACATCGTGCATTTCCCTTGGTTCTTGATGTGAAACACTCGTGACGTTCAATTTCAGTCTGATTGCATTGTAGCATAGTTAACTACAAGCAAACACCCTGAATTTTGACAAGAGGTATCATTCTCAATTTGGAAGTGCCAACGTTGTAATTGAAGGGCAGTTTCGAATTACTTTGATCTTTGGTGCTGAAGCCATATGCCGTCCTTGATCTTCTTGGAGAGTTGGAGGACCTGCTTGTGCGAGAGGAGCTCCTTGCTGACGGTGCCTCTGAGGTAGATGCGGTTGCGGCTCTGCAGCAGCTCGGGGCTGATGCTGACGCTCTTCCGGCCGCGCCGGCGCCCGCTCATCCGCCTCTGCCGCGCCGAGACGCGGGACCTCGCCACCACCACGGACGCCTTAACGCGGCTCCTGTGCTCCTCCTCGTCGTCCTCCTCGAATGCCATGTCGTCGTCCTCGAAGGGGAGCTCCCACTGCTTCTCGAGCATGGAGCGGTGCAGCAGCACGATGGCCTCGAGGGACGACTCGAGCTCGGCAGACTCCGCGGCCGTCGCCGCGCCGTGGTCCGCCGGGGGCGGCGGGGCGAGCGCCGGCGCGGTGTGGTTCGTCCTGAGCGCGCGGACGGCGCGCGCGCGCGCGTGGAAGGAGCCGACGACGTGCGGCGAGGAGGATGAGGAAGCGCGGTGCGCGACGACGGTGAGCTTGGGCGCGAACTGCAGCGACGGGTGCGCGTCCGGGGGCGCGAGGTCCGCCGCGCCGCCGAAGGACGCGGTGAGGAGGCGGTTTCCGGCGCTCAGCCCGATCACCGCCGGCGTAGCCGTCATGCTAGCTAGCTCTTCACCTGCGCGCGTCCCGGCCGGCGACGGTCGTAAGCTACTTGTTGCCTGCGCGACCGAAGCAGCTGGTAGCACCGAGAGAGCAAGAAGCGATGGCCGGCGGAGCAGCACGGCGGTGGTGGTGGAAACAGCAACCAGTGAGAACCGAAGTGGACGGAGCCTGCTAGGCAGAGAGGGATGACAAGTGGAACCAGGGAAGCTATGGAGGCCACACGCCGAGCCGAGAGAGCGAGAGGGAGAGGAGCTGGTCCGCTAATGTTTTACACTGCTACTGCTGTACGGTGCGGAGTGGTGTTACCGCGGCAGGCATGGCATGGCATGGAGCCGGAGGGGATAGGGTGGGGTGGAGGTGGAAGCCATTGGTGGCGGGAGATATTGTTGGCTGCCCCTTTCCTCCTGCGGTGTGCGGTGGCGCCTCCCTCCGCCACAAGATATTGCGAGCGGTCACCACCAAGACACCAGGAGGAAAAGATCGTAGGCACGCGGACCGCAAATCACCACGGACGTGTAACAGCCGTATTTTCTCAAAATTAAGAAGAAAAGAAAAATCTAATTAATTAATAAAGAAGGAAAATGAAAGAAAAAGAAAAACAAAATCAAAATAACCCTCAACTTGGGCCAAAACCCTATTCCGCGGCCCATCTTCTCTCTCCCCCAGCCGCCCCAGCCCACCTCCTCCCTCCCTCTCCCTCTCACTGCCCTGCGGGCCCCGCCCGTCAGCACCATCCCCTTCCCAGCAACTGTCGCCTCACCCGATGTCCCGCGCCGTTCCCCGCCCCCGCCCACGCGCTTGGCAACTGCCAGCGTCGCGCCCTCGACGCGACCCCCTCCCCTTCAAATGCCTCGTCCGCGCCCCACTCTCCATTCCCCGCCCACACTCCCTGAAACCCTAGCCGCCATGGCCGCCGCTTGGAGCTCGGCGCTCCACGTTTCCACGCTGTCCCGGTCGTTCCCGACGAGCCGACGAGCACCACAACATCGCACCGCCGCTAATTGGCCCACTGGCGCAAGGAATCAATGCCCGAGGCGCCTCCCCCTTCAGCACCGATTCCAATCGTCGCCCTTCGCCGTCGCAGCCGCCTCCCTGCTCCATTCCGGCCTCCGAAACTCCCCTGGGTGAGTTCTCCATCTCCTTCTCTTACTTCCCATGCAATTAGCGTCGAGGTTTGACCATCGGAGCGCCGTTTAGGCGAACTCCGGCGGGCCCACGGCGGCGCCGCCGCCGCCGCCGGCCTCTGGCCGCCGCACAACCCCGCTGGCCCTCCCTGGACCGTTGGATCTCAAATCCACGGTCCAGATTAAAAGAACCGAAGGGGTACGCCCCCTGGTTCACGGTGGACCATGGATCGCACCCCTAACCCCCGGTCCACAGGACCGTAGACCAATTCCATAGCTTTTCTTTTAAAAAAATAAATCACAAAAGAAATAGAAAATATATAATTGCATCTAGGTCCTTGGACTTTTATAACTAATTGTGCATAAGCCCTTAGTTTCACAGAAATAACCCTAAACTTTATTTTAATTATGCATCATTATGTAAATAGATAAAACTAATGAATTAAGCCCCTGTAACTTTTATAAATATTATTTTTAGCCTCTATTCTGTTAGGACAAATTGCAAAACAGTCCTTGAACTTTATGGAATTTAGTTCAAACTTTATTTTATTTTCTATATTATAGGAAAACTCCAGTAAATAGAATTTAATTCCAGAAAATTATATTTAATGAATGGAAAATGTTTTTAAATAATAATGTAAACATAGAAAGTCTAGAAAAAATAGTAATAAATATTTTTAGGCTAAAATAAAATGGTAGAATACATATAAAATATGTTTTGACCATAATAAATTATTTAAAAATGCTTTTAGCTATAAATAAATATTAAAAATAGAGAATAAATGTGAAAATAGTAGGAAAATTATTTATAAATCTTTTATGCTAAAATAAAATTTATAAAATGCATATAAAATATATTTTGGCTATGAGAAACTCACTAAAAATGTTTTTAGCCTGTAAATAAATACTAAAAATGGAAAATAAATGGTAAATGTATTTCTTTAGCTATGAAAAATAATAAATCACTCATAACTTCGATTTAAATCATAATCATAACATGTTTCAATCATAATATTTGTATTGCTTGTATAGTGTACTGTTCTTGATTGTTTTTATTTCTCTTTTGACGGTAGTGTACACGCATTCATATCTCGATCAAGAAGCTACTTGAAGAGGTGAAGACAAAGAGTTCAATCAAGAGACTGAGCAGCTATTTATACAAAGGCAAGTGTCCTTGACCATCTTGTGCCTATTTTAGGAATTATAGTTAGTTGCATGCTTGATTAATGTGAATCCTATTTTATTTACCGTTTCATATAATTCCTTGTCGTCCGGGTTGAATTGGTTGGTTTTCGGTATTTCAATCACGCTTAGCCATGCTTAGTAGTTAGGATGAAAATCTGGACATATGATTATATTATTAATTATGATCATTATGTTACATTGGAAATGATGAAGTAATTGGTATGAATTTGCTGGTTGGATGGTTTGGTATGGTGCAGTTTGCACGAGACTCGGCATTGAGTTTGACACCGCCGGATTTTAAGGACCGATTTATGGAGGAAGCCTCTGAGTTTCATAGTACCACCACGAGACTGAGATGGGGCAGCTTGGTCAATTAATTAGGTTTCTCCCGACGAAATGCTAGTAGTTGGATGGTGCGGGGAATGATGTAGGGGTACAGCTCTGGGAACCGCAAGGCTCAAGAGGGGGCTCTGAGGAGGAGGGTTACTCCAGAAATGCCTCAGTGGTGGAAACCTTAGAGGACTAGCACTAGTCGGGAGTACCTTTGTAAAGACCATGTAGTGATCTCCTGGCCTCACACCAAAGGAAGTGTGTAATGTGGTTGGCCACCACAGGCATCAGGGAGGTTTACTTAGTCCACGTGGCAACAGGAGATGAAATCACTACTTGTGGGTAAAGAGTACACTCTCTGTAGAGATTTGGAAAACTGTCATGACAGTCGTGCTCACAGACAAGAGCAGCTTGAGGCCAGTTCATAATTAGTCGATGGTTGAGATGATGGTTGGGAATTATATTGATATTATTACATTACTATTATTATTGTTATGATTGGGAACATTCACCTAGATATAGATTGCTAATGAAAGCTAAGCATAGGTTTAATGCTTAGTGCTTAAACTATTATCAGCCTTTTCATTCTGATTGGCCTACATGTCATTTATTTCCCACACTTGCTGAGTACCACGAGATGGTACTCACACTTGTTTTGTTGTATTTTTGATATGCTGCTCAGTGAAGACAAGATCTAATGAAGACAGTGACAAGTGAAGACGGTGCATAGGTCACGTTGCTGCCAATCGATTTGTCTGTAGTTTCCCTAGAGATTTGTCTCTTCCGCTGCTATTCAAAACTCTTTTCAAGGTATTAAGCTTGTTTCTATTCGATATAGAACTATTTATCACTTTTTGTCGTACATGTATGGTGAAACTGATCCTAGCATACATATATTTGCAGCTGGTTTTATTCTTAATAAAACCGGGTGTGACAAAGTGGTATCCGAGCTATATATCGACTCTAGGCACGTGACCTTAGTTAGAATGGACTTATTTGACATCCCTTAAACCTTGCTCATGAAGACAAAGATTCGACTCATTCGAGAGGAGCTTGAAGACCGACATATGATGATAATACAAAGGATGAAGAAGACTCTTGAAGATGATCAGATGTCACTCGCTTAGGTTCCATGTTGTTTAGCAGGTGAAGTCCATGCTTTGATCACAACGACTTAGTAGCATGTTGCTTGATGTATTGCATTAGGTTAATAATAATAACAACAATAAATTGTATCATTTACCTGTTTAAGGGGGGGTAGCCGACGGCTAATAAATCAAATTCATCTCTTCTTAAGTATAACCTATTCGAATCTTGGGTCGAGATTCCTTATAAGGTGGGTGGGATTGTAACCACCATACATAATGAAAAGGAAAATAATGATAATGATAATAAATCTATTAATCATGACAACACATTTAAAATGAAAGACTTTAAAATTTAAACCACTATGAAAATTTAGGCCAAGATAAAATAATAATAATATTAATAATATTAAAACATAAAAATCATGTGTGTCGTCATGTGATAATAATTTAAAATTAAACTAAATTGACGAATTGCATTATAATTGTTTATTTGTGAAAAATACAAATTTAAATTGCTAGAGAATATATTTGAATCCAAATGAAAATTATGGCACAACAAAGAAAACCTTACCAGACCTAGTAGCACTCTATTTAAAATAATAATGTTTTGATAATAAAATCAATAATTATTTAAAAATAACAATAACAAGAAAGAAAATATAATATCATAAAAAGGTGTAAAATTGTGTGATAATAAATGATTTTATTAAAACTGTTTCAAACAAGTTCATCATGTTATTCTTGCATTGTGATTAAATATTAAACTTTGAAAGTTTTTGAATAAAGATTTCAAAACCAAATAAGAAATATAATAATAGTGGGATACTTTTAATGGTGTAGCTTTTGATTAACAAAACCTAGATCTCTTCTTAGTCCAACCTAGAATCTCGGGGCGAGATTCCAATTAAGGGGGGTAAAATTGTAACACCCGTATTTTCTCAAATTTAAAAAGAAAAGAAAAATCTAATTAATTAATAAAGAAGGAAAATGAAAGAAAAAGGAAAAGAAAAACAAAATCAAAATAACCCTCAACTTGGGCCAAAACCCTATTCCGCGGCCCATCTTCTCTCTCCCCCAGCCGGCCAAGCCCACCTCCTCCCTCCCTCTCCCTCTCACTGCCCTACGGGCCCCTCCCGTGAGCACCATCCCCTTCCCAGCAATTGCCACCTCACCTGATGTCCCGCGCCGTTCCCCGCCCACGCCCACGCGCTTGGCAACCGCCAGCGTCGTGCCCTCGACGCGACCCCCTCCCCTTCAAATGCCCCGTCCGCGCCCCACTCTCCATTCCCCACCCACACTCCCCGAAACCCTAACCGCCATGGCCGCCGCTTGGAGCTCGGCGCTCCGCGTTTCCACGTTGTCTCGACCGTCCCCGACGAGCCGACGAGCACCACAACATCGCACCGCCGCTAATTGGCCCGCTGGTGCAAGGAATCAACGCCCGAGGCGCCTCCCCATTCAACACTGATTCCAACCGCCGCCCTTCGCCATTGCAGCCGCCTCCCTGCTCCATTCCGGCCTCCGAAACTCCTCTCGGTGAGTTCTCCATCTCCTTCTCTTACTTCCCATGCAATTAGCATCGAGGTTAGACCACCAGAGCGCCGTTTAGGCGAACTCTGGCGGGCCCACGGCGGCGCCGCCGCCGCCGGTGGCCTCTGGCCGCCGCACAACCCCGCTGGCCCTCCCTGGACCGTTGGATCTCAAATCCACGGTCCAGATTAAAAGAACCGAAGGGGTACGCCCCCTGGTTCACGGTGGACCATGGACCGCACCCCTAACCCACGGTCCACAGGACCGTAGACCAATTCCATAGCTTTTCCTTTAGAAGAATAAATCACAAAAGAAATAGAAATATATAATTGCATCTAGGTCCTTGGACTTTTATAACTAATTGTGCATAAGCCCTTAGTTTCACAGAAATAACCCTAAACTTTATTTTAATTATGCATCATTATGTAAATAGATAAAAATAATGAATTAAGCCCCTGTAACTTTTATAAATATTATTTTTAGCCTCTATTCTGTTAGGACAAATTGCAAAACAGTCCTTGAACTTTATGGAATTTAGTTCAAACTTTATTTTATTTTCTGTATTATAGGAAAACTCCAGTAAATAGAATTTAATTCCAAATAATTATATTTAATGAATGGAAAATGTTTTAAAATAATAAGTTAACATAGAAAGTCTAGGAAAAATAGTAATAAATATTTTTAGGCTAAAATAAAATGGTAGAATACATATAAAATATGGTTTGACCATAATAAATTATTTAAAAATGTTTTTAGCAATAAATAAATATTAAAAATAGAAAATAAATGTGAAAATAGTAGGAAAATTATTTATAAATCTTTTATGCTAAAATAAAATTTATAAAATGCATATAAAATAAATTTTGGCTATGATAAACTCATTAAAAATGTTTTTAGCCTGTAAATAAATACTAAAAATGGAAAATAAATGGTAAATGTATTTCTTTAGCTATGAAAAATAATAATCCACTCATAACTCCGATTTAAATCATAATCATAATATGTTTCAATCATAATATTTGTATTGCTTGTATGGTGTACTGTTCTTGATTGTTTTTATTTCTCTTTTGACGGTAGTGTACACGCATTCATATCTCGATCAAAAAGCTACATGAAGAGGTGAAGACAAAGAGTTCAATCAAGAGACTGAGCAGCTATTTATACAAAGACAAGTGCCCTTGACCATCTTGTGCCTATTTTAGGAATTATAGTTAGTTGCATGCTTGATTAATGTGAATCCTATTTTATTTACCGTTCCATATAATTCCTTGTCGCCCGGGTTGAATTGGTTGGTGTAAGGATCGAATGCCCAAGAGGGGGGGTGAATTGGGCTTCTTTTCAAAAATTAAAGCAATAAAACTTAATTACTAAAAGCCCAATTCCCTATGCAAACAACCTATGCATTCAAGTGAATAGTAACTTTGCGGTATATGAAATGCATAAGTGTAAGGGGAGAGGAAGAAAGCGCAAACTCCCGAGGAGACACGAAGACACGAAGATTTATCCCATGGTTCGGCAAGATCGTCAAGATATTCCTACATCCACGTTGTGGCACCCACCAAAGGGTATGGCCACTCCCAAGTCACCGAGACCAGGGATCTTCACTATACTTCTCCGTTCGCCAACCTCGGCAAGGTGAAGCTCAAGCCTTGTACAAGTTGGATCCTCCGGGCTTCCACAATCATCTTGGCAAGCTCCGGAATGCTCTCTCCAATACAATCACCAAGGGACGCTCCCTTACAGCTCTCACTACACTAGAGATTCCAATCACCAAGAATGGAAGCACACAAGCACTATCTCTAGCAAGTTCTAGCCTATCTCTTGGTGTGTAAGTGGTGTAGATGATGTAGAAGTGTTAGCTCAATGTCTTGAATGCTTGAGAATGTGTAGAGTAGATTTGGTTGTCAAGACCTATCAAATAGACTAGTTGAAGGGGTATAAATAGCCAGCCTCCACGAAATAGCCATTGGAAAAGTAGGCTGACATCACTGTTCTGCGAACGCCAGATGATCCGATGCTCCCCCTTCAGTTATCATCGGTCAAATCCAAATTAGCTGATGTCACTGTGTCAGATATGACCGTTGTTAGACCGATGTTACCCTTGCCTTCTCATCGGATGATCCGGTGGCACTTCATCCAGAATTGGTTCAGAATTGATGCTTACTGGAGTGATCAACCGATGTATTTATAGTTGTACATCGGATGGTCCGGTGTTACACTTGGTCCAAGGAGATTGCTTACTGTACTGATGGACCGATGTAACATCCCTTTAGCATCGGATGATCCGGTGAGTACTTAGTTCTGAGGTCTTCTTCTTCTGCTGAACCAACTCGACCGATGTAGTGTTTTCTGGAAACATCGGTTGATCCGATGAGTTGTTTTTGTTTGCTTCGAGTTGTTCTAAGTGATTCTTTTGGAATTTGCTCGATTGACCTCTTATACATTGGTTTGAAATATTCTTCTGATGATTATCAAGCATTGAGTGCTGTCAATTTTGGTTGAATAATTTTGACATATGAGCTTTTACTTCTAATCTCCATAAAAGTCAATTGACCTCATAGAATGATTGTTTAGGGGTCTCCAATTATATCCAATGACATTCATATAGATTTCATTTGATTGGGATGAGTGATATGGGAGACCTTGCATCCACAAATTCATTAGTAAAATCCAATGGTTGTCATTAATCACCGAAACCATACCTCATGGGGGCCTAGATGCTTTCAGTCTCCCCCTTTTTGGTGATTGATGACAACACAACAGGTAAAGCATAATAGTAATTAATTTAAGAATACGATACTCAAAAGGATATGTAATAAGTACAAGATTTAGCACACTTAAACTTGAAGACTCAAAAATGATCAATAACTCGAAAGCTCAACGGTCAATAACTCAAGAGAATTAAGTGGCACACGAATGCTCAATAAAATGGCAAAAGAGTAGCAAATCTCCAAATTACAAAAGAACTCCCAAAAATATAAGCTCCCCCTACAGCTAGGACTCCCCCTGAGACTAAGCTATCCTCCCCCTGAATCTTCTCCCCCTTTGGCATCAAGACACCAAAAAGGAAGCTGAGTGCCTAAGGATCCTGAGCGCTCGGGGTGATGATGAACTGGTCACCGTCGGGGGTGCTGTCGTCGGAGCTGCTGCCTGCTGCTGCCGAAGCTGGAGTAGAGGAGACAGGAGCTACGGGAGCTGCTGTCGGTGCCTGCTGAGACTGGACTACAGGTAGAGGGGCACTGACAACGGATGCCGGCGTCTGCTGGAAAAGCGTCGTAGCCGTCAGGGAAGAGTGGATAGGAGCACCTGGAGCAAGCAGTGGAGACATGCTCATCGATGGGATCGGCGTAGTCGGCACTGGCACTGAAGCTGGTGCCAGGACAGGCGGACCTGGAGCAAGGCCTGGAAGCTGCGACTGCAGGGCAACCCTGATCTGCGTGTAGAGGTTGGTGATCAACCCCAGGATGCCCATCATCGCCTGCTGCGTCTGCTGCTGCTGGTCAAGAGAGCGCTGGTGCATCTGATCAATCAGCCCAGTCAGCCTGTCAGTGTCCTCTCGCCTCTCACGGGCTATCTGTCGCTGCATCTCCTCCCGCTGCTGCTGGAGCTCCAAGAGATGCGCAACCTGCTCAGCTGCAAGCCGGTCCAGGCGCTGCTGCTCAACCATCTGCTGAAGTAGGGAGGTAAGCTCAGATGGTTGAGAGACCTGTGCCTCTGACACCGGAGGTGGAGTAGGAGGTGGCACAGTCGAGCCTCTAGCCTCCGCGTCGTGCTGCCTGGGTGAGGGAGGAGGAGGGAAGTACTCCTCGACACTGTCGTTGGTGTCACTCTCGGACCATATGTGTTGAAGATCCTCATCCTGAGCCTCTGCCTGTGCTAGTCTCTCGTCTTCCTTCTCCAGGTCTGACCAGTCTTCCTCTGAGAGACGGGCACGGACCTGACGCTCAACTGGGCGACCAAGGCGGCGGTCTCCAGGAGCTGGAGCACGGTAGTGGCCGAACCGTGTGACGCTCTCGTCGGTGAGACTGTCACGCACGGCGGACCCCTCTGGAGCTACCATGTAGATCAAGTAGCTGATCCAGTGACCAAACACAAGCTGCCTCATCATCCCGACTCCATCAGTGATGACATCCTCCATCTCACAGATCAGGATGTCCACAATGTCGAACTCCATCCCGTTCATAACATAGAACAGGAGAGTCTGCTGCAAGCTGGTGAACCCCTCAAGGTATCCGGAGCTCGGCAAAAGTGTGCGACGCAAGGCAAGGTGCACAGTGCGCGCAGCTGGAGTGAGTAGTGCCGGTACCCTCAGCTGGTCTGGAGAGAAAGGCTGAGCGAACAGTGAGCGTATCTCCTCAAGTGGTGGTGCCACACCTCCAGTGAGCGGCCTCCTCGGTGGGTCAGCCTGTCCATACACCCTCTCGTGCAGGCAAGTGTCATGGAGATCCACTCCTAGCAGCTGTCCCAAAGTCTGCCTGGTCAAGTGGTGATGCTGGCCCATAAACATGAAGTCAATGGATCTGCGGCCCTGAGAGACATAGAGTGTGACATAGAATACTCGGACCCAATCCTCCACGTAGGCACTCCTCTCGTAAGACATCGGCTCCACTAGCCCTCTATACCTCTCAAAGTAAGGGCGTATCTCTGTCTCGGCTGCAAGTGCAAGCTGATCCCAATCCAGTAAATTGTGCTGGAAGAGCTTATGACCCCGACGTCTGTAAGTCTCGTACAGTGACGCCTGTGTCAGGGTCCAAAAGCGGCTGTCCATAAGTGCCTCTCTGGGCTGCGGGAACCACTCCTCAAGCAGAACACTCCATCTGAGCTTCCTGAGTTGCTTGGCCTTCATCTTCCTGTAATCGGTCAGGCGGACACCCTCAGCGACATGGACGTTGGTGTCCATCTCATAGAAAGCTCTCTGGGCCGCCTTGTCCTCCCGAAGGTCAGCTGCTGACGGTCTCGGTCTCGGGGCTGCAGCTGGGTGACCCCCACGAGTCCTGGCTGAGCGCCGGCGAACAAGCGGCACTTCGGGCTCATCTTCCTCCTCCGACTCCTCTGGCACAGGAGGCTGCCTCTGTCAGGCCTCGCGGATCCTCAACGATCCTCCTCGGCCTCGCTCTCGCTCCTCAGCGGCACGAGCGGCCATCAAAGCTTTCTTGGCTTCCTTCAATAACTTCTGCTTTTTGGCGGTTGGCTCCTCAATAGCCTTGCCCTTTCCCTTCTTGTCACGGCCCATGACGACGACAGAGGTGAGCACGCGGGACAACGAGCTCGGGCGCACGAGATGGCGACACAAAGATCGTCACGGCCGGGGAACCCTAACGGCGAAGCACGGCGACCGAAAGGAGGGCACCACGGCAGCGCAGGGGGCGGTGGTGTGGCGCCTAGGACGGCGTGGGGCGGCGGCAGTGGTGCGGCGGCGGTGAGGCGTGGGAGGCGGCGGCGGTGCTGCTTGGGGAGGCAGCGACGCTGCTTGGCATGCCAGTGGTGGCGCTGCGTGGGGCGCAGGGTGAGCGGCGGCGGCGGTAGCGGCTCGGAGGGCGGCGGTGGCCAGAGGGCGACGACAGGGCGAGGGAGCGGCGGCGCCAGAGGTGAAGCACGGAGCGTCGTCGGGGTGAGGAGGTGTCGGGGAGAGAGAAGGAGTTGAAGGGGCGCGCTAAAAAGGTGGGGCCCGAACCCTAGCTCAAATTTTAACACCGGATGAACCGACGTCAGATGATAGGAGCATCGGTCGAATGGTACAGTAAGGGTATTCCAAAAGTAGCATTGACACCGGATGATCCGACGATGAGAAGATTAGCATCGGTTGAATGTGGCACAACTCCAGAAATGTGAACATCGGATGCATCGATGTTTCTTAGAGTGAACTCGTCGATTGATTTGTCTTTCTGGCTGAATTGACCCTTGGCTCTTGAACACAAACTGATCTGACAATGGGCGTCTGGCCTAATCATCGGATTATCTGATGACTACAAAACAACAACATCCCATATATGTCCTTTGACTCAAACAAACAAACACGAAGAAACGCATGTCTTAGGACTTTTTGGACAACCCCTTACCCCTCAAAAGACTAATTCGTCAATAACTTGGCTAAGCCCTAAAGCAAATAGAACACCAAAGAAAATAAGGAATAAATCCAAATAAAATGTAAGGCCCATGCTTTGTGAGCTAGAGGATGAAGACTTCTACCTCTTTAAAGCATGTTCCTTTAGGCATTAACGCACCTAACATTTTGTTCTTTCCACATCATATGAGTTGAGATATTGCATTTCAAACAAGTCTCTTTCTCATGAAGTGGGTTCCCCTTTGTGACAATCTAACATATGCAATGCCAAACAATTTATAATGCAAGAAATTAAACGTGAGTGCAAGTCTATATGGCAGGCATCATGCAACATAAATTGAATCTATCTTGCCAAATTTGAACCTTTCAAAGGCTTCTTCAGGGAGAGCCACTCTCCAAGCCTTGGGGGAACCCAAAGGAACCTCCATCCCAAGCTAACCCTTGCTCACCCCTATCCTTTTAAAGTTAGACAAGACCTATATGAGATGCATTCTTATATGATCATGGCAACTTACATGACGTTCGATGCATCTAGCACATTTAGTTCACTTCTTAGTCTAGAAAAAGTTTTCTCATCAAGTGGTTTAGTGAAGATATCCGCCAATTGTTCTTCGGACCTAACACCTCGCAAGGAGATGCCTCCCTTAGCTTCATGGTCCCTTAAGAAATGATGACGAATATCAATGTGCTTAGTGCGGGAGTGTTGAACGGGGTTTTTAGCTATCTTAACCGCACCTTCATTGTCACAAAGGAGAGGCATACAACTAAGTTTAATACCAAAGTCCAAAAGGGTTTGCTTGATATAAAAAATTTGGCACAACATGCACTGGCCGCTATGTATTCCGCTTCCGCTGTGGACAAAGCAACAAAATTTTGCTTCTTGCTAGACCAAGATACTAGGGAACGCCCAAGCAAGTGGCACCCACCGGAGGTACTCTTGCGATCCACACGGCATCCGGCAAAGTCCGAATCCGAGTAACCCAAGATATAGAATTTTGCACCTTTAGGGTATCACAGGCCTACACTTGGAGTATGCTTGAGATACCAAAGTATCCTAAAGACCGCCTTCCGATGCGATTTTTTAGGTGCCGCTTGAAAGCGAGCACACAAGCATACACTAAACATGATATCGGGCCTAGATGCGGTAAGATAAAGCAATGAACCAATCATAGAACGGTAATTAGATTGGTCAATAGGTTTACCGTCCTTATCCGTGTCGAGATGACAATTTGTTGCCATTGGAGTGCTTCTTGAGCTACAATCTCCCATCTCAAATTTCTTCAAGAGGTCCTTGGTATACTTTTCTTGATAGATGAAGGTCCCCTCTCGAAGTTGCTTGATTTGAAATCTAAGGAAGAAGTTGAGCTCTCCAATCAACGACATCTCAAATTCCCTAAACATCATTTTGCCAAACTCATGGCTAAGAGCTTCGTTAGTTGAACCAAAAATAATATCATCAACATAAATTTGACAAATGAATAATTCTCTGTCAATGTGTAGATGTTGGAACTTGAAGCTCCCCCTTGATCATGGCTCTCCTCAACTTTAGGCTTGTCACAACACCATCATTCTTGCTAAAAGTGCACGTTAGCCCAAGATCACAAAATATGTGCAATTGAAAGCAAATTGAAACATACAACATATTTGAAATAAATAAACCATGTGAAAAATACAATCTTACCCAATCGAATTACCTTCCCCTTAGAATTATCACCAAAGGTGACTTGTTCATGATTGTCGGGGTCCTCTATGGAGGTAAACATACCATCATTGCCGGTCATGTGTTGAGTGCACCCGCTATTGAGTACCCAATGCTTTCCACCGGCTTTGTAGTTCACCTACACACATGAATTCAATTTTTGATTTTTGGCACCCAAGCCAACTTAGGTCCTTGTATGTGTGATACAAGTGTTTTTGGGACCCAAAGTTGCTTGGGGAGCTTCCCCTTCATGCCCTTTATGTCCTTGCCAATGAACCTTGCCTTCACCTTGCCATCTACTTTACTCAAGAGATAATAATGATCATTGAAAGTAGACTTGTAGTTAGTAGGCAATTTTGGAGAAGGCCGGTTAGGAAGAGGACACTCCCTTGTATGGTGACCGGTGACTTCACAATGTTGGCAATAGGAACCAACTTCTTTGACGAAGCTTGTTCTAAGCTCCGATGAGGGCACCTTTCCTTTGTTAGGCACCGGGAAGGATCCAAGTCCTCTCTTGTTGAAGGCCTTTGCTTGTTGGAAGAGGATTTCCTTGTGCTTGACTTCTCCTTTAGATAGTCTTGCCACACTAGTGCGGAGACTTTCAATTTCTTCCAACAAGTCCTTCTCCCTAGCATTCTCTTTCAAAGGCAAAGACTTATGCAAGACATTAGTGGCATGAGAATTAATAGATACCTTATCATTAAGAGTTTGTTTATTTATATTTTTCAATTCTTGATCAAGAGCTTCATAAGCAAGGTTAAGTACTTGATGCTCTTGGATTAACTCATTGTGCTTTCCCAAGAGTGTTTGGTGGGCTAAGTCAAGCTCATGATGATCTAGCTTGATTTGAGCCTTATCCTCCTCAATTTGCTTGACTTGAGATTTGAGCGTGTCATGCTCCTTAAGTATGCTTTCATACTTGTCAAGCAAATCAAGGTTAGCACTCTCAAGCTTAGCATGAGTTTCTTCAAGGACCTTGACCTTACTCTTTTTCCTCTTAATGATAGTGTGGTATTCATTTATTAATTAAGTTAAATCATCGAGAGAAAGCTCATCATCGCTAGAGTCATCACATACCTTGGTGTTACCTTTAGCCATGAGGCACATGGAAGGTGGATGAAGACATGAGTCATCATTGTTGGTAATGGCAAGGTCGGCCAAACTTTCTTCTTCCGCTTCACTCTCTTCATCACTTGATTCTTCGTCGGTAATCCATTTATTTGCCTCACACATGAACACCTTTTGTGGTCCTTTTCTCTTCTTTGGGAAGAGTTTTGCCTTCTTGCCCTTGTCATGTTTCTTCTTCCCAAAGGATCTTGGTTTGGGCTTGACCTCTTCTTCATCATCTTCACTATCTTCAAGCTTGCGATGCTTGCCCTTGTGGTTCTCTCTTCTTTTGTCCAGTTTTGGACAATCATAGGAGATGTGGCCTTGATCACCACAATTGTAGCAAGTCTTGTTATCATCTCTCCTTGGTAGAAAATCTTTCTTCTTGGGATCAAAGGTGTATCCCTTCTTGGCAATTTTGGAGTTCAAGCGAGAGAACTTTCTCATCATCAAAGCAAGCTCATCATCGTCATCTTCACTTGATGCTTGCTCTTCTTCACTTGAGCTAGGCTCAACCACTTTCTTTTTCTTGAGACTTTTTTTCTTGGTGGAGGCCTTTAGAGCAATTGTCTTTAAAGATGATTGCTCTATCATCCCAAGTACACTCATCTCATGAGCGTGAATCTCTCCAATAAGTTCCGAAACTTCAATGTGATCAAGAGACTCTTTTTGAAGCATGGAGTTGATGATGTTGTACTTTGGCTTAGGAAGGAGCATAAGAATCTTGCGGTTGATGAGTCCCTTGCCAAGAGAAGCAATGTCAAGAGCATTAATTTCCTCAATAAGCACATTCAAGCGAGAAAACATTTCATTGATATTTTCATGAGGTAACATTTTGAACTCGTCATATTTGGCTTTAAGCATATGATATTTTAGTTCTTTAACACGAGAAGAACCCTCATGGATTTCAATCAAGCAAGCCCAAATTTCACACGCTTTCTCTTTGCTAGCAATCCTAGCAAATACATCTTGACTAATGCATTCATAAATTGCATTTCTAGCTTTAGCATCCCACTTGATTTGATCACCAACATAATTATGCTCACCAAACCCCGCATGGGTCGCTTCCCATACCTCGGGAGCAATAGCCTCTAGATAAGAACGCATGCGTGCTTTCCAATAGGCAAAGTTCTTGCCCTCGAAGATAGGAACCGAACCCCCATTCTTGGCCATTTTAGCTCTCTAGCGGTGAAGCTAGAATGATCCAATGAGCAACCTTGCTTTGATACTAATTGTAAGGATCGAATGCCCAAGGGGGGGTTGAATTGAGCTTATTTTCAAAAATTAAAGCAATAAAACTTAATTACTAAAAGCCCAATTCCCTATGCAAACAACCTATGCATTCAAGTGAATAGTAACTTTGCGGTATATGAAATGCATAAGTGTAAGGGGAGAGGAAGAAAGCGCAAACTCCCGAGGAGACACGAAGACACGGAGATTTATCCCGTGGTTCGGCAAGATCGTCAAGATCTTCCTACATCCACGTTGTGGTACCCACCAAAGGGTATGGCCACTCCCAAGTTATCGAGACCAGGGATCTTCACTATACTTCTCCGTTCGCCAACCTCGGCAAGGTGGAGCTCAAGCCTTGTACAAGTTGGATCCTCCAGGCTTCCACAATCATCTTGGCAAGCTCTGGAATGCTCTCTCCAATACAATCACCAAAAGACACTCCCTTACAGCTCTCACTACACTAGAGATTCCAATCACCAAGAATGGAAGCACACAAGCACTATCTCTAGCAAGTTCTAGCCTATCTCTTGGTGTGTAAGTGATGTAAATGATGTAGAAGTGTTAGCTCAACATCTTGAATGCTTGAGAATGTGTAGAGTAGCTCTGGTTGTCAAGACCTATCGAATAGACTGGTTAAAGGGGTATAAATAGCCAGCCTCCACGAAATAGCCGTTGGAAAAGTAGGCTGACATCACTGTTCTGCGAACACCGGATGATCCGATGCTCCCCCTTCAGTTATCATCGGTCAAATCCAAATTAGCTGATGTCACTGTGTTAGATATGACCGTTGTTAGACCAATGTTACCCTTGCCTTCTCATCGGATGATCCGGTGGCACATCATCCAGAATTGGTTCAGAATTGATGCTTACTGGAGTGATCAACCGATGTGTTTATAGTTGTACATCGGATGGTCCGGTGTTACACTTGGTCCAGGGAGATTGCTTACTGTACTGATGGACCGATGTAACATCCCTTTAGCATCGGATGATCCGGTGAGTACTTAGTTCTGAGGTCTTCTTCTTCTGCTGAACCAACTCGACCGATGTAATATTTTCTGGAAACATCGGTTAATCCGGTGAGTTGATTTTGTTTGCTTCGAGTTGTTCTAAGTGATTCTTTTGGAATTTGCTCGATTGACCTCTTATACATTGGTTTGAAATATTCTTCTGATGATTATCAAGCATTGAGTGCTATCAATTTTGGTTGAATAATTTTGACATATGAGCTTTTACTTCTAATCTTCATAAAAGTCAATTGACCTCATAGAATGATTGTTTAGGGGTCTCCAATTATATCCAATGACATTCATATAGATTTCATTTGATTATGATGAGTGATATGGGAGACCTTGCATCCACAAATTCATTAGTAAAATCCAACGGTTGTCATTAATCACCGAAACCATACCTCATGGGGGCCTAGATGCTTTCAGTTGGTTTTCGGTATTTCAATCACGCTTAGCCATGCTTAGTAGTTGGGATGAAAATCTGGCACATGATTATATTATTAATTATGATCATTATGTCACATTGGAAATGATGAAGTAATTGGTATGAATCTGCCGGTTGGATGGTTTGGTATGGTGCAGTTTGCACGAGACTCGAGATTGAGTTTGACACCGCCATATTCTAAGGACCGATTTATAGAAGAAGCCTCTGAGTTCCATAGTACCACCACAAGACTGAGATGGGACGGCTTGGTCAATTAATTAGGTTTCTCCCGACGAAATGCTAGTAGTTGGATGGTGCGGGGAATGATGCAGGGGTACTGCTCTAGGAACCACAAGGCTCAAGAGGGGGCTCTGAGGCGGAGGGTTACTCCAGAAATGCCTCTGTGAAGGAAACCTTAGAGGACTAACACTAGTCAGGAGTACCTTTGTAAAGACCATGTAGTGATCTCCTGGCCTCACACCAAAGGAAGTGTGTAATGTGGTTGGTGTAAGGATCGAAATGCCCAAGAGGGGGGGTGAATTGGGCTTTCTTTCAATTTTTAAAGCAATTAAGATTAACGACCTCAAGCCCAATTTCCTATGCGATTAAACTATGCAATCAATGTAAATTAAAGTTGCGGAATGAAGATTGCATAAGTGTAAAAAGGGAGAGGGATGCAAACGCTCAAGGGACACGGAGTTTATCCCGTGGTTCGGTAAGATCACAAGGATCTACCTACATCCACGTTGTGGCACCCACCGAAGGGTTTTGCCACTCCCAAGTCACCGAGACAAGGGGGTTCTTCACTATTATTCTCCGTTTGCCAACCTCGGCAAGGTGGAGCTCAAGCCTTGTACACTTTGGAATCCTCCGGGCTTCCACAATCTTCTTGGCAAGCTCCGGAAGTTGCACACACCAAGGGACACTCCCTTATGGCTCTCACTACACTAGAGACTCCAATCACCAAGAATGGAGGCACCCAAGCACTATCTCTAGCTAGTTCTAGCCTATCTCTTGGTGTACAAATGATGAGCAAATGATGTGAAAGTGGTAGCTCTATTGCTTGAATGCTCTAGGATGTGTAGAGTATGTCTGGGCTTCAAGTCTTGTCGATTTGACAGGTTGAAGGGGTATAAATAGCCAGCCTCCACGAGATAGCTGTTGGAAAAGTAGGCTGACATCACTTCTCTGCGAACACCGGATGGTCCGATGTCTCCCCTTCAGTTAACATCGGTCAAAGCCAAATTAGCTGATGTCACTGTTTCAGATATGACCGTTGTTAGACCGATGTTGATCTGTCTTCTCATCGGATGATCCGGTGGCTCTTCCTCCAGAATTTTGCTTGATCT
This sequence comes from Tuctoria greenei, assembly GCA_036927565.1. Classification (NCBI taxonomy): domain Eukaryota; kingdom Viridiplantae; phylum Streptophyta; class Magnoliopsida; order Poales; family Poaceae; genus Tuctoria; species Tuctoria greenei. The sequence continues at coordinate 194,345,749 of JAYESD010000005.1, forward strand.
TGAAGCTTACTGGAGTGATCGACCGATGTGTGTAAGTCTGCACATCGGATGATCCGGTGCTTCACTTGGTCCAACAGTGTTGCAATCTGTGATGATGGACCGATGTCACTAAGCCACTCACATCGGATGATCCGGTGAGTGCATTTGTCTGAGGTCTTCTTCTTCAGTTGAACCAACTCGACCGATGTAGTCAACTCATAGAACGTCGGTTGATCCGCTGTGTTCAACTTGTTGACTTCGAGTTGTTTTGAGTTGTTCTTTTGGAATTTGAACTTGTGACCTCTTTGACACTTGTTTGAAATGTTGTTTTGATTGTCTTCAAGCATTGAGTGATATCAAGTTAGAGCTTTCACTTCTTGTCTTCATGTGATTTGATTTGATCTCATTCGTTGATTTTATATGGGTCTCCAATGTAATTTTGATTTCGTTTGATTGAGTGTTATTGAGACCTTGCATTCACAAATTCATTAGTAATATCGAATGGTTGTCATTAATCACCGAAACCGTACCTCATGGGGCCTAGATGCTTTCAATCTCCCCCTTTTTGGTGATTGATGACAACACAATAATTTAAAGCGCAATAATAATGAATTTGATGATAATACTCAAGTATATATGCAATGAATACAGCATAGGACACATTAAGCTTGTAAAACGCAAAAGAAATTTGTGGTGCGAAAAGCTCAATTGATTAAAAACATAAGCAAATGAGACAAGTGAAAGAGTGCTTAATTAAAATTACAAAAGAGTACTCAAGCACGAATACAAAGGATAAGCACACACTCCCCCTTCACTCCCCCTGACTCTTCTACATCTTCTCCCCCTTTGGCATCAAGACACCAAAAAGGGATCAGAACGCCTACAGACCCTGAGAGCTGGGCGCGAGGACGAACTGGGCACCGTCGCAGTCGTCGGAGCTGGAGTCGCCGGTCGTGGGAGCTGCCGGGGCGGCGGGAGCTGGAGGGTCCGCTGCCGGTGCTGGAGGAGAGGAAGCAGGTACTGGAGGTGCCGGTGGAGCTGGAGGAAGTGGAGCGCTCACCACGGACGCCGGCGTCTGCTGGAATAAGATCGTCGCCGGCAGTGGTGAGTGAATCGATGCGCTGGATGCCAGAAGTGGTGACATACTGATTGAAGGGATAGGAGTAGTAGGCACCTGAGCAACACCTGGAGCCAGTCCCAGTCCAGGCTGCTGTGGAGGAAGGGCGATCCCGGTCTGAGTGTAAAGGTTGGTGATCAACCCTAGGATCCCCATCATGGCCTGCTGGGTCTGCTGCTGCTGGTCGAGGGTACGGCGGTGCATCTGATCTACCAGGTTGGTGAACCGGTCCGTATCCTCTCGCCTCTGACGGGCGATCTCCAGCTGGAGCTCCTGCTGCTGCCGCTGCAGCTGTGCCAGGTGAGCAGCCTGCTCTGCCCTGGCCTGCTCAGCAGCGAGCCTGTCCTGGCGCTGCTGCTCGATCATCTGCTGGAGAAGAGATGACAGCTCTGACGGCTGTGACACCTGCGCCTCGGACACAGGAGGTGGTGTCGGTGGTGGAGCAGCTGATCCTCCTGCCTCGGCGTCGTGCTGCCTCGGTGAGGATGGAGGCGGAGGGAAGTACTCCTCGACACTCTCGTCTGTGTCGCTCTCGGACCAGACGTGCTGCAAGCCCTCCCCCTGAGCCTCAGCCTCAGCAAGCCTCTCGTCCTCCCGCTCTAGGTCGGACCAGTCTTCCTCTGACAGACGGGCCCGGACCTGGCGCTCAACTGGATGACCAAGGCGACGGTCTCCAGGAGCAGAGGCACGATAGTGACCAAAGCGAGTCACACTCTCGTCAGCAAGCCGGGCCTATGCTGCATGTCCCTCAGGTACCACCATAGAGCAAATGTAACTGATCCAGTGCCCGTAGACCATCTGCCTCATCATACCAGTCCCATCCGTGATTACGTCTTCCATCTCGCATAGGAGTATGTCCACGATATCGAAATCCATCCCGTTCATTATGTAGAACAGGAGGGTCTGCTGCAGACTCGTGAAGCCCTCCAAGTAACCTGACCTCGGCAGGAGCGTGCGGCGCAAGGCGAGGTGCACAATGCGCGCAGCTGGAGTCAGGAGAGCTGGAACTCTCGGCTGGTCCGGGGAGAACGAGGGGCCGATCTCGTCAAGCTGTGGTGCTACCCCTCCAGTAAGTGGCCTCCTCGGTGGATCTGCCTGCCCATAGACCTTCTCGTGCACGCAGGTGTCGTGCAGGTCCAACTCAAGAATATGCCCCAAAGTCTCCCTCGAGAGGTGGTAGCGCTGACCATTGAACATGAAGGCAATCGACCTCCTGCCCTCTGAGATGTACAGGGTCGCGTAGAAGACACGGACCCACTCTTCCACATAAGCACTTCTCTCATAAGCCAGCAGCTGCACCAGACCTCTGTATCTCTCAAAGAAAGGACGGACCTCAGTCACCGCTGCCACTACAAGCTGCCCCCAGTCCAGGTAGTTGTGCTGAAAAAGCTTGTGCCCCCGACACCTGTAGGTCTCATAGAGAGACGCCTGGATGACAGTCCAGAAGCGACTGTCCACAAGAATCTCTCGGGGCTGTGGGAACCACTCCTCAAGCAGCACGTTCCAACGAAGCTTGCGTAGCTGCTTGGCCTTCATCTTCCTGTAGTCCGTCAACCGGACTCCCTCACCGACACGGACGGCCGTGTCCATCTCGTAGATGGCCCTCTCGGCCTCCCTGTCCTCACGACGGTCGGCAGCCGTCGGTCTCGGACGAGGAGCAGCCTCTTTGTGACCCCCATGCGTCCGGGCTGAGCGCCGGCGGACGAGAGGCTCAACCGGCTCCTCTTCGGCGTCGGAGTCGTCGATCACGGGAGGCTGCCTCAGACGGGCCTCGCGAATCCTCAGGGAACCCCCTCGGTCGCGCTCACGCTCCTCGGCGGCGCGAGCGGCCATTAGAGCCTGTTTCTCATCCTTCGAAAGTTTACGCTTCTTCGCGGCGGGCTCCGCGATCGCTTTTCCCTTTTCTTTGCGGTCACGACCCATCTAGATGCAAAGGAGAGCTAGGGTTAGCGACGAACAAAGAAAGGATAGCGGAAACACCGATGGACGTCGCACGACATGAGACAAACCTAGGCGACGGAGATCAACCGGGCCGGGAAAACCTAGCGAGGTGGCCGGAGAAGACGGCGTTGCTCGGGTGGAGGTGCTTCGACGGAGGGAGGAGCGGTTTGTGCGTGGGGCTGCTGTGGCGGTGGAGAGAGGCGGCGGCGGCGCTTGGGCGCGGGTGGAGCACGGCGGCGCGGCGTGGTGGCGGCGCCCGGCGGGAGCACGACGGCGGCGCTGTGGGCGGCGGCGGCGGTGGCGACCGGCGGCGGAGGAGGTGGCGGCGCGGTTGGCTGCGGCGAGGTGGGCGAGAGGCGGCGGCGAGGGCACGGGAGAGCGATGGCGTCGGGGAGAGAGAAGGAGGCGGCGGCGCGCGGGTTTAAATAGTGGACCCCAAACCCTAGCCGAAATTTTAACACCGGATGGACCGATGCTAGGTGAAACGAACATCGGTCGAATGCCACAGTAAGGATATTCAAAAATTGCTGTTGACATCGGATGGACCGACGTTTAGGGTTTGGGTCATCGGTCGAATGGCACAGTAGGGGTGTTCAAAAGAGGAATGTTGACACCGGATGATCCGACGTAGGAGGAAGTAAACATCGGTTGAATTGACCACAGCTCCAGAAGAGTGAACATCGGATGGACCGATGTTTTTCGTAATGAACGCGTCGGATCATTTGAAATTCAGACAGAATTGGGCTTTGAAGATTGAACACCTATTGGACCGATGAGGGATTGACATAGGCATCGGATAATCCGATGACAACAGAACGAAAACATCCCATATATGTCCTTTGACCAAACAACCAATCAAAGAGAAACACATGTCTTAGGACTTTTTGGGCAACCCCTTACCCCTCAAAAAGCTAATATGCCAATAGCTTGGCTAGGCCTTAATGCAAATGGAACACCAAGAAAAATGGAGGAAAATATCCAAATAAAATGTAAGGCCCATGCTTTGTGAGGTAGAGTATGAAGACTTCTATCTCTTTGAAGCATGATCCTCTAGGCATTAACGTACCTAACATTTTGTTCTTTCCACCTTATATGAGTTGAGATATTGCATTTCAAACAAGTCTCCTTCTCATGAGGTGGGTTCCCCTTTGTGACAATCTACCGTATGCAATGCCAAACAAATTATAGTGCAAGAGATTAAATGAGTGCAAGTTTATATGGCAGGGATCATGCAAGGCATAAAATGAATCTATCTTGCCAAGTTTGAACCTTCCAAAGGCTTCCTCAGGGAAAACTACTTCTAGCTTGCCCCTATCCTTTGGGAGTTAGACAAGACTTATATGATATGCATCCTTACATGAACATGGCACCTTACATGACGTTAGATGCATCTAGCACATTTAATTCATTTCTAAGTCTAGAAAAGGTTTTCTCATCAAGTGGTTTAGTGAAAATATCCGCCAATTGTTCTTCGGATCTAACACCTTGCAAAGAGATGTCTCCTTTAGCCTCATGATCACGCAAGAAGTGGTGGCGAATATCAATGTGCTTAGTGCGGGAGTGTTGAACGGGGTTTCTAGCTATCTTAACCGCACTTTCATTGTCACAAAGGAGAGGCACATAATCATACAAGCATCCATTTAACATGATATGGGGCCTAGATGCGGAAAGATATAGAAATGAACCAAATATGGAATGGTAATTTGATTTGACAATACGATTACCGTCCATATCCGCGTCGAGCTCCCATTCTCAAGTTTCTTCAAGAGGTCCTTGGTAGATTTTTCTTGATGGTGGAGGTCCGCTCTTGAATTTGCATCGTGGCCGGTCACGTGTTCTTGATTTTTGGCACCCAAGCTAACTTAGGTCCTTGTATGTGTGATACAAGTGCTTTTGGGACCCAAAGTTGCTTGGGGAGCTTCCCCTTCATGCCCTTAATGTTTTTGCCGATGAACCTTGCCTTCACCTTGCCACCTACTTTACTCAATAGATAGTAGTGATTATCAAAGGTAGATGTGTAGTTAGTAGGCAATTTTGGAGAAGGTCGGTTAGGAAGAGGACACTCCCTTGTATGATGACCGGTAGCCTCGCAACGTTGGCAATAGGAACCAACTTCCTTGATGAAGCTTGTTTTGAGCTCCGGCGAGGGTACCTTTCCTTTGTTAGGCACCGGGAAGGATCCAAGTCCTCTCTTGTTGAAGGCCTTTGCTTGTTGGAAGAGGATCTCCTTGTGCTTGACTTCTCCTTTTGATAGTCTTGCCACACTAGTGCGGAGACTCTCAATCTCTTCCATCAAGTCCTTCTCCCTAGCATTTTCTTTCATGGGCAAAGACTTGTGCAAAAGGTTAGTAGCATGAGACGTAATCTCATTATTAAGGGTTTCTTTCTTCATAGTTTTTAATTCTTGATCAAGAACTTCATGAGCAAGGCTAAGTACTTGATGTTCTTGTTTTAACTTGTTGTGCTCTTTCAAGAGTGTTTGGTGTGCTAAGTTAAGCTCATGATGATCAAGCTTGATTTGAGTCTTTTCTTCCTCAACTTGCTTGACGTGAGATTTGAGCGTGTCATGCTCCTTAAGTATGCTTTCATACTTGTCAAGCAAATTGAGGTTAGTATTCTCAAGTTTAGCATGAGCTTGTTCAAGAGCCTTGACTTTGTTCTTTTCCCTTTTAATGATGGTGTGGTATTCATTTATCAATGAAGTTAATTCATCGGGGGAAAGCTCATCATCACTAGAGTCATCACATACCTCAATGTTACCTTTTGCCATGAGGCACATGGGAGGTGGACGAAGAGGTGAGTTATTCTTGTTGACGACGGCAAGCCCCGCCAAGTTTTCTTCATCTTCACTCTCTTCGTCGCTTGACTCTTCATCCGTGATCCACTCATTTGCCTCGCACATGAAGACTTTTTGAGGCCCTCTTCTTTTCTTTGGAAAGAGCTTGGTCTTCTTGCCTTTGTCAAATTTCTTCTTTCCAAAGGAGTGCTTGGGCTTAACCTCTTCTTCATCTTCATCACTTTCTTCTTGCTTTTGATGCTTTCCCTTGTGGTTGTCCTTCCTCTTGTCCGGTCTTGGACAATCATATGATATGTGGCCTTGATCACCACAATTATAGCATGTCTTGTTTTCATCTTTTCTTGGTAGGAAGGCTCTCTTGTTGGGATCAAAAGTATATCCCTTCTTGGCAATCTTGGAATTCAAGCGAGAGAATTTCCTCATCATTGATGCAAGCTCATCATCATCATCTTCACTTGATGTTTGCTCTTCTTTGCTTGAACTAGGCTTGATCATTTTCTTGAAATTTGTTTTCTTGAAAGCCTTGAGAGCAATTGTCCTTGTAGAAGATGAATCCTCCATCATCCCAAGTACACTCATCTCATGAGCGTGAATCTCCCCAATAAGCTTCGAAACTTCAATGTGATCAAGTGATTCTTTTTGGAGCATTGAGTTGATGATGTTATACTTTGGCTTGGGAAGGAGCATGAGTATCTTTCGGTTGATAAGTCCCTTGCCAAGAGAAGCAATGTCAAGAGCATTTATTTCCTCAATGAGAACATTTAAGCGAGAAAACATTTCATTTACATTTTCATGAGGAAACATTTTAAATTCATCATATTTAGATTTAAGCAAGTGATATTTAAGTTCTTTAACACGAGAGGAACCCTCATGAATTTCAATTAAGCATGCCCAAATTTCACAAGCTTTTTCTTTACTAGCGATTCTAGCGAATACATCTTGACTAATACACTCATAGATGGCATTTCTAGCTCTAGCATCCCATTTAATTTGATCACCAATATAAGTATGATCTCCAAATCCCGCATGAGTCGCTTCCCAAACTTCGGGAGCAATAGCCTCTAGGTAGGCACGCATGCGTGCTTTCCAATAGGCAAAGTTCTTGCCCTCGAAGGTGGGAACCGAACCCCCATTCTTGGCCATTTAAGCTCTCTAGCGGTGAAGCTAGAATGATCCTATGAGCAACCTTGCTCTGATACCAATTGTAAGGATCGAAATGCCCAAGAGGGGGGGTGAATTGGGCTTTCTTTCAATTTTTAAAGCAATTAAGATTAACGACCTCAAGCCCAATTTCCTATGCGATTAAACTATGCAATCAATGTAAATTAAAGTTGCGGAATGAAGATTGCATAAGTGTAAAAAGGGAGAGGGATGCAAACGCTCAAGGGACACGGAGTTTATCCCGTGGTTCGGTAAGATCACAAGGATCTACCTACATCCACGTTGTGGCACCCACCGAAGAGTTTTGCCACTCCCAAGTCACCGAGACAAGGGGGTTCTTCACTATTCTTCTCCGTTTGCCAACCTCGGCAAGGTGGAGCTCAAGCCTTGTACACTTTGGAATCCTCCGGGCTTCCACAATCTTCTTGGCAAGCTCCGGAAGTTGCACACACCAAGGGACACTCCCTTATGGCTCTCACTACACTAGAGACTCCAATCACCAAGAATGGAGGCACCCAAGCACTATCTCTAGCTAGTTCTAGCCTATCTCTTGGTGTACAAATGATGAGCAAATGATGTGAAAGTGGTAGCTCTATTGCTTGAATGCTCTAGGATGTGTAGAGTATGTCTGGGCTTCAAGTCTTGTCGATTTGACAGGTTGAAGGGGTATAAATAGCCAGCCTCCACGAGATAGCCGTTGGAAAAGTAGACTGACATCACTTCTCTGCGAACACCGGATGGTCCGATGTCTCCCCTTCAGTTAACATCGGTCAAAGCCAAATTAGCTGATGTCACTGTGTCAGATATGACCGTTGTTAGACCGATGTTGATCTGTCTTCTCATCGGATGATCCGGTGGCTCTTCCTCCAGAATTTTGCTTGATCTTGAAGCTTACTGGAGTGATCGACCGATGTGTGTAAGTCTGCACATCGGATGATCCGGTGCTTCACTTGGTCCAACAGTGTTGCAATCTGTGATGATGGACCGATGTCACTAAGCCACTCACATCGGATGATCCGGTGAGTGCATTTGTCTGAGGTCTTCTTCTTCAGTTGAACCAACTCGACCGATGTAGTCAACTCATAGAACGTCGGTTGATCCGGTGTGTTCAACTATTGACTTCGAGTTGTTTTGAGTTGTTCTTTTGGAATTTGAACTTGTGACCTCTTTGACACTTGTTTGAAATGTTGTTTTGATTGTCTTCAAGCATTGAGTGATATCAAGTTAGAGCTTTCACTTCTTGTCTTCATGTGATTTGATTTGATCTCATTCGTTGATTTTATATGGGTCTCCAATGTAATTTTGATTTCGTTTGATTGAGTGTTATTGAGACCTTGCATTCACAAATTCATTAGTAATATCGAATGGTTGTCATTAATCACCGAAACCGTACCTCATGGGGCCTAGATGCTTTCAGTTGGCCGCCATAGGCATCAGGGAGGTTTACTCAGTCCACCTGCAATAGGGGATGAAATCACTGCTTGTGGGTAAAGGGTACACTCTCTGCAGAGATTTGGAAAACTATCATGACAGTCGTGCTCACGGACAAGAGCGGCTTGGGGCCAGTTCATAATTAGTCGATAGTTGAGATGATCGTTGGGAATGATATTGATATTATTACATTACTATTATTATTGTTATGATTGAGAACATTCACCTAGATATAGATTGCTAATGAAAGCTAAGGATAGGTTTAATGCTTAGTGTTTAAACCATTATCAGCCTTTTCTTTCTGATTGGCCTATATGTCATTTATTTCCCACACTTGCTGAGTACTACGAGATGGTACTCACACTTGCTTTGTTGTATTTTTGATATGCTGCTTAGTGAAGACAAGATCTAATGAGGACAATGACAAGTGAAGACGGTGCATAGGTCACGTTGCAATCAGCCGATTTGCCTGTGGTTGCCCTAGAGATTTGTCTCTTCCGCTGCTATTCAAAACTATTTTGAAGGTATTAAGGTTGTTTCTATTTGATATAGAACTGTTTATCACTTTTTGTCGTACATGTATGGTGAAACTGATCCTGACATACATGTATTTGCAGCTGGTTTTATTCTTAATAAAACCGGGTATGACAGGACGTTTCCGTTTTTTAAAGGATATTTTAATATTGAAATTAAGCTTTTGAAACAATTACAAAAATGAGTTCCTCTCACCCTTCAGAGACTTGATTCACTATAGTGATAAACCGCTCTCTCTTAACAGAAACTTTTCACGTTTTATTTTTTCGGAAGTATGCAACGAGATCTCAAATGATGAATCGTCCTTCCACCGGATGATTGTTAATAGCGATTTCTAAAATTAGCAGAAAATAGTTTCATAGTGTCGCAGTTAACATTGCAGACTTTGAATCTGGTGAATTGAATTTGAATACCGTGCGCATTTTCTGACTGATATCATCGACATTTTATGTGTGTATTTATGTATTTTAAATCCCATCAGATTCAATTGTTTTCAAACTTGGTTGTTCAAAAAAATCATCAACATTGAGAACAGGTTCAATTTTAAAGTTTTTAAAAACATTGCCTTTTGAACAAAAAATCGACGTTTCTAGATATTCCTACTCTGCGCGGGCCTCCATCCTGTTCTGTGGGCTGCTGATCCAGGGGACGGCAACGGCCCACAGGGCCTGCATGCTGACGGAATTTTGTTTCTTGCGGAAACAGAGTTTTTATTGAAAACTTGCAATCACTTCTAACCTTTGACTTGAGAGTTTTTATAGAATGTAAAAATTGCCAACCCCAAAAACTTACCGTGCTACATTTGGGCTCTAATATTCAAGATAAGAAAAATCAATCGTCTAAATTATATACCAAAAAAAACTTTGCTGGTATTCTTGACAAAATGGACGGACGACGTTACAGAACTATGAAACAAACTTCGAGATATTTGTTTTTTATTTGGTGGTAAATCGATCAAGATATAGCTGATAAGACAGTACAGGCACACTTAAATGGCCAATCGAAATAAGCAATGTTCGAGTGTCCTTTTCTTAATAACAAGAACAATATGCTCTATTCCAACTGTCACAAGTAGCCTCAGTCATGAACACGAAGGGCACCGTATCAGCGCTTGTACCAACCCTTCCGTTTCAATAAGGAACGATGATGGATTCAATGAGCTCCTGGAGTGGAACCAGCTCCTTCTTGTCGATCAGGCCAAACTCCTGCAATACAGACCAGCGCATGTAAATTTCACTGTTGCCCCTTCCTGTTCCTTGGTCAAGATTGTTGATGTGTAATTGTGTTTTCTACAAAAAAAAAAATGACTGTTCGTGGTGGATGATGAGACTTACATTTGTGAACAGGATGAAGTGCTTGAAGCAGGTGTTAAGATGAGCCTCCTCCTTAAGACTGACAATCTTCTGGAAATGAGAGTGATATGTGTGGGCATATACACGAAACAAGCGCTTGAATATGGTCTTTACTACTTCCTTGAAGTTTGGTGGGAATGGTGCGCCTGGGCCAAGGTTAATAAATCATCAGTCATTATGCCAAATGATCCAGGCCTCCAAGTGGCAATAAACTTATTCCATGATTCTAGTAACATACCAAGTTTTTGAGGAAATATGGATTCATCATCAAGCTGGCCTTCAATCCAATCCATCAGATACTCCACATATTTTGGTGCTGATACCTCTATGGATTTCTTTATCTGTACACCATCAGCCCATCTGTACTCGTACCTACATAATGATCATGTTTGCTTTATCATGATATGACCTAAATAATATTGAACTACTTATAAAGGAAAGTCATAAGAGATTATGGACATGCAAGACCATCTATATAACAGCTTAAGTTATGGATCTCGTAAAAACACTCGATTTGCCAAATGCTTAGCACCACATATGGCAATTGCCACAAACGGTCTTTTCTAGAACTTTTCCTCGGGAAGGGCAAGTGTCACAAATATCCATTTATCAATGTTCAGTCAGACTTAACTATAGAAGAACATGTGGGAAGGAGCCAGATACTCAAGAGAAATGTGATTGCAGATGAGAAAGAGCAAACCATCAGTCCAGTCATATATTTCTTACTTCACCAATCTTTCTGAATGATTTCCTAACATTTAACGCCCGGATATTTGAAATCAGAAAAGTGCCGAACCAAATTTTAACAACAGAGCATCTTTATCTACATATTAAGCAAATTGACTTTTCACTGTGTGAAAAATCGGTACCATTTAGCATGAAGGTAGAAAAAAATTAATAACAAGAGCCATTTGATAATCATTAGCATCGATGATGGGACAAAACATGCTAAAGTTGAAACAGTTTCTCGCAAGTTAAAACACAGGCTTGTCATTGTGCAACTTGTTTTAGATGAAAAATAATAGCTCTTGGGACAAGTCCAAAAATGATGTTTTTGGATAGACATACTTTGGCCCTGCTGTCATTGTTGGGCAGCTCTCAGGTGTGCAGAATTCCATGAGTGTGCCATACAACAGATTAACTTGATTAAAGAAATCCACAGCTGAAAAGCAAAACAAACAGTTAGCTCTGATGAATCAGCAAAGTTCTAGTTATAGATATGCATTCAATAAAGTCCAAAGGGGAACAACAAAACAAGGAAGTTACTATTCACAGCAAGCCATTCATTAATATCCTCTCCAGGAGGCAGCCTCACAGCTTCCCGAAGATTTCCACTGCCAAGAGTGGCATCTATGTGCTTCCGGAGCTGTGCCCCCTGCAGACAAATTGGGAACATATCATAAGCATGGGAAATAACAAATCATGTACAACATGCAAGCTCTGCAGAATTTTTTGTCTTAGTGTGTGCTCCTTATTTTGCAAATGGTATGTGTAACATGGAAGGACTGCAGAAACTTTCGAAGAAAACCTAAAAGTGTGTTCATAAAAGGTAATATGGTAACCAAATGCATCTATAGATTAAGATTGGAAATTGAATGTGGAAGAAAATACACAATTACAACATTCAACAACTCTAGCTAATAAAAAAATACTGAATTACAACATAAGCAATCTGAGAATCTGGCGTGTGCCGACTAAAAATTCCCTAGGGCTAAGGTCATAGCATGGTTTAGCAATTAAGCAATACGAGGATCTGGCACAACATGAATTATGAGATCTCTTCACATTTCTGGAACGGGCTACATGAATTGTGATGAATTGATATAGGTACGAACTGTGTCCAAATGTTTCAGACAGAATTATTAGGAATAGACAAAAGGAGAAAAAAATAATGTATTAAAATCCCCTTTTGCATGTGAAGAGGTGCCAACCCAAGCACCGCTGCACCAGGATCATGTAGAATTAGGTATACATAAACAAGGAGGTTGGCTCAGTAAGATGCCCATACACTACGAGGATTTTAGTACTACCATCTACTTTGAATATTCTACGTAGACACGATCAGAACCACAACAAGTGAAGTTAAACACAGATTACAGTCTATTGTTTCTTTCCAATTTTAGTATGGACACTGTTGGAACTCGGAACCAGAGTATGTGAAGATGAAACAATTCAATACAGGAATACACTATTCTCTAATTGGATCATCACCAATCCATGAACATCATATTTTATTCCTGAAGCTCATACAAAGTTCTAAAATGAAATCACACAAGTTGGCGCACACTTTTTAAGGACGAGATAACATGTACTCTTCCTAAATCATTCATTGCAACTGATAGATGAACGTAAAACTACACACACATGGAAAAGACAGCAGTGGCAACAGTTTGGCATCTAGGCACGTTGCTCTTGAATATTCAACCATGCTCCTACCAACGCTTAGCCAAGCTAAAGTACGTATGCATTCGCACATGGCCTGGTCATATTAATTTCTGCCAGAAATCCAGAGCAGCATGCCAGCATACACAATCCACATACACACTATGCAGACTAGTCAGGAAGTCCAAAGAACGGTACGTGCACGTGTTGTTCTTGCTGGTACCAACCGACGGTCTTACCTTGCTGCCTGATGGAGCACTCTTCTTGGGACGAAATGTCTTCTGGTTCCTGACAAAATAATCAAATGACTCAGCCTAATTGCATCAGCCGCAAGAGTACGTAAAATCTCTAAGCAGTGCATGAACAAAGCAGATAACCGAACCCACCTAACTCAGCGTGATCTGGTATCGAAAACAAGTTCTCGCTAGAAGCAGCCAGAAATAAAGCAGCATAAGCGAATTGAGCAGAGCAGAAGCTCACACTGTGCACTAAACCGAACAAAAAGGCCGCCAAATGGTTATGATTTGGGACAGGGACAAACAAGCAGCGGCGAACTGAAACTGGTGCTACGGATCAAGCGGAAATTGACCCCGATCCTCGAGGCGGATCCGGAACGGCACCCAGAGAATCCAGTTCGAGCGGCCGCCGTGCCAGACCTCGCCCTCCCGAGCTCACCCACCGGCCCAGGGAACAGTAACAATGAAGAAAAGCGAAGCAGCAGATGGGGGTGGGGCGCGACGAGGAGTAGCGGTGGGGGGGGGGGGGGGGGGGGGGGGGTTCGATCGAGATCGCGCAAGCTCACCGTCCGAGCCCGAAGAGACTCATCCTTTCTCCTCGTCCTCCGCTGCGGCGGCCTCGGTCCGGCGGGCGAAGGCGACTGCTCCTGCTCGCGAGCGAGCGTGCGCGCGCGCCCCGGATGAAATGAATTGTTGGTTAGGCTAGCTCGTCAGAGGGGACGGCAGCGCGGAGCTGGGCCGTCGGATTCGGTAGGCAGACGGCGGATGGGAGTAGGCCTGGCTGGCATCCATGATTCCGCCGAGTCAGATCAAAAGATCTATCATCCAGGTGTGCGTGGCCGCATGTGCTGTTTCTAATTCCTGCTCTCACTGTGTAGCGTGTCTAGATGTCAAACTGAGCTAATCAGTAAAATAAATAGGAGGGAGTATAATTTTTATGATGTGTAACTCGTACAATATTTGATGAGATTGTATATTTTTGAATTTTTAGATTACTCTCTTCGTGCTGAAATAAATGACGTTTATAATAAAAATAAGGTAATATAAACTAGTTTGTTATTCTAAAGTACTATTTTAATGTTTGTCGTTTTCAAACCAACTAGAAGAGTTAAAATGAACTACACTAAGATGTCCAAATGATAAATAAGGAGTAATTTACCGGCAATACTCACTGCGAAAGATAATGACGGTTGAAACTCGCAAACCGTACAGAACCGGGCTTTCCTGCGATGTTATGAGTCGTCGGGCCTATCCAGTCCAATATCTAAGGCACATACAGCCATATACCACTCAGATATCGCACTAACCCAAGGCCTACAACCAAGCACACTTAGACCTCGTTTGTCACTGGTGTGAGACATGTGGCTGGAACCACGGGTGGAATGGATATGGTTCCACTCTTGCCACAGAATCCACTTCCACTAGTGGGTTTTCATCTTTTGCTTATTTAAGTCATTTGGATGAGGCTGATATCACCCGATAATTACTTAACCTGCACCAGGTCACAAAATAGAACAAGATTCAAAGTTCTAATCATATATTATCAAATAGCGAGACTATAATATAGTTGTTGTATATAGACAAGTTACACAAATATCCAAATTTACAAGATGTGACCATTTTTCAAATAACATAACATCAGAACAATTAGGCCTATTTATTCTCGTGCAGTTCAGCTCATATGCATATCCTAGGCACGTTTGAAGATATACTCAACCCGAATAGCATTGAAGATATTACCTCTGTTTCAAAATAATTGTCGTTTCAGACAATTAAAATAACTAGAAATAAACTAATGAAAGTTATCCTAACGACAAATAAATTGAAACGGAGTGAGTACTTTTTACAGTGAACTACTAATACCCATCGTATACTCTCTCCCGATTCGAAATATTTGTCACCGGTTAGTTTATTTTTGAACTAACCGGTGACAAATATTTTGAACCACAAGGGAATATATCACTACTTAGACAACATTAACATGTCCTATTTCAAACTAACTGTGCAATACCATTTGCTGGCGGTCATCGAATAACTCAAACTGTTGCATACTTCCGATCAACGTTGCAAAAACAAATATGTAAAGAAATATATTACTACAGTTGTAATATGTAACAGTGTGATCAAATATATTACTTAAATAAGCATAGCAGTAAGATGTGAAGAAACATATTACTAAAGGCTTCTGATAAATGTTGATCAACACTTAGTAAAGAAAGATAATAGGTTCGAACAGAATCAGTTCTGGTCATGGATGCAACAAAAAGATTATTAATTATTTTTCACCAAATTTTAAACAGTATAAGTTTGAGCATAAATTTATCTGTAAAAAAAACTGAGAGCATCTTTGTAGCACACTATGAGGTATCATCAGTTAATTAGAGTAGAATTTTGGAGCAAGTCAGGCGTACTGCGTTCCACTTTGTTCCAACAAACAATCAACAATCGTTACGTTCATGTTCATCTGCCATCATTTGCTTCAGAGTTGCTCCTAATGACATTGCTTGACATCTTTATCATTAAATAATTCCAATTATTGGAATGGAACCATATAATTTGGCAACAGCGAAATTATTTGCTTAACTACAGATACTAGTATGAACGCAACAGAAAAATTTTCTAGAACTGTCAGTAGTTCTAGAACTGCCTTTTAAAAACTAGTAAACTCAAAATTATTCCTTTTAAAAACAGCAAATACAAAAAGAGCATCATGAGTAAATGCAATCTAGAATAATTATTTGATGAATGAAAAAAATGGATGAAAACAAATTTGAGGAACACTCGTCTCACTTTGTAACTCAAATTTGAACTTAAAATGTGTTACGTACTATCTAACCTAAAGTGTCAGTAGTTGGGAGAAGAATCTAGTAGTAAAAAGTGGGTGGGGGGAGGGGGAGACAAGGTGCATGCTTGGATAAATCAAGAAGAACGAAACGCTTAATATACATTGTCATGCATGTTGCTGTACCGGTTGATGGTCTTCAAGCAGACAGAGCAGGAGAACTGTAGGTGGAGCTGCTGCAGCTTCCCTCAGCTCCTCTCCGTTGGTGCCGTCCTCCTATCATTCCTCCCATAGTCCTCCTTCTCAACGAGATCATATTGCTATGGCCTCGATCGGGACGGGAGCGTCTCCCGCTGTGGAGCCGACGCCGGACTCCAAGTCTGTGGGATTGCTCGCCGCCTTGACATTGACGAGAGAGGAGGCGATGAGGAGCGGAGAAGAAGTGGTGTCGCAAGTGAGGAGGCCCGTAGACATCGTCGATCTGGAGAAGTGCAACGCCGTCTTGCCCGCCGACGGTGTGGTGGAGTCGAGGGGAGAGGAGGCAAAGAGGAGCGAAAGAGTCGCGACGTGAGAGGCGGCGACGATGAGTCTCGTCCCGATCAGAGAAGGAGTCGCTGGATTTCCACGCGGATTGGAGTGGATCAGGAGTGAGCCAGATTGATACATGACCTACCCAAATGCGTTTTTAGCCCACAAGGAGTATTTTTTACGAACATGTATTTTAGCCCACGTATGACATGGATCGGGCCAGATTACACTCCGATCCTGGGCTTTCCAAACGAGGCCTTACTGGAAACGGCCTGGCCCATCTACTCCAATCCAACCCACGCCTCCGCAGCAAACCCTACCGCGGCGCCCGAGCTATAAATTCCCTCATTCCCATCCCCCGTCCCCTCTCGCGCCGCAACTCCACTCCCGCAATACCCTAGCCTCTCGCGCACCGCTCGCCGCCGCCGCAGCGAGCGCCTCTCCTCACCGTCAACCATGGCGACCCAGATCAGCAAGAAGAAGAAGGTACGGTTACGTAGCCCCCTCCCGTTTACTCGTCAGGCGCATCCATCCACTCATGGGTCGATCTGACCGTGTGTTTGTCCGCAGTTCGTCAGCGACGGCGTCTTCTACGCGGAGCTGAACGAGATGCTGACCCGGGAGCTGGCCGAGGATGGCTACTCGGGCGTGGAGGTCCGCGTGACCCCGATGCGCACGGAGATCATTATCCGCGCCACGCGCACCCAGAACGTGCTCGGCGAGAAGGGCCGCAGGATCAGGGAGCTCACCTCCGTCGTGCAGAAGCGGTTCAACTTCCCCGAGAACGGCGTCGAGCTCTACGCCGAGAAGGTAGCCAACCGCGGCCTCTGCGCCATTGCGCAGGCCGAGTCTCTCCGCTACAAGCTCCTCGGAGGCCTCGCCGTCCGCCGGTACAACCATCTCATCCCGCTACTCCCCTCTAAATGTTTGCTTTTTTGCTGCCGTTTATACTGTCCGAATATCTTAGCAACCGATGCTTTTTTGTAAATTGTATAAATTTCAGTAAAATAATTTTGGTCTATTTGTATTGTCTTGATAGTTGAAACGTTATAGCGGAATTATTGCATCGCATGTCTTTTATGTTCTGCCTTCATTTTGTGTTGGTGGGATATCATGTTGATGCAAACAGAAAATGCTGCTCCTTGAAGCATTGGCGGCCAGACAACCGTTGAGACAGATCCACAGATGAATGACCTTTGGACCTTTGTTGTTTTTATACTAATTCTATCTCACATTTTTGTGCCATTGATGATGGTTCATGTTTGCCTTGCACTTTACTTTAGTGTTGTCCCAAGTAGGTTAGAGGTTAAAATATCTGATTTTTTAAACTAACATTCACGGTATCAACCTGACATGTAAATAAGAAATTGTGCATTAAATGCACCAGAAGTCATTTGTGTCCTGCTTTCTTGTAATGATAGTTGGGCATTAAAACTGGTGCATAGAGGAAATGCTGCTTTTTAAGCAGCGGCGGCCAGACAACCGTTGAGAGATGGATCCACAGATGAACAACCCTTTTGATGTTTGTCTACTAATTCTATCTCGCATTTCTGTGCCATTGATGGTGGTGCATGTTTACCTTGCATTGTACCTTATCCAAAATAGGTTAGAGGTTAAATTATCTGATTTTGTATTCTAACATGCATGGTATCAATCTGGCATGTAAATATGAAATTGTGCATTAGTGCACTAGGTATCATTTCTGTCCTGCTTTCTTATAATGATAGTGGGGCATTGAAACTGGTGCATAGAGGAAATGCTGCTTTTTAAGTAGCGGCGGCCAGACAACCGTTGAGAGATAGATCCACAGATGAACAACCTTATGATGTTTCTCTACTAATTGTATCTCACATTTTTCTACTATTGTTACCTTTTTTTTCATTTAGTAATGTTGCAATCTGTGTCATCGGTTGCCATGGTTAGCCAGATTTGTAGTTGTTTTCTATGTGAATGATAAGATGCTATTTTAGTGCAACAATGAAATAACCGTGCTGTTTTTTGGATGCCATTGCTGGATCTTATAGTAACTCTGCATTGCTTCTAACTTGTATTATTCCATGAGTGTCTTTTGTGTACTAACATTATTGTTTTTATTGCAGGGCTTGCTACGGTGTTCTCCGCTTTGTTATGGAGAGTGGTGCTAAGGGTTGTGAGGTTAGTGTTTCTCTTTGCTTCTGCACCTCATACATCCAAATTTTCTGGTGTTTCTTGTAGTCTCAACTCTTATTCTTATTACTGTTCAGGTCATTGTGAGTGGAAAGCTCAGGGCCCAAAGAGCCAAGTCCATGAAGTTCAAGGATGGTTACATGATCTCTTCTGGTCAGCCAGTGAATGAGTACATTGACGCAGCTGTTAGACACGTCCTTCTTAGACAGGTTTGCTTATGCTCTGCTCGTTTGAATTTCATCCAGGCAGTTACTCCCTCCATCCCACATTACTAAAATTCTTGCCAGGGAGTAGTTTTCTTTGAAGGTCATTGCAAATGCTATGTAGTTCTTCTGACCATGTTTGTTGATATCATGCAGGGTGTTCTTGGTATCAAGGTGAAGATCATGCTCGATTGGGACCCGAAGGGCAAGGTTGGCCCGATCACCCCTCTGCCTGATCTTGTCACAATCCATGCCCCCAAGGAGGAGGATGAGCTGCGCCCTCCGGTCTTGATCCCTGAGGTGTAGGCTCGTTGATGCCTGTGGAATGCAGTTTAATCGGTCCTAGCTAGGGTTCTGTCTTATGATAAGGGCAGTGCACCACTTGGTTACCATATGTTTTATGGACAGCAGAGGTTGTGTACTGGTGCTATGTTTTTTTGTTAAAACTAAGTTTTGCCGGAACAAGCTACCTTGATATGTACCTTATGCATAATTGTGGTTTTTTATTATCATTGCTCTGGTGCTATGGTCCCGTGTGGTTCACCACCCATTGGCCATTTGTGTTTAATATTTCGCTGCCAGTCTCTTCCATTATCTTTTATTATGTGTGGAAGAACATTGTTACGAGACAGTTCTCCCCGTGGCAGAGTCTGCTACTCGTGGAGAAACAGGCCTAGCAAATTGTCGCTTGAAGCTTTGGTATGGCATCTGAGGAAGTATAACTTGTTAGAACTAATTGTGCTTAGAATCTAATTACTTGGGCTAACAATTATGCAATTTATATATCCAATTAACACACAGTAGAATAGAATTAAGAGGAAAGAGTCGGGTGCACCGTCGTTGGAGATGCAGAGGGCTTAGTAGAGACACTCGATGCTTCTTGAAGATGAGGGTTGATGCAGAATTAATAGAGGCACTCGATGCTTCTTGGAGACCGATGATGGAGATGAGAGTTGATGCAGTGATGGCCTGGCGCAGCGCTAGTGCAGCTCGTTCAGGTGGCGACATTGAGAGGTTGATGGTGGCTAAGAAGCGCCTGGAAGAAGGTGCGGTTCGTCCCTTCACTGGCGACATTGAGTATTGAATTGTGGGGAGAGGTTGTGGCACTCAATCAACAGGTGAATGAAGGTTCCAGACCTCTTCACTCTATTTATTGTAGTGCGGGCAAGAGGGAGCTTCACCGAACGGAAGTCGATTGCACCCCAAATTAGGACGCGTGAGGGAGTAGGACTCAGGGGCGTGGTTGTTGCTCATGTCACCCCCGGGATCAAAATCAACTAACATTCCTCCCCTTGATCCCGAGACATTAACTTACTATCTTATTTAGTGAACCAATATTACATATATTTCTTCTCGCTTTGACATAAAGGGCATGACGTATCAAAACAGCCATTTACGCACTGCTTGACTCGACGGCCACGATACGTCTCACAATTAGAAATAATGTTACACTTTGGTGGTCCCTTAGAATCCATGACATTATCACATGATCTCCTTTAAACTTATGTCGACTGCATGTTCTAAGGGTCAGAGATCCTTAGTTCGCGGATCCACAAGCATTTGTTTAGTACTAATATGCTCGAGACTAATTGTGTGATCCTGAATTTTCTCTTTCATAACATAGTACTTAACGTCGTGTTTGGCAGCACCACTTTGCTTGTTGTTGTGAGAGTACAAAACTGCTCGCTGATTATCGCAGTATAACTTAAGTGCTTTATAGATGCTGTCGACCACTTTAAGACTGGGAACAAATTTCTTAAGACAAGATGTCTGTCCGGTAGCCTCATAAAAAGCAACAAACTAAACATACATTGTGGACGGTATAGTGATTGTTGTTTGGAGCTTTTCCACGATATCGCTCCATTCGCGAGGGTGAATATGTAACCTGACGTGGATTTCTTAGTATCCACACAACCTGCGTAATCTGAATCTGAAAAACCCACTATTTCTAGTGACTCAATCTTATTATATGTTAGCATGAGGTTCTTAGTACCCTGTATATATATCTTAAAGCCTTCTTAACGACTTTCCAGTGATCTAATCCTAGATTACTTTGATATCTGACAAGCATCTCAGTCACGAATGCTAAGTCAGAACGTGTACATACTTGAGCAGAAGCAAAAGCAGAAGCATAAGGAATTCCTTTTATCTGATCAACCTCATATTGATTCTTAGGCGATTGAGAGTTTGAAAATCTATCGTTCTTAACTATTAGAGCAGGCGAGGGCTTACTAGCATGCATACCATACTTTGTAAGTATGTTTTTTAAGTATGCCTTCTGTGATAGTACTAAAACTCCTTTAACACGATCTTGATGTATCTCAACCCCTAAAGCATAAGTCGTTTCACCTAGATCCTTCATATCAAAGTTTGAGGATAAGAACTTCTTAGTTTCTAAGAGTAGGTTGACATCACTACTAGCTAACAGTATGTCATCCACATAAAGAACTAAGAAAATAAACTTTCCATTCTTAAACATAACATAAATGAAGTTGTCCTCCTCATTTTCCTTAAATCCAAACTTTCTAATAGTCTAATCGAACTTGAGGTACCACTGTCTTGAAGCTTGCTTAAGTCCATAAATGGACTTCTTCAAGTGGCATCCCATATATTCCTTATCCTTAATGACAAAATATTTCGGTTGTGTCATATAGACGTCCTCATAAAGATCCCTATTGAGAAACGCTGTCTTTACATCCATTTGATGCAATTCTAAGTCGTAGTGCGTTACTAATGACATGATGATTCGAAAAGAATCCTTAGATGACACTGTAGAAAATGTCTCGTTATAATCAATATTTTTCCTCTGAGTGAATCCATTTGCCACAAGTCTGGCCTTATACTTTTCGATCTTCCATTTGGAGTCACGTTTGATCTTGTGGACCCATTTACAGCTTACTGTTTTGGCTTCTTTAGGAATTTCTACTAAGTCCCATACCTTGTTGGCACTTATAGAACTCATTTCATCCTCCATAGACTTACGCGATTCAGATGACTGAGGTCTCCTCATGGCATCTTCGAAAGAGGTGGGATCATCCTCCATCTTAACCTCTTCACTTAAGTAGATCCAATAATCGTCCGAAATGGCTGATCATCTTACTCTTTATGATCTTCTTACTTGAGCATCATCTGAGGGTGGTGGTTGTTGTTGAACTTCATTTTGTTCGACCAAATGCTCAACAGGCTCGGAAGGTGGAACCTCACTTATTTCTGTTGTGGCCGATAGAGGTTCAACAATAGGTATTATGTCACTAGTGGCAGGCATGAGTGGCACGTGGCACGACGACAGCAAGTAGGGAAAAATATGGCTCTTGAGTCATCAGAGTGGGTAAACTAATCCGCTCCTCATCAAAGTCTATTTTCTGCCTTACCGTGCCCCCTTAATCATAGCGTCTTATAAAAATACAACATGTCGTGTTTCTATGGACTTAGTATGTCGATCTGGACAATAGAACCTGAAACCCTTACTCTTCTCAGGGTAGCTTATAAAATGACAACTAACTGTTCTAGAATCCATTTTACTAATGTTTGGGTTGAACATCTTAGCCTCAGACGGACATCCCCAAATATGGAAATAGTTTAGTGAGGGCTTACGTACTGTCCACATCTCATACAGTGTCTGAGTTACTGACTTAGTAGGGATCCGATTGAGCACATGAATGGCGGTTTTCAATGCCTCCATCCATAAGCTAATCGGAAACGGAGAATAAGTTAACATACTTCTTACAATATCCATAAGTGTACAGTTTCTACGTTCCGCAATACTGTTCTGCTGAAGTTCGCTCGGTTTAGAATATTGGGCAACTATACCATGTTCCTGTAGAAACCTTGCAAAAGGTCCAGAAACATGACCATATGGGGTATGCTAACTGTAGTACTCACCTCTACGATCAGATCTTACTACTTTGATCTTAACGTTGTACTGATTTTCTACTTCAGCCTTAAATATCTTAAATTTATCCAATGCTTCGGATCACCCATTGGTTGGATAAATATAACCATAACGATTGTAGTCATCCGTAAACATTATGAACGAATCATATCCGTCTATGGAGACTACGGGAAATGGACCACAAATGTCCGTGTAAATTAATTCTAAGATTCCCGTACTACGTATAGCATTCTTCTTAATAGTATTAACAAATTCCTTTAATGCAATCAATGCATTCTTCTGAATCTGAAAAGTCTATGTGAGGTAGAATCAATTGAGATACAAAGCGTCTGACCCCCTCGAAATGTGGCACAAACGATAATGCCATAATTTTGACAATGTTTCGAAATTGATTCTTTTGCGCTTATTTCGTCCTACATCCTTCTTAGCAGAAATTCGATAATCACTTAAAACATTAACATTATCATGAGTGGATAACAAATAAAGCATGTCTTGTTTGAAGGAAAAATCCACAATCTTAATATTTAAACTAATAGAACATCTGTCATTGCCAAAATAGCATATAAAACCATAATTATCCAAACATGAGACTGAAATCAAATTTCTTTCTAAGGTAGGAACATATAGAACATCATGAAGCCTAAGTACAAAACCACTACTAAGTCTAAGTGAATAAACTTCAATGGCTTCTACTTGAGCTTCATGGCCATCATCGACTTTGATTGTTATTCCCCCCCCCCCCCCTTCTTATAGCCTTCATCATACTTAATCCGTTTATAGAATTACAAATGTGCACAGTTGCACCTGAGTCAATCCACCAAGTAGATCGTGCATAAGGTAAATACAAGAATTAATTAACAAAAGTAATATTATCATTACCATTCTTAGCACACCACTTCACAAAACCAAAACAATCCTTCTGGCGATGTTTCTTTGCAAAACTTGCATTGGTCTGACTTTAACTTTTGACCAGAAAACTGATGAGCTATCCCTTTGCCCTTAGAGTATGAACCTTGCACTTTGAAAGATGGTAGTTTGGTAGAGGTAAAGTAAGTCTTTCCCTTTCCCTTACCCTTAGCCTTAGCAAAGTTGATGAAATCTCCACCCTTACCCTTAATGCGTTCTTCTTCCTGAACGCACATAGCCATAACTTTCTCTAAAGTCCAACTATCTTACTTAAAATTGTAATTGATCACAAAAGCCTCAAATTCTTTGGGCTGAGACATGAAGATGAAATGCACAAGCATTTCATCAGACATGGCTAAGTTCAAAGTTTTGAGATTTGCATTCAAATTACTCATTTTAAGGATGTGATCCCTCACACCCCACTAGTATACTTCTTATTAACAAGTCTCTTAAGAAGAGTGCTTGCTAATGTCTTAGTAGAGTCCGTGTACTGGCTTTTAACTTTAGCAAGATACTCAGTAGCTAATTCACAATCAGGAATGACTCCTCTAATAGATTCAAAAATGGTGGCCTTAATGACCATGAGGCATTTTCTTTTTGGTTCTTCCCAAGCCTCACAGTCCTTATTGTATTTCTCCTTAAGCTTAATGTATTCCTCTTTTCTTACTGAGAATCTCTCATCAAATTCCTCATTTTGAGCAACAGGGACCTCAAGCTCAACAGGACAATCCTTTCTTAAGCAAAAATCAGGATTTGCAATGGCTAAGTTCATACATAGCCCCTCATTCCATGTTCCATGGTTGTGAGTCGTGAGAGTCTCTATGGAAGCAATGAGACTTATCAGATTGGAGGCATCTTAATAAAATAAACATAGGGGATAGAAATGAACTAAATAATGATACACATTCAACACATACTTAAAATATAACACTTAAACAATCAGAAATGACATATAATTGTCTTTCACGTTGGTTACTTAATTAAGCCATTTCACTCAAACAACTTAATTAACATGGAAATATTAATTTCATGTTGGTTTCTTTAAATTCCATGCAAGACATACTCAAAATAATATAAACATACTGAAACTTAAACTTAAACAAGGCAAATTAATTTTTTCATGTTGGTTACTTATTTAATTTCTATACAAAATAACATAATTTAATCTCAAATTTTTGGCAAATTTAAACTTTTACGTTGGTTACTTATTTAAGTTTACCACTAAATAACAGCGAAAGCAAAATACTTAATTTCTTAAATTTTACAACAAAGTACTTAATAACAATTAATTAAATTAAATAATTGAGAAAAATCACTTAAAAACAATAATTATCAAAATTATAGAAAATTAATGCAATAAAAAACACACAAATATCACATAAAATTCTCTTAATCTTTCCCAGTCATTTAATTTATTTTCTAGTCATTTATTAATTTCTGGAAATTATTTTCTGATTCTGAAATAATCAAAACTGTTGAAAAAATGCTAAAAGGCCAATAACTCAAAATTCAGCCCATTAAAAAATTTGGCCCAACGGCCCATTGCTGAAAATCCTCTAATTTCAAAGAATATAACATGCGCGCGGCCCAAAAAGCATTCGACCCATGGTAGAAAATCGGCCCTATGGAAAATGCTGAAATCTTCGAAAAATCGAAAGGGCAGCCAAGGCAGCCCAAATTGGACTCCACATGGGCTCAGGGCCCGCTAAGCTTAGGCGGTGGTCGGCGTGCGCTGCGGGCCGTTAGATCTCGATCGATGGCTGACGATGTCCAAAGACTTAAAACGTGAGTGAATAACAGTTGTTGCTTACTGATCTGACGGCTGAGCGTTGATATCAGAATATTTAAGCCCATCAGCCGCCGTTTCCTCAAACCCTAACTCATTCTCTCCCTCTCCTTCCTCTCACTTCAACCGCGGAGCGACCGAGGAGAAAATGGCAGTGAGGCGAGCGAACGCCAGCACGCGACCTCCGGTGCCGCCGCACCATCGATGCCAACGAGGGAACACACTGTGAGGTGCTTCTCCGTCGGTCTCGATGAGGTCGGCAGACAACCGTTTGAGGGAAAGCATTGCCCGACGTGAATCGAGGGGAAAACTTAGATCCACCGCGTGGGGACTTCTGGCCCGGTCGCGCCATCACCACCGGCGGGCAAGCACACCGAAAGGTTGTTCATCGTCAACCGAGATGGTGTCGGTTGGATGCTGTCGAAGGAAACCCGACTTGGGTTAGGGTTTCCTCCCAAAACCCGAGCACGACGTGCTTGGAACACGGCACCGCTAGTAGTTCCTCTGGTGGGAGACTTATCGGGTGGTCGTTGTCGGTACCTTGCGTACCGTATACCCCTTGGGACTACAAAAATACCAAATGAACTTGACCTGTCTCAGTTGAAGACTTGCGAAGGCCCCACGTGTCATACGGGACCGAACCTGCCTCCCATCTGTGGTTAGTCCTGGTGCTGCCACATGTATACTGCAACCGGACCTACATCCCACACATGGGATAGCTCCGGGCTAAACACCTGTGCGGCACCCTCAGACCTAACCCCTGACAGAGGGAAGCTCCAGTACCGACATGTGTACATCTTACACAGGACCTACCCATCCCACACGGAAAGCTCCAAAGCTGCCACATGTCAAACCGCCGGACCTTCAACCTCAACAATCAGACTGATGGACCCCCAACGGCTCAGACCTTCAAGGGGCAATCAAAGACTTCAAGACCCGATTAAGTGTCATTAATACCATATTAATGTCACACGATCGGAAGGCCCTTAATACCAGTAACGACACTGTTAAGGCCCGTTACCATGCTATTAAGGGTAATTAACCTCATTAATTATGTATTAAGCATCAGTAACCGCTAGGGCCACATGTCGGGCCAGGCTAACGGTGTAACGACCAGTCTTTGTACTATAAAAGGACTGGTCGACGATACACAAGCCTCTCTCTTCTCAGGCTCTCTCTTCTCGGGCTCTCTCCTCTCTCGGACGCTCTGAAATCTCTCGACTCTGAGACGCTCAATACAAAAACTACACACCCCGTGGAGTAGGGATTTACGCTCAGGCGGCCTGAACCACGTAAATCCTTGTGTCTACTTACCATCGTGTTCTGAATCTCTGCGCACCTAATACCGAACTACAAACTCCGCGAGCTACCAACAGTAGTACCGGGAGAATTGCCGGAACAAAACTCTGACAGTTGGCGCACGAGGAAGGGGCGTGCCCGAGATTCAAACATGGTGAACTCTGCTGCTGGATCGTCCAATGGCAACCCTGCAGCGCAACCTGCTGGAGGCAATCCCTCTAATGTGCAGCAGCTAGCAGGTGCTGTGGCTCCAGCAGGAGACGTGCCTCCGTCGCCATCGTCCGCACCGGCGAATCAAGCTGGACAGCGGGATGGGGCGTCTGCGTCGGTCACTGCATCGGCTAACAACAACCCTGAACACACGCTCCATGCCGCGCGTGCTCTTCTCCAACTCCCACCACCTCCAGGTGCATCCCAAGGTGCAATGGAGCAGTGGAGGGCTGATGTGGAACACTTGGTTGCAGTAGTAGCCGATCACATCAGCAACCAAGGTCCTCCCCCCTCGGGGCGGGCCCCATCGCAGCATCGGACCGTGTCGGGCAGACTTGGTCCGCACGCTTCCCAACATAGGAGGTGTGTTGCGTCTCAACAAGCGACGTCGCTGCCTTCCGGGGCACGACACACTCATACGGTAACCAGGCTTTCAACTCATGACCTCCGGGCGGAGCTTGATCGCCGTTACCGTCAACAGGATAGCCGCGTCCATATCGAGTGTGCTCGCGGAAGGTGAGAGACTCAAGACAGTCCTGCTCCCGAGGGAGTAGGAGGAGACTGTTCTGCCCTAGCCATGCACCTACGCATGGTCAGATGGCCACAAAAGTTCCGGCCTCACCTGCCGGAGAAATTTGACGGGACTGTCGATCCCGCTGAGTTTCTCCAAATCTACTCCACTGCAATCCTTGTGGCCGAAGGCAACAAGGCCGTAATGGCTAAGTATTTCCTCGTGGCTTTGACTGGGACCGCCAGGTCTTGTTTCATGAGCCTTTCGCCCGACTCCATCAACAGCTGGGCGGAACTGTGCCAACAGTCCACCGCCAATTTTGGGAGTTCATACACCCGATCAGGCACTGAACTGGACCTTTTTTCTGTCAAGCAGAAGGAGGGAGAGTCCCTGCAATCCTTCATCCAGAGGTTCTCCCAGGTACGAAACACTATTCCTTTTATCTCCAGCGCCTCTATTATTGTGGCATTTAGACAGGGCGTACGAGACAAGAAGATGCTGGAGAAGCTGGCGACCAAGGAGATCACCAGCGTCACGGAACTCTTCATCTTGGCAGACAAATGTGGCAAAACTGCGGAGGGCCATGAAATGCACTCCGAACCACCTCCTGAGGACAACAAAAAACCCTCCAAGGGTTAAGCCACTACCTCCGGGAGTGGCAAAAAGAAGAAAAAGTCCAACGGCAAGAAAAAGTCGTCAGCCGGCACACCAATTGCTGCAGCTGCTGCAGGTCCAGGTGTCCGGGGGCCACGCCCCGAGAAACTACCTCGACCGTCATCTGAAGACGGTGGCAGCTCCAAGATGTGGTGTCCTATACACAAGTCGAACAACCACAACCTGGAAGACTGCCGGGAGGTCCAGAACCTTGTCGAGCGCTACAACAAGCGCCGGGAAGAAGTTCCTTTCTGTCAAAGGGAAGGGAAACAGAAAGTCGACGAAGCTCCGACTGAAGAGGAGTTAGGCTTCCAGGACCCTAAAAAGGTCTTGAAGGCTGTTTACACCTCCGTCGGCGATGAATCCGATGTCTCTGATAACGAACGTCGGAAAACCATGAACACCATCTTTGGTGGTTCGTGGGACATCACATCCCGCCGTGTCCTTAAGACCATGCAGCGGGACATGGCTTCAGTAGCTCCTACTGCTAGAGCGGAGCCGCACCGGAAGTGGATGGACACTGCCATCACTTTCGATGCTTCAAACTGCCTCCGGAACATGATCGGAGCTGGCCAACTCCCATTGATGGTATCTCTGACCATCAACAACATCCAAGTCCACCATGTAATTGTGGACGGAGGTTCGGGGCTGAACCTCATAAGCCTCAAAGCTTTTATCAAGCTTCAGCTCTGACCTTCGGACCTTCGCCCCTCCCGACCTTTCCCCGGAGTAGGTCCGGGGGCCATAACCCCACTCGGTGCAATTACTCTTCCGGTGACCTTCGGGACCCAGGAGAATTACCGCACTGAGAAGTTGGTCTTCGACGTGGCGCAAATCAACTTACCCTTCAATGCCATTTTGGGCAGGCCAGCCTTATACAAGTTCATGGCTGCTGCTCATTATGGCTACTTGGTGTTGAAGATGCCAACACCAGCCGATGTTCTCCGGATCCGTGGAGATCGCACCGCTGGAGTGACAACACTAGAAAAACTCCACACGCTTGCTACAACGCAGGAGGAAGAATCCACAAAGGAGCAAGCTCAAAAATCCCCGAGCATTCGTCATCGAGGCTCAAACTCCGCACCTCGCATGCAACCAAGCGGCGACACCGACATTCCCGTCAAAGTCGTCCAAATCGGTTCCAACGCCATTCAGACCACCCTTATATCGGGAGGTCTGAATGACAAATGGGAACTCACACTCATCACTTTCCTCTGGGCTAACGTCGACGTGTTTGCCTGGCAACCGTCACAAATGCCTGTGTTCCCTAGGGAAGTGATCGAGCACAATCTGAAGATTTATCCTGACGCCCGGCCTATACACCAGAAGCCTCGGAAGCAATCCGTAGAGTGAAAAAACTTCATACGTCAAGAAGTGAAGAAGTTGCTCGAAGCTGGATTCATCCGAGAAGTCTTCCACCCAAAATGGCTGACAAACCCAATCGTTGTACCCAAGGCTGGCAGGAAGCTTCGAATGTGTATCGAATACACTACACTAAATAAGGCATGTCCAAAAGATCCATTCCCACTACCTAGAATAGATCAGATAGTGGATTCCACCATCGGGTGTGAATTACTGTGTTTCCTAGACGCATATTCTGGGTATCATCAAATCAGAATGTCTAGGGAAGATGAAGAGCATACTTCCTTCATCATAGTAGATGGATTATATTGTTACACTGCCATGCCATTCAATCTCAAAAACGCTGCTTCAACATTTGTATGAGCTACGCACAAAACTTTTGGAGAGCTTATTAGAGACATAGTGGAAGTGTATGTTAATGACATCGTTGTCAAGATCAAGAACAAGGAGACATTCCTTGACACCTTGCAAGCTGTCTTTGACAAGTCGCGAGTCACTCGCACGAAGATGAACCCGGACAAGTGTGTCTTCGGGGTTAGCTCCGGAAAACTTCTTGGTTTCTTGGTGAACCACCGAGGAATAGAAGCAAACCCAGCGAAGATAAAAGCTATTGAAGACATGCGGTCACCCGCCCGCATCAAGGACGTCCAGAAGCTGACTGGATTTCTAGCTGCCCTCAGCCGGTTCATCTCAAGACTAGCGGAATGAGTGCTACCCTTTTTCAAGCTATTGAGGAAGTCCAAACTATTCCAATGGTCTGAAGAAGCAGCAAAGGCATTCCAGGAGCTGAAGCAGCTACTCACCACCCTACCGACCTTGGTAGCTCCGAACACTGGTGAGCCACTACAACTTTACATTTCGACAACTGACGAAGTGGTCAGCATGGTCCTGGTTGCGGAAAGACCAGAATCATCCCTAGTTCATGAATCCAGACCCCTTCGGGAGGGTCCGGAGCTACCTGAAGTCGAGTCTCGGTCTGAGCTCCCAGACCCGGATCCTCAAGGCGAGACATCGGAGGATCCGTCTCCTTCAAATGAAGGAGTCACTACTACTGAGCAAAAAGATCCGGACCCCTCCGCGAAGGTCTGAGTCACTTCAGAAGAAGCTCCGGGTTCCTCCAACCGGAACCCGGAGGTCCCTGAACAAGGTCCGGACCCCCCCGGGGAGGGTCCGGGTAGATGAGGAGGAAGCTCCGGGCCCCTTCGGGAGGGTCCGGACGGTCCAGCGCCCAGTGTACTTCATCAGCGAAGTACTCCATGATGCAAAGACTCGGTACCTGGAGGTGCATAAGCTGCTCTATGCAGTTCTTATTGCCTCTAGGAAGCT
This sequence comes from Tuctoria greenei, assembly GCA_036927565.1. Lineage (NCBI taxonomy): Eukaryota > Viridiplantae > Streptophyta > Magnoliopsida > Poales > Poaceae > Tuctoria > Tuctoria greenei. The sequence continues at coordinate 194,376,304 of JAYESD010000005.1, forward strand.
CCGACAATACTTCCAAGCTCACAAGATTTCAGTGGTAACCTCTTATCCACTACATGCAATCTTGCATAACCCCAATTCCACTGGGAACATTGCAAAGTGGGCAGCGGAATTAGCCGAGTTCGACCTTGAATTCGTTCCAAGACAAGCGATCAAGAGTCAAGCATTGGCGGACTTCGTGACGGAATGAACCCTCCATCAAATCCTGGGGGCCCCAGTGAGCAGAAATCGGAACCCAAGGTTCTGGTCTTTACTGAGCCTCACTGGACTCTCTACTTCGACGGCTCCATGCAGAAGTAGGGGACAGAGCTGGAATCCTTCTCCTCGCTCCGACCGGGGAGAAGGTTAGATACATGGTGCACCTTGACTTCAAGGCGACCAACAACATGGCGGAGTATGAAGCACTAATTTATGGACTCATGGTGGCACCATCGTATGGTGTCAAGCAGCTGTTGGTAAAGGGTGATTCACAGCTTGTTGTAAAACAAGTCAAAGGTGAATGTTGCTGCAACAACCCTCAACTAGCTGCATACATACTTGAAGTCCAGAAGCTTCAGAAGGACTTCAATGTCCTGGATCTTTGCCATGTCCAGCATCTCAACAACGCTGAAGCCGACAAACTCTCAATGAAAGCTTCAACTAGGGCTCCAGCTCCCGATGGAACCTTCGTTCGGAGGTTGTCTAAACCTACAGCTCAACCAGCCGAATTGAGCGAAGGGGGCGATACCAGCACCTCGAAGCTGGTGGTCCTGATGGCCCTGTTACCATGGCATCCATCAAGGGTCGTAGGTGCTGCAGGAAGCTCTGAGCAACCCAACACGCAAGACTCAAATCCTCAAGTTAGTTCTGATGCATTGATCTCAGAGATCTGGAGCTACTTGAAAGACAATTTCCTTCCTGAAGATAATGTATCCGCTGACCGGATAGTCAGATTGTCTAAAAGATACACACTGGTAGAATGGGATCTCTACCGGCGTGGCGCCAACGGCGTCCTAATGCGGTGCATTACAAGGGAATAAGGCTGCGAGCTCCTCGCGGAAACCCATGGAGGCGTGTGTGGGAACCACGCGTCTTCCCGCACGCTGGTCGGTAAAGCCTTCCGGCATGGCTTCTACTGGCCTAGAGCTCTCCAGGATGCAACTGAGCTAGTGAAGAAATGCAAAGCATGCCAGTTCCATGCAAAGAAAATTCACACATCGGCTTAGCCTCTACAAATGATACCTCCTACATGGCCTTTCGCTGTGTGGGGGATGGATATCTTGGGACCTTTCCCAAGATCCGTCGGAGGTTACAAGTTTCTGTACGTTGCCATTGACAAGTTCACCAAATGGCCGGAAGCAACCTCAGTCGTGACAATAAACAAGCAATCAACTATCAACTTCTTGCAGTCCATTGTATGCATATTTGGAGTCCCAAACAAGATCATAACTGATAATGGGACCCAGTTCACAAGCTCTGCATTCCAAGGATATTGCGAAGACCTCAGCATCCAAGTCAGCTACGCTTCCATAGCTCACCCGACAAGCAATGGCCAAGCCGAGAGAGCAAATGCAAAAATCCTAAAAGGACTCAAGACGCACATATATGAGTGTCTGAAAAAACATGGAGCCAACTGGATCGAAGAGCTTCCGCCCACTCTATGGGCCAACAGGACAACTCCAAACCGGTCAACTGGAGAGACACCCTTCTTTCTGGTGTACGGAGCTAAAGCAATCCTTCCTCCGGAAATCACCTTGGGGTCACTCTGGGTCCGGACCTTCGACGATGCCACGCAGGACCAGCTCCGGCGTGAAGACCTTGACCTCCTTGAAGAGGGAAGGTGCCGAGCAGCTGTTCGAAATGTCCGATACCACCAAGCTCTTCAGTGTTATCACCAACGACATGTTCACAGCCGACAGCTCGAGGAAGGCGATCTGGTGCTACGAAGAATACAATCCAGAGAAGGGTTAAACACCCCCAGCTTGTAAGTGCCCTTCTGAGTGATCAAAGTATCCCGTCCCAGATGCGTTCGCTTGGCAACCGAGGATGGGAAACCTCTCCCTAACCCTTGGAACATTGAGCACCTCCGTAAGTTCTACGCTTAATATCACGGAGGTGAGTCTGTAGTTACATGTGATGTATGTTATAGAGTCATTGTACAGAGTTGGGTAGCTCCTTCGGGAGAACAGCCGGACCTTCCCCGGAAGGTCCGCAAAGTTCAGGCAACACTTGTCACAGTCTCAGAACTAAAAGTATAGCTAGCTACCTTGGGTCAAACGAGAAACAAAACACACTTAGCCTGGTTCCCTACCCTAAGAGTGTACTTGTTTCCCCTGTACCCCGGACCTATAATGAAAGACATCATTGTGTGAAAACAGACTCCACGTGCATTTATTTTGTACAGGCTCAATATTTTTTATTTTTCTCTTTCTTGTCTATAACAAAGTTGTGCAATTCTTAAGAAACTTTAGCTCGACCAATTCATGTATAATTCGAGTTGCATTGTCTATTACTCCGGGTCTAAACATTGTTAATGGTCTACTCGTCTGAATGCTGCCAAGCCAATCTAGGGCCGGAGTGTGCTATCAACTTAGCCTGGTCATGCACCCTAAGTACGCCACTCTACCTACACCCCGGCAGGCCGAAGTAAGGCGAGTCCAGAAATGATCGGACCTGGAGGAAACAAGCCAGTGCACTTGATTGTATTTAGAATTGTGTTCGACCTAAAACTTTCTCGGGAATAGTAAGTCGCAATCGAGTTATAGATAGGAAATGGATTTTAATATTTTCCCTGACTTCAGTGTGCATGAAAAATAAAGATCCCATGATGATGGTGAATGACCGGAGCTACCAAAGCTCTGACATCTCCTAAGGTGGCTTATTGTCGATGTTCCAAACATTGATAAGAGAGCGTCGCTGGAGCTACTAAGCTCCGATAAAGCCAGGGGACCAACCGTCAACATGAATAACAGATGGTGGGAAGACTCCATAGTGGGGTCTGCTGTCGACACACCGCATGTTGACAGAGGTCAATGTCGGAGCTACCAAGCTCCGACACCCCAGAGGACTTGCTATCAATGCTCTACGTATTGATGGAGACTGCTGTAGGAGCTACTAAGCTCCGATGATGGTCAATGCCAGAGATACTAAGCTCCGACAACCTCAGGGGGCCTTCACTATCGAAGACTTCAGACCTACGCTCTACAAGTTTGAAGCACGCAAGTCTTCAACAACTGTTACATCCTCTTGGTACATGTTCACAATAAAATTGTATACATCTACCAGGGGGCCAAGTGAGACAAAGATGTTGAAGAAAAAAATGAAATTCATAAAAACTTGGATTTCATTCATCTGGAGATAAGAGATTACAAAATTGGAGAAAAAGAAGAGAGGATACAAGCAGGAGCTACAAAGAGATAGTCCTAGACCCTATGGAAGAACGAGGCGACCTTCTCGGCAACCTCCGACACACTGGCTTGGGCGACTTCCCCCTCTCCGTCGATGGGGCCTTCAAGCACTGGGTCCAGTGGGAACTGAGGGTCCTGGCTTGTGTAGCACGTCAGCACGTATTCTGCGATGTTCTTCGCTAGGGATTGCCCCTCGGTTTCCAGCTGGTCCGTGATGACATCGCCCATCTTGGTGAGCTTGTTGCCTGCCGAACTCAATGCCTGCAATGCCTGGTCCAGCTCTGGCTCCGGATCATCCAGACACACGGGGCTAAAAACCATTGGCGTCAGCGCGTCGTTGGCTTTGCCCAAGAAGTCCCAAAATTGTTGGGACTCCGCAGCCCTCGAGCCTCGCATCTCCTCCAAGGATCTTCTGGTCGCTGCAAGCTCCGAATTCTCACGGGCAAGGCGCTCAACCTCTTTGGCGTTGTAGGATCGAAGAGCACGTGAAAATCTACCATAGGGGGGGGGGGGGGTGAATGGTAGAATTAAAAATCTTACGCAGCGGAAACAATTAAACCCCAACCCCTTCGGCAGAAAAACGATCTGTTAAAGAAATCATGTATGAGACTAATCTAAACGTGTTTCACTGTGACAAAAGTGATATATATCATAGAGAATCAAGTCACGAAGACAACACAACAAGAATCACTTAAATCTGTCGAGAAAAACTCAAGTTATGATTGAAGGATCAAACACAGGTCAAACTGCCCTACCCGAGGAAAAACAGTTCTGGAACGCTGCAAAGAAACTCGTGTAGATCATAGACCACAAATCCAATGACCGTGAAATTTTGATATATGATAGATAATAAAGTTTAGAAGACAACCCAAAAAGAATCACGTCAATTGGATCTGTAAAACTCGAGTTATGATAAAACCACCGATGAAAGGTAGTGCTGTCCAGAAACTCGACGAGTAAAACTTGTCTGGAACAAGTCGGACGAACAAGGCATAAAAAGTTCCTTTAAACTACGAATTTTATTCAATAGAAAACAAGAGGAACAGCCCCAAAGTCGTACACCACGAGCTCTGGGCTCCCTTGCTTATATAACCAGCCCTTAGGCCAACCCAATATCAACTAGGACTCCAATCCTACTCAGATCACGAATCGTAACTTTCCATAACTGCTCAAGATTCTTCTATACGCAGATAGAAGCAATCTTAAGACTTCAAAACACCTTATGAACTTATCCCACATTCCTAAACAACTCAAATTCGTGACCCACACGAAATCCTATCATAACCAACTCGATACTTTCCATATCGAGCCATAACCGACTCTGCCACAACCAAAGTCATCAACCGATACGATCCGATCCTTCGAACCAGATCTTTCCTTCCTTATCCCATCTTCGGAACCATGTTGCCACGTCATGCACCGCATGCATACATGCGAACACCTTCCTTTGACGTTCAACGACCTTCATATGCACTGCCCTTGATTCAATCATCCTGCGCGACCTCCTGATCAGCTCAACCACAGTTCCTCCCGAACTTGGTTGTTGGAACCTCATCTCCTCCCTGAGACTAGTCCAATGGATCCTGTCACCAGCCATGACTCGAACTCAAGCAACACCTGCATATGAATAAACAACCAATCCATACGAGCCCAAGTCCTCGACTTGACTCAAGTTAGTTCCGAACACAACACCTTATGTGAGAACCTCACATAAGCATGTTGCAAAGCATAGCAAAACGATATCATCCATATCAACCAAAACGCACTAAAAACTTAGCAAATGAATACTAAGCAATCTTTCCAACAATGTAAAGCAAGTACGAAACATTGCAAATGAAAAGCAGAAGCACTACAGTCAAGTTCCGGACCTTGCCAGAGCAACCCGGACCTTGAGCCGGAGCTAACAAAAGCTAGTAGAACCTAGCGCCGGAGCTTACCAAAACTAGTACAGCCAAGCTCCTGCCGGAGCTTACAAAACTAGCAGGACCTAGCGCCGGAGCTAACCAGAACTAGTTGGAACTAGTAATCCCAAAAGCCGGAGCTAGAAAAATCAACTCGGAGCTTAGCAAAAACACGCCGGAGCTATCAAAGACATGTCGGAGCTAAAGACAAAACTCATCGGAGCTGACCAAAGCTAGTCGAACCTAGCATCGAACGTAACCGGAGCTACCCAAACCAAGCCGGACCTACCATCAGACCTTGCTGTAGCTCAGAGCTAGAGTCGGACCTTGACAAAAAGGTGTTTTGGTGATATTTAAAACTTTTATCATCAAAGCCAAGTGTATTCACTACAAGCCAATGTATTCAGAACACATAGGTCTTACAATCTCTCCCTTGATGAATGCATTGGCAACACCATCTAAAATCCGAACATTGCCTTATTCACATAAAAGTTTTGAAGGCAATTTCTCCCCTTTTGTAAATATGCATTAGCAACACCATCTAAAATCCGAACATTGGCTTATTCACATAAAAGTTTTGAAGGCAATTTCTCCCCTTTTGTAAATCAAAAGAAAATCTCTCCCCCTTTATTATCTCTCCTTATGCCCCCCTTTATTATCTCTCCTTATGCACATATTTTCTTTCTCTTCATGCTTATCTCTCCCCCTTTGACAATGTATTCAGCAAGTCATGAGCATATAAACAAATTATCTCTCCCTCTTTAGTTGTTATGAGCATATTAAAACATATACATATAAAAAAAGCTCATCTAGGTCATACTATCAAGTACCTTACATTATCACATCAATGAAATACAGAAAGTAGTGTAAGCCATGCTAGAGATCAAATGTAATTTTCAATTTAAGCAAGTCATGATCTCACAAACTTAACTATCTCAAAACCTGAAAGCATGACACTAGTTGCTGCATTTTAATATTTTTCAAAGCATAAATTTAGATCATATGATATTTGCAAGAGATTATATGCGCATCTGCCTTATTCTAACCAACCAAGCCAAGCCTATGTCATTTGACAATCAGAAGCTTAAGGACATGGTTTTAGTCATACACAACTTCTTCCAAGTTCATATCTAAGTTCAATGATAAGCTATCTCAAAAGAAGAAGTGTGATGCATGCATATTCTCTTGATCTTTTCTCAATTTATGTTTGTTCATAAAAACTCAACATGTGAGTTGATTACTTGATGAATTCTTAATGATTAAAAGCACTTGTGAACATGTAACAAGTTCAAAACAGCAAGAAAGTTCGACCATGACCAATTTTAGTGTAAGTTATTATTCCAATTACTAGACATGGCAAAAAATACAAAATGTATAACACGAGTAATATAGTAAGAACTTTCAGCATGTAAAAGGAATCACAAAGTCATATATGTATGAAATACTATGCTCATATTATTTTAATTTCAGATTCACACATAGACTGAACTCCCCCTCAATTTAATCCATGAGGATGAATAACCCCTATTTCACTACGAATGAAACAAAAACGAGTGAAATCCAAAGGTTTTGTAAAAATGTCAGCCAATTGTTGTTCGATATCTACATGGTGAAGCACAATGTTTCCTTTTTTAACGTTATCTCGGAAAAAGTGATACCTAATGTCAACGTGCTTAGTTCTAGAATGTTGCACGGGGTTTTTAGCAATGCAAAAGGCACTAGTGTTATCACAGAATAGTGGAACACTATCTAGATCAACCCCATAGTCCTTAAGTGTTTGAACAATCCAAAGAATTTGTGAGCAAGCACTAGCAGCAGCTACATATTCAGATTCGGGTGTGGATTGTGCAACTGAATTTTGTTTTCTAGAGGACCAAGCAACAAGAGAATTACCAAGAAAATGACAAGCACCGGAAGTACTTTTCCTATCGATCCTACAACCCCCAAAATCAGCATCCGAAAAAGCTTTCAAAGTAACGGTTGAGGAAGAAGGAAGAAAAATGCCAAATTCTTGGGTTCCATGTAAGTACCTGAGAATCCTTTTGACGGCTTGACGATGTGAAACACGTGGGGAAGATTGAAACTGTGCACAAAGACATACGCTGAATTGTATGTCCGGTCTTGATGCCGTGAGGTACAAAAGTGATCCAATCATGCTTCTATATTCTTTTTGATTCATAGGTTCACCATCTTCATCAAGTTCAAGTGTTGTTGCTGTTCCCATTGGTGTCCGAAGAGGCTTGCTTTTGTCCATGTTGAAGCGCCTTAGGAGGTCTTTGGTATACTTCGTTTGATGCACAAAGGTACCCTCCTTGGTTTGCTTGATTTGCAGCCCCAAAAAATAAGTGAGTTCACCCATCATACTCATTTCAAATTCGAAACTCATCATTGCTGAAAACTTGGACACAAGATCATGAGAAGCACAACCAAAGATAATATCATCCACATATACTTGAACGAATAATGAGTCATTGCCATGTTTAAGCACAAAAAGAGTTTTATCAAACTTGCCCATGGTAAACCCCTTTTCAAGTAAGAATGTTTTTAACCTATCATACCATGCTCTAGGGGCTTGTTTGAGACGATATAAGGCTTTGGACAGTTTGTAAACATGATTAGGAAAATCTGGATTTTCAAAACCTGGTGGTTGTTTGACATAAACCTCCTCATCTATGTAGCCATTAAGAAAAGCACTTTTAACATCCATTTGATATAGCTTAAAACCTTTAGATGCTGCAAAAGCTAACAAAATTCTTATGGCTTCTAATCTAGCGACAGGAGCAAAAGTTTCATCAAAATCTAGACCTTCAACTTGAGTGAAACCTTGAGCAACCAACCTAGCCTTATTCCTAACCACAACCCCATCCTCACTTTGTTTATTTTTAAATACCCATTTAGTTCCAATTAAAGTGTGACCTTGAGGTGGAGGTACAAGTTTCCAAACATTATTTCTTTCAAAATTTTCTAACTCTTCTTGCATGGCAATAATCCAATATTCATTAGTGAGTGCGTGTGATATATCTTTGGGTTCAAAAGAAGCAACAAAAGCAGAATGAGCATGCGATTTTGGATCGCAAAACCTGGACCGTGTGACTCGTTCGTGCAAGCTTCCAATCATCTGTTGTGGGGGATGATCTTTGTAAACCGTAGGGGAACAGATGTCTCACAAGCTTCTTCTTCTTCATGTTCATCACAAATCGATGAGCTTGTGGCTTGAGGATGATTTGAATCAACATTGATGGTTGTCGGTGCTGGTTGAGAATTAACATCCGGAGCTAAACCAAAGTCTTTAGCTGCTGAATTTTCTGGCAGCAACTCCAATTCTTCCTCATCTTCAATGAAAATGCTCTCCCCCTGCGGATATGGATCTGGACCTGCAATGTTTGAGCTAGTACCTGGGCTAGATTCATCAAAAGACACTTCACAAGTCTCCACAATTTTGTTAGTGTCAAGTAAAAGCACACGGTAACCTCTAGTATGAGATGTATAACCAAGAAACATGCCATCAATGGATCTAGGTTCAAATTTATCAAGATTACCATGTTTCTTAACAAAGCATTTGCAACCAAATACCCGAAAGTGTGTAACACTAGGCCTATGTCCAAACCGGAGCTCATATGGTGTTTTACCTAGCTTAGCACGCAAGAAAACACGATTTGAGACATAACAAGCGGTTGCTAACGCATCAACCCAAAATTTCCTAGGAGTTTGATATTCATCAAGCATAGTCCTAGCCATCTCAACTAAGGTTCTGTTCTTTCTTTCTACAATACCGTTTTGTTGAGGTACATATGGTGAAGAGAATTGATGATCTATTCTATTTTCAGCACAAAAGTGATCAAAAGATTGATTTTTAAATTCAGTTCCATTATCACTTCTAATTGCTTTTAAAGATCCTAGGTAATCAATTGATAATCTAAGAAATAAAGTTCTAAAGTGACTAAAAGCTTCATTCTTAGACGCCATAAAGTAAACCCAAGAGTATCTAGAATAATCATCCACAATAACAAGAACATACCATTTACCTCCGAAGGATTGAACACGTGAATGTCCTACGGTGTCAAGATGCAAAAGTTGACATGGTTCAGTTGTCATGATCATTGTGAGAGGAGTATGTGAACCTGCAAACATCTTAGCATGTCTACAAGAAGAGCACACAATTTCTTTGTCCCCTTTAAGCTTAGGCAGCCCACGTATGCGATCAAGAGCACTAACACACGTTAGGTGATCAAAGCCTACGTGACCAAGTCTACGATGCCAAAAATATAAGTCCTTTGAATCATTAGCAACTAGACACCTATGCTTAGAGGAAGAAATATCAAAATCAACTTTAAAAACTCTTCCAAACCGAGACATGTTAAAAATAAGCTCACTATTTGAACCTACAACTTTGCAGCAGTTTTTATTGAAAATAATTTCTAGATTTTCATCTAGCAATTGTGCAACAGAAAGCAAGTTGTATTTCAAATTTTTGACAAGTGCCACATTTTTCAAATGTAGTGATCATTTACTCTAACCGAACCCTTAGCAATTATAGAAGTTGAAAAATTATCGGCAAAAGTAACATTCTCTACACGTGACACAAAAGAGAGAGAGGAGAACCAATCTTTGTTACCGGTCATGTGGCGTGAGCAACCTGAATCCACAATCCAAATGTTCTCCTTCCTCAAACGTGTAACCTACATAAAAGCACAATACTTCGATGACTCAATACTGGGGTTAGTCAAAAGGCATTTAGGAATCCAGTACTGAGTCACGCGACATGCAGCAAGAAAAACACGCGAAAGCTGAGACAAAACAGCAGGTTTATGAGTCAAAGTTTGAGATTTTTTATTCTTGACTACTGACCTATAAGGTGTTACTTGTGTAGCACAAAAATCAGTAGCTCCGGAGGCAAAAACAGAAGGTCCAGAGGTAAACTTTGAATGTTTTTGACTCAAAACAGTAGGTTGTACATTCGGTTCAATGTGTGCAGCAAATTTTGCATGAAAGTTATGAGATCTAGCAACCATTCTTTCCCTTTTCTGTTGTTTAGCTAGTCTATAACAAAAATCTGTGACATGACCATCTCTACCACAGAAGGTACAATGAAATTTAACTTTGTGTTCATGTCTAGATGAGCAAGCAATATTTTTATTTGAAACCGATGAGGCAACACTCCTGCAGATTTGAAAACCACTCCTTTTTGTTTAGGAACTGTTTGAATCAAACCACTTCCTAATGACTTTACAATTTTAGGTGGATGTGCCTTAGTATGAGCATGAGAATCAAAACCTAAACCAGTTTTATCATTGAAAGACTTGGAAGAATTCAGCAGTAAGTTTAGGTTCTTATTCCCATTACAAAACCGATCTAATGTCCTATGCATCTCATCGAGTTTATTGGACAGATCAAGGCAATTTTCACATGAAGTTTTTCCTTTTAGTTTGAAATTTGAACAAAATTTAACTTCATGAGAACGTAAAGCATTGTTCAATATAGAAATTTCATTCATAGCATCCAGTAGTTTCTTATCAAGATCATAACAAGTAGAACAATGCAAATCAATTGTAGAACAGCTAGCATCTTTCAAGTTTTTATCATTAAGTGCAGCAATCTCTTTGTTCTTTTCAATTTCTAACTAAAGTTTATCAAGTGTGGAGGTGTGCGCACTTCTTAATGAGGACAATTGTTCATATATTAAATCACATGAGGAACATGCATCATCACTAGGAATCAAAGTTTTTAAACGGTTGATTTCAGATTCTAGTGATTCAATTTTAGCAGCACTATCCCTAAGCTTTTTGTCCTTTTTTCTTAAAAATAATAGTGGCACGAGAAATAGCATCACACATTTCTTCGCAAGTAGGACATACCTCTTCATTGTCGCTGTTGTGTTCTGCCTCCTCCATACTTGATCTTGACTTGCCCGCCATGAGGCACAAGTTTGCCAAATCATCTTCATCTTCATCACTTCCAATGTCCACGTCGCTTGAACTGAACTCTTGAAGCGCGGTGATGAAACTGTTGATCATATTGCGTCCTATGGTACCTTTCTTCTTCTTGTTGAAATTTCCAGAGGAGGTCCAAACCTTGCTTTGTTTTTCTTCCCGGGTGGTCGGACCTGAAAGGTTAGGGCATTCTGTACGAAAGTGTCCTATTTTACCACATTCAAAACAGCGTTGAGGTCCGGAGCTTCCTCTCCTTCTAGTTATCACATTTTGCAATGCTTTTGAGAATCTAGTAGAGATGAGTGCCAACTCCTCTTCTGGAAATTCTTCGATCTGCTCCACGGTTAGTGAGGACAACAAAGCAAGAGTATTGCAAGATGATGATTGGCCGGAGCTAGACATATCACGTTGTGAAACAAATGCAATAGACTTATTGGGGTTCTTACGTGAGATTATGTCAATTTCATGAGTTTTTAACTTAGAATATAGCACATCTAAAGTAAGTGAACTCATGACAGTAGATTCACGAATAAATGTGAACTCAAGCAACTCCTGCACATGAATAAACAACCAATCCATACGAGTCCAAGTCCTCGACTTGACTCAAGTTAGTTCCGAACACAACACCCTACGTGAGAACCTCACATAAGCATGTTGCAAAACCACAGTAACACGATATCATCCATATCAACCAAAACGCACCAAAAACATAGCAAATGAATACTATCAATCTTTCCAACAATGTAAAGCAAGTATGAAACATTGCAAATGAAAAGCAGAAGCACTGCGGTCAAGTTCCGGACATTGCCAGAGCAAACCGCACCTTGAGCCGGAGCTTACCAGAGCTACTAAAATCAAACACCTGCCGGAGCTTACCAAAACTAGCAGGACCTAGCGCCGGAGCTAACCAAAACTAGTCAAAACTAGTAATCCCAAAAGCCGGAGCTAGAAAAATCAACTTCGGAGCTTAGCAAAAACACGGCGGAGCTATCAAAAACATGTCGGAGCTATCAAAGACATGCCGGAGCTAAAGATAAAACTTCATCGGAGCTGACCAAAGCTAGTCGGACTTTGCTGTAGCTCGGAGCTAGAGTCGGACCTTGATAAAAATGTGTTTTGGTGATATTCAAAACTTTTATCATCAAGGACAAGTGTATTCACGACAAGCCAATGTATTCAGCACACATAGGTCTCACAAGAAGCAAATTACTTTTGTTAAGGAAACAACACGTGAATCTGAATTAAAAATACCGTTTCATACTTTTGGTGCTTCCTATGTACTCATGAAGAACAAATCTGGACATGTATTTGCTAAATATGCATGGCGACACCGCAAGAACTCAAAAACTTGTGTGTGGGTGCCCAAGACTCTTGTGACTAACCTGAGAGGACCCAAGAAAGCTTGGGTACCTAAAACCAAGAAATAATTCTGTTTTGCAGACCTACTCCTTCGGTGGATCAAAATAGGTGTTGGACAGTGGATGCACTAATCACATGACCGGAGAGAGGAGTATGTTCGTGGAGTATGAGCGCAATGCGTATCCAAGTGAAGGGATATACTTTGGACACAAAAACCAAGGAAAGGTCCTTGGTAGCAGTAAAATTGAAATTTCTTCTCAACATACTCTTTCAAATGTTTTACATGTTGATTCCCTAGATTATAATCTTTTGTCCATATCTCAGCTATGCGACAAAGGTTATAATTGTTTATTCACTAATGAGAGTGTGACTGTTTTTTAGAAGAAGCGATGGCTCGATTGCATTCAAGGGAATGTTGAAGGGAAATCTTTATCTTGTTGACTTCAACAAAGATAAAGCTAAACTCAACACTTGCTTGGTTTCTAAAACTAACATGGGATAGCTGTGGCATAGACAGCTAGCCCATGTTGGGATGAGAAATCTGCAGAAACTTCTAAAAGGTGGTCACTTCCGAGGTTTAAAGGATGTTGTTATTGAGAAAGACATGCCGTGCAGCGCTTGCCAGGCGGGAAAACAAGTTGGAGCACCACACCTCACCAAGAACATGATGACTACCTCAAGACCGCTGAAACTTCTCCACATGGACCTCTTTGGTCCAATTGCTTATATAAGCATCAACAGTAACAAATATGGACTGGTCATTGTTGATGATTTCTCTAGATTTACCTGGGTATTTTTCTTGTACGATGAATCAAAAACTCAGGGAATCCTAAATTTTTTTTTTCTGAAAAGGGCACAAAATGAATTATCTTCAACCGTGAAGAACATTAGAAGTGACAATGGAACAGATTTCAAGAATACACAAGCTGAGGAGTACCTAGAAGAAGAAAGAATAAATCATGAATTTTTGGCATCCTACTCCCCTGAACAAAATGGGGTGTCCGAAAGGAAGAACAGGACGCTCATAGAGATGGCGAGGACAATGCTGGATGAATACAAGACTTCGAACCAGTTTTGGGCTGAAGCGATGTACACCGCTTGTCACGCCACAAACTGGCTATATCTTCACCGACTTTTGAAGAAGACGCCATATGAGCTCCTCACCGATAACAGACCGAACGTTTCATATTTCAAAGTATTTGGATGTAAATATTTTATCTTGAACAAGAAACCAAAGACTCCAAAGTTCACTTCGAAATCTAATGAAGGGTTCTTGCTTGGTTATGATTCGAACGCCTACGCCTATCGTGTCTTCAACAAAATCTCTGGCCTTGTTGAAGTTGCACGTGACGTAGTGTTCAATGAAACTAACGACTCCCAAGTGGAGCAAGTTGATAAGTGTGTGCTAGATCAAGAAGAAGCCTCTTGTCAAGCATTTAGGAGGATGACACTTGGTTATATTCGACCTCAAGAACAACCACAAGACTCAAGTGCACAAGATGAACCTCAACAAGAAAACAATGATCAAGGGGGAGCTCATGCACAAGATCAAGATCAGGAAGATCAAGAAGAACAGTATAATCAAGGAAGCAATGATCTAGGGGGAGACATTGACAATGAAGAAAATGAAGTGCAAGCAAATTCATAAGTTCCTCACCCAAGAGTACATCAGAGTATACAAAGAGATCATCCCGCCAATAATGTTATTGGAGACATTTCCAAGAGAGTAACAACTAGATCTCGCATAGCTAATTTATGTGAATATTGCTCTTTTGTCTCTTTTATGGAACCATACATGGTAGAAGAAGCACTAAAAGATACATATTGGGTGATTACAATGCAAGAGGAGTTGAACAACTTCATGAGAAATGAAGTGTGGGAACTTGTAGAAAGACCAAAGGCGAACATTGTAGGAACCAAATGGGTCTTTCGAAACAAGCAAGACGAACATGGAGTGATAACAAGAAATAAGGTGCGACTTGTTGTAAAAGGTTACTCACAAGTCGAAGGTTTGGATCTCGATGAAACTTTCGCTCCGTTAGCTAGACTTGAGTCCATTCATATTTTATTGGAATATGCTACTCACCATAATTTTAAGCTGTATCAAATGGACGTCAAAAGTGATTTCCTCAATGGTCCCATTAAGGAGGAAGTGTACGTGGAGCAGCCGCCAGGATTCGAAGATCAAAAGTACCCCAACCATATGTATAAATTGCATAAGGCTCTCTATGGCCTCAAACAAGCTCCTCAAGCTTGGTATGAGTGCCTTAGAGATTTTCTAACTCAAAATGGTTTTAAGATTGGAAAAGCTGATTATACTTTGTTCACAAAACATTTTGATGATCATCTATTTGTATGTCAAATCTATGTTGATGATATCATTTTTTTGGATCTACTAATAAATCCTTTTGTGAAGAATTTAGCAAGATTATGATAGACAGATTTGAGACGTCTATGATAGGCGAATTAAAGTTCTTCTTGTGGTTCCAAGTGAAGCAATTAAGAGAAGGCACTTTCATAAGCAAACCAAGTACACACAGGACATCCTCAAGAAGTTCACTATGGACAAGGCCAAGCCCATCAAGACACCCATGGCAACTAATGGACATCTCGATCTAAACAAAGATGGTCCAAATGTGGATCAAATGGTATATCGGTCTATGATTGGCTCATTACTCTATTTATGTGCATCTAGGCCAGATATCATGCTTAGTGTTTGAAAGTGCATCTAGGCATCCCTTGTGGGTTTTGGTTGATTTATGACAAACAAATGAGATCCTAACAAAATTGTTGAGATGAGCGCATGTGTTAATGAAACTATGAAGAAAGCGTAAAAAAACAAGGAAATTGAGGAATCTATATGGAAAAGAGCTCAAGAGCTGAATAAGATACTTTGTTGTGTATGTAGTGTGTTGGAGAAACACACCCCAAGAGCTCAAGCAAAAGAAATCACCCTCACTGCACAAAATTTCACAAGTCTGGACTAGTCCGATATCTATCAGACTAGTCCGATATCTCTCCGTCTAAGATCGGACTAGTCCCCCCTAGTGCGGACTAGTCCTTAGCACTTCACATCTGTACAAAAACATACAAGTCAGATATCACCACAGACTAGTCCGATATCTTTCTGACTAAAAACAGACAAGTCTGCCCTTGTGCAGACTTGTCCTTAGAACCTCACACATTACACAGAAACGGACAAGTCCAATATCACCACGGACTAGTCCGAAAACTCTCTGACTCAAATCGGACAAGTCCCCCATTGAGGACTTGTCCTAAATTCCACATGAGGTTCACCACACCGGACTAGTCCGATATGTGCCGGACTAGTCCGAACACTTCGAGAGACCAAATCAGACTAGTCCGCATATTTCCGGACAAGCCCGATATATCAGAACACTTAGGGTTTCCCACACACCGCACACTGGACTAGTCCGAAGTCCACCACGGACTAGTCCAAACATCGCAAACCCTAACAATAACTTTTGGAAACCCTAGTATAAATAGAGGTGTACGGCCCTACAACCAATTCTCTCGATTCCCTGCACTGTCACACCTCCCAAGAGCCCAAAAACACATCTCTCCACACATTCTAACCAAAAGACATCAAATCTTTGAGGATTAGCATTGATCAAAAGGAGAGACTTGTTTCACATGTCTTGAGCTCTTGGGTTTGATTCTCTCGCACACTATATTTCGAGTGTGTTTGGTGGTGTTCATCTTTGTAAATCTTGGGGAGCCCTCAACTTGTGAGAAGGCCCCTTGATTCGGTTATTTGCCCCTTTGTGATTAGTGGAAGAGAATCAGCCTCTGTGGCGATTCGACGAGGGTAGGGTTGGTGAAGACCCGATCCTCCATGGACTCCTCAACGTGGATGTAAGTTTCCTTCTTGGGAATCGAACCACGGGATAAAATCGTGTCTTGTGCACTTTTGTTCTTATTGTTCATCTCATTCTAGGGTTTACTTGATCTTGTGTAACTTACATTGAAGCATTGATATTAAAGTTAATCTTTGACACAACTTGTTTCATTGTCGTAGTACATCCAAGTTAAACTAATTTCCGCTGCATAGAGTACTTGACTTGAGTTCTTCGATCAAACTTGATCGTTCTAGTCTGCACGCATCGAACTAGTTCACACCATACTGAACTAGTCTGATTTCTCTGTATTTGATCAAGTTGTTAAGTGTTTTAGGATTCGAAGAAAGTTCAAAAAGCCTATTCACCCCCTCTAGGCTACATTCAATTGGTGTCAGAGCAGGACTCTTCAAAAGAGACTCACCGCTCGAAGAGAAGATGTCAGACATTAAGGATGTACACAAGAACGTCAACCAAGAGAAGGGTGACGATGAAAAGACTCCGAAGCTGGAGAAGCTCCTCGATGCCATCCAAGACTGCGAGGATGATGATGAAGAGATGCTAGAACTAAAGGCACTCCTAAGTAAGAAGGCACTATCCCCAAAAGGGAAGATGAAGATCGAAGATGAAAAGAAGCAGAAGGGGAGTAGTCACACTGACTACTCCCGATATCCTTTTAACTATGATCGTTTGAGTTCCAACAATAACCATTACTTATCAATTCCTCTAGGAAAAGCCTCATACTTGGATGTCAATGATTATTCAATGTGGAGGCAAAATATGAAAATGCATCTCATATCACTTAACCCTAGCTTGTGGCATATAGTATGTATAGGGATAGATATCCCGGATGACGATGAAGAGCTCACACCAAGTCAAGAACAAGCTATTCATCGGAATGCTCAAGCTGAGCTATCATAACATCGTCACTGAGCCGAGATGAGTTCACCAAGGTGGATGGACTCGAAATTGCTAAGGAGATATGGGACACTTTAGAAACTCCACATGAAGGTGATCATCATGTGCGAGAAGCCAAGATTGAAATGATTGAAGATGAATCGGGAAGATTCACTATAGAAGAAGATGAGTCACCACAAGACATGTAAAATCGATTGAATAATCTCATCAACAAAGTTTGAGCATATGGAAGCAAGAAGTGGAATGATCATGAGGTTGTGAAGCTAATTCTTAGAGCTTTCATGCCTCATAATGTAACCCTATGATCGATGATTAGAGAAAGCCCCGGGTATTGGAAAATGACCCCGAACGAGCTTCTTGGGAAGATTATCAACTTTGAAATGATGGAGAAGCAAGCCAATCACGTTAAATAGATTGCCGACCTTACCACGGCAAAGAAGAAAGGAGTTGCTTTGAAGTC
Source organism: Tuctoria greenei (assembly GCA_036927565.1). Lineage (NCBI taxonomy): Eukaryota > Viridiplantae > Streptophyta > Magnoliopsida > Poales > Poaceae > Tuctoria > Tuctoria greenei. The sequence continues at coordinate 194,394,112 of JAYESD010000005.1, forward strand.
CACTTGTAAACCTATATCAAAAGAAGCTCGAGAAGCTCAAGAAGAAGACGACAACGACGATGAGAGCAGTGATATATATGAATAAGATATGATCCTATTTATGAAGAAATTCAAGAAAATGATGAGAAGAAGACAAGGTGGTAGACCAAGTGAAGGAAGACAAAGGGACAAACCAAGACAAAAAATGAGGCATGCTTGCTATAACCGTGGAGAGTACAACCATTTCATAGCAGACTGTCCACATGAAGAAAGTAAGAGGAAGACCAAGGACAACAAGCCTCAACCTAAGAAAACTTTCAAGAAAACGAAACAATATGGTCAAGCACACTTGGGGAAGGAGTGGGACTCTAATGATGAGTCCTCATCCAAAGAAGAAGAGGATATGGCTACCATAGCCGTCATGAAGCCTACCAAGAAATCCACCCTCTTCCCAACCATCAGTGCAAGGAAAGACACCGATCATACGTGTCTAATGGCCAAGGAAGGTAAAAGGAAGGTAACAACTAAATCTTCCTCCTCACATTCTTTTAATAGTGATAGTGATAACTCTAGTGATGATGAAGATATGCTTGTTGGTTAAGATAAGAAAACTGCGGCTAAAATGAAATTTTTAATGGATAAGCTTGTTGATAAGGAGGAGCTAGTTGATCATAAAGAAGATATGATCATCCTCCAAAAGGAAGAATATCTTAAGATCAAAAAGCTCCTCGAGCTTGAAAAGGAGGGAAGCAACTCACTGGAACTTGAGTTAGCTTCAAGCAAGGAAGCTTGTTTGAAGATAGAAGACTCAAACATGGCTATCAAGGATGAACTTGCTAACTTAACCAAAGTTAACAAGATCCTTGAGGTACAATTTGAGTCACTCAAGTCAAGTAGTTCTTCATCCTCTTCAAGCTCACCTTCTCAACATATAAAATCTAAAACTACTATTGCTTGTGTATGTGCTAAAATGGACACTAACTTGAAGGAGAAGTCAAACTTGAAAAAGGACAAGCATCCTTCCCGAAGTGGCATATTTGACAAGGAGCAAGTCAAGTATGCACGCAGTGCATACTTGGTCACAAGACCTCCTAATGTCAAATATGGCATTGAGTATTCTTATGGTGAAAAGCAAAATGTTGGAAGCCACAAGAAGAAGAAGGAACACATTGCCTTTGTCAAGGGAAACTCCTCTCAAGTTAGAAAACCTAATAATGTTGATAAATTTAACATTGTTAACACATATGAACAACAACTCTTGTTTAGAACTTTTGATGCATCATATGTTCTTATGAAAATAATCTTCGTAGAGTTTATGCTAAACATGTTGGGCCACGCCATGGGAACACCAAGTCTCATGGGTGGGTGCCCAAATCACTTGTGACCAACCTCAAAGGACCAAAGCAAGCTTGGGTACCTAAGACCAAGGCATAATTTGTGTTTTGCAGGCCTATTCATCTGGTGGAGCTAAATGGGTGCTAGATAGTGGATGCACCAATCACATGACCGGAGAAAGAAGGATGTTCATTGAATATGAAGAAAATGAAGATCCAAGCGAAGGCATTTATTTTGGCAATAACAGTCAAGGAAGGGTGCTCGGTACCGGTAAAATAGCAATTTCATCACAACATACCATTTCTCATGTTTTACACGTTGATTCCTTGGATTATAACCTTTTATCCATATCTCAATTATGTGACAAAGGTTATAATTGTTTGTTCACTAATGAGGGTGTGCTGTCTTTGGAAGGAATGATAACTCGATTGCATTCAAGGTTGTGTTAAAGGGAAAACTTTATCTAGTTGACTTCAACAAAGATAAAGCCAAACTTGACACATGCTTGATTGCAAAGACCAACATGGGTTGGCTGTGGCATAGACGGCTAGCACATGTTGGTATGACAAATCTTCAAAAACTTCTAAAAGGCGATCACATCCGTGGTTTAAAGGATGTTGTTTTTGAGAAAGACAGGCCTTGTAGCGCGTGCCAAGCCGGGAAGTAAGTAGGAGCACCCCATCCCGCGAGGAACGTCATGACTACAACAAGACCGCTCGAGCTCCTTCACATGGACCTATTTGGTCCAATTGCTTACATAAGCATTAGCGGTAACAAGTACGGTTTAGTCATTGTTGATAATTTTTCTCGCTTCACATGGGTTTTCTTTTTGCATGATAAGACAGAAACTCAAGGAACCCTCATGAAGTTTCTCAAGCGAGCTCAAAATAATTTTTTGTTGAGGATCAAGAACATACAAAGTGACAACAGAACGGAGTTCAAGAATACCCAAGTTGAGGAGTATCTAGACGAAGAAGGGATAAAGCACGAGTTTTCAGCAACTTATTCTCCTCAACAAACGGAGTAGCCGAAAGGAAGAATTGAACACTCATTGAGATGACGAGGACAATGCTCGATGAATACAAGACTTCAGATCAGTTTTGGGCTGAAGCGGTCAACACCGCATGTCACGCCATAAACCGACTCTATCTTCATCGCCTACTCAAGAAAACATCGTATGAACTACTCACGGGTAACAAGCCAAATATTTCCTATTTTTGAGTCTTTGGTTCTAAATGTTATATTTTGAACAAGAAGCCTATGAATTGAAAGTTAGCTTCGAAGTCCGATGAAGGTTTCTTACTTTGCTATGATTCGAATTCCCCTATCGTGTCTTCAACAAGGCCTCCGAACTTGTTGAAGCAGCATGTGACGTAGTGTTCGATGAAACTAACAGCTCTCAAAGAGAGTAAGTTGATCAATGTGTTCTAGATAGAGAAGAAGCTCCGTGTCAAGCGTTGAGAAGAATGGCGTTGGGCGATGTTCGACCACAAGCGCCACCTCCAAATGCGAATGAGGAAGATGAACCACAAGTGAAGGAAAATGATCAAGGGGGAGCTTCTACACAAGATCAACCTCTTGAAGATCATGGTGATCAACACATCGATGAGGGCAACCATCCAGGGGGAGAAGAAGATGAGGACAATGAAGACTCAAGACCACAAGTGCCACACCCAAGAGTACATCAATGCATCCAAAGAGACCACCCCGTCGACAACATAATCGGTGACATCCAAAAGAGAGTAACAACTCGATCTCGTATAGCTAATTTTTGTGAACATTCTTGTTTGTATCCTCTTTGGAACCACACAAGGTTGAATATTCTTTAAAGGATCCGGATTGGGTGGTGGCGATGCAAGAAGAATTGATCAACTTCAAAAGGAACGAGGTGTGGGAACTTGTTGAAAGACCCAAGTTCAACATCGTCGACACTAAATGGGTATTCCGCAACAAGCAAGACGAACACGTGGTGGTGACAAGGAACAAGGCGCTACTTGTGGCCAAAGGGTATTCACAAGTCAAAGGTCTGGATTTCAACGAGACTTTTGCTCCCGTAGCTAGGCTTGAATCGATTCGAATATTACTTGCATATGATACTCACCATGATTTCAAGCTTTATCAAATGGATGTGAAAAATGCTTTCCTCAACGGACCGATCAAGGAGGAGGTGTACGTGGAGCAACCCCCTGGGTTCGAAGATCAAGAGTTCCCCGATCATGTGTACAAACTGTGTAAAGCTCTCTATGGCCTCAAACAAGCTCCTAGAGCTTGGTATGAGTGCTTAGAGATTTTTTGATTAAAAATGGATTTAAGATTTGTAAAGCTGATTACACTTTGTTTACTAAGAATTTTGATAATGATCTATTTATCTATCAAATTTATGTTGATGATAGTATATTTGGTTCAACTAACAAATCTTTTTGTCAAGAGTTTAGTAAGATTATGACAGATAGATTCTCCATGATGGGAGAGTTTGAGATATTTTTTGGGATTCCAAGTGAGGGAACAAAAGGAAGGAACGTTCATAAGCCAAACAAAGTACACTCAAGACATACTTAAGAAGTTTGGAATGGACAAATCAAAGCCTATAAAGACTCCCATGGCGACAAATGGACACTTGGTCTCAATGAAGACGGACCAAACATGGATCAAAAGGTATTCGCTCCATGATTGGCTTCCTACTTTATTTATGTGCATCTAGGCCGATATTTTTTTGAGTGTATGTTTGTGTGCAAGATTTCAAGCCAATCCTAAGGAATTTCATTTGACAGTCGTAAAGAGGATCTTGTGATACATAGTTCATACACCTAACCTAGGCCTTTGGTATCCTAAAGGTTCAAAGTTCAATCTCATTGGATACTCAAATGCAGATTATGCTGGATGCAAAGTAGATAGAAAAAGTACCTCTGGTACTTGCCAATTCCTAGGTAGATCCCTAGTTTCTTGGTCCTCCAAGAAACAAAACTCCATTGCCTTATCCACGGCCGAAGCGGAGTATGTTGCAGCCGGGAGTTGTTTTGCACAACTCCTTTGGATGCGACAAACTCTAAGGGATTACGGTTACAATATGAGTCGTATTCCACCCTTTTGTGACAGTGAGAGTGGCATTAAAATTGCCCATAATCCCGTTGAGCACTCTAGGACCAAACACATAGACATCCGACATCACTTTTTGAGAGATCATTCAATGAAAGGCGACATAACCATTTCCCATGTCAATACCGAAAAACAACTAGGCGATATCTTTACCAAGCCACTTGATGAGAAACGTTTTTGTGAGCTCCAAAATGAGCTAAAAATCCTTGATGCTCGGAACGTGGCTTGAAAGCTTGCATACCAGTATGCCATCTTTAGAATCTATTGATTGTGTTATGAAAATAATCTCCCTGTATTTTCTCCGAAAAACTATGTTAATTACTTGATCTTGCTGAATTAGGGTCATAGCTTGATTGTTGTATGTTTACTGATCATATTCATCAAGACTATTTGTGTGTTTTGCACCTATTTTCTTAGTAAGCACATTTGAATATATACGAATGGTCTAACTGGTTCTATTCTGGTGACCATGGACTAGTCCGTGGTTGCCCGGACTAGTCCACACAATACAAACTAGTCCGCAGAGTTCTGGTAGTGTGGACTAGTCCGGTCCGACCACAGACTAGTCCAATTTTTTGACTCCATAACCCTAGGGCTGCCAAAACTTAATCTTCTTCATCCTCACAACTCACCTCATGTTCTCTCTCCTCACTCAAGTGCCCCCAAGGTGATTTGGCGATTTCTCCACCAAATCTTCTCAAATCTCCGTGGGAAATGATCTTCATCGCAAGGGGATCAAGGACCCCAGACTTGTCCGCATCAAAAACTCCTCCAACTTCTCGAATCGAAGGATTTGGTAAATTTTCTCCCAAACCCTAGAACCTTCAATTTCTTTTGTTTTGGACCAAGTAGCTTAGCTCCTCTAGTCTATACATGATTCCTTGGTGTATTTCAACTATCTCTAGTCACTTTTGCATTGAGAAACTCCATTGCCTTGTAAGTTAGGGTTTTAGCAATTGAATATCGGACTAGTACGTTCTCAGTGCGGACAAGTCCGGTACTCCGGACTAGTCCGGACTTGAGCACCGGAAAAGTCCGATTTTTTATAGGACACAACCCTAATTTCCTTCTACTCAATGCATTCCCTTGCCATCAATATTTATCTATGTCCTGTCTAACCTCCTTGTCAGGATAATGTCGAATGAAAACATATCCGACTTTGAAGACGAGATGGATCAAGATGTGTTGCCGTGAGTCTCGAAGCCTTGCGCTAACAAAAGGCAAGAGCATGCTGTCGAGCCTTCGCCCACTCCACCTAGGATGCGGCGGAAGGTTGCGGCTAAGAAGCCAACTTCGAAAGCTCAAGATATGGCTGGTTCTAGCTCAGCGGCTCACCGCCAATCCAAAGGGAAAGGCAAAGGGATCGCCTCTAGCTCATTTGGCCCTCTCAAGATGAGTGCTCCAAGGCAGGGGAATAGAGACCCCTTAGAAGAAAAATTCAATGGCAAGAGGAGTGATGTGGCTTGGAAGCTAAGGAAAGTTGATGCTTATGGCAGTGCTAAGAAGGCAGTTGATCCAAGGTTTTGGAGCAACTTTGACGCGGACTACTACAGTTCCGTGTATCTACAGATGGAGACTCCAGTAGTCCGCAGCCAATGAATTGACTGGAGACACTTTAAAAGAAAAAGTTGTGGTGCTTTTGAGGAAGTGGTATAGGCTGCAGAGAGGCATGGCCTCAAGGACTTGTTTGCTTTCAGATATAACTGGAATGATGAGGTCATCGCTCAATTCTTTGCGACCTACTTCTTTGCGAGTGATGAAGAAGAGCGAGTGACTTGGATGACTCATGGATCCATGTACACTGTCACATATGATGAATTTGCTAGGCTGCTGCACCTTGGCGACACCGGCAACAATGAAGTGATTATTCACAACATTGGGATTTTAGAGAAGGACAAGATGGACTTTCTCTATGATACCCATATCTAGTACAACCCTCCATCAACCAAGAACATGAATCCCTTCTTCATGGTTCTCAACAGGGTGCTTAGGAAGACAATTGCTCCGAAGGATGGAGATGCAGAGAGTGTCCAAGGATACCAGAGGACATTGATGAAGGTGATTAGTAAGAGCAGGAAATTTGACATCTTTGACTACATCTGGAACGACATGGTGAACATTTCCTGCAACCCTAACCGTTCCTATGTCTATGCGCCTTATATCATGTTCATGATAGAGAATGTCACATGGATTGAGTTTGTGAAAGATGTTGAACACATAGCCTTGAGGCCCCAGAAGCCTCCCCAAGACACTCTCCCAGCTGCTCCATCTCCCGTGTCAAGTGAAGAGGCTCCGAGGAGAGCTCAAGGAGATGCAAGGCCTGCCTCTAACACTAGGGCCCCTCCTCACAAAGGGTCTGCTAGTGGCATTATGAAGTACCTGGCTACTATCTTCGGTTCTTGCCGCAAAACTGAGGTGAAAGTCCACAAGTTGAACAAGGAAAGGAAAGAGGACATAAGGTACATAAAGCAAAATGTCAAAGCCATATGCCGGAAGCTGGAGATTGAGGCTGTTGGATCTCCAGTTATCTCCAAGGACTCTCCTTCTGACTTCTCAGAACTTCCACCTTTATCTCCTTTCGAGCTTGCCTATTTTGGCATTGGGGGCTCGACGAGTGGTTCTCATCCCCCTCCTCCTCAGGCTGACAACGATGAATACGATGAAAGGACGGGCAATGAGGAGTAAGTCAACGACACCTAGTAGATCCCTCTTCTCCTTCTTTTTGGTGCTTTGATGCCAAAGGGGGAGAGATTGAGGGGGAGTCATTAGGTTGTAGCAGTAGATGAGAGATGAGAGCTCTATTTGTATCTTTTGCTCTTTGTTATGCTTTTGGTGCTGTAAGACTTCTTTTAATGCTGTAAAACTCTTATTATATTTCTAGTCATGTTTATGAAGTTTGTAATGATGCTTTGATATGATATATGTTTATGCTATGAAATTGGCTTACATGCTTGATGTTGATATGATTATGTCATTTACCTCATTCTCATCACAATTATTGCTCACACACATACATAGTTTTGCATCCCACCATAAAGAGTGCACATATGTCTTATGTTTTCATTGCTTAATTTATTCCAAGACTCATATATGCACACTTTACAAAAATTTGGATTTTTATCATTTTTGTATAAATATCAATTGGTTGTCATCAATCACCAAAAAGGGGGAGATTGGAAGTGCATCTAGGCATCCCTTGTGGGGTTTGGTTGATTTATGACAAACAAATGAGATCCTAACAAAATTGTTGAGATGAGCGTAGGTGTTAATGAAATTATGAAGAAAGCGCAAAAAGAAAGGAGGATGAGGAATCTATATGGAAAAGAGCTCAAGAGATAAATAAGATACTTTGTTGTGTATGGAGTGTGTTGGAGAAACACACCCCAAGAGATCAAGCAAAAGAAATCACCCTCGCTGCACAAAATTTCACAAGTCCGGACTAGTCCAATATCTCTCTGTCTAAGATCGGACTAGCCCCCCCCCCCCCCCCCCCCCCCCCCTAGTGCGGACTAGTGCTCAGCACTTCACATCTGTACAAAAACGGACAAGTCCGATATCTTTCTGACTAAAAACGGACAAGTCCGCCCCTGTGCAGACTTGTCCTTAGAACCTCACGCTTTACACAGAAACGGATAATTCTGATATCACCACGGACTAGTCCGAAAACTCTCTGAAAAAAATCGGAAAGTCTCCCCATTGCAGGCTTGTCCTAAATTCTACATGAGGTTCACCACACCGGACTAGTCCGATATGTGCCGGACTAGCCCGAACACTTCCAGAGACCAAATCGGACTAGTCCGCATATTTCCGGACAAGTTCGATATATCAGAACGCTCAGGATTTCCCACACGCCGCACACCGGATTAGTCCGAAGTCCACCACGGACTAGTCCGGACATCGCAAACCCTAACGGTAACTTTTGGAAACCCTAGTATAAATAGAGGTGTACGACCCTACAACCAATTCTCTTGAGTCCCTGCACTGTCACACCTGCCAAGAGCCCTAAAAACACATCTCTCCACACATTCTAACCAAAAGAAGATCAAATCTTTGAGGATTAGCATTGATCAAAAGGAGAGACTTGTTTCACACATCTTGAGCTCTTGGGTTTGATTCTCTCGCACACTCTTGTTATTTATTGCATATATTTCGAGTGTGTTTGGTGGTGTTCATCTTTGTAAATCTTGGGGATCCCTCAACTTGTGAGAAGGCCCCTTGAATTCGATTATTTGCCCCGTTGTGATTAGTGGAAGAGAATCGACCTCTGTGGCGATTCGACGAGGGTAGGGTTGGTGAAGACCCGGTCCTCCGTGGACTCCTCAACATGGATGTAGGTTTCCTTTGTGGGAATCGAACCACAGTATAAATTCACATCTTGTGCACTTTTGTTCTTATTGTTCATCTCATTCTAGGGTTTACTTGATCTTGTGTAACTTACGTTGAAGCATTGATATTAAAGTTAATCTTTTACACAACTTGTTTCATTGTCATAGTACATCCAAGTTAAACTAATTTCCACTGCATAGAGTACTTGACTTGAGTTCTTCGATCAAACTTGATCGTTCTAGTCCGCACGCACCGGACTAGTCCAAACTATACCGAACTAGTCTGATTTCTCTGTATTTGATCATGTTGTTAAGTGTTTCAGGATCCGACGAAAGTTTGAAAAGCCTACCCCCCTCTAGGCTACATTCAATGTTTGTATGTGTGCAAGGTTTCAAGCTGCACCTAAAGAGTGCCATTTAATAGCTGTAAAAAGAATTTTAAGATATCTTGTGCACACACCCAACTTGGGCCTTTGGTATCCCAAAGGATCCAAATTTAATTTGATAGGATATTCTGATGCCGACTATGCAAGATGCAAAGTCGATAGAAAGAGCACATCGGGGACTTGCCAATATCTTGGTAGATCTCTAGTTTCATGGTCATCTAAAAAGCAAAACTCCATTGCTCTTTCCACAGCTGAAGCGGAGTATGTTGCTGCCGCTAGTTGTTGCGCACATTTACTTTGGATGCGACAAACTCTAAGGGATTATGGTTACAATCTGAACCATATTCCACTCCTATGTGATAATAAGAGTACTATAAAAATTGCACACAACCCAGTATAGCACTCAATAACTAAGCACATTGATATTCGTCACCATTTCTTAAGAGATCATTCATTAAAAGGTGACATTGTAATCTCACATGTTAGGACCTAAAAACAACTTGCAGACATTTTCACCAAGCCATTAGATGAATAGAGATTTTGTGAGCTAAGAAATGAGCTAAATATACTTGACTCTTGAAATGTGGCTTGAAACACTGCAAACCTGATTGTGATTTCAAAATTTACTCATTTTTTGCGAAAATTTGTCCCTCTCAATTTTCTCTTGAAAACTATTTAAATTAGTGAATCTTGGTGAATTATGGCCATTGTATGATTCTTGATTGCTTACTGGTCATATTCATCAGGATTATTTTTGAAATGATTTCCTTTAGATCACTATTAGATCGAACAACCAAAATCAAGTTGTCCAATTATGTACTATACTACTGACACTGGACAAGTTTGGCGTCAGCATCGGACTAGTCCGTTGCCTGAGACTAGTTCGGCCCTAGTCCGACATACTGGACTTGTCTGGTTGCGACCGGACTAGTCCGTATCTATCGGGGTTAACCGTAGCCGGCCGCCAGGAGCTCATCCTCCTCATCTCACAATCGCTATTGCTCTCTCTCTCTCTCTCTCTCTCTCTCTCTCTCTCTTCTACCGTGAGCTCCCAAGGTGATTTTTGCATCCAACCATCAAAATCAAAGATTTCTCCAAGGGAAATCCTCTCCTAGGTGCGGAGCTTGCCCACACAGGACTTATCCAAACCCTACTCTGCTCCTTCAACTTCAAGCTTCAAATTTTTTGGTAAAATCTCACTTAACCCTAGTTCTCACCTTTTCTCAAATATTGCTTATTTTTCTTAATTCCTAGGGCATACATTACTCTTCTAGATGTATTCCTACTGTTTCCCTCTTATTGCGAATCGATTCGAGCTAGATTTGTTGGAAATAGGAAGTTAGGGTTCTTATGTCAGTCCGGACTAGTCTGATGTTCAAGTGCGGACAAGTCCGGTACTCAAGACAAGTATGCACTCCGAAAACGGACAAGTCCGGTACCTTGACAATCTGAACCTCTAAATTATTATTTGCAAAAAGTCTACAATCAATTCTTATCAACCCTTGAATTCCTCTGTCAGGCATGATGTCTTCAGGTTCCGAGGACAACTCTTTTGACTTTGATGAAGAGCGTGACCGTGCAAGAGTGCAAAGAGCAAAAGAGAGGGTTATGAAGAAAAGGCACGACCACAATGTTCTCTCCTCTCCTCCCGACGAAGTACTTACTAAGAAGAGGAGAGTGGTAGTGAAGAAGGCCCTGAGCAAGGAAGGTGCTAGCATTTGTTCGACACCCAAGAAAAGTCTCAACAAGGGCAAAGGACTGGCTAGCGATCCTATTAACCCTTTGAAGATGAAGGTTCCTATCACCGCAATAGGCAACCATCAAGTGATGATTTTACTGGAAATGGAAGTGAATTGGCTGACAAGTTCAGAAAGATGGAAGTCTATGAGCAGCCCAAACAGTCAGCTGACCCCAGATTCTAGAGCAATTTCCATGATGAATATTATGAGCATGTATATATGAAGATGAGGAACCCAGTGATTGAAAGTCAGTGGGTGGATATCACTTACCTCCAGTCCAAGAGATGCTAAGCTTACTAAGAGGTTCTAGAGGAATTGAAGTGACATGGATTGAAGGATCTTGTCTCCTTCTAGTGGAACTGGAACAATGAGGTCATCACTCAATTCTATTCCACTCTATACTTTTCTCGTGATGATGGTGACAAAATGATATGGATGACACATGGAGCAAAGTACAATGTCACTTGTGAGGAGTTTGCTAGAATTCTTCATCTTGAAGATTCTTTGGAGAATGACATCATCATTCACAACTTGAAGCCCCTGGAGAAAGATGAGCTTGATTTTCTCTATGCTACAAGAATGCCTTACAAGTCTCCAACTACCAAATACTTGAAGCCATTCTTTGCAGCTCGAAACAGAATCCTCAGGAAGACCATAACTCCCAAGGAGGGAGATGCATGAACTATTTAGGGGACACTAAGGACATTGATGAAGGTGATAAGCAAGAGAAGGACCTTCAATGTCTTTGAGTACATCTACAATGACATTGCGAACATCTCTATCACCCCTAACAGGTCCTGTGGCTATGCACCCTATATCATGTATATGATTGGGAAGGTGACAGGACTTGAGTTTGTAAAAGATTTTCCTCACACTGGTCTCAGGCCCCAAAAGCCTACAATCTACAATGTCCCCTCTGCTCCTACCTCACCTGCAGAGGAACAAAGATCTAAGACGGCTAATGAAGGCACAAAAACTGAAGCTGCTACTCCTGCTCCTCCACCCTCTAGAGAGTCCTCCAGTGGTATGCTGAAATTGCTCTCATCCATCTTTACATCCTGATGCAAAGTGGAAATTAAGCAGCACAAGGAGAGTTTGGCCAGGAAGAAACATCAAAGATATGTGAAGGACAACATCAAAGATATTTGTGAGAAACTAGAGATTGAGCCAGAGGGGTCACCTCAGATTTCTGAAGATTTTGAAGAGGATATCACAGAGATGGCACCACTTTTAAAGCAAGAGTTGGCTTCGTTTGGACTAGCTGGCATCTTCGCTCCTCCTTCTCCTCCTCCTCAGCAAGCACCTTAAGATGAAGAAGAAGATGAAGATAGAACTGAGAGTGAGAGAGGCAGCGACGATGAGTGATTCCACTCAATTTTCCCTTTTTGGTGCCTTGATGCCAAAGGGGGAGAGATTGAGATTAGTAGATTATTTTGAAGCCTTAAGGAGTTGTGATCGAGGACATGTATTTAAATTTAAAATTATTGTAATCTCTTATGGATGTTCTTATTTTACTTAATGTCTGATGCTTAGTTTAATGTTAATGTGATGATTACTGCTATGATTGCTAAGTTCTTATCTTTTGCTCATCACATCATTTGATCACACACTCTATAGGATCCCAACCATAAAGAGCGCATACATGTGAGAAGTTATTGTTACTTATTTGTTATTCTCATATATGCACACTTTATGAAAATCAATTTTTACTCTTTTTGTGAAATCTCAATTGGTTGTCATCAATCACCAAAATGGGGGAGATTGAAAGTGCATCTAGGCAACCCCTTGTGGGTTTTGGACAATTGATGACAAACGAATGAGGTCCTAATGGACTCATTGAGATGAATGCAGGTCAAATCATACTGGATAGTTTGGTGCACTCAAAAAGTGAAAAATGAGGTGATGAAGAAAAAGAAAGGCCCCATTGATGAATGAAGCGCAAAGTAGACTTAATTGTATAGGATGTGTGTGAGAGACACATACCAAGAGCTCAAGTCTTTGCGTAGAGGTAAGGGTCTTAAAATCAATCTTAAAATTCACTAAGCATCAGACTAGTCCGTTCATGGACTGGACTAGTCCGCTCAACTCTCTGTTGTCTCACTTCACAGTGCACCGAACTAGTCTGTTCATGGACCGGACTAGTCCGATCAACTTTCTGGAACCACAATACACAGTGCACCGGACTAGTCCGTTACTAGACCGGACTAGTCCGTTCAACTTTCTGTAAACACAATACACTGTGCACCAGACAAGTCCGTACAACGACTGGATTAGTCTGTTGAACTCTTTGATGTTCCATAACACATCACTCCGGACAAGTCCGTCTGAGGACCAGACTAGTCCGAGAAAGTTTATGATGTTCAAATACACAGGGCACCGGACTAGTTCGGTATACCTCACACAATTTAGGGTTTCTAGTGTGCTGCGCATTTCATGCCTATTTTACACAGCACACGAGACAAGTCCGGTCCCCAGTACGAACTAGTCCGGCCGTTAGGATCCCTAACGGTAACAATTTTAGAAACATTATAAATAGGAGATCCACGACCTCACAGAAAGATCTCTGGCATTCTATTGTTCGCAACTCAAACCCTAGCACCGCCACTTGTCCCAAGGGCATAAAAACACATCTCCTCACATCTAAGGTCCCCTAAAGTGAAAATCTTTGAGTATTCAGATTTGGGATTGGGAGATTGTCATCTATGCTTCATTGAGCTCTTGGGGTTTGATCTCTTTACACTTGTGCAGTTACTTGTAATATCTTCAAGTATATTTGATCATCTTTTCGCTATAATTCTTGTGGGAGCCCTCAAAGTGTGAGGTTGCCCCACCAAATCGGTTATTACCCGTGATAGTGGAATCAAGTCGGTCTTGTGTGGTGACTCGACGAGGGAAAGGGTTTGAAGAGACCCGGCTCTGTGTGGGCTTCCTCAACGAGGACATATATCTTTGGTGAGATCGATCCTCGGTAAAAATCCGTGTCCCGTGTGTTTTTTATTTTTGCATCATCATTACTTAGGGCATTAAGTTAATTGATCTTGTAACTTGAATTACAATTGTTTCCACGTGTAACTTTGCAATACTGACTGTCAATTCAAGTGATCTCAATAGTTGTTCAATTTCTACCACTATAACAGTTAATTCCTAAATTAATACTTAATTAACTCATCACACGTTACCTCACCAGACTAGTCCACACCTCCAACCAGACAGGTCCGGTCACTCAAGTATTTGACAGTTTGATTAAGTGTGTAGTAAATTTTCAAAGCCTATTCACTCCCCTCTAGTCCACATTTAGTTTCCCAAAACTCGACGCCCTAAGAAAGACTTGGCGGCCGAAGCCTACCCTACCCGGGTTTCCTCAACCAAGGAGTTGTCCGGTAAGGAGGATGACATCGACTCCCTCGCCTGACGCTCAACGTAGGTGGGGGGTCCCGGAGGACCAGGAGCCGATGAGTCCACTCAGTAAGTCCTTTTCCCATCTAAGTTTCTTAATTCAATTTGGTTTCTTGTTCTGGTTTGGGGGTTCTTAGTCAAAACGGAATGCTTAAAACTGATTCCCCTCCTTCTAAATGCTTAAACATTATACCAAAACTAATGTTGGTTAAAAATTAATTAACAGAGACTAAAACATGATTAGAACTTAATTAGAATTCAATTACCCGATTAGAAATTAACCAGCACGACTCTGATATTAATGTTAGAACTAATTATGCTTAGGATCAAAACTAGTAACTCCTAATCGGGATCCTTAGGCATAATCAAACAATGGTCTGATTACTTAGGCTAACAATCAAGCAATCATGCAATATATATATCTAATTAACACGCAATAGAATAGAATGAAGAGAGAGGAGAGAGTCGGGTGCACCTTCGTTGGAGATGCCACTTGATGCCATTGGGCAGAGGGCTTAGCAGAGGCACTAGGTGCCTCTTGGAGACCGCCGATGGAGATGAGGTTGACACAGTGATGACCTGACGTAGTGCATCCTGTTGAGGTGGTGAATGCGGCAACACAGAGGGGTTGATGGTGGCGGAGAAGCGTCAGGAAGAAGGTGCGGTTATTCCCCTCGCTCTGCACCCTAACAGTTCAGGTATCAAATTGTGGGAAGAGGTTGTGGCACTCAATCAACAGGTGAATGAAGGCCCCGACCCTCTTGTAACACCCTCATTTTCATGCACAATGCATTGCATACATCCTCATACATTCTTAACATTAAGCCATGTAAAAAGGAACAAGATTAAAATGAATTTAGGGCTAAACTGGAAATTTTAGTCTGTTAGGGTGCGGACTTGTCCGGCCTCTGATTCGGACCAGTCCGGTATCCCTATCCACTGTTCAAAAAATTCAGTTTTCTTCAGAAGTGCAGACTTGTCCGGCCATAACCCCAGACTAGTCCAGTGTCCCCATTTCCATTCAGGAAATTCAGTTTCTTCAGAGTCCGGACTTGTCTGGCACAATGTACGGACTAGTCCGATTGAGCCTCTGATGTTCCCCGGACTTGTCCGATTTTTACTCTGTTGCCAAACACCCTAGTCCAGTCCCGACTGCAAACTAGTCCGACCTTCAGAAAACAACTCAGATTCCATTATTTCTCCATGATTTGGTT
This sequence comes from Tuctoria greenei, assembly GCA_036927565.1. NCBI lineage: Eukaryota > Viridiplantae > Streptophyta > Magnoliopsida > Poales > Poaceae > Tuctoria > Tuctoria greenei. The sequence goes on from JAYESD010000005.1 coordinate 194,409,582, forward strand.
TTGGGTAATTGCCTAATTTGGGCCCAAGTGGACCCCCACCGCAGCCCCTACACACCCCCACCGAATTGCACTTGGAATTCACCCCAAAAACCCTAACTCTCCACCCCTATATAAACAACCCAATACCCCACACCTCTCCACCCCAATTGAAAACCCCTTGCTGCCACTTTTGCCTTGTTGCCGACGTCAAGATCAAGTCGAGAAGCAAGGAGAAGGAGGAGACGAGGGAGAAGGGCCAATCAAGATCAATCTTCATCAATTCTTCAACAATTGTCATTCTTCATCCAAAATCTTCATCAACTCATCTTTATCAAGCCCTAATCGCCAAGATTCAAGTCTCACGCACAAATCTTGATCTTTGGATCTCTAGACACGTGGTACACCCTCTACATTCAAGTTCTCATGCAAATTAACTCCAATTCTCGCAGATCAAGAAAATCCTAAATTTCAGTTCTGATCAGGGCAGACTAGTCCGACCCCTGAAACCGGACTAGTCCAGTATCTGAATCTGAGTTGTGCTGAATTAATTCCAATTTGACTCAATCAATTCCAAACTTGTAAAAACTATTAGAACTAGTTAGTAAACATTAATAGAAACTCATTAACAAGTTTTACCTCATAATTGCATTAATCATGCATATCATGACATATTGAGTACTATATGAGCATTATTTGATTGAATTGCGTGTTTTGCATGTTTGTCGCTCGGAATAGGTGTTGCCATAGAGAGTGCTTTCGAGGACCTGCAAAACCAGAGTTTTGAATCCTTCGATCCAAATCAAGCTTAGGAGCAAGGCAAGTGCCCTTGACCATATTGATCATGTTTTAAAAGTTTTGTTTGCAAAATTGCATGCTTGTGTCGAAATTGATGGGAAAACCCAGTTGTAGGAGTTTACTAGTTTTGTATGACCACCCTTGTCGCTTGAACACAATGTAGAGAGTCGGGAAGTGTATTTTACACTTTTTGCTTCACAATGCTGAATTGGATTTGGGAAACAATCAAATGGCTTAATTGTGAACTAATGGACACATGAATAATGAGAATTGATATTAATAACCCTTTAGCGACATGGTGCCTAGGGATCTAAGCAAGTTGGTAATGTGGAATGGGTTGGACTGTTTTTGGTGGGTTTGCTTGCTTTAGATCTAAGGACCGGTTCGTGGAGCGACCATTCAGGATTTACAGTGCCACCACAGGGCCAAGTATGGGTGCGGTTTAGTTGACTAATTAATATATTGTCAGTACTATTTGGACCATTAAGAATGCTCAGAGAAGGGTTAGTCGGATGGGTTTGTAGAGATTGGTGGAACTACCCTGGGATCCGAATGGATCAAGAGAGGGCCCTTGGTTGGATGTGCTCAGTTGGAGACATCACCACCGGTGAAACCTCAGTGGGGTCTAAATATGCTAGCAATCACTTTGTAAAGTCTTTTTTGTGATCTCTTGGACACACACCTAAGGAAGTGTGATACAACATAATTGAGATTCCATAGTCATCGAAAGGTGATGAAATCACGAACCTGTGGGTAAAGTGGTACAACCTCTGCAGAGTGTGTTTAAACTATCATGATAGCCGTGCTCCTGGACATGAGCAACCTGGACCCTCACATGATTAGAGTTTGGACTTTAATATGGTTTAATGGCTGGAATTGAATTGTGAATCGGTATTGGTTAATTAATTGGCTTTGGTATATGGAATTGATGAAATTGAGACATTTGAGCAGTTATGTAAGACCTACGTGTGTTGAATACATTGGCCTGTAGTGAATACACTTGGCTTTGATGATAAAAGTTTTAAATATCACCAAAACACCTTTTTATCAAGGTCTGAGTCTAGCTCCGAGCTATAGCAAGGTCCGACCATAGGTCCAACTTGTTTTGGGTAGCTCCGACTACGTTAGATGCTAGGTCCGGCTTCTTGGTAAGGTCCGACTAGCTTTGGTTAGCTCCGGTGAGCTTTATCTTTAGCTCCGGCATGTCCTTGTTAGCTCCGACATGTCTTTGTTAGCTCCGACATGTCATTTTTAGCTCCAACATATACTTGATAGCTCTGGCATGCTTTTGCTAAGCTCCGACGTACTTTGTCTAGCTCTGGTTTTGGGTTGACTAGTTTTGACTAGTTTTTGGTAAGCTCCAGTGCTAGGATCTACTAGTTTTGGTAAGCTCCAGCAGGTGCTTCATTGTACTACTGTTGTTAGCTCCGGCTCAAGCTCCGGGTTGCTCTGGCAAGGTCCAGAACTTGACCGTAGTGCTTTTGTTTTCCATTTGCAATGTTTTGTACTTGCTTTACATTGTTGGAAAGATTGCTTAGTATTATTTTACTAAGTTTTTGGTGCGTTTTGGTTGATATGGATGATATCGTTTTTGCTATGCTTTGCAACATGCTTATGTGAGGTTCTCACGTAAGGTGTTGTGTTCGGAACTAACTTGAGTCAAGTCGAGGACTTGGGATCGTATGGATTGTTTGTTTGTTCATGTGCAGGTGTTGCTTGAGTTCAAGTCATGGCTGGTGACAGGATCCATTGGACTAGTCTCAGGAGGAGATGAGGTTCCAACAACCAAGTTCGGGAGGAACTTTGATTGAGCGGGTCAGGAGGTCGCGCAGGATGATTGAATCAAGGGCAGTGCATATGAAGGTCGAAGGAAGGTTTTCGCACGTATGCATGAGGTGCATGACATGGCAATATGCTTCTAGAGACGTATTATGGAAGGAAGATCTGATCGGAAGGATCGGATCGTATCGGTTGAAGACTTTGGCTGCAGCGGAGTCGGTTATGGCTCGGTATGGAAAGTATCGAGTTGGTTATGTTAGGATTTCATGTGGGTCACGAATTTGAGTTGTTTAGGAATGTGGGATACGTTCCTAAGGTGTTTGGAAGTCTTAAGATTGCTTCTATCTGCGTATAGAAGAGTCCTAAGCAGTTATGGAAAGTTCCGATTGTGATCGGATTAGGATTGGAGTCCTAGTTAAGATTGGGATGGCCTAAGGGCTGGTTATATAAGCAAGGGAAGGCCAAAGCTCGTGAGAGACGACTTTGGGGCTGTTCCTCTTGTGTTCTATTGAATAAAATTCATAGTTTGAAGGAACTTTTGTGCCTTGTTCGTCCGACTTGTTCCAGACAAGTTTTACTCGTCGAGTTTCTGGACAGCACTACCTTTCGTCGGTGGTTTTATCATAACTCGAGTTTTATTGATCCAATTGATGTGATTCTTTTTTGGTTGTCTTCACAACTTGATTGTCTATCATCTATCAAAATTTCACGGTAATTGGATTTGTGGTTTCTGAGCTACACGAGTTTCTTTGCAGCATTCCAGAAACTGTTTTTCTCGGGTCGGTCAGATTGACCATAGTCTGATCTTTCGATCATAACTTGAGTTTTTCTCGACGGATTTGAGTAATTCTTTTTGTGTTGTCTTCGTGATTTGATTTTCTCTGATATCTATCACTTTTGTCACAGTGAAACACGTTTAGATTAGTCTCATACATGATTTCTTTAACAGATCGTTTTTCTACCAAAGGGATTAGGGTTTTATTGTTTCCGCTGCGTAAGATTTTTAAATCTACCATTCACCCCCCTATGGTAGATTTTCACGTGCTCTTCGATCCTACAATTGGTATCAGAGCCACGGTGCTGTAATCTTTGTGATTTGCACGTGTTTTTGACTAATCATCATGGAGAAGTACTCCGCCAAACCTTGTGTGTTTGCTGGTATTGATTTTCAGGTTTGGAAGGCACGCATGGAGGCTTTCATCCAGGCACAAGGCTTTGCAATATGGGAGAAAGTATACAAGCCTTACGAAGTGCCACCTAATGATCAAGTCACGGCCACAAACCTACGGGACGTCGACAACAACAACAAAGCACAAAACTTGATCATCCAAGGACTCACTCAAAGCGACTTTGATCGTGTCGCACACCTCCGATCAGCATACGATGTTTGGAGCGCTCTCTGTGATTACCATGAAGGCTCCAACACAATCAAAGAGGTAAAACAAGATATGTTTAAAAAGGAATATATGCGTTTTGAGATGCAACCAGGTGAGTCTATCGATGACCTCTTTGCTCGTTTCAATAAAATTCTCAGCAACTTACGTAGTGTCAATGTTAATTTTTCTGATGCTGAGAATGCTAGGCAACTTCGTAGTGCATTAGACATGTCAATTTGGGATATGAAAGTAACATCTATTCGTGAATCAACTGTCATGAGTTCTCTTACATTAGATGTACTTTATTCTAAACTAAAAACTCATGAAATTGACATCCTAGCACGTAAGAACCCAAACAAGTCTATTGCATTTGTTTCACAACGTGATATGTCTAGCTCCGGCCAATCATCATCCTGTAATACTCTTGCTCTGTTGTCCTCACTAACCCTGGAGCAGATCGAAGAATTTCCAGAAGAGGAGTTGGCACTCATCTCAACTAGATTCTCAAAAGCATTGCAAAATGTGAGAACTAGAAGGAGAGGAAGCTCCGGACCTCAACGCTGTTTTGAATGTGGTAAAACAGGACACTTTCGTACAGAATGCCCTAACCTTTCAGGTCCGACCACCCGGGAAGAAAAACAAAGCAAGGTCCGGACCTCCTCTGGAAATTCCAACAAGAAAAAGAAGGGTACCATAGGACGCAAGATGATCAACAGCTTCATCACCGCGCTTTAAGAGCTCAGTTCAAGTGACATTGATTTTGAAAGTGATGAAGAAAATGATGACCTGGCCAACATATGCTTCATGGCGGGCAAAGCAAGATCAAGATCAAGTCAGGAGGATGCAGAACACAGCAGTGAAGACGATGAGGTATGTTTTACCTGCAATGAAATGTGTGATGCTATTTCTCGTGCAACTATTATTGTTAAGAAAAAGGACAAAAAGCTTAGGGATAATGCTGCTAAAATTGAATCACTAGAATATGAAATTAACCGTTTAAAAACTTTGATTCCTAGTGATGATGCATGTCCCCCATGTGACTTAATCTATGAACAATTGTCCACATTAAGAAGTGCACATTCCTCCACTCTAGACAGACTTGATGAAGAAATTAAAAAGAACAAAGAGCTTGCTGCACTTAATGATAAAAACTTGGAAGATGCTAGCTGTTCTACCATTGACTTGCATTGTTCTACTTGTGATGATCTTGATAAGAAACTACAGGATGCTATGAATGAAATTTCTATATTGAACAATGCTTTACGTTCTCATGAAGTTAAATTTTGTTCCAATTGCAAACTAAAACGAAAAACTTCATGTGAAAATTGCCTTGATCTGTCCAAAAAACTTGATGACATGCATAGGACAATAGATCGGTTTTGTAATGGGAATAAGAATCTAAACTTGCTGCTGAATTCTTCCAAGTCTTGCAAAGATAAAACTGGTTTAGGTTTTGATTCTCTTGTTCATGCTAAGGCACATCCACCTAAAATTCTAAAGTCATTAGGAAGTGGTTTGATTGAAATAGTTCCTAAATAAAAAGAAGTGGTTTTCAAATCTGCAGGAGTGCTTTCTAATTCTGTTTCTAATGTTGGGTGCTCATCGAGACATGATTACAAAATTAAGTTTCATTGTACCTACTGTGGTAGAGATGGTCATGTCATAGATTTTTGTTATAGACTAGCTAAACAACAGAAAAGGGAAAGAATGTCTGCTAGATCTCATAACCTTCATGCTAAACCGAAAATTAGAAACATGCAACCTGCTTTAATGAGTCAGAAATTTGAAAAGGTAGCTTCTGGAACTTTTGGCAAGAAATCTACAAAGGCATCTCCGGTAGTTCTTATAGCTCCGAGAGCTCCCGGATCTTCTGTTGTTCCCTCCGGAGCTTCAGTTTTTGCCTCCGGACCTTTTGCTTTTACCTCCGGAGCTACTGGTTTTCACTCTAAACAAGTAACAACTTCTAAATCAACCGTTAAGAATATAAAACCTCAACCATTGACTCATAAACCTGCTGTTTTGTCTCAGCTTTCGCGTATTGTTCCTGCTGCACGTCGTGTGACTCAGTACTGGATACCTAAATGCCTTTTGACTAACCCCAGTATTGAGTCATCGACGTATTGTGCTTCTATGTAGGTTACACGTTTGAGGAAGGAGAACATTTGGATTGTGGATTCAGGTTGCTCACGCCACATGACTGGTAACAAAGATTGGTTCTCCTCCCTCTCTTTTGTGTCACGTGTAGAGAATGTTACTTTTGCCGATAATTCTTCAACTCCTATAATTGCTAAGGGTTCGGTTAGAGTAAATGATCACTACACTTTGAAAAATGTGGCACTTGTCAAAAATTTGAAATACAACTTGCTTTCTGTTGCACAATTGCTAGATGAAAATCTAGAAATTATTTTCAATAAAAACTGCTGCAAAGTCGTAGATTCAAATAGTGAGCTTATTTTTAACATGTCTCGGTTTGGAAGAGTTTTTAAAGCTGATTTTGATATGTCTTCCTCTAAGCATAGGTGTCTAGTTGCTAATGATTCAAAGGACTTATATTTTTGGCATTGTAGACTTGGTCACGTAGGCTTTGATCACCTAACGCGTGTTAGTGCTCTTGATCGCATACGTGGGCTGCCTAAGCTTAAAAGGGACAAAGAAATTGTGTGCTCTTCTTGTAGACATGCTAAGATGGTTGCAGGTTCACATACTCCTCTCACAATGATCATGACAACTGAACCATGTCAACTTTTGCACCTTGACACCGTAGGACCTTCACGTGTTCAATCCTTCGGAGGTAAATGGTATGCTCTTGTTATTGTTGATGATTATTCTAGATATTCTTGGGTGTATTTTATGGCGTCTAAGAATGATGTTTTTAGTCACTTTAGAACTTTATTTCTTAGATTATCAATTGATCACCCAGGATCATTAAAAGCAATTAGAAGTGATAATGGAACTAAATTTAAAAATCAATATTTTGATCACTTTTGTGCTGAAAATAGAATAGATCATCAATTTTCTTCACCATATGTATCTCAACAAAATGGTGTTGTAGAAAGAAAGAACAGAACCTTAGTTGAGATGGCTAGGACTATGCTTGATGAATATCAATCTCCTAGGAAATTTTGGGCTGATGCGTTAGCAACCGCTTGTTATGTCTCAAATCGTGTTTTCTTGCGTGCTAAGCTAGGTAAAACACCATATGAGCTCCGGTTTGGACATAGGCCTAGTGTTACACACTTTCGGGTCTTTGGTTGCAAATGCTTTGTTAAGAAACATGGTAATCTTGATAAATTTGAACCTAGATCCATTGATGGCATGTTTCTTGGTTATCCATCTCATACTAGAGGCTACCGTGTGCTTTTACTTGACACTAACAAAATTGTGGAGACTTGTGAAGTGTCTTTTGATGAAGCTAGCCCAGGTACTAGCTCCGGTGTTGCAGGACCAGATCCGTATCCTCAGGGGGAGGGTATTTTCGAAGATGAAGAAGAGCCGGTGATACTGCCTGGTAGTTCCGAAGCTGACACGTGTCCAGCTCCGGACATTGAACAAGCTCCGGCTATCACCTCTGCTGGTCCTGATCGTCCAGAAGTCACAAGCTCATCAATCTACGATGAACCTAATGAAGAAGAAGCTTGTGAGACATCTGTTCCCCTACATTTTTACAAAGATCATCCCCCACAACAGATGATTGGAAGCTTGCACGAACGAGTCACACGGTCCAGGTTTTGCGATCCAAACTCTCATGCTCATTCTGCTTTTGTTGCTTCTTTTGAACCCAAAGATATATCACACACACTCACTAATGAATCTTGGATTATTGCCATGCAAGAAGAGTTAGAAAATTTTGAAAGAAATAATGTTTGGAAACTTGTACCTCTACCTCAAGGTCACACTTTAATTGGAACTAAATGGGTATTTAAAAATAAACAAAGTGAGGATGGGGTTGTGGTTAGGAATAAGGCTAGGTTGGTTGCTCAAGGTTTCACTCAAGTTGAAGGTCTAGATTTTGATGAAACTTTTGCTCCTGTCGCTAGATTAGAAGCCATAAGGATTTTGTTAGCTTTTGCAGCATCTAAAGGTTTTAAGCTATTTCAAATGGATGTTAAAAGTGCTTTTCTTAATGGCTACATAGATGAGGAGGTTTATGTCAAACAACCACCAGGTTTTGAAAATCCAGATTTTCCTAATCATGTTTTCAAACTCTCCAAAGCCTTATACGGTCTCAAACAAGCCCCTAGAGCATGGTATGACAGGTTAAAAACATTTTTACTTGAAAAGGGGTTTACCATGGGCAAGGTTGATAAAACTCTTTTTGTGCTTAAGCATGGCAATGACTCATTATTCGTTCAAGTGTATGTGGATGATATTATCTTTGGTTGTGTTTCTCATGATCTTGTGTCCAAGTTTTCAGCAATGATGAGTTCCGAATTTGAAATGAGTATGATGGGTGAACTCACTTACTTTTTGGGGCTACAAATCAAGCAAACCAAGGAGGGTACCTTTGTGCATCAAACGAAGTATACCAAAGACCTCCTAAGGCGCTTCAACATGGACAAAAGCAAGCCTCTTCGGACACCAATGGGAACAGCAACAACACTTGAACTTGATGAAGATGGTGAACCCGTGGATCAAAAAGAATATAGAAGCATGATCAGATCACTTTTGTACCTCACGGCATCAAGACCGGACATACAATTCAGCGTATGTCTTTGTGCACGGTTTCAAGCTTCCCCACGTGGTTCACATCATCAAGCCGTCAAAAGAATTCTCAGGTACTTACATGGAACTCAAGAATTTGGCATTTTTCTTCCTTCTTCCTCAACCGTTATTTTGAAAGCTTTTTCGGATGCTGATTTTGGGGGTTGTAGGATTGATAGGAAAAGTACTTACGGTGCTTGTCATTTTCTTGGTAATTCTCTTGTTGCTTGGTCCTCTAGAAAACAAAATTCAGTTGCACGATCCACAACCGAATCTGAATATGTAGCTGCTGCTAGTGCTTGCTCACAAATTCTTTGGATTGTTCAAACACTTAAGGACTATGGGGTTGATCTAGATAGTGTTCCACTGTTTTATGATAACACTAGTGCTATTTGCATTGCTAAAAACCCCGTGCAACATTCTAGAACTAAGCACATTGATATTAGGTATCACTTTCTCCGAGATAACGTTGAAAAAGGAAACATTGTGCTTCACCATGTAGATACCGAACATCAATTGGCTGACATTTTTACAAAACCTTTGGATTTCACTCATTTTTGTTACATTCGTAGTGAAATAGGGGTTATGCATCCTCATGGCTTAAATTGAGGGAGTTTTTTGAAACTTTGGGAAGTCTATGTGTGAATCTGAAATTAAAATAATATGAGCATAGTATTTCATACATATATGACTCTGTGATTCCTTTTACATACTGAAAGTTCTTACTACATTACTCGTGTTATACATTTTGTAGTTTTTGCCATGCCTAGTAATTGGAATAATTACTTACACTAAATCTGGTCATGATCGAACTTTGTTGCTGTTTTGAACTTGTTGCATGCTCACAAATGCTTTTAAACATAAAGAATTAATCAAGTAATCAACTCACATGTTGAGTTTTTATGAACAAATATAAATTGAGAAAAGATCAAGAGAATATGCATGCATCACACTTCTTCTTTTGAGATGGCTTGTCATTGCACTTAGATATGAACTTGGAAGAAGTTGTGTATGACTAAAACCATGTCCTTAAGCTTCTGATTGTCAAATGACATAGGCTTGGCTTGGTTGGTTAGAATAAGGCAGATGCGCATATAATCTCTTGCAAATATCATATGATCTAAATTTATGCTTTGAAAAATATTAAAATGCAGCAACTAGTGTCATGCTTTCAGGTTTGTAAATAGTTAAGTTTGTGAGATCATGACTTGCCTAAATTGAAAATTACATTTGATCTCTAGCATGGCTTACACTACTTTATGTATCTCATTGATGTGATATTTGCAAGTTACTTGATAGTATGACTTGGATGAGCTTTGTTTGTATGTATATGTTATAATATGCTCATAACAACTAAAGTTGGAGAAAGAATATGACTTGCTGAATACATTGTCAAAGGGGAGAGATAAGCATGAAAAGAAAGAGAATATGTGCATAAGGAGAGATAATAAAGGGGGAGAGATTTTCATTTTCTTCTCATTTTACTTTTGATTTAGAAAGAAATTGTTTTCAAAACTTTTATGTGAATAAGCCAATGTTCGGATTTTAGATGGTGTTGCCAATGCATTCATCAAAGGGGAGATTGTAAGACCTACGTGTGTTGAATACATTGGCCTGTAGTGAATACACTTGGCTTTGATGATAAAAGTTTTAAATATCACCAAAACACCTTTTTATCAAGGTCTGAGTTTAGCTCCGAGCTATAGCAAGGTCCGACCATAGGTCCAACTTGTTTTGGGTAGCTCCGGCTACGTTAGATGCTAGGTCCGGCTTTTTGGTAAGGTCCGACTAGCTTTGGTTAGCTCCGGTGAGCTTTATCTTTAGCTCCGGCATGTCCTTGTTAGCTCTGGCATGTCTTTGTTAGCTCCGGCATGTCTTTTTTAGCTCCGACATATACTTGATAGCTCCGGCATGCTTTTGCTAAGCTCCGACGTACTTTGTCTAGCTCCGGTTTTGGGTTGACTAGTTTTTGGTAAGCTCCAGTGCTAGGATCTACTAGTTTTGGTAAGCTCCGGCAGGTGCTTCATTGTACTACTATTGTTAGCTCCGGCTCAAGCTCCGAGTTGCTCTGGCAAGGTCCGGAACTTGACCGTAGTGCTTCCGTTTTTCATTTGCAATGTTTCGTACTTTCTTTACATTGTTGGAAAGATTGCTTAGTATTATTTTACTAAGTTTTTGGTGCGTTTTGGTTGATATGGATGATATCATTTTTGCTATGCTTTGCAACATGCTTATGTGAGGTTCTCACGTAAGGTGTTGTGTTCGGAACTAACTTGAGTCAAGTCGAGGACTTGGGCTCGTATGGATTGTTTGTTTGTTCATGTGCAGGTGTTGCTTGAGTTCAAGTCATGGCTGGTGACAGGATCCATTGGACTAGTCTCAGGAGGAGATGAGGTTCCAACAACCAAGTTCGGGAGGAACTGTGGTTGAGCGGGTCAGGAGGTCGCGCAGGATGATTGAATCAAGGGCAGTGCATATGAAGGTTGAATGAAGGTGTTCGCACGTATGCATGAGGTGCATGACGTGGCAATATGCTTCTAGAGATGGATTATGGAAGGAAGATCTGATCGGAAGGATCGGATCGTATCGGTTGAAGACTTTGGCTGCGCGGAGTCGGTTATGGCTCGGTATGGAAAGTATCGAGTTGGTTATGTTAGGATTTCGTGTGGGTCACGAATTTGAGTTGTTTAGGAATGTGGGATACGTTCCTAAGGTGTTTGGAAGTCTTAAGATTGCTTCTATCTGTGTATAGAAGAGTCCTTTACAGTTATGGAAAGTTCCGATTGTGATCGGATTAGGATTGGAGTCCTAGTTGAGATTGGGATGGCCTAAGGGCTGGTTATATAAGCAAGGGAAGGCCAAAGCTCGTTAGAGACGACTTTGGGGCTGTTCTTCTTGTGTTCTATTGAATAAAATTCATAGTTCGAAGGAACTTTTGTGCCTTGTTCGTCCGACTTGTTCCAGACAAGTTTTACTCGTCGAGTTTCTGGACAGCACTACCTTTCGTCGGTGGTTTTATCATAACTCGAGTTTTATTGATCCAATTGACATGATTATTTTTGGGTTGTCTTCAAAACTTGATTGTCTATCATCTATCAAAATTTCACGGTCATTGGATTTGTGGTTTCTGAGCTACACGAGTTTCTTTGCAGCATTCCAGAAACTGTTTTTCTCGGGTAGGTCAGATTGACCATAGTCTGATCTTTCGATCATACCTTGAGTTTTTCTTGACGGATTTGAGTAATTATTTTTGTGTTGTCTTCGTGATTTGATTCTCTCTGATATCTATCACTTTTGTCACGGTGAAACACGTTTAGATTAGTCTCATACACGATTTATTTAACAGATCGTTGTTCTACCAAAGGGATTAGGGTTTTATTGTTTCCGCTGCGTAAGATTTTTAAATCTACCATTCACCCCCCCCTCTGGTAGTTTTTCACGTGCTCTTAGATCCTACAAGTTATGAGTTGATTATAGATTATTATTGCTGGTATTGGTTACTTAAGTTTAAATTAATGTTATTGGGTTATTTTGGGAAGGATCTCACTTAATGATCATAATATTGCATTTTCAACTGTTTTGAATGTACTTTTATGCAATTATCCTTTGTTCATTACTATTACTTATTTAAGCTACATGTCATACTTTCCCACACTTGCTGAGTATGACATGTGCTCACCCTTGCTATTCCCCCAACAAATTCAGACGCAGTCGTCAATGAGGAGTAGCCGGAGGTATTTGAGGAGTTCTAAGCGCACGTGTTACCGTCAAGCTTGTCTGTGGAGTTTGGAGTCATTAGTGTTTAGTTTTTTCGCTGCAGTTATTTAGAGATTGTATTCGAGACTTTGATTTGTAATAATGTACTATGATTAATATTAATATTCGAGACATGGTTTATATCTGTTTATCATTTGTGAATCACTTGTGTATGTGTGTTAAACATCCTAGACACACATATGCATCACGCTTGGTTCATTTTCAGAACCGAGTGTCACAAATTGATATCAAAGCCGCGTTTGACCGTAGGACGAACGACTAAGTAGAATAGACACCACAAATCACTTAGGACTTATTTCCTATTCAAAATTAGCCTGTTTGGCACTATTTTGTCTTCCACTAGCTCTATAAAGTGGGAACAATTGCGTTTTTGCTGCTGCTGCATTTTTTGTTGTTTTTCCATCTTTTTGAGCAAATGCACATCCTCTCATCTTAATTTATGGCTGCTGCAATTTCAGAACTAATATTTGCGTTTTTCTCTATGTTTTCTTGTAGATGGCTCACACCAAAATGATAGCCCACAAGAGAGCTCGTTTGCCACCCCTTGGAAGCAAGCTTAGGCCTCGCAAGGAGTCGAGGATGGAACCAGCCCAAGAGGAAGAAGAAGTGAGTTCTCCCGCAAAGGAAGTTGAGCATGAACACCCTAAAACTACGGAGGATGATCCTAAAATGGTGGAGTCCTATGATGATGAGGAGGAGGAAGATCCGAATATGGTGGAAATCTATGATAGTAAGAAAGAGGGAAATGAAGCCTATCAGGAGAATGAAGATGAAGCACAAGAAGAGGAGGAACCTGCTACATACGAAGAAGTATTGGAAGCCCAAGGGAATGCATCGCAGCCTAGTGAATCCAGGAAGGAGGACAAATGCATAGTTTTCCGTGATGCCCAAGAATTCTGTTCCGATGGCATTGATGGAGGATTTGTAGCTAGGCAATTGAAGAAGTTCCTTTATCTGTGCAAGATGCACTCGGAGTACTATGTTAAGAGAATTCCTCACCATAGACGTGAAGAATGGAGGGATCAAGTTACAGTTATTGCCAAAGATCAAGTGGTCACCCGACACTTTGCCACCACATGGAGAGCCACCAGAGAGCAAGCTATTGATGATGTCGCTTGGGACACGCTAACTAGATTGTGCCACGTCTACCAGGAGCAAGTTGAAGGCACTAGCTTTGCGCTGCACCTGCAATGCAATAAGGGGACAACAGAAATCTTAAGACCGCAGGATGAAGCTCAAGTCGGTTCTCGTGACATTGACAGATATCAAGAAGTATTGGTGAATTTGGGAAACCGCTATGTTGATGCTATGGAAGAGATCCGTTAGCTCCGTAAGAAGGTGTTCATCATGGAGAAGCAAGAGGAAGTTCATGCCACCATGGAGGTCAATGGTGTAGCAACCTCTCCAGCGCCTACATGGATGACCAACTCACCCTGGCGTGTGCCCATGTATGGCTCACCGCTGCCGTTGCCTTCGCTGCCTCACGACCAGGACAACCGCGGTTCACATAATTAAGTCTAGGTCTCCTGTTTAGTAGTTAGAAAAGCATTTAGACCGCCTTAGTCATAATTAGTATGGTATGTTGAATTTTCTTGGTGTGTGCTTGTGCTTATGTGCTTGGTGCGAGTTGTGGAACGTCTAGCGTTTTGTCCACATTCGCACGTAGTAGAGAGTTGTGGGATGCTTGTCCACATCCTCTAATAGGGTTATAGTATTAATAAATGAGTTGTTTAGCTACATATACCTTCATGCATATAGATGGGGCATTTCTTTTCCAAATTCTAAATTCTCCTATCTCTACTATTCTTTCACCAACAGATGTCGAGGACTTGCAACCAGAGGAATGCCAATGGCGAGGAGGAAACAATAAAGCACCCCAAAACAACAAGGGACCTGCGCATGGAGCTATCAACCTTGAGCAGCTATTGGCTATGCAAAACCAGATCATGCAGACCATGATACAGACTATAGGACAGCTGCAAGCTGGCAAAAACAATCAGCCCCACATACCGCCACCACCACCCCCACCACCCCACAACCGTTTGGGGGAGTTTATGAGGATCAGGCCACCTACCTTTGTCCAAGCCACAAATCCTATGGAAGCTGATGATTGGCTGAAGTCTGTAGAGAAGAAATTCGCTATTGTCCAGTGCAGTGAAAGAGAGAAGGTTCTTTTTGCCTCACACCAGTTGATTGGAGCTGCTGCAGACTAGTGTTATGCAATGCTCAAGAAAACCAAGAGAGAATCACCTGGGCTGAATTCAAGGAGAAGTTTCGTTCTCACTATGTGCAAGAGGGAGTTATGATACTGAGAAGATAAGAATTTGAAAATCTCAGGCAAGATGAGCGTGAGTGAGTACCTCAACAAGTTCACTCAACTATCTAATATGCTCCAGAGGACATCAGCACTGATAGAAGGAAGCAATACATGTTCATGAGGGGTCTCAATCATGAGGGGTCTCAACAATGAAATTTAGGTTCAGTTGCTCAATACTGACTATGCAAACTTTCAGAAGCTGGTTGACAAGTCCATTGTGGTTGAGAACAAGATTCGAGAGATGGAGCTAGATCACAAGAGGAAAATATCATATCAGGGATAACCGCAAGGAAGCAATGGCCATCCTCGCTATGCACCACCTGCTGCACCATATTACAACCTGTCTGCTGTTGTATACCACCTTCTTTTCCACCGCGACCACAACAACCAATGCAACAACGCCCGCCCATGCAAGCACCTCGCTTACCTATGCATCCTGCGCCACACCCAAATATGCCTGCTTATGCTCAAAACCAGCCCCGCCCTAACTTTGCTGGCGCCACAGGTGGAAAGACTTGCTATGCTTGTGGTCAAACAGGACATTTTGCAAATAAATGCCCAAGATCAGGACATGGACAGATGAACAATGCTCAAAAGCAGAATCCAAGGCCCAATGGAGGAGCAACTCAAGGAAACCAAGGGCCACAGAATTGCGCTCGTGGTAAAGTGAACCATGTATCTGCAGAAGAGACTCAACAAGCTGAAGATGTTGTGATTGGTATGTTTCTCGCAAACTCCAACCCCTCTAGTATATTATTCAATTCTGGAGAATCCCATTCATTCATCTCATCAAAGTTTGTTGCAAAGCATAACATGCCTATATCATACCTGAAGTATACACTGTTGGTTAAGTCTCCAGGAGGGGAGATGAGGACAAATATAGTATGTCCAAAAGTAAGTATTTCCATAAGGGGGTAGAATTCGTTGCCAACCTCATAGTCCTGAATTCACAAGGCTTGGAAATCATCCATGGAATGGATTGGATAAGGAAGCATAACAGAGTAATTCAATGTGCCACTCGGACAATGCAATTGAGAAATGAGGAAGGAATCAGTATAGAGTTCATGGCAGTTCAGTCGGCGACCGAGAAGGCAATGGTAAATCATGCAGAAGGAGTGACCTTGGAGGAGATTCCAGTTGTTCGTGAGTATCCATATGTGTTTCCTGAGGAATTGCCAGGTATGCCACCTGATCGTGACATCGAGTTCGTCATTGATTTAATACCTAGAACAGCACCTATAGCAAAGAGGCTATATAGGATGCCTCTTAAGGAATTAGTAGAGCTCAAGAAGCAAATTCAAGAGCAGTTAGAAAAGGGTTTTATGCGCCCAAGTTCATCGCCATGGGAAGCCCCAGTGCTTTTCGTAGATAAGAAGGATGGATCCCAGAGAATGTGTGTGGATTATCGGTCTCTCAACGAGGTGATACAAGAACAAGTACACGTTGCCCCGCATAGAGGATCTATTCGACTAGATGAAGAGGGCCAGAATATTCTCCAAGATTGATCTTCGGTCAGGATATTTCCAAATGAAGATTAGACCGTCATACATACCCAAGACAGCTATCAGGACACGGTATAGATCCTATGACTACCCGGTCATGTCATTTGGATTGACTAATGCGCATGCATATTTCATGTATCTCATCAATAAGGTCTTCATGGAGTATTTGGATAAATTTGTGGTAATGTTCATTGATGACATCATGATCTACTCTGTCAGTATCCTGCGTACCGGGTACCCCATGATACTGCAACAAACACTGAGGAGTTCCACCCGTCCGAGTTGAAGACCTCCGAAGGCTACATGTGCTACATAGCACTGGACCTGCCTCCCTCATTTGGGTATCTCCAGCACTGCCACATGTAACACAAGGCCGGAGCTAACTCCCCCTGTAGGGAAGCTCCGGTCTTGCCACGTGTCCAGAGCCCCCGGAGCTAACCCCAGTAGAGGGAAGATCTGGTGTTTCCACGTGTATAGTGACTTCTGTAGGATCGAAGAGCACGTGAAAATCTACCACAGGGGGGGTGAATGGTAGATTTAAAAATCTTACGCAGCGGAAACAATTAAATCCCAACCCCTTCGGTGGAAAAACGATCTGTTAAAGAAATCGTGTGTGAGACTAATCTAAATGTGTTTCACCGTGACAAAAGTGATAGATATCAGAGAGAATCAAGTCACGAAGACAACACAACAATAATCACTCAAATCCGTCAAGAGAAACTCAAGTTACGATTGAAAGATCGAACAAAGGTCAATCTGTCCTACTCGAGAAAAACAGTTCTGGAACGCTACAAAGAAACTTGTGTAGATCATAAACCATAAATCCAATGACCGTGAAATTTTGACAGATGATAGATAATCAAGTTTTGAAGTCAACCCAAAAAGATTCACATCAATTGGATCTGTAAAACTCGAGTTATAATAAAACCACCGATGAAAGGTAGTGCTATCCAGAAACTCGATGAGTAAAACTTGTCTGGAATGAGTCAGATGAACAAGACGCAAAAGTTCCTTCAAACTACGAATTTTATTCAATAGAACACAAGAGGAACAGCCCCAAAGTCGTTCACCACGAGCTTTGGCCTCCCTTGCTTATATAACCAGCCCTTAGGCCAACCCAATCTCAACTAGGACTCCAATCCTACTCTGATCATGAATCAAAACTTTCCATAACTGCTTAAGACTCTTCTATACGCAAATAGAAGCAATCTTAAGACTTCCAAACACGTTAGGAACATATCCCACATTCCTAAAACAACTCAAATTCGTGACCCATACGAAATCCTAACATAACCAACTCGATACTTTCCATACCGAGCCATAACCGACTCCGCCGCCGTCAAAGTCATCAAGCGATACGATCCGATCCTTCCAACCAGATCTTCCCATCCATAAACCATCTTCGGAACCATGTTGCCACGTCATGCACTGCATGCATACGTGCAAACACCTTCCTTCAATGTCCAGTAACCTTCATATGCACTGCCCTTGATTCAATCATCCTGCGCGACCTCCTGACCCGCTCAACCACAATTCCTTCTGAATTTGGTTGTTGGAACCTCATCTCCTCCCTGAGACTAGTCCAAATGATCCTGTCACCAGCCATGACTTGAACTCAAGCAACATCTGCACATGAATAAACAACCAATCCGTACGAGCCCAAGTCCGCGACTTGACTCAAGTCAGTTCTGAACACAACACCTTACGTGAGCACCTCACATAAGCATGTTGCAAAGCATATCAAAACGATATCAGCCATATCAACAAAAACGCACCAAAAACTTAGCAAATGAATACTAAGCAACCTTTCCATAAGTATAAAGCAAGTTTGAAACAAATCACAGTAAAAACAAGATCATTGCGATGAAGCACCGAACCTAACCAAAGCTAACCAGAGCTTGAGCTAGAGCTTACCAAAGCTAGTACAACCTAGCGCCGGAGCTTACCAAAGATAGTACAACCTAGCGCCGGAGCTTTACCAAATTTAGTACAGCCTAGCACCGGAGCTTACCAAAACTAGTCGGAACTAGTCATCCCAAAAGTCGGAGCTAGAAAAACATGTCGGAGCTAACCAAAATAAGTCGGACCTAGCAAAACATATAAGAGTTTAACAAAGACATGCCGGAGCTATCAAAGACATGCCGGAGCTAAAGACAAAGCTCACCGTAGCTACCCAAAAACATGTCGGATCTAGACAAAGAAAGTTGGACCTATTGTCGAACCTTGTCGGAGCTCGGAGCTAGAGTCGGACCTTGCTAAAAAGATGTTATGGCAGCATTCAAAAATTTTATATTCAAAGCCAATGTATTCAGCATACATAGGTCTCACAATCTCCCCTTGATGAATGCATTGGCAACACCACTTAAGATCCGAACATTGGCTTATTCACATTAAAAGTTTTGAAAACAATTTCCCCCCTTTGTAAAATAGAAATAAAATGAGAAAAAAAATTCTCCCCCTGAGAAGAATCGTGCCAAAAACAATTGTGAATATGTGAAATGTGTAATCAATGTCTCCCCCTTGCATATTTGTTTCTAAAAAATCACATATTATCTCTCCCCCTTTGACAATGTGTTCAGCAAGGTTTATAAGATAAATTTTAATTGTTATGAGCATATTATAACATATACATATAAAACAAAGCTCATCCAAGTTATAATATCAAGTAACTTACACTATCACATCAATGAAATACATAAAGTAGTGTAAGCCATGCTAGAGATCAAATGTAATTTTCAATTTAAGCAAGTCATGATCTCACAAACTTAACTATTTCAATACCTGAAAGCATGACACTTGTTGCTGCATTTTATTATTTTTCAAAGCACAAATTTAAATCATATGATATTTGCAAGAGATTATATGCGCATCTGCCTTATTCTAACCAACCAAGCCAAGCCTATGTCATTTGAAAATCATAAGCTTAAGGATATGGTTTTAGTCATACACAACTTCTTCCAAGTTCATATCTAAGTGCAATGATAAGCCATCTCAAAAGAAGAAGTGCGATGCATGCATATTCTCTTGATCTTTTCTCAACTTATATTTGTTCACAAAAACTCAACATGTGAGTCGATTACTTGATTAATTCTTTATGATTAAAAACACTTGTGAGCATGCAACAAGTTCAAAACAGCAAGAGAGTTCAACCATTACCAGATTTAGTGTAAGTAATTATTCCAATTACTATTCATGGCAAAAACTACAAAATGTATAACATGAGTAATGTAGTAAGAACTTTCAGCATGTAAAATGAATCACAAAGTCATATATGTATGAAATACTATGCTCACATTATTTTAAGTTCAGATTCACACATAGACTTCCCAAGTTTCAAAACTCCCCCTCAATTTAAGCCATGAGGATGCATAACCCCTATTTCACTACAAAAGAAACAAAAACGAGTGAAATCCAAATGTTTTGTAAAAATGTCAGCCAATTGTTGTTCGATATCTACATGGTGAAGCACAATGTTTCCTTTTTCAACATTATCACGGAGAAAGTGATACCTAATATTAATGTGCTTAGTTATAGAATGTTGCACATGGTTTTTAGCAATGCAAATGGCACTAGTGTTATCACAAAACAGTGGAACACTATCTAGATCAACCCCATAGTCCTTAAGTGTTTGAACAATCCAAAGAATTTGAGAGCAAGCACTAGCAGCAGCTACATATTCAGATTCGGCTGTGGATTGTGCAACTGAATTTTGTTTTCTAGAGGACCAAGCAACAAGTGAATTACCAAGAAAATGACAAGCACCAGAAGTACTTTTCCTATCAATCCTACAACCTCCAAAATCAGCATCGGAAAAAGCTTTCAAAGTAACGGTTGAGGAAGAAGGAAGAAAAATGCCAAATTCTTGAGTTCCATGTAAGTACCTGAGAATCCTTTTGACGGCTTGACGATGTGAAGCACGTGGGGAAGCTTGAAACCGTGCAGACATACGCTGAATTGTATGTCCGGTCTTGATGTCGTGAGGTACAAAAGTGATCCGATCATGCTTCTATATTCTTTTTGATCCACGGATTCATCATCTTCATCAAGTTCAAGTGTTGTTGCTGTTCCCATTGGTGTCTGAAGGGGCTTGCTTTTGTGCATGTTAAAGCGCCTTAGGAGGTCTTTTTTATACTTCGTTTGATGCACAAAGGTACCCTCCTTGGTTTGCTTGATTTGCAGCCCAGAAAAGTACGTGAGTTCTCCCATCATACTCATCTCAAATTCTGAACTCATCATAGCTGAAAACTTGGACACGAGATCATTAGAAGCACAAACAAAGATAATATCATCCACATACACTTGAATGAATAATGAGTCATTGCCATGCTTAAGCACAAAAAGAGTTTTATCAACCTTGCCTATGGTAAACCCCTTTTCAAGTATGAATGTTTTTAACCTATCATACCATGCTCTAGGGGCTTGTTTGAGACCGTACAAGGCTTTGGACAGTTGAAAGCATCTAGGCCCCCATGAGATATGGTTTCGGTGATTAATGACAACTATTGGATTTTACTAATGAATTTGTGGATGCAAGGTCTCCCATATCACTCAATCTAATGAAATCTATATGAATATGAACATCAAACACTGATCATTGGAGACCCCTAAACAATCTTTTGATGAGATCAATCAATGTTATGAAGATTAGAAGTAAAAGCTCATATGTCAAAGTCATTCAACCATAATTGACAACACTTAATGCTTGACAATCATCAGAAGAATATTTACAACAAGTGTCTAAGAGGTCAATCGAGAAAATTCCAAAAGAGTCACTTAAAACAACTCAAAGCAAAAAAAATCAACTCACCAGATCAATCGATGTTTCCAGAGAAAAACACATCGGTCGAGTTGATTCAGCAGAAGAAGAATACCTCAGAACAAAGTACTCATCAGATGATCCGATGTTAAGGGCAATGATACATCAGTCCATCTGTACAGTATGCAATATCCTTGGACCAAGTGTAGCACCAGATCATCCGATGTACAACCTTAAACACATCGGTCAATCACTCCAGTAAGCATCAAGTTTGAACCAATTCTGGAGGAAGTGCCATCGGATCATCCGATGAGAAGACAAGTGCAACATCGGTCTAACAACGGTCATATCTGACACAATGACATCAGCTAATTTGGATTTGACCGATGATAACTGAAGGGGAGACATCGGATCATCCGGTGTTCGCAAAGCAGTGATGTCAGCCTACTTTTCTAATGGCTATTTCATGGAGGCTGGCTATTTATACCCCTTCAACCAGTCTATTCGACAAGTCTTGATCACCAGACATACTATACACATTCTCAAGCATTCAAGACGTTGAGCTACCACTTCTAGATCATTTTTACACCACTTACACACCAAGAGATAGGCTAGAACTAGCTAGAGATAGTGCTTATGTGCTTCCATTCTTGGTGACTGGAATCTCTAGTGCAGTGAGAGCTGTAAGGGAGTGTCCCTTGGTGTTTGTAACTGAGAGAGACTTCCGGAGCTTGCCAAGACGATTGTGGAAGCCCGGAGGATCAAAGTTGTACAAGGCTTGAGCTCCACCTTGCCGAGGTTGGCGAACGGAGAAGAATAGTGAAGATCCCTAGTCTCGGTGACTTGGGTGTGGCTATACCCTTTGGTGGGTGCCACAACATGGATGTAGGAAGATCTTGACGATCTTGCCGAACCACGAGATAAATCTTCGTGTCTCCTCGGGAGTTTGCATTCTCTTCCCCTCACCCTACACTTATGCATTTTATATACCACAAATTTGCTATTTACTTGAATGCATAGGTTGTTTGCGTAGGGAATTGGGCTTTTAGTAATTAGGTTTTATTGCTTTGATTTTTGAAAAGAAGCCCAATTCACCCCCCCCTCTTGGGCATTCGATCCTTACAATTGGTATCAGAGCGAGGTTGCTCATAGGATCATTCTAGCTTCACCGCTAGAGAGCTAAAATGGCCAAGGTTGGGGGTTCGGTTCCTATCTTCGAGGGCAAGAACTTTGCCTATTGGAAAGCACGCATGCGCGCTTATCTAGAGGCTATTGCTCCCGAAGTTTGGGAAGCGACCCACGCGGGGTTTGGTGAGCACAATTATGTTGGTGATCAAATTAAATGGGATGCTAAAGCTAGGAATGCAATTTATGAATGTATTAGTCAAGATGTGTTTGCTAGGATTGCTAGCAAATAAAAGTCTTGTGAAATTTGGGCTTGCTTAATAGAAATTCATGAGGTCTCTTCTCGAGTCAAGGAACTAAAATATCACATGCTTAAAGCCAAGTATGATGAATTTAAAATGCTACCTCATGAAAATGTCAATGAAATGTTCTCTCGCTTGAATGTGCTTATTGAAGAAATCAATGCTCTTGACATTGCTTCTCTTGGCAAGGGACCCATCAACCGCAAGATTCTCATGCTCCTTCCCAAACCAAAGTACAACATCATCAACTCCATCCTTCAAAAAGAATCTCTTGATCACATTGAAGTTTCGGAACTCATTGGAGAGATTCACGCTCATGAGATGAGTGTACTTGGGATGATGGAGCAATCATCTTCAAAAACAATTGCTCTAAATGCCTCCACCAAGAAAACAAGTCTCAAGAAGAAGAAGGTTGTTGAGCCTAGCTCAAGTGAAGAAGAGCAAGCATCAAGTGAAGATGACGATGATGAGCTTGCATTGATGATGAGAAAGTTCTCACGCTTGAACTCCAAGATTACTAAGAAGGGATACACCTTTGATCCCAAGAAGAAATCATTTCTACCAAGGAAAGACGACCACAAGACTTGCTACAATTGTGGTGATCAAGGCCACATCTCCTATGATTGTCCAAAACCGGACAAAAGAAGAGAGAACCACAAGAGCAAGCATCGCAAGCTAGAAAATAGTGAAGATGATGAAGAAGAGGTCAAACCCAAACCAAGATCCTTTGGGAAGAATAAACATGACAAGGGCAAAAAGGCAAAGCTCTTCCCAAAGAAAAGAAATGGCCCACAAAAGGTGTTCATGTGTGAGGCAAATGAATGGGTCACCGACAAAGAATCAAGTGATGAAGAGAGTGAAGCGGAAGAAGAAAGTTTGGCCGGCCTTGCCATTGCCAACAATGATGAATCACCTCTTCATCCACCACCCATGTGCCTCATGGCTAAAGGTAACACCAAGGTATGTGATGATTCTAGCGATGATGAGCTTTCCCCCGATGATTTAACTTCATTAATAAATGAATATCACACTATCATTAAAAGGGAAAAGAGTAAGGTTAAGGTTCTTGAAGAAACTTCTGCCAAGCTTGAGAGTGCTAACCTTGATTTGCTTGATAAGTATGAAAGTATACTTAAAGAGCATGACACGCTCAAATCCCATGTCAAGCAAATTGAGGAGGATAAGGCTCAAATCAATCTAGATCATCATGAGCTTGACTTAGCCCACCAAGCACTCTTGGGAAAGCACAATGAGTTGATCCAAGAGCATCAAATACTTAACCATGCTCATGAAGCGCTTGATGAAGAGTTAAAAAATATGAAGAAACAAACTGTTAATGATAAGATATCCATTACTTCTCATGCCACTAATGTCTTACACAAGTCTTTGCCTTTGAAAGAAAATGCTAAGGAGAAGGACTTGTTGGAAGAAATTGAGAGTCACCGCACTAGTGTGGCTAGACTATCAAAAGGAGAAGTCAAGCACAAGGAAATCCTCTTCCAACAAGCAAAGGCCTTCAACAAGAGAGGACTTGGATCCTTCCCGGTGCCTAACAAAGGAAAGGTGCCCTCACCAGAGCTTAGAACAAGCTTCATCAAGGAAGTTGGTTCTTATTGCCAACATTGTGAGGTCACCGGTCACCACACAAGGGAGTGTCCTCTTCCTAACCGACCTTCTCCAAAATTGCCTACTAACTACAAATCTACTTTCAATGGTCATTATTATCTCTTGAGTAAAGTAGATGGCAAGGTGAAGGCAAGGTTCATTGGCAAAGACATGAAGGGCATGAAGGGAAATCTCCCCAAGCAACTTTGGGTCCCAAAAACACTTGTATCACACATACAAGGACCTAAGTTGGCTTGGGTGCCTAAAGTTAAAAATTGAATTCATATGTGTAGGTGAACTACAAAGCCGGGGGGAAAGCATTGGGTACTCGATAGTGGGTGCACTCAACATATGACCGGCAATGATGGTATGTTCACCACCATAGAAAACCCCGGCAATCATGAACAAGTCACCTTTGGTGATAACTCTAAGGGTAAGGTAATTGGGTTAGGTAAGATTGCCATTTCAAATGACTTATCTATTTCTAATGTATTATACGTTAAGTCACTTAGTTTCAATTTGCTTTCTATTGCACAATTATGTGATCTTGGACTAACGTGCACCTTTAGCAAAAATGATGTTGTTGTGAGTAGTGAAACAAGCCAAGAACTAATATTCAAAGGATTTCGACATGGACATCTCTACCTAGTAGACTTCTTCAACAAGGATGCTAGCTTGACCACTTGTCTTTTCACCAAGACAAGTTTGGGTTGGCTATGGCATCGACGCATAGCGCACATAGGGATGAGCAAGCTCAAGAAGTGATTCAAGCTTGGGATGGTGACCGACGTGAAGGATGTCACATTTGAGAAGAACAAGCTTTGTAGCACTTTTCAAGCCGGGAAGCAAGTTGCTTCACACCACCCAATGAAGACAATGGTGTCAACCTCCAAGCCACTTGAGCTACTTCACATGGACCTCTTCGGACCGTCCACATATCAAAGTCTTGGCGGTAACCTCTATTATCTTGTTATAGTTGATGACTACTCTCGCTATGCTTGGACTTTGTTTCTAGGTGACAAGAGTGAAACTCCGGAAGTGTTCAAGACCTTCGCTAACCGAGCTCAAAGGGAATTTCAACTTCTCATCATCAAGGTCCGGAGTGACAACGATACCGAATTCAAGAACTACAACATTGGGGAGTGGTGTGACCGTGAAGGCGTGAAGCATGAGTTTTCGGCCACATACACTCCTCAACAAAATGGTGTTGTTGAAAGAAAGAACAAGACTCTCATCACTCTTGCGCGAGCAATGCTTGATGACTATGGCACATCGGAGAATTTTTGGGCCGAAGCAATCAACACGGCGTGCCATGCCGCAAATAGGGTCTACCTACATCGACTAATTCAAAAGACCCCGTACGAACTTCTCATTGGGAGAAAGTCCAACATCTCCTACTTTCGAGTCTTTGGGTGCAAGTGCTACATCTACCGCAAGAAAAGGCTCGGTAAGTTTGAAAGAAGATGTGATGTTGGTATATTTCTTGGTTATGCATCAAACTCAAAAGCATGTCGAGTATTCAACCAAACCTCTGGTTAAGTTGAGGAAAGTTGTGATGTTGAGTTTGATGAAACTAATGGCTCCCAAGAGGAGAGTTTTGGTCATGATGAAATAGATGATGAGCCTCTACAAGAAGCTATGAAGAACATGACCATTGGAGACATCAAGCCTAAAGTTGAGGAGAGCCATGATCAAGGGGTAGCTTCAAGTTCCAACATCAACACTTCCATGGCGCCTCAAGTTGACGAAGAAGAGAAGGATGATCCATTGCCGACTTAAGACTCACAAGCCACACAACATCAAGAAGAAGAAGAAGTCCATGATCAAGTCCAACAACAATAAGAGCAACACGCATCACCACCGCCAAGTTTGGTGATGGCCATGCAAGAAGAACTTAACAACTTCATCCGCAATGAAGTTTGGGTGTTGGAGGAGCGACCCAAGGACAAGAACGTCATCGGAACAAAGTGGGTGTACCGCAACAAACAAGACAAGAATGGCGTTGTGGTCCACAACAAGGCAAGACTTGTGGCCAAGGGGTTCTCGCAAGTTGAAGGACTAGACTTTGGGGAGACATTTGCTCCGGTAACCCGGTTAGAAGCCATCCGTATACTTCTTGCCTTTGCATCACATCATAATATTAGACTTTATCAAATGGATGTGAAAAGTGCCTTTCTTAATGGTTACATTAACGAACTTGTTTATGTTGAACAACCTCCCGGGTTTGAAGATCCGAGGAATCCTAATCATGTGTATAGGTTGCACAAGGCGCTCTACGGGCTCAAGCAAGCACCTAGGGCATGGTATGAACGACTACGGGATTTCTTGATCATGCAAGGATTCAAGATCGGGAGGGTGGACACTACACTCTTCACCAAAGACATCAATGGAGAATTATTTATTTGTCAAATTTATGTTGATGATATTATTTTTGGTTCAACTAACGAAGCTCTTAGCCATGAGTTTGGCAAAATGATGTCTAGGGAATTCGAGATGTCAATGATTGGAGAGCTCAACTTCTTCCTTGGATTCCAAATCAAGCAACTTCAAGAGGGGACCTTCGTCTATCAAGAGAAGTATACCAAGGACCTCTTGAAGAAATTTGAGATGGGAGATTGTAGCTCAAGAAGCACTCCAATGGCAACAAATTGTCATCTCGACGCGGATAAGGATGGTAAACCTATTGATCAATCTAACTACCGTTCTATGATTGGTTCATTGCTTTATCTTACCGCATCTAGGCCCGTTATCATGTTTAGTGTATGCTTGTGTGCTCGCTTTCAAGCGGCACCTAAAGAATCACATCGGAAGGCGGTCTTTAGGATACTTAGGTATCTTAAGCATACCCCTAGTGTGGGCTTGTGGTACCCTAAAGGTGCAAAATTTCATCTCTTGGGATACTCGGATTCGGACTTTGCCGGATGTCGGGTGGATCGCAAGAGTACCTCCGGTGGGTGCCACTTGCTTGGGCGTTCCCTAGTATATTGGTCTAGCAAGAAGCAAAATTCCGTCGCCTTGTCCACGGCGGAAGCAGAATATATTGCGGCTGGTGCATGTTGTGCCCAAATTCTTTATATGAAGCAAACCCTTTTGGACTTTGGTATTAAACTTGGTTGTGTGCCTCTCCTTTGTGACAATGAAAGTGCGGTTAAGATAGCTAAAAACCCTGTTCAACACTCCCGCACTAAGCACATTGATATTCGCCATCATTTCTTGAGGGACCATGAATCTAAGGGAGACATCTCATTGCGAGGTGTTAGGTCCGAAGAACAATTGGCGGATATCTTCACTAAACCACTTGATGAGAAAACTTTTTCTAGGATAAGAAGTGAGTTAAATGTGCTAGATGCATCGAACGTCATGTAAGTTGCCATGATCATGTAAGAATGCATCCCACATAGGTCTTGTCTAACTTTCAAAGGATAGGGGTGAGCAAGGGTTGGCTTGGGGTGGAGGTTCCTTTGGGTTTTCCCAAGGCTTGGAAAGTGGCTCTCCCTGAAGAAGCCTTTGAAAGGTTCAAACTTGGCAAGATAGATTTACTTTATGTCTTGCATGATGCCTGCCATATAGACTTGCACTCATATTCAAATCTCTTGCATTATAAATTGTTTGGCATTGCATACGGTAGATTGTCACAAAGGGGAACCCACCTCATGAGAAAGAGACTTGTTTGAAATGCAATATCTCAACTCATATGAGGTGGGAAGAATAAAATGTTAGGTGCGTTAATGCCTAAAAGAACATGCTTTAACGAGATAGAAGTCTTCATCCTCTAGCTCACAAAGCATGGGCCTTACATTTTATTTGAATAATTTCCTCCCATTTTTCTCGGTGTTCTATTTGCTTTAGGCTTAGCCAAGTTATTAGCATATTAGTATTTTTGAGGGGTAAGGGGTTGCCCTAAAAGTCCTGAGACATGTGTTTCTCATTGTTTGTTTGTTTGGTCAAAGGACATATATGGGATGTTGCTGTTTTGTAGTCATCGGATTATCCGATGCTTAGGCCAGACCATCATCGGTTCAGTTGGTGTTCAAAGACCAAGAGCCAGTTCAGTCAGTAACACAAATCAATCGACGAGTTCATTCTGAGAAACATTGGTGCATCCGATGTTCACATTTCTGGAACTGTGCTGAAATCCACCAATGCTATTCCCTTCCACGTCGGACCATCCGGTGTCAACGGTACCTTTTTGAATACCCTTACTGCGACATTCGACCGATGTCTCTATCTTTTAACGTCAGTCCATCCGGTGTTAAATTTCAAGCTAGGGTTTGGGTCCCACCTTTTAAGCGCGCCGCTCCGCCTCCTCACTCTCTCTCTCCCTGACCCCGACGC
Source organism: Tuctoria greenei (assembly GCA_036927565.1). Taxonomy (NCBI): domain Eukaryota; kingdom Viridiplantae; phylum Streptophyta; class Magnoliopsida; order Poales; family Poaceae; genus Tuctoria; species Tuctoria greenei. The sequence continues at coordinate 194,437,931 of JAYESD010000005.1, forward strand.
CTTCGCCCGCGCCTCCCCTGCCTCACCCCGCCGCCGCCCTCTAGTCGCCGCCCTCCGACCACCACCGCCTCTGGGCTGCCACCGCCTCCGGTCGCCGCCGCACCATCGCAGCAGCGCTGCCACCGCCGCTTCCTCCACTGCCACCCCAAGCAAGCCGCACCATCGCCACCCTCGTCGCCGTGGTTCCTCCCCCTACGGCCGCCTCTACGCCGCTAAGGTTTCCGGCCGCGTCCGTGCGCCCGACACAACCTCATTCTCGTGCATCGTCTCATCGCAATGGCTTGTGACAAGAAGGGAAAGGGCAAGGCCATTGCGGAGTCGGCCGCAAAGAAGCAAAAGCTGTCGAAGGAGGAAAAGAAGGCTTTGATGGCCGCTCACGCCGCCGAGGAGCGAGAGCGTGGCCAAGGAGGATCACTGAGGATCTGCGAGACTCGTCAGAGGTAGCCTCCCGTGCTAGATGAGTCTGATGCAGAAGAAGAGCCGGAAGGGCCACTTGTTCGTCGGCGATCAGCCAGGACCCGTGGGGGTCATCCGCCGGCAGTACCCTCAGCTGCCAATCTTCAAGAGGACAGGGCGGCCCAGAGAGCCGTCTACAAGATGGACACCACCGTACATGTTGGTGAAGGTGTCCGGTTGACAGATTACAGGAGGATGAAGGCCAAGCAGCTCAGAAGACTCAGATGGAGCGTTTTGCTTGAGGAGTGGTTCCCGCAGCCCAGAGAGGCACTTGTGGACAGCCGGTTCTAGACCTTGATTCAGGCGTCGCTGTACGAGACGTATAGACGCTGAGGCCACAAGCTCTTCCAGCACATCTTTCTGGATTGGGATCAGCTTGTCCTGGCAGCAGAGACAGATATACACCCTTACTTTGCGAGATATCGAGGGCTGGTGGAGCTGGTGTCCTACGAGAGGAGTGCATATGTGGAGGACTGGGTCCACGTATTCTACGCTACCCTCTACGTCTCTGAGGGCCGCAGGTCTATAGACTTCATGTTCATGGGCTAGCACCATCACTTGACGAGACAGACTTTGGCACATCCGCTAGGAGTGGATCTCCACGACACTTGCCTGCACGAGAGAGTGTATGGATAGGCAGATCCGCTGAGGAGGCCGCTCACTGGAGGAGTGGCACCACCACTAGAGGAGATACACTCTCTGTTTGCACCGTCCTTCTCTCCAGACCAGCCGAGGGTACCGACACTGTTGACTCCAGCTACGCGCACAGTGCACCTTGCCTTATGCCGCACACTCTTGCCGAGGTCCGGATACCTAGAGGGGTTCACTAGACTGCAACAGACCCTCCTGTTCTACGTCATGAACGGGATGGAGTTCAATATTGTGGACATCCTCATATGTGAGATGGAGGACGTGATCACTGACGGAGTTGGCATGATGAGGCAGCTTGTGTTTGGACACTGGATCAGCTACTTGCTCTCCATGGTTGTTCCTGAGGAGTCCGCCGTGCATGACAGTCTCACTGATGAGAATGTCACACGGTTCAGCCACTACCGTGCTCCAGCTCCTGGAGACCGCCGCCTTGGCCGTCTAGTCGAGCGTCAGGTCCGTGCTCGGCTATCCGGGGAGGATTGGTCTGACCTGGAGAAGGAAGATGAGAGGCTTGCACAGGAAGAGGCTCAGGGTGAGGACCTTCAGCATATATGGTCCGAGAGCGACACGGATGACAGTGTTGAGGAGTACTTCCCACCTCCTCCCTCACCTAGGCAGCACGACGCGGAGGCTGGAGGCTCGACTGTGCCCCCTCCTACTCCACCTCCTGTCTCAGAGGCACAGGTCTCTCAGCCGTCCGAGCTCACATCCCTCCTCCAACAGATGGTTGAGCAGCAGCGCCTGGACCGGCTTGCAGCTGAGCAGGCCCCAGCTGAGCAGGCAACACGTCTTTTGGAGCTCCAGCAGCAGCAGCAGGAGATGCAGCGCCAGATCGCCCGTGAGAGGCAAGAGGACACATACAGGCTAACGGGGCTGATAGACCAGATGCACCAGCGCTCCCTCGACCAGCAACAGCAGACGCAACAGGCGATGATGGGCATCCTGGGGTTGATAACCAACCTCTACACCCAGACCGGGATTTCCCTGCCGTCGCAGCTGCCAAGCTTTGCTCCACCTCCGCCTGTCCTTGCTCCAGCTGCAGCTCCTGTGCCGACCACGCCGATCCCAATGATCAGCATGTCTCCACCGCTTGCTCCGAGCGCACCGATCCACTCTTTGCTGTCGGCTACGACGTTGTTCCAGCAGACGCCAGCATCTGTTGTCAGTGCCCCACTGCCAGCAGCTCTGACTCAGCAGGCACCGACAGCGGCTCCTATGGCTCCTACAACTCCTTCCACTTCTACTCCAGCCTCAGCCGCAGCAGCAGGCAGCAGCTCCGACGACAGCACCCCCGACGGTGACCAGTTCGTCATCGCTCCGAGCACTCAGGGTTCTTAGGTACTCGGATTCCTTTTTGGTGTCTTGATGCCAAAGGGGGAGAAGAGTTAGAGAGTCAGGGGGAGGGTTGCTTAGAGGGTTGCTTAGTCTCAGGGGGAGTTGTCTTTATCTATATCTTTTGTAATTTGATGTTTTTGCTACTCACTCAGGGGGAGTTGTCTTTATCTATATCTTTTGTAATTTGGTGTTTTTGCTACTCATTTTCTATTCATTGATCATTCATGTGCCACTTATTCTCTTGAGTTATTGATCGATTGAGCCTTCACGTTATTAATCTCTTTTGAGTCTTCAAGTTTAAAATGCCATATCGTGTACTCATTGCATATCTTCTTGAGTATCGTACTATCAAATTCATTATTATTATGCTTCACTCGTTGTGTTGTCTTCAATCACCAAAAAGGGGGAGATTGAAAGCATCTAGGCCCCCATGAGGTCTGGTTTCGGTGATTAATGACAACTATTGGATTTTACTAATGAATTTGTGGATGCAAGTTCTCCCATATCACTCAATCTAATGAAATGTATATGAATATGAACATCAACCACTCATTGGAGACCCCTAAACAATCTTTTGATGAGATCAATCAATGTTATGAAGATTAGAAGTAAAAGCTCATATGTCAAAGTCATTCAACCATAATTGACAACACTCAATGCTTGACAATCATCAGAAGAATATTTACAACAAGTGTCTAAGGGGTCAATCGAGAAAATTCCAAAAGAGTCACTTAAAACAACTCGAAGCAAACAAAATCAACTCACCGGATCAACCGATGTTTCCAGAGAAAAACACATCGGTCGAGTTGATTCAGCAGAAGAAGAAGACCTCAGAACAAAGTACTCACCGGATCATCCGATGTTAAGGGCAATGATACATCGGTCCATCAGTACAGTATGCAATATCCTTGGACCAAGTGTAGCACTGGATCATACGATGTACAACCTTAAACACATCGGTCAATCACTCAAGTAAGCATCAAGTTTGAACCAATTCTGGAGGAAGTGCCACCGGATCATCCGATGAGAAGACAAGTGCAACATCGGGCTAACAACGGTCATATCTGACACAATGACATCAGCTAATTTGGATTTGACCGATGATAACTGAAGGGGAGACATCGGATCATCTGGTGTTCGCAGAGCAGTGATGCCAGCCTACTTTTCCAATGGCTATTTCGTGGAGGCTGGCTATTTATACCCCTTCAACCAGTATATTCAACAAGTCTTGATCACCAGACATACTACACACATTCTCAAGCATTCAAGACATTGAGCTACCACTTCTAGATCATTTTTACACCACTTACACACCAAGAGATAGGCTAGAACTAGCTAGAGATAGTGCTTGTGTGCTTCCATTCTTGGTGAGTGAAATCTCTAGTGCAGTGAGAGCTGTAAGGGAGTGTCCCTTGGTGTTTGTAACTGAGAGAGACTTCCGGAGCTTGCCAAGACGGTTGTGGAGGCCCGAAGGATCAAAGTTGTACAAGGCTTGAGCTCCACCTTGCCGAGGTTGGCGAACGGAGAAGAACAGTGAAGATCCCTAGTCTCGGTGACTTGGGTGTGGCTATACCCTTTGGTGGGTGCCACAACGTGGATGTAGGAAAATCTTGATGATCTTGCCGAACCACGGGATAAATCTTCGTGTCTCCTCGGGAGTTTGCATTCTCTTCCCCTCACCCTACACTTATGCATTTTATATACCACAAAGTTGCTATTTACTTGAATGCATAGGTTGTTTGCGTAGGGAATTGGGCTTTTAGTAATTATGTTTTATTGCTTTGATTTTTGAAAAGAAGCCCAATTCACCCCCCTCTTGGGCATTCGATCCTTACAATAGTTTGTAAACATGATTAGGAAAATTTGAATTTTTAAAACCCGGTGGTTGTTTGACATAAACCTCCTCATCTATGTAGCCATTAAGAAAAGCACTTTTAACATCCATTTGATATAGCTTCAAACCTTTAGATGGAGCAAAAGCTAACAAAATTCTTATGGCTTCTAATCTAGCAACATGAGCAAAAGTTTCATCAAAATCTAGACCTTCAACTTGAGTGAAACCTTGAGCAACCAACCTAGCTTTATTCCTAACCACAACCCCATCCTCACTTTGTTTATTTTTAAACACCCATTTAGTTCCAATTAAAGTGTGACCTTGAGGTGGAGGTACAAGTTTTCAAACATTATTTCTTTCAAAATTTTCTAACTCTTCTTGCATGGCAATATCCAAGATTTATTAGTGAGTGTGTGTGATATATCTTTGGGTTGAAAAGAAGCAACAAAAGCAGAATGAGCATGAGAGTTTGGATCGCAAAACTTGGACCGTGTAACTCGTTCGTGCAAGCTTCCAATAATCTGTTGTGGAGGATGAATTTTGAGAACCCGGAGGGGAGTGGACACTTCACAAGCTTCTTCTTCTTCATGTTCATCACAAATATATGAGCTTGTGACTTGAGGAGGATCTGGACCAGCAATGGTGGTCGTCGGTGCTAACTGTGAATCAAAATCAGGAGCTCGAACAATGTCATTAGCTGCTGAATTTTTGGGCAGCAGCTCCACCTCTTCCTCATCTTCAACGAAAGTGCTCTCCCCCTGCGGATATGGATCTGGACCTGCAATATTTGAGCTAGTACCTAGGATAGCTTCATCAAAAGACACTTCACAAGTCTCCACAATTTTGTTAGTGTCAAGTAAAAGCACACGGTAGCCTCTAGTATGAGATGGATAACCAAGAAACATGCCATCAATGGATCTAGGTTCAAATTTATCAAGATTACCATGTTTCTTAACAAAGCATTTGCAACCAAAGATCCAAAAGTGCGTAACACTAGGCCTATGTCCAAACCGGAGCTCATATGGTGTTTTACCTAGCTTAGCGCGCAAGAAAACACGATTTGAGACATAACAAGCGGTTGCAATTGCATCAACCCAAAATTTCCTAGGAGTTTGATATTCATCAAGCATAGTCCTAGCCATCTCAACTAAGGTTCTGTTCTTTCTTTCTGCAACACCATTTTATTGAGGTAGATATGGTGAAGAAAATTGATGATCTATTCCATTTTCAGCACAAAAGTGATCAAAAGATTGATTTTTAAATTCAGTTCCGTTATCACTTCTAATTGCTTTTAAAGATCCTGGTTGATCAATGGATAATCTAAGAAATAAAGTTCTAAAGTGACTAAAAGCTTCATTCTTAGACGCCATAAAGTAAACCCAATAGTATCTAGAATAATCATCAACAATAACAAGAACATATCATTTACCTCCGAAGGATTGAACACGTGAAGGTCCTACGGTGTCAAGGTGCAAAAGTTGACCCGGTTCAGTTGTCATGATCATTGTGAGAGGAGTATGTGAACCTACAACTATCTTAGCATGTCTACAAGAAGAGCACACAATTTCTTTGTCCCTTTTAAGCTTAGGCAGCCCACGTATGCGATCAAGAGCACTAACACCCGTGAGATGATCAAAGCCTACGTGACCAAGTCTACGATGCCAAAAATATAAATCTTTGGAATCATTAGCAACTAGACACCTATGCTTAGAGGAAGACATATCAAAATCAGCTTTAAAAACTCTTCCAAATCGTGACATGTTAAAAATAAGCTCATTGTTTGAATTTACAACTTTGCAACAATTTTTAGTGAAAATTATTTCCAGATTTTCATCTAGCAATTGTGAAACAGAAAGCAAGTTGTATTTAAAATTTTTGACAAGTGCCACATCCTTCAAAGTGTAGTGATCATTTACTCAAACCGAACCCTTAGCAATTATAGGAGTTGAAGAATTATCGGCAAAAGTAACATTCTCCACTCGTGACGCAAAAGATAGGGAGGAGAACCATTCTTTGTTACCAGTCATGTGGCGTGAGCAACCTGAATCCACAATCCAAATGTTCTCCTTCCTCAAGCATGCAACCTACATAGAAGTACAATATGTCGATGACTCAATACTAGGGTTAGTCAAAAGGCATTTAGGTATCCAGTACTGAGTCACACGACGTGCAACAGGAAAAACACGCGAAAGCTGAGATAAAACAGCAGGTTTACGAGTCAAAGTTTGAGGTTTTTTACTCTTAACTACTGACCTATAAGATGTTACTTGAGTAGCACAAAAATCAGTAGCTCCGGAGGTAAAAACAGAAGGTCTGGAGGTAAACTTTGAATGTTTTTGACTCATAACAGCAGGTTGCATGTTCCTGGCATTTGGTTTAATATGTGCAGCAAATTTTGCATGAAATTTATGATATCTAGCAATCATTCTTTCCCTTTTCTGTTGTTTAGCTAGTATATAACAAAAATCTATGACATGACCATCTCTACCACAATACGTACATTGAAATTTAACTTTGTGTTCATGTCTAGATGAGCAAGCAATATTTTTGTTTGAAACCGAATGAGACAACACCCCTGCAGATTTGAAAACCACTTCTTTTTGTTTTGGAATTGTTTGAATTAAACCACTTCCTAATGACTTTAGAATTTTAGGTGGATGTGCCTTAGCATGAGCATGAGAATCAAAACCTAAACCTGTTTTATCATTGCAAGACTTGGAAGAATTTAACAGCAAGTTTAGGTTCTTATTCCCATTACAAAACCGATCTAATGTCCTATGCATGTTATCAAGTTCATTGGACAGATCAAGGCAATTTTCACATGAAGTTTTTTCCTTTCAATTTGCAATTGGAACAATATTTAACTTCATGAGAACGTAGAGCATTATTCAATATTGAAATTTCATTCATAGCATCTTTTAGTTTATTTTCAAGATCATCACAAATAGAACAATGCAAATCAATTGTAGAACAAGAAGCATCTTTTAAGTTTCCAATGTCAAGTGCAGCAAGCTTTTTGTTCTTTTCAAGTTCAAGTCTATCTAGTGTGGAGGAGTGTGTAGTTCTTAGTGTGGACAATTGTTCATAGATTAAGTCACATGAGGGACAAGAATCATCACTAGGAATCAAGGTTTTCAAACGGTTGATTTCAGATTCTAGTGATTCAATTTTAGCAACATTATCCCTAAGCTTTTTGTCCTTTTTCTTAACAATAATAGTTGCACGAGAAATTGCATCACATATTTCATTACAGGTAGAACATACCTCATCGTCGTCACTGTTGTGTTCTGCATCCTCCTGACTTGATCTTGATCTTGTTTTGCCCGCCATGAAGCATAAGTTGGCCAAATCATCTTCATCTTCGTCACTTCCAACGTCCACGTCGCTTGAGCCAAGTTCCTGGAGTGCAGAGATAAAACTGTTCACCAGTTGGCGACCTGTAAAGCCCTTCTTCTTCTTCTTATCATTTGTTGAGGAGTGCTTCGTCCTTGATTGTTTTTCTTCTTGGGAAGTAGAACCTGAAAGGTTAGGGCATTCTGTACGAAAGTGTCCTGTCTTACCACATTCGAAGCATCATTAAGGTCTGAAGCTTCCTCTCCTTCTAGTTCTCACATTTTGCAATGCTTTTGAGAACCTAGTAGAGAGAAGTGCTAGCTCCTCCTCTGGAAATTCCTCGATCTGCTCCAGGGTTAGTGAGGACAACAAAGCAAGAGTATTGCAAGATGATGATTGGCCAGAGCTAGGCATATCACATTGTGAGACAAATTCAATAGACTTATTTGGACTCTTACGTGATAAGATGTCAATTTCATGAGTCTTTAGTTTAGAGTAAAGCACATCTAATGTAAGAGAACTCATGACAGTTGATTCACAAATAGATGTAACTTTCATCTCCCAGATTGACATGTCTAATGCACTAAGAAGTTGCCTAGCATTTTCAGCATCAGAAAAGTTAACATTGACACTACGCAAATTGCTGAGAATTTTATTGAAGCGAGCGAAAAGGTCATTGATAGATGTTGACGATCCTTAAGTACCACATTTTGACTGTTAATTCACCTCATAATATGCATAAAAGAAACACAAAACATAGTGGTAGGGTTATACACTAACCCAATTCCACAAGTGTTGGTGTTTATTTGTATGCAGGTGAATTATTACCCAAAATACCAAAACATGCAGGGATGAATCCATGAAAATGGATTTCAACAAATCAGATGATGACATGTGGCAACACATGGATCAAATGGCCCACAAACAGAAGAATACGAGGAGATCCAATGGTGTTGCACCCATATATATCAAGGGGGCCCACCTGGAAGCCACCTGGAGGATGCACTCCCCGAGGGGAGCCTTGACCAGGTCGGCCGAACCAGGGGTTCGTTCGACCTCTTCCTGGCGCCAAACTTGGTCAAATGACACGTGTTGGCTCCTCTCAACTCCCTGGAGTCAATGGTGACTGATTCGCCCATTAATTGTGGTGGGAACCCACCCTTCTCCACCTATAAATAGACCCCCTCATCTCACTTCTCACACACACCAAAAGTTGAGAATAGTGCTACACTCCAAAGGTTTAGAGTAGTCCTAGAGGCTACCAAAGTAGAAGGAGAGTGTGGTGAAGAGTCTAGGAGAAGGAGGCTTGGGCTTGTCAAGTCCCTCTTCTACACTTATACCCCTACAAATATTTTACACAATCTAGTAAGCCTTTGTGAATTCAATACAAGTTTAATCTTTTATTCTTAGTAGTTTGCACAAGTAGTTACTTATGGGTTCACTGCTTTAATTCATTAGAGGCTCTAGTTGTATCTTTGTGTTCGAAGCAACTAGAGTAGTGATTTAAAACGTAAGCGTGGTGCTTAGGTTATAAATCATCAGTGGATATCTTGTAGACCCACGGATTGAAGAGGTAGGTAGTAGGTGGTGACATCCCTATCTGTACTTCGTAATCCTCCACGTTCGGCTATGCCATAGGCTCTTGGCGGGAGTCTCCTAGTATTGCTAGGAGTAAGCCCGTGCCCGAAGCAAGCATCTACTGCAAACTACCTTGAATTAGGATCAATACTTTGAATTCCTCTCTGTTCCTTGCCTACCAAACAACTTTGTGTCCTTGGGTGAGCTAGTTTGAAAGATTAGCACACATGTTCTTTGGATTCGATACCCTCGGGAATACTCCTTAAGGGGAAGTGCTACAACGGTATTTTCGTGCGCTTGCGGATTACTCTGTGGTGTTAAGAAATACCAACAAGCATTTCTGGCGCCGTTGCCAGGGAACGGTTGCTGTTAATCTTCGAACCAAGATCACCCTCATATCATATCCCCCTTATCTATCATCTTACCTTTCTTATTCTTACCTTACCACCACCATATAAATGGAGCAACCCACAATTCTTTCTTATTCTGCTCCAAAGGGAAAGTTCTGTGAGCCACCGCCCTCGGCGGAACCTATTTGTTCAACCAGCTATGAACTTCGCCCTAGTTTTATAGCCATGGTTCGGGAACAATCCTTCTCAGGAACGGATTGTGAAAACTCTTACCACCATCTACGAGAGTTCGAAGAACTGTGTTCATGCCTTCTAATCAAAGGTATGACATAGGAAACTCTCAAATGGAAGTTGTTTCCTTTTTCCCTCAAGGAAAAAGCCAAACAATGGTACAACCACTACATTGGGAAGACAAACGGTGATTGGAGCGAATTACGACACAAATTTTGTCTTGCTTTCTTTCCCATTGCCCGAATTGTTTCCTTACGAAAGGAAGTGCTATGCTTCCAGCAGATGGTGAAGGAATCCATAGGTACAGCTTGGGACAAATTTTCTCTTTTGAAAAATTTTGGCCCAGATTTGTTAATCCCTGATCCAATGCTTTTGCAACATTTCTTCATGAGATTAAACAAAGAGTCTTCCCTATATCTTGACATTACGGCTGGAGGATCTTTCCTCCATAAGACTCCAGAAGAAGGCAAGGATCTTCTGGACAGAATTCTAGAAAATTCTTCCTTCATTATGGGTCTTAATGATCCTCCCCAAGAGGAAGTCGTGTCAAGAACAGAGGATACACTCTTGGACAAGGATGAACCCATTTCTTGTTTACCCCAAGCCTTGCCAGAGGAATCCTCTCCCGAACCTGAGACTACGAAGGTAGAAGAAATTCAACCCTCGCAGTTTCCATTTTACTTCGAGGAAGAGATTTTTGAAGATTATGGAAATACCTTGAAGTATTGTTGCTATAGGAAACCTTCATTGCCACCAACTCCACCTCAACCACCTGACAGGGGTGTTCGTCAGTCAGGCGGTCAAGGAGTTGACCTCTATCCTGAGCAGAGAATGGACAACTGAAGTCGAGAATTCACCAGAAATTCTTCGGATGACCTCACCTTTGGCTACCATTTTATGTTCTATTAGAGGGTGTAAGGATCGAATGCCCAAGAGGGGGGTGAATTGGGCTTCTTTTCAAAAATTAAAGCAATAAAACTTAATTACTAAGAGCCCAATTCCCTACGCAACCAACCTATGCATTCAAGTAAATAGCAACTTAGCGGTATATAAAATGCATAAGTGTAAGGGAGAGGAAGAGAATGCAAACTCTCGAGGAGACACGATGATTTATCCCGTGGTTCGGCAAGATCGTCAATATTTCCTACATCCACGTTGTGGCACCCACCAAAGGGTATAGCCACATCCAAGTCACCGAGACTAGGGATCTTCACTATTCTTCTCTGTTTGCCAACCTCGGCAAGGTGGAGCTCAAGCCTTGTACAACTTGGTTCCTCCGGGCTTCCACAACCGTCTTGGCAAGCTCCGGAAGTCTCTCTCAATTACAAACACCAAGGGACACTCCCTTACAGCTCTCACTACACTAGAGATTCCACTCACCAAGAATGGAAGCACACAAGCACTATCTCTAGCTAGTTCTAGCCTATCTCTTAGTGTGTCAGTGGTGTAAATGATCTAGAAGTGGTAGCTCAACGTCTTGAATGCTTGAGAATGTGTAGAGTATGTCTGGTGATCAAGACTTGTCAAATAGACTCGTTGAAGGGTATAAATAGCCAGCCTCCACGAAATAGCCTTTGGAAAAGTAGGCTGACATCACTTCTCTGCGAACACCAGATGATCCGATGTCTCCCCTTCAGTTATCATCGGTCAACTTCACTTTAGCTGATGTCACTGTGTCAGATATGACCGTTGTTAGATCGATGTTGCACTTATCTTCTCATCGGATGATCCGATGGCACTTCCTCCAGAATTGGTTCAAACTTGATGCTTAGTGGAGTGATTGACCGATGTGTATATTGATGTACATCGGATGATCCGGTGCTACACTTGGTCCAAGGATATTGCATACTGTACTGATGGACCGATGTAACATTGCCCTTAACATCGGATGATCCGGTGAGTACTTTGTTCTGAGGTCTTCTTCTTCTGCTGAACCAACTCAACCGATGTGTTGTTCTCTAGAAACATCGGTTGATCCGGTGAGTTGATTTTGTTTGCTTCGAGTTGTTCTAAGTGATTCTTTTGTATTTTGCTCGATTGACCTCTTAGACATTTGTTGGAAATATACTTCTGATGATTTTCAAGCATTGAGTGTTGTCAATTATGGTTGAATGACTTTGGCATATGAGCTTTTACTTCTAATCTTCATAGCATTGATTGATCTCATAAAGATTGTTTAGGGGTCTCCAATGATCAGTAGTTGATGTTTATATTCATATAGATTTCATTTGAGTGATATGGGAGACCTTGCATCCACAAATTCATTAGTAAAATCCAATGGTTGTCATTAATCACCGAAACCATACCTTAAGGGGGCCTAGATGCTTTTAGTCTCCCCCTTTTTGGTGATTGATGACAACACAACGAGTGAAGCATAATAATGAATTTGATAGAACGATACTTAAGAAGATATGCAATGAGTACAAGATATGGCATATTAAACTTGAAGACTCAAAAGAGATTAATAATGCAAAAGCTCAATCGATTAATAACTCAATAGAATAACAAAGGAGTAGCAAAAACACCAAATTACAAAAGATATAGATAAAGGATAAAGACTCCCCCTACAGCTAGGACTCCCCCTGAGACTAAGCAAACTTCCCCCTGACTCTCTAACTCTTCTCCCCCTTTGGCATCAAGACACCAAAAAGGAATCCGAGTACCTAAGAATCCTGAGTGCTCGGAGCGATGACGAACTGATCACCGTCGGGGGTGCTGTCGTCGGAGCTGCTGCCTGCTGCTGTTGCTGAGGCTGTAGTAGAGGTGGAGGGAGTTGTAGGAGCCGCTGTCAGTGCCTGCTGAGTCGAAGCTGCTGGCAATGGGGCACTGACAACAGATGTCGGCGTCTGCTGGAATAGTGTCGTAGCCGGCAGCGGAGAGTGAATCGGTGCGCCTGGAGCAAGCAGTGGAGACATGATGATCGTCGCGATCGACGTGGTCGGCACTGGAGCTGCAGCTGGAGCAAGGACTAGCGAGGGTGGAGCAAAGCCTGGCAGCTGCGACGGCAGGGCAATCCCGGTCTGGGTGTAGAGGTTGGTGATCAACCCCAGGATGCCCATCATTGCCTGCTGCGTCTGCTGCTGCTGGTCGAGGGAGCGCTGGTGCATCTGGTCTATCAACCCCGTCAGCCGGTCTGTGTCCTCTCGCCTCTCACGGGCAATCTGGTGCTGCATCTCCTGTTGCTGCTGCTGGAGCTCCAAAGGACGTGCTGCCTGCTCAGCTCAGGCCTTCTCAGCTGCAAGACGGTCCAGGCGCTGCTGCTCAACCATCTGTTGGAGGAGGGAGGTTAGCTCGGACGGCTGAGAGACCTGTGCCTCTGAGATGGGAGGTCGAGTAGGAGGGGGCACGGTCGAGCCTCCAGCCTCCGCGTCGTGCTGCCTGGGTGAGGGAGGAGGTGGGAAGTACTCTTCAACACTGTCATCCGTGTCGCTCTCGGACCATATGTGCTGAAGGTCCTCACCCTGAGCCTCTACCTGTGCAAGCCTCTCGTCTTCCTTCTCCAGGTCAGACCAATCCTCCTCGGATAGTCGAGCATGGACCTGACGCTCGACTGGATGGCCAAGGCGATGGTCTCCAGGAGCTGGAGCACGGTAGTGGCTGAACCGTGTGACACTCTCGTCAGTGAGACTGTCACGCACGGCGGACTCCTCAGGAACAACCATGGAGAGCAGGTATCTGATCCAGTGTCCGAACACAAGCTGCTTCATCATGCCCACTCCATTAGTGATCACGTCCTCCATCTCACATATGAGGATGTCCACAATATCGAACTCCATCCTGTTCATGATGTAGAACAGGAGGGTCTGCTGCAGGCTGGTGAACCCCTCTAGGTATCCGGACCTCGGCAAGAGAGTGAGGCGCAAGGCAAGGTGCACTGTGCGCGCAGCTGGAGACAGCAGTGCCGGTACCCTCGGCTGGTCTGGAGAGAAGGACGGTGCAAACAGGGAGCGGCCTCCTCAGCGGGTCTTCCTGTCCATACACTCTCTCGTGCAGGCAAGTGTCGTGGAGATCCACTCCTAGCAGCTGTGCCAAAGTCTGTCTCATCAGGTGATGGTGCTGGCCCATGAACATGAAGTCTATAGATATGCGGCCCTCAGAGGCGTAGAGGGTAGCGTAGAATACGCGGACCCAGTCCTCCACATAGGCACTCTTCTCGTAGGACATCAGCTCCACCAGCCCTCGATACCTCTCAAAGTAGGGGCGTATCTCTGTATCTTCTTCCAGGGAAAGCTGATCCCAATCCAAAAAGTTGTGCTGGAAGAGCTTGTGGCCTCGGCGTCTATACGTCTCGTACAGCGACGCCTGAGTCAAGGTCCAGAACCGGCTGTCCACAAGTGACTCTCTGGGCTACGGGAACCACTCCTCAAGCAAAACGCTCCATCTGAGTCTTCTGAGCTGCTTGGCCTTCATCTTTCTGAAATCTGTCAACCGGACACCTTCACCAACACAGATGTTGGTGTCCATCTCGTAGACGGCTCTCTGGGCCACCCTGTCCTCTCGAAGATCGGCAGCTGAGGGTCTCAAACGTGGTACTACCACAGGATGACCTCCACGAGTCTTGGCTGAGCACCGGCGAACAAGCGGCACTTCCGGCTCTTCTTCTTCCTTGGACTCAACCAGCACGGGAGGCTGCCTCGGACGAGCCTCGCGGATCCTCAATGATCCTCCTCGGCCACGATCTCGCTCCTCGGCGGCGCGAGCGGCCATCTAAGCCTTCTTTTCCTCCTTCGAAAGCTTTTGCTTCTTTGCGGCCGGCTCCACAATGGCCTTGCCCTTTCCCTTCTTGTCACGAGCCATTGCGATGAGACGATGCACGAGAATGGAGTTGTGTCGGGCGCACGGTCGCGGCCGGGAACCCTAGCGGCGATGTGGCTGTGCTTGGGACGGCGGTGGTGCACGGGAGGCGACGGTCGGAGGCGCCGGGTGGAGCAGAGGCGGCGGCGGTGGCGCTGGGGGGAGCAGCACCGGTGGTGAAGAGGGCGCCGGCGGCAGCGCTAGAGGGGAGCGCCGGTGGCGCTAGAGGGGAATGGTGGCGGCGGCGTTGCTGCGGTGGTGCAACGGCGGCTGGAGGGCGGTGACGGCGGCCGAGGCGGCGGCGGCCGGGAGGCGGCGATGGCCGGAGGGCGGCGGTGGTGGCAGGGCGAGAGGAGTGGCAGCGACTAGAGCGAGGGAGCGGCGGCGGAAGGTGAGGCACGGGAGGCGTCGGGGAGAGAGAAAGGAGGGAGGCAACGGGGTGTTTAAAAAGTGGGTCCCAAACACTAGCTTGAAATTTAACACCGGATGAATCGACGTTAAAAGATAGGAACATCGGTCGAATGGCACAATAAGGGTATTCTAAAAGGTACCGTTGACACCGGATGGACCTACGTTGAACTGATTTGCATCGGTGGAATTTGGCACAATTCCATAAATGTGAACATCGGATGGACCGATGTTTCTCAGAATGAACTCGTCGGTTGATTTGTGATACTGACTGAACTGGCTCTTGGTCTTTGAACACCAACTGATCCGATGATGGTCTGACCTAAGCATTGGATAATCCGATGACTATAAAACAGCAACATCCCATATATGTCCTTTGACCAAACAAACAAACAATGAGAAACAAATGTCTCAGGACTTTTTGGGCAACCCCTTACCCCTCAAAAAAGATAATTGCCAATAACTTGGCTAAGCCTTAAAGCAAATAGAACACCGAGAAAATGGAGAGGAAATCATCCAAATAAAATGTAAGGCCCATGCTTGGTGAGCTAGAGGATGAAGCCTTCTATCTCTTAAAAGCATGTTCCTTTAGGCATTAACGCACCTAACATTTTGTTCTTCCCACATCATATGAGTTGAGATATTGCATTTCAAACAAGTCTCTTTCTCATGAGGTGGGTTCCTCTTTGTGACAATCTACCGTATGCAATGCCAAACAATTTATAATGCAAGACATTTAAATATGAGTGCAAGTCTATATGGCAGGCATCATGCAAGATATAAAGTAAATCTATCTTGCGAAGTTTGAACCTTTCAAAGGCTTCTTCAGGGAGAGCCACTTTCCAAGCCTTGGGAAAACCCAAAGGAACCTCCATCCCAAGCTAACCCTTGCTCACCCCTATCCTTTGAAAGTTAGACAAGACCTATATGAGATGCATTCTTACATGGCAACTTACATAACGTTTGATGCATCTAGCACATTTAATTCACTTCTTAGCCTAGAAAAAGTTTTCTCATCAAGTGGTTTAGTGAAGATATCCGCCAATTGTTCTTCGGACCTAACACCTCGCAATGAGATGTCTCCCTTAGCTTCATGGTCCCTCAAGAAATGATGGCGAATATCAATGTGCTTAGTGCGGGAGTGTTGAACGGGGTTTTTAGCTATCTTAACCGCACTTTCATAGTCACATAGGAGAGGCACACAACCAAGTTTAACACCAAAGTACAAAAGGGTTTGCTTCATATAAAGAATTTGCGCACAACATGCACCGCCCGTGATATATTCCGCTTCCGCCGTGGACAAGGCGACAAAATTTTGCTTCTTGCTAGACCAAGATACTAGGGAACGCCCAAGCAAGTGGCACCCACCGGAGGTACTCTTGCAATCTACACGGCATCCGGCAAAGTCCGAATCCGAGTATCCCAAGAGATGGAATTTTGCACCTTTAGGGTACCACAAGCCCACACTAGGGGTATGCTTAAAATACCTAAGTATCCTAAAGACCGCCTTCCGATGCGATTCTTTAGGTGCTGCTTGAAAGCGAGCACACAAGCATACACTAAAAATGATATCGGGCCTAGATGCGGTAAGGTAAAGTAATGAACCAATCATAGAACGGTAGTTAGATTGATCAATAGGTTTACCGTCCTTATCCGCGTCGAGATGACAATTTTTTGCCATTGGAGTGCTTCTTGAGCTACAATCTCCCATCTCAAATTTCTTCAAGAGGTCCTTGGTATACTTCTCTTGATAGACGAAGGTCCCCTCTTGAAGTTGCTTGATTTGGAATCCAAGGAAGAAGTTGAGCTCTCCAATCATTGACATCTCGAATTCCCTAGACATCATTTTGCCAAACTTATGGCTAAGAGCTTCGTTAGTTGAACCAAAAATAATATCATCAACATAAATTTGACAAATAAATAATTCTCCATTGATGTCTTTGGTGAAGAGTGTAGTGTCCACCCTCCCGATCTTGAATCCTTGCATGATCAAGAAATCCCGTAGTCGTTCATACCATGCCCTAGGTGCTTGCTTGAGCCCGTAGAGCGCCTTGTGCAACCTATACACATGATTAGGATTCCTCGGATCTTCAAACCCGGGAGGTTGTTCAACATAAACAAGCTCGTTAATGTAACCATTAAGAAAGGCACTTTTCACATCCATTTGATAAAGTCTAATATTATGATGTGATGCAAAGGCAAGAAGTATACGGATGGCTTCTAACCGGGCTACTGGAGCAAATGTCTCCCCAAGGTCTAGTCCTTCAACTTGCGAGAACCCCTTGGCCACAAGTCTTGCCTTGTTGCGGACCACAACGCCATTCTCGTCTTGTTTGTTGCGGTACACCCACTTTGTTCCGATGACGTTCTTGTCCTTGGGTCGCTCCTCCAACACCCAAACTTCATTGCGGATGAAGTTGTTAAGTTCTTCTTGCATGGCCATCACCAAATTTGGATCTTGGAGTGCTTCCTCAATGTGAGTGGGTTCTACACATGAAACAAATGAGTAGTGCTCACAAAACGAAGCAAAATGGTGAGAACGTGTACTTACTCCCCTTGATGGACTTCCAATAATTTGGTCCATCGGATGCGCCTTGGAGATGCGTCCATGCCTCATAAGTGGTTGTGAAGCACTTGGCGGTGGTGATGCGTGTTGCTCTTCTTGTTGTTGGACTTGATCATGGACTTCTTCTTCTTCTTGATGTTGTGTGGCTTGTGAGTCTTGAGTCGGCAATGGATCATCCTTTTCTTCTTCGTCAACTTGAGGCGCCATGGAAGTGTTGATGTTGGAATTTGAAGCTCCCCCTTGATCATGGCTCTCCTCAACTTTAGGCTTGATGTCTCCAATGGTCATGTTCTTCATGGCTTCTCGTAGAGGCTCATCATCTATTTAATCATGACCAAAACTCTCCTCTTGGGAGCCATTAGTTTCATCAAACTTAACATCACAACTTTCCTCAACTAAACCGGAGGTTTGGTTGAATACTCGATATGCTTTTGAGTTTGATGCATAACCAAGAGATATACCAACATCACATCTTCTTTCAAACTTACCGAGCCTTTTCTTGCAGTAGATGTAGCACTTGCACCCAAAGACTCGAAAGTAGGAGATGTTGGGCTTTCTCCCAATGAGAAGTTTGTACGGGGTCTTTTGAAGTAGTCGATGTAGGTAGACCCTATTTGCGGCATGGCACGCCGTGTTGATTGCTTCGGCCCAAAACTTCTCCGACGTGCCATAGTAATCAAGCATTGCTCGCGCAAGAGTGATGAGAGTCTTGTTCTTCCTTTCAACAACACCATTTTGTTGAGGAGTGTATGTGGCCGAAAACTCATGTTTTACGCCTTCACGGTCACACCACTCCCCAATGTTGTAGTTCTTGAATTCGGTGCCATTGTCAGTCCGGACCTTGATGATGGGAAGTTGAAATTCCCTTTGAGCTCGGTTGGCGAAGGTCTTGAACACTTCCGGAGTTTCACTCTTGTCACCTAGAAACAAAGTCCAAGCATAGCAAGAGTAGTCATCAACTATAACAAGACCATAGAGATTACCGCCAAGACTTTGATATGTGGACGGTGTAAGGATCGAATGCCCAAGAGGGGGGGTGAATTGGGCTTCTTTTCAAAAATTAACGCAATAAAACTTAATTACTAAAAGCCCAATTCCCTACGCAAACAACCTATGCATTCAAGTGAATAGTAACTTTGCGATATACGAAATGCATAAGTGTAAAGGAGAGGAAGAGAATGCAAACTCCCGAGGAGACACGAGGATTTATCTCGTGGTTCGGCAAGATCGTCAAGATCTTCCTACATCCACGTTGTGGCACCCACCGAAGGGTATAGCCACACCCAAGTCACCAAGACTAGGGATCTTCACTATTCTTCTCCGTTTGCCAACCTCGACAAGGTGGAGCTCAAGCCGTGTACAACTTGGATCCTCCGGGCTTCCACAATCGTCTTGGTAAGCTCCGGAAGTCTCTCTCAATTACAAACACCAAGGGACACTCCCTTACAGCTCTCACTACACTAGAGATTCCACTCACCAAGAATGGAAGCACACAAGCACTATCTCTAGCTAGTTCTAGCCTATCTCTTGGTGTTTAAGTGGTGTAAAAATGATCTAGAAGTGGTAGCTCAACGTCTTGAATGCTTGAGAATGTGTAGAGTATGTCTGGTGATCAAGACTTGTCGAATAGACAGGTTGAAGGGGTATAAATTGCCAGCCTCCAAGAAATAGACGTTGGAAAAGTAGGCTGACATCACTGCTCTACGAACACCAGATGATCCGATGCTCTCCCTTCAGTTATCATCGGTCAAGTTCACTTTAGCTGATGTCACTGTGTCAGATATGACCATTGTTAGACCGATGTTACACTTGTCTTCTCATCGGATGATCCGGTGGCACTTCCTCCAGAATTGGTTCAGACTTGACGCTTACTGGAGTGATTGACCGATGTGTATATTGTTGTACATCGGATGATCCGGTGCTACACTTGGTCCAAGTATATTGCATAATGTACTGATGGATTGATGTATCATTGCCCTTAACATCGGATGATCCGGTGAGTACTTTGTTCTGAGGTCTTCTTCTTCTGCTGAATCAACTCGACCAATGTGTTGTTCTCTGGAAACATCGGTTGATCCGGTGAGTTGATTTTGTTTGCTTCGAGGTTTTCTAAGTGATTCTTTTGTATTTTGCTCAATTGACCTCTTAGACATTTGTTGGAAATATACTTCTGATGATTTTCAAGCATTGAGTGTTGTCAATTATGGTTGAATGACTTTGACATATGAGCTTTTACTTCTAATCTTCATAGCATTGATTGATCTCATAAAATGATTGTTTAGGGGTCTCCAATGATCAGTAGTTGATGTTTATATTCATATAGATTTCATTTGACTGGGAGACCTTGCATCCACAAATTCATTAGTAAAATCTAATGGTTGTCATTAATCACCGAAACCATACCTTAAGGGGGCCTAGATGCTTTCAATCTCCCCCTTTTTGGTGATTGATGACAACACAACAAGTGAAGCATAATAATAATGAATTTGATAGTATGATACTTAAGAAGATATGCAATGAGTACAAGATATGGCATATTAAACTTGAAAACTCAAAAGAGATTAATAATGCAACGCGAAAGCTCAATCGATCAATAACTCAAGAGAATAAGTGGCACATGAATACATAATGAATAGCAAATGAGAAGAAAAAACACCAAATTACAAAAGATATAGATAGAAACTCCCCCTACAGCTAGGACACTCCCCCTGAGGCTAAGCAACCCACTAAGCAACCCTCCCCCTACAGCTAGGACACTCCCCCTAAGGCTAAGCAACCCTCTAAGCAACCCTACCCCTG
This sequence comes from Tuctoria greenei, assembly GCA_036927565.1. Classification (NCBI taxonomy): domain Eukaryota; kingdom Viridiplantae; phylum Streptophyta; class Magnoliopsida; order Poales; family Poaceae; genus Tuctoria; species Tuctoria greenei. Next base: position 194,458,266 of record JAYESD010000005.1, read on the forward strand.
ACTCTCTAACTCTTCTCCCCCTTTGGCATCAAGACACCAAAAAGGGAGCCGAGTGCCTAAGAACCCTGAGTGCTCGGAGCGTTGACGAACTGGTCACCGTCGGGGGTGCTGTCATCGGAGCTGCTGCCTGCTGCTGTGGCTGAGGCTGGAGTAGAAGTGGAGGGAGCTGAAGGAGCCATAGGAGCCGCTGTTGGTGCCTGCTGAGTCAGAGCTGCTGGCAGTGGGGCACTAACAATGGATGTCGGCGTCTGCTAGAACAACGTTGTAGCCGGCAGCGGAGAGTGGATCGGTGCGCCTGGAGCAAGCAGTAGAGACATGCTGATCGACGGGATCAGGGTAGTCGGCACTGGAGCTGCAGCTGGAGCAAGAACAGGCGGAGGTGGAGCAAAGCCTGGCAGCTGTGGCGGCAGGGCAATCCCGGTCTGGGTGTAGAGGTTGGTGATCAACCCCAGGATGCCCATCATCGTCTGCTGCGTCTGCTGCTGCTGGTCGATGGAGCGTTGGTGCATTTGGTCTATCAGCCCAGTCAGCGAGTCAGTGTCCTCTCGCCTCTCACGAGCGATCTGGCGCTGCATCTCTTGTTGCTGCTGCTGGAGCTCCAAAAGACATGCTGCCTGCTCAGCTCGGGCCTGCTCAGCTGCAAGCCGGTCCAGGCGCTGCTGCTCAACCATCTGCTGGAGGAGGGAGGTGAGCTCGGACGGCTGGGAGACCTGTGCCTCTGAGACGGGAGGTGGAGTAGGGGGGGGGGGGCACAGTCGAGCCTCCAGCCTCCGCGTCGTGCTGCCTGGGTGAGGGAGGAGGTGGGAGGTACTCCTCAACACTGTCATCTGTGTCACTCTCGGACCAAATGTGTTGGAGGTCCTCACCCTGAGCCTCTGCCTGTGCAAGCCTCTCGTCTTCCTTCTCCAGGTCAGACCAATCCTCCTCGGATAGCCGAGCACGGACCTGACGCTCGACTGGACGGCCAAGGTGGCGGTCTCCAGAAGCTAGAGCACGGTAGTGGCTGAACCGTGTGACATTCTCGTCAGTGAGACTGTCATGCACGGCGGACTCCTCAGGAACAACCATGGAGAGCAAGTAGCTGATCCAGTGTCCAAACACAAGCTGCCTCATCATGCCAACTCCGTCAGTGATCACGTCCTCCATCTCACATATGAGGATGTCCACAATATCGAACTCCATCCCGTTCATGACGTAGAACAAGAGAGTCTGCTGCAGGCTAGTGAACCCCTCTAGGTATCCGGACCTCGGCAAGAGTGTGCGGTGCAAGGCAAGGTGCACTGTGCACACAACTGGAGTCGTGCCGGTACCCTCGGCTGGTCTGGAGAGAAGGACGGTGCAAACAGAGAGCGTATCTCCTCCAGTGGTGGTGCCACTCCTCCAGTGAGTGGCCTCCTCGGCGGATCTGCCTGTCCATACACTCTCTCGTGCAGGCAAGTGTCGTGGAGATCCACTCCTAGCAGTTGTGCCAAAGTCTGTCTTGTCAAGTGATGGTGCTGGCCCATGAACATGAAGTCTATAGATATGCGGCCCTCAGAGACGTAGAGGGTAGCGTATAATACGCGGACCCAATCCTCCATGTAGGCACTCCTCTCGTAGGACATCAGCTCCACCAGCCCTCGATACCTCTCAAAGTAGGGGCGTATCTCCGTCTAGGCTGCCAGTGCAAGATGATCCCAGTCCAAGAAGTTGTGCTGGAAGAGCTTGTGGCCTCGGCGTCTATACATCTCATACAGCGACGCCTGAGTCAAGGTCCAGAACCGGTTGTCCACAAGTGCCTCTCTGGGCTGCGGGAACCACTCCTCAAGCAAAACGCTCCATCTGAGTCTTCTGAGCTGCTTGGCCTTCATCTTCCTGTAATCTGTCAACCGGACACCTTCACCAACATGGACGGTGGTGTCCATCTTGTAGACGGCTCTCTGGGCCGCCCTGTCCTCTCGAAGATCGGCAGCAGATGGTCTCGATCGAGGTACTGCCATGGAATGACCCCCACGGGTCCTCGCTGAGCGCCGGCGAACAAGCGGCACTTCTGGCTCTTCTTCTACCTCGGACTCATCTAGCACGGGAGGCTGCCTCTGACGAGCCTCGCGGATCCTCAGTGATCCTCCTCGGCCATGCTCTCGCTCCTCGGTGGCGCGAGCGGCCATCAAAGCCTTCTTTTCCTCCTTCAACAGCTTTTGCTTCTTTGCGGCCGGCTCCGCAATGGCCTTGCCCTTTCCTTTCTTGTCACGAGCCATTGCGATGAGACGATGCGCGAGAATGAAGTCGACAAAGTCAAGCGCACGGAACGACGACACGAGGGTCGTCGCGGCCGGAAACCCTAGCGGCGTAGTGGCGGCCGTAGAGGGAGGCACCACGACGGTGAGGGTGGCGTGCTTGGGTGGAGCGGCTGCGGCGGTGGAGGAGAGCGGCGGCGGTGGCGCTCGAGAAAGCTGCGGCGGCAGCGCTAGAGGAAGCGGCGGCGGCGGCGCTGGAGGAAGCGGCGGCAGCGCTGCTGCGGTGGTGCGGCGGCGGCCGAAGGGCGGCGGCGGCCGGAGGCGGCAGTAGCCGGAGGGCGGCGATGGTGGCAGGGCGAGCGGAGCAGCGGCGGTGGAGGTGAGGCACGAGCGAGGTGGAGTCGGGGTCGGGGAGAGAGAAAGGGAGGTGGAGCGGCGCGCTAAAAAGGTGGGGCCCAAACCCTAGCTTGAAATTTAACACCGGATGGACCGACGTTAAAAGATAGGAGCATCGATCGAATGGCACAGTAAGGGTATTCAACAAGGTACCGTTGACACCGGATGAACCGACGTGGAAGGGAATAGCATCGGTGGATTTCAGCACAGTTCCAGAAATGTGAACATCGGATGGACCGATGTTTCTCAGAATGAACTCGTCAGTTGATTTGTGTTACTGACTGAACTGGCTCTTGGCTTTTGAACACCAACTGATCCGATGATGGACTGACCTAAGCATCGGATAATCCGATGACTACAAAGCAGCAACATCCCATATATGTCCTTTGACCAAACAAACAAACAATGAGAAACACATGTCTTAGGACTTTTTAGGCAACCCCTTACCCCTCAAAAATACTATTTGCCAATAACTTGGCTAAGCCTTAAAGCAAATAGAACACCGAGAAAATAGAGAGGAAATCATCCAAATAAGATGTAAGGCCCATGCTTTGTGAGCTAGAGGGTGCAGACTTCTATCTCTTTAAAGCATGTTCCTTTAGGCATTAACGCACCTAATATTTTGTTCTTCCCACATCATATGAGTTGAGATATTGCATTTCAAACAAGTCTCTTTCTCGTGAGGTGGGTTCCCCTTTGTGACAATCTACCGTATGCAATGCCAAACAATTTATAATGCAAGAAAATTAAATATGAGTGCAAGTCTATATGACAGGCATCATGCACGACATAAAGTAAATCTATCTTTCCAAGTTTGAACCTTTCAAAGGCTTCTTTAGGGAGAGCTACTCTCCAACCCTTGGGGAAACCCAAAAGGAACCTCCATCCCAAGCTAACCCTTGCTCACCCCTATCCTTTGAAAGTTAGACAAGGCCTACATGAGATGCATTCTTACATGACAACTTACATGACGTTTGATGCATCTAGCACATTTAATTCACTTCTTAGCCTAGAAAAAGTTTTCTCATCAAGTGGTTTAGTGAAGATATCCGCCAATTGTTCTTGGACCTAACACCTCGCAATGAGATGTCTCCCTTAGCTTCATGGTCCCTCAAGAAATGATGGCGAATATCAATGTGCTTAGTGCGGGAGTGTTGAACAGGGTTTTTAGTTATCTTAACCGCACTTTCATTGTCACAAAGGAGAGGCACACAACCAAGTTTAATACCAAAGTCCAAAAGGGTTTGCTTCATATAAAGAATTTGGGCACAACATGCACCGGCCGCAATATATTCCGCTTCCGCCGTGGACAAGGCGACGGAATTTTGCTTCTTGCTAGACCAAGATACTAGGGAACGCCCAAGCAAGTGGCCCACCGGAGGTACTCTTGCAGTCCACACGGCATCTGGCAAAGTCCGAATCCGAGTAACCTAAGAGATGGAATTTTGCACCTTTAGGGTACCACAAGCCCGCACTAGGGGTATGCTTAAGATACATAAGTATCCTAAAGACCGCCTTCCGATGCGATTCTTTAGGTGCCGCTTGAAAGCGAGCACACAAGCATACACTAAACATAATATCGGGCCTAGATGCGGTAAGATAAAGCAATGAACCAATCATAGAACAGTAGTTAGATTGATTAATAGGTTTACCTTCCTTATCCGCGTCGAGATGACAATTTGTTGCCATTGGAGTGCTTCTTGAGCTACAATCTCCCATCTCAAATTTCTTCAAGAGGTCCTTGGTATACTTCTCTTGATAGATGAAGGTCCCCTCTTGAAGTTGCTTGATTTGAAATCCAAGGAAGAAGTTGAGCTCTCCAATCATCAACATCTCGAATTCCCTAGACATCATTTTGCCAAACTCATGGCTAAGAGATTCGTTAGTTGAACCAAAAATAATATCATCAACATAAATTTGACAAATAAATAATTCTCCGTTGATGTCTTTGGTGAAGAGTGTAGTGTCCACCCTCCCGATCTTGAATCCTTGCTTGATCAAGAAATCCCGTAGTCGTTCATAACATGCCCTAGGTGCTTGCTTGAGCCCGTAGAGCACCTTGTGCAACCTATACACATGATTAGGATTCCTCGGATCTTCAAACCCGGGAGGTTGTTCAACATAAACAAGCTCGTTAATGTAACCATTAAGAAAGGCACTTTTCACATCCATTTGATAAAGTCTAATATTATGATGTGATGCAAAGGCAAGAAGTATACAGATGGTTTCTAGCCGGGCGACCGTAGCAAATGTCTCCCCAAAGTCTAGTCCTTCAACTTGCGAGAACCCCTTGGCCACAAGTCTTGCCTTGTTTCAGACCACCACACCGTTCTCGTCTTGTTTGTTGCGGTATACCCACTTTGTTCCAATGATGTTCTTGTCCTTGGGTCGCTCCTCCAACACCCAAACTTCATTGCGGATGAAGTTGTTAAGTTCTTCTTGCATGGCCATAACCCAATTTGGATCTTGGAGTGCTTCCTCAATGTGAGTGGGTTCTACACATGAAACAAACGAGTAGTGCTCACAAAACGAAGCGAAATGGCGAGAACGTGTACTTACTCCCCTTGACGAACTTTCGATAATTTGGTCCATCGGATGCGCCTTGGAGATGCGTCCATGCCTCATAAGTGGTTGTGAAGCACTTGGCGGTGGTGATGCGTGTTGCTCATCTTGTGGTTGGACTTGATCATGGACTTCTTCTTCTTCTTGATGTTGTGTGGCTTGTGAGTCTTGAGTTGGCAATGGATCATCCTTTTCTGCTTTGTCAACTTGAGGCGCCATGGAAGTGTTGATGTTGGAACTTGAAGCTCCCCCTTGATCATGGCTCTCCTCAACTTTAGGCTTGATGTCTCCAATGGTCATGTTCTTCATAGCTTCTCGTAGAGGCTCATCATCTATTTCATCATGACCAAAACTCTCCTCTTGGGAGCCATTAGTTTCATCAAACTCAACATCACAACTTTCCTCAACTAAATCTGAGGTTTGGTTGAATACTCGATATGCTTTTGAGTTTGTTGCATAACCAAGAAATATACCAACATCACATCTTCTTTCAAACTTACCAAGACTTTTCTTGCGGTGGATGTAGCACTTGCACCCAAAGACTCGAAAGTAGGAGATGTTGGGCTTTCTCCCAATGAGAAGTTCGTACGGGGTCTTTTGAAGTAGTCGATGTAGGTAGACCCTATTTGCGGCATGGCACGCCGTGTTGATTGCTTCGGCCCAAAACTTCTCCGACGTGCCATAGTCATCAAGCATTGCTCACGCAAGAGTGATGAGAGTCTTGTTCTTCCTTTCAACAACACCATTTTGTTGAGGAGTGTATGTGGCCGAAACTCATGTTTCACGCCTTCACGGTCACACCACTCCCCAATGTTGTAGTTCTTGAATTCGGTGCCGTTGTCAGTCCGGACCTTGATGATGGGAAGTTGAAATTCCCTTTGAGCGCGGTTAGCGAAGGTCTTGAACACTTCCGGAGTTTCACTCTTGTCACCTAGAAAAAAAGTCCAAGCATAGCGAGAGTATTCATCAACAATAACAAGACAATAGAGGTTACCGCCAAGACTTTAATATGTGGACGGTCCGAAGAGGTCCATGTGAAGTAGCTCAAGTGGCTTGGAGGTTGACACCATTGTCTTCATTGGGTGGTGTGAAGCAACTTGCTTCCCGGCTTGACAAGCGCTACAAAGCTTGTTCTTCTCAAATGTGGCATCCTTCACGCCGGTCACCATCCCAAGCTTGAATGACTTCTTGAGCTTGCTCATCCCTATGTGCGCTATGCATCGATGCCATAGCCAACCAAACTTGTCTTGGTGAAAAGACAAGTGGTCAAGATAGCATCCTTGTTGGAGAAGTCTACTAGGTAGAGATGTCCATGTCGAAATCCTTTGAAGACTAGTTCTTGGCTTGTTTCACTACTCACAACAACATCATTTTTTTCTAAAGGTGCACGTTAGTCCAAGATCACATAATTGTGCAATAGAAAGTAAATTAAAACTAAGTGACTTAACGTACAATACATTAGAAATTTGATAAGTCATTTGAAATAGCAATTTTACCTAACCCAATTACCTTACCCTTAGAGTTATCACCAAAGGTGACTTGTTCATGATTGTCGGGGTTTTCTATGGTGGTGAACATACCATCATTGCCGGTCATATGTTGAGTGCACCCGCTATCGAGTACCCAATGCTTTCCTCCGGCTTTGTAGTTCACCTACACACATGAATTCAATTTTTAACTTTAGGTACCCAAGCCAACTTAGGTCCTTGTATGTGTGATACAAGTGTTTTTGGGACCCAAAGTTGCTTGGGGAGCTTCCCCTTCATGCCCTACATATCCTTGCCAATGAATCTTGCCTTCACCTTGCCATCTACTTTACTCAAGAGATAAAAACGATCATTGAAAGTAGATTTATAGTTAATGGGAAATTTTGGAGAAGGTCGGTTAGGAAGAAGACACTCCCTTGTGTGGTGACCGGTGACCTCACAATGTTGGCAATAAGAACCAACTTCCTTGATGAAGCTTGTTCTAAGCTCCGGTGAGGGCACCTTTCCTTTGTTAGGCACCGGAAAGGATCCAAGTCCTCTCTTGTTGAAGGCCTTTGCTTGTTGGAAGAGGATTTCCTTATGCTTGACTTCTCCTTTTGATAGTCTAGCCACACTAGTGCGGAGACTCTCAATTTCTTCCAACAAGTCCTTCTCCCTAGTGTTATCTTTCAAAGGCAAAGACTTGTGCAAGACATTAGTGGCATGAGAAGTAATGGATACCTTATCATTAAGAGTTTGTTTTATATTTTTAAATTCTTGATCAAGCACTTCATGATCAAGGTTAAGTATTTGATGCTCTTCGATCAACTCATTGTGCTTTCCCAAGAGTGCTTCGTGGGCTAAGTCAAGCTCATGATGATCTAGCTTGATTTGAGCCTTATCCTCCTCAATTTGCTTGACATGAGATTTGAGCGTGTCATGCTCTTTAAGTATGCTTTCATACTTGTCAAGTAAATCAAGGTTAGCACTCTCAAGCTTAGCACGAGTTTCTTCAAGAGCTTTAACCTTACTCTTTTCCCTCTTAATGATAGTATGATATTCATTTATTAATGAAGTTAAATCATCGGGGGAAAGCTCATCATCGCTAGAGTCATCACATACCTTGGTGTTACCTTTCGCCATGAGGCACATGGGTGGTGGATGAAGAGGTGAGTCATCATTGTTGGCAATGGCAAGGCCGGCCAAACTTTCTTCTTCCGCTTCACTCTCTTCATCAATTGATTCTTCGTCGGTGACCCATTCATTTGCCTCACACATGAACACCTTTTGTGGGCCATTTCTTTTCTTTGGGAAGAGCTTTGCCTTCTTGCCCTTGTCATGCTTCTTCTTCCCAAAGGATCTTGGTTTAGGTTTGGCCTCTTCTTCATCATTTTCACTATCATCAAGCTTGCGATGCTTGCTCTTGTAGTTCTCTCTTCTTTTGTCCGGTTTTGGACAATCATAGGAGATGTGTCCTTGATCACCACAATTTTAGCAAGTCTTGTGATCATCTCTCCTTGGTAGAAACGCTTTCTTCTTGGGATCAAAGGTGTATCCCTTCTTAGTAATCTTGGAGTTCAAGCATGAGAACTTTCTCATCATCAATGCAAGCTCATCATCGTCATCTTCACTTGATGCTTGCTCTTCTTCACTTGAGCTAGGCTCAACCACCTTCTTCTTCTTGAGACTTGTTTTCTTGGTGGAGGCCTTTAGAGCAATTGTTTTTGAAGATGATTGCTCCATCATCCCAAGTACACTCATCTCATGAGTGTGAATCTCTCCAATGAGTTCCGAAACTTCAATGTGGTCAAGAGATTCTTTTTGAAGCATGGAGTTGATGATGTTGTACTTTGTCTTGGGAAGGAGCATGAGAATCTTGCAGTTGATGAGTCCCTTGCCAAGAGAAGCAATGTCAAGAGCATTGATTTCTTCAATAAGCACATTCAAGCGAGAGAACATTTCATTGACATTTTCATGAGGTAGCATTTTAAATTCATCATATTTGGCTTTAAGCATGTGATATTTTAATTCCTTGACACGAGAAGAGCCCTCATGAATTTCTATTAAGCAAGCCCAAATTTCACAAGCCTTTTCCTTGCTAGCAATCCTAGCAAACACATCGTGACTAATACATTAATAAATTGCATTCCTAGCTTTGGCATCCCACTTAATTTGATCACCAACATAATTGTGCTCACCAAACCCCGTGTGGGTTGCTTCCCATACTTCGAGAGCAATAGCCTCTAGATAAGCGCGCATGCGTGCTTTCCAATAGGCAAAGTTCTTGCCCTCGAAGATAGGAACCGAACCCCCAACCTTGGCAATTTTAGCTCTCTAGCGGTGAAGCTAGAATGATCCTATGAGCAACCTTGCTCTGATATCAATTGTAAGGATCGAATGCCCAAGAGGGGGGTGAATTGGGCTTCTTTTCAAAAATTAACGCAATAAAACTTAATTACTAAAAGCCCAATTACCTACGCAAACAACCTATGCATTCAAGTGAATAGTAACTCTGCGATATACGAAATGCATAAGTGTAAAGGAGAGGAAGAGAATGCAAACTCCCGAGGAGACACGAGGATTTATCCTGTGGTTCGGCAAGATCGGCAAGATCTTCCTACATCCACGTTGTGGCACCCACCGAAGGGTATAGCCACACCCAAGTCACCGAGACTAGGGATCTTCACTATTCTTCTCCGTTTGCCAACCTCGGCAAGGTGGAGCTCAAGCCTTGTACAACTTGGATCCTCCGGGCTTCCACAATCGTCTTGGTAAGCTCCGGATGTCTCTCTCAATTACAAACACCAAGGTACACTCCCTTACAGCTCTCACTACACTAGAGATTCCACTCACCAAGAGTGGAAGCACACAAGCACTACCTCTAGCTAGTTCTAGCCTATCTCTTGGTGTGTAAGTGGTGTAAAAATGATCTAGAAGTGGTAGCTCAACATCTTGAATGCTTGAGAATGTGTAGAGTATGTCTGGTGATCAAGACTTGTCAAATAGACAGGTTGAAGGGGTATAAATAGCCAGCCTCCACGAAATAGTCGTTGGAAAAGTAGGTGACATCACTGCTCTGTGAACACTGGATGATCCGATGCTCTCCCTTCAGTTATCATCAGTCAAGTTCACTTTAGCTGATGTCACTGTGTCAGATATGACCGTTGTTAGACCGATGTTACACTTGTCTTCTCATAGGATGATCCAGTGGCACTTCCTCCAGAATTGGTTCAGACTTGACGCTTACTGGAGTGATTGACCGATGTGTATATTGTTGTACATCGGATGATCCGGTGCTACACTTGGTCCAAGTATATTGCATATTGTACTGATGGACCGATGTAACATTGCCCTTAACATCGGATGATCCGGTGAGTACTTTATTCTGAGGTCTTCTTCTTCTGCTGAATCAACTCGACCGATGTGTTGTTCTCTGGAAACATCGGTTGATCCGGTGAGTTGATTTTGTTTGCTTCGAGTTGTTCTAAGTGATTCTTTTGTATTTTGCTCGATTGACCTCTAAGACATTTGTTGGAAATATACTTCTGATGATTTTCAAGCATTGAGTGTTGTCAATTATGGTTGAATGACTTTGACATATGAGCTTTTACTTCTAATCTTCATAGCATTGATTGATCTCATAAAATGATTGTTTAGGGGTCTCCAATGATCAGTAGTTAATGTTATATTCATATAGATTTCATTTGACTGGGAGACCTTGCATCCACAAATTCACTAGTAAAATTCAATGGTTGTCATTAATCACCGAAACCATACCTTAAGGGGGGCTAGATGCTTTCAGACGGTCCGAAGAGGTCCATGTGAAGTAGCTCAAGTGGCTTGGAGGTTGACACCATTTTCTTCATTAGGTGGTGTGAAGCAACTTGCTTCCCGGCTTGACAAGCGCTACAAAGCTTGTTCTTCTCAAATGTGACATCCTTCACGCCGGTCACCATCCCAAGCTTGAATGACTTCTTGAGCTTGCTCATCCCTATGTGCGCTATGCGTCGATGCCATAGCCAACCCAAACTTGTCTTGGTGAAACGACAAGTGGTCAAGCTAGCATCCTTGTTGCAGAAATCTACTAGGTAGGGATGTCCATGCCGAAATCCTTTGAAGATTAGTTCTTGGCTTGTTTCACTACTCACAACAACATCATTTTTGCTAAAGGTGCACGTTAGTCCAAGATCACATAATTGTGCAATAGAAAGTAAATTGAAACTAAGTGACTTTACGTATAATACATTAGAAATAGATAAGTCATTTGAAATGGCAATTTTACCTAAGCCAATTACCTTACCCTTAGAGTTATCACCAAAAGTGACTTGTTCATGATTGTCGGGGGTTTCTATGGTGGTGAACATACCATCATTGCCGGTCATATGTTGAGTGCACCCGCTATCGAGTACCCAATGCTTTCCTCCGGCTTTGTAGTTCGCCTACACACATGAATTCAATTTTTGACTTTAGGCACCCAAGCCAACTTAGGTCCTTGTATGTGTGATACAAGTGTTTTTGGGACCCAAAGTTTCTTGGGGAGCTTCCCCTTCATGCCCTTCATGTCTTTGCTAATGAACCTTGCCTTCACCTTGCCATCTACTTTACTCAAGAGATAATAATGATCATTGAAAGTAGATTTGTAGTTAGTAGGCAATTTTGGAGAAGGTCGGTTAGGAAGAGGACACTCCCTTGTGTGGTGACCGGTGACCTCACAATGTTGGCAATAAGAACCAACTTCCTTGATGAAGCTTGTTATAAGCTCCGGTGAGGGCACCTTTCCTTTGTTAGGCACCGGGAAGGATCCAAGTCCTCTCTTGTTGAACGCCTTTGCTTGTTGGAAGAGGATTTCCTTGTGCTTGACTTCTCCTTTTGATAGTCTAGCCACACTAGTGCGGAGACTCTCAATTTCTTCCAACAAGTCCTTCTCCCTAGTGTTCTCTTTCAAAGGCAAAGACTTGTGCAAGACATTAGTGGCATGAGAAGTAATGGATACTGTCGGTGATTTGGAACCGGCAGATCTCCCTACACTACTAAAGTGATAGGGGAGTTTGATGTTCGGTATGGGCGCGCGGAGATTCAAGAAGGTGAGTAGGAATTGACACAGGAGACACAAGAGTTTACGTGGTTCGGGCCGCCTGAGCGTAATACCCTACTCCATGGATGTGTTGCTGTTGTATTAGCTGTATGAGCTTGTGTTTAGCGTCAATGGCGTGTGTGTCTCTCTCTCTAGCCTTGAACGTGTCGTCGGCCTGTCCTTTTATAGTACATGGGCAAGCCGTTACAAGTTAGCCTGGCCCGACATGTGGCCCCGGCGGTTACTAGTATTGACACTTATTTAACACATTTAATTGCTCTTAATGACCCTGTAACGGGCTTTGACAGCACCGTTATTGGTGTTAAGATCGTCCGTTTAAGTGTCATTAATATGGTATTAATGACACTTAATCGGGTCTTGAAGTCCTTGATTCCCCTTTGAAGATCCGGAGCCGCTGTGGGGTCTTCCGGAGGTTAGAGGCTGAAGATCCGACGGTTGGACACATGGCAGCTCTGGAGCATACTGTGGAAACAGGTAGCTCCGGGGCTACCCGACACGTGTTAGGTCCGGAGCTTCTCTCGGTCTGGGGCTAAGTCCGGAGGTGCCATTTCGGTACATGGCCCGGAGCTTCCCCCTTGTGGGCGGTATCTCCGGTTTGGTAGTACACGTGGCGACCCAGGGATTAACCATGTTGGAGAAGCGTGTCCGGTTATGTCTGACATGTGGGCCTTCGAGGGTCTTCAAACCAAGTAGATGATTTTCTGTTGAGATCTTTATAACCTCAAGGGGTGTACGGTTTCTAGGGTACCGACAGTGGCCCCCTGGACCTACCTCCGGGGAAGTCGTTCCGCCGGAGGTGGGTCCATCCTCGCGACCTCTGAACTGAGTCTTCAAGGGTCTTTGAGGGTGCTGTTGGCAAGGACTTGGAATTAAATCCTCGCCGCATGGCGTATCCCGCGTGCGGCAGATGAGATCTTTGGCGTGCGGATCTCACGCAATTGAAGGTCGTCGGTTCCCGATACAAAAACCGTATCGGTTTCGCGCGCCTTGTCAGGCCGCCGCCTTTGGGCTTCCCTCCTCTTGATGACAACCGTTCACCTGGGTAAGAACCTCGACTTGATCGTCGGGGTGGTCCCGGGCCCGCTTGTCATCGGCTGGGTGGAATTTTTGGGTGGTACCTTCGACTTCCTTGCGGTTTCCATCCAAGCGTTGCGAGAGCTTACTTAAGAAGGAAAGTGCGCACCGTCGGGAGTTCTTTACGCCTCTCATCTGTTCTTGCGATCAAACTCCCAACTTGTGCTTCGCTTTTCTTCTCTTGCCTAGCTGTGTTGCGATGGAGTTGGGTCTCCACGAGAGTCGCTTAAAGACCGATGGCGACCTGAAGAAGGTTCGGGCCCTCATGGGATGGTCCTCAGACTTTTTCAACCGCTCGGTCCGCGCCGGTGGAGAGCTCCCGTTCGAGAAGGAGCACTCCGGCGAAATGGTGTACTTCTCCTCGTACGCCATGGTGGGGTTGATCCCACCTTTTTCTTCCTTTTTCTTGATGCTGTTAGACTTCTATGGTATGCAATTGTATCACCTTGGCCCTCACTCCATTCTCCTCGTGTCTATCTTCGTCCACTTCTGTGAGATGTGGGTGGGCATCCCCCCCTGCATTGAACTCTTCCGGACCTTCTTCACCGTCCACACCACTGGCCGGAGCAATGAGTACCTTGGCTTCTACTACTTCGTGAAGCGCAAGAAGTGCCCATTCAAGTACCTCCTGTCATTTCCCTCTGGGAAGTGGGATGACTGGAAGAAAGACTGGATAGTCGTCAGGGTTGAGGAGCACGAGAGGTTGGAGCTGCCCGATGGTCTTCCCGGCATCGACATGATGATCTGGAGTGAAGCTCCGGTGCTGGCAGAAGCTTTCAACCCTGCTTTGACCAGGATTCGCCAATGCGTGGAAGGAGGATTGACTCCTCAGGCGGTATTTTGCAATTTCTTGGTCAACAGGTGGGCGCCGCTGAAGAGGAGGGAGAAACTTGCTTGGGCCCTCAACAGCGTGATGGACGATGACCGGGTTGAGACCGGGTTGAAGTCCAACATGGTGGGGAAAACCTTGGAGTTCCACCTTAAGAAGTTCCAGCACGGCATCGACGTTGAAGGCTATGACTTGACTCCGCCATCAGCTTTTCTTCCTCTGAACGTGGAAGTGGAGTTCAGCAGGGAGCTCTGGCAGAAGATGTCCATGCTTGACGACCTTGGTGTCGTCGAGAGAAGACCAACCTCTGGGGTAGCGATCCCCGGAGTACCCAAGGATAGCTCCGGCTCTGTTCCTAAGCCGAGGGGAGAAGTCGTCGGCAAGGGCAAGGAGCTGGCAGATGAACCAATGAGCCGGAAGAGGAAGTTGCAGTACACCGACGGAAGGTCCGTCGGGCCTGCTACTTCTGCGTCAGCTCCTTCTCCCCGGAGGGGTAGGTCCTCTGCAGCTACGGCGAATGTTCCCGTAGTGGGGTCATCCCGGAATGCGACTGTTCCCGCGGTAGGGTCCTCTCGGAGCGCGGCTTTCCCCGTAGTAGGGTCCTCCCGGGGTGTTAGCTCCGGGCGTGCAACTCCAGCTCTTGGGCTGGTGGAGGCCTCCAGGTCCGGGGGTTCTTCCCGATCGAGGGGAGCCTCGACCCGGGAAACACCCATGGCCGCGACGAGTTTCGGGGGGCCTTCTGGAGCTTCTGCGCCGGCTATGGCTAGCCCAGAACGCCCGGGAAAAAGGTTCCGCGCAAGCTGGTGCGGAAGCCTCCCAAGGTAATTTTTTATTTCTACCTTGGATATTTGTTTTTATTGTAGCAACTATTTTTTAATTTTCTTCGTTCATCATCTGCAGCGTCTCCAAGAAGGAGAGTGAGGCTCCACCCTCGGCCACAGTGGCTGAAGCCGTGAGAGTGGGAGCTTTTGCTCCTGTCTCGGTGTCGCCCCAAGTGGTGGCTGAAGCTGCGACAGCTCCGGTGCCGGCTGTCGTGGTCATGGACCTCGACTCATCCCCAGAAGTTCCCATGGTAGCGCCGGACCACGGGAGTGAAGATGCGCCAGCGGCACATGTCTCGGAGGTTGAAGCCCCGGGTTCTGGTGTTGCGATGATGGAAGCTTCGGCTGTTGAGCCGGAGGAAGCAGTAATCCCGACCTCTGAGCCGGAAATTGTTGAAGCCCTGGCGGTTGAGCCGGAGGTGATTGAAGCTCCGGCGTGCGCGCCGGAAACTGAGGTAGTTTCGGCAGTTGGGCCAGCTACCTCCGAAGCACCGGCCGCTGAGCCGGTCATTGTTGGAGCTCCGGCCACAGGGCCGGTCGATGTTGAAGATGTTTCGGCTCCTTAGCTGGTTGTTGAAGAGGTGACAGAGCTTGAGCCCTCATTGAAAGAGGTGCCCAGACTGGAGCCAGTAGCGGCTCCTGCTCCGGAAGCGACGACGTCGGAGATACATGCGGTCGAGCCGGAGTGCCCCAGCGAAGTCGCTGGCCCCCAGCCTGAGGGGGTGAACGAAGATTTGGCTGCGGGGCCTTCCTCGATGGCGACTGAGGCCATCCCGGAGGACGGCCCTAGTGCCATGGAGACCCAGGGGACCACTCTTGTAGAGTGGGACCCAATTTTTGTATCCGAAGACCCGCTGGAACCAGCAGAGGAGACCCCAGTAGGTCCAGAACCCATCCTGTTGTCGCTGTCCATTGACAACGCATGTTCTAGTCTGCGTCAAGTCCAACTGGCCTTCTTCCACGACAACAAGGCTCTTGAAGAGGAGCGCCAAACCCTTAGGCGGTGGCGTAATTAGCTCTACTTCGAGACCAAGCTGGCGCAGTCGAGGCTAGCGGATGACAAGGAAAGGATTAAGCGGGAGAAGATCCGCCTGGAGTACGGGGGCAAGTTACTGGATGACAGGGAGAGTATGACTCGTGCCCTCGACGCTCAATCCCGGGAGATCTACGATCAGGCCAAAGCTGCCAATAATGCGGCCGATGCACGCCACGAACAGCTTGAGGCCATTAACACTGCACTCATCAAGCGCTGAGAGGCACTTGAAGAGAGGGAGAAACGGCTCTAAGATGAAGAGCAGAAACTCCTAGAGCTGCGGGATGACATCCTGAGGAGGGAGGAGGAGCTCACCGAGAAGGTGGCTCTGGCACACAAGGGTCTCGAGGAGCGCGCCAAGAAATTGGAAGAGCACTGCCAAGAGGAAGAGGAGAAGACCTGGGTGCGAGGGCAGGAACTCTACGAACAAGAGTGTGCCCTTACTGCCAGGGAGAAGAAAGTGAGGGGTAGAGAGAAGGACCTGGTTGACCGCCGGAACAAGATCCACCTCCAGGATGAGGAGCTCGGAAAACTCGAAAGGCGGGTTGCTGAAAAGATTCAGCAAAACGCTAAAGAAGTTGAGCGCCTTGCCCGTGAGAATTCTAAACTGGTGGCGGCCAGAAGATCCCTAGAAGAGATGAAGGGCTTGAGGGCTGAGGACTCCCTACAGATTTGGGAGTTCTTGAGCAAGGCCAATGATGCACTGACACCGATGGGTTTCAGCCCCGTGCGCCCGGATGATCCGGAGCTGGAGCCGGACCTAGCGCTGCAGGCGTTGAGCGCAGCAGGTAGCAAGCTCTCCAAGGTGGGCGATGTCATCGCGGACCAACTGGAGGTTGAGGGGCAATCCCTGGCGAAGAACGTCGCAGAGTACGTGCTGACTTGCTACGCCAGCCGGAACTCCCAATTTCCTCTGGACCTGGTGCTTGAAGGTCCCGTCGAAGGAGAAGGCGAAGCTACCCGAGCCAGCATATCGGAGGTTGCCCAGAAGGTCGCCCAATTCTTCCATAGGGTCTAGGACCATCTCTATAGTTCTCACTTGTATTTTCTCTTCTTCTTCCTCAATTTTGTAATCCCTTGTCTCCAGATGTAATCCCTTGTCTCCAGATAAATGAAATCCCCAAAATTTTTGTGAATTTCAATTTTTATCTTCAACACTCTTATATTCACTTGGCCCCCTGGTAGATGTACACAATTTGATTGTGAACATGTACCAAAAGGATATTGTGCATTGTTGAAGACTCTTTTACTCCGAACTTGTAGAATTTAGGTTCGAAGTCTTCGATAGTGAAGGCCCCCTGAGATTGCTGAAGCTTTGGCCCATAGAGTGGGCGGAAGCTCTTCGATCCAGTTGGCTCCATGTTTTTTCAAGTGCTCATAAGTGCGCGTTTTAAGTCCTTTAAGGATTTCAGCATTTGCTCTCTCGGCTTGGCCATTGCTGGCTGGATGAGCTACGGAGGCGTAGCAAACTTGTATGCCGAGGTCTTCGCAATATCCTTGGAATGCGGAGCTTGTGAATTGGGTCCCATTATCACTGATGATTTTGTTTGGGACTCCAAATCTGCATACAATGGACTGCAGAAAGTTGATAGCAGATTGCTTGTTGATTGTCACAACTAGAGTTGCTTCCGGCCACTTGGTGAACTTGTCAATGGCGACGTACAGGAACTTGTAACCTCCGTCGGCTCTTGGGAAGTCCCAAGATGTCCATCCCCCACACAGCGAAGGGCCATGTAGGAGGTATCATTTGTAAGGGCTGAGCTGGTGTGTGAATTTGCTTTGCATGAAATTGGCATGCTTCACATTTCTTCACCAGCTCAGTTGCATCCTGGAGTGCTGTAGGCCAGTAGAAGCCATGCCGAAAGTCTTTACCAACCAACGTGTGGGAAGACGCGTGGTTCCCACACTCGCCTCCATGGATTTCTGCGAGGAGCTCGCAGCCTTCTTCCCTTGTGATGCACCGCATTAGGATGTCGTTGGCACCGCGCCAGTAGAGATCCCCTTCTACCAACGTGTATCTTTTACCCAATCTGACTACCCGGTCAGCGGATACATCATCATCAGGAAGGATGTTGTCTTTCAAGTAGTTCCGGATCTCCGAGATCCATGCATCGGAACTAACTTGAGCATTTGAGTCTTGCGTGCTGGGTTGCTCGGAGCTTCCGGCAGCACCTACGACCCTTGATGGCTGCCATGGTAACAGGGCCATCGGGACCGTCAGCTTCGGGATGCTGATCTCGCCCCCTTCGCTCAGTTCGGCAGGCTGAGCTGTGGGTTTCGACAATCTCCGGACAAAAGTTCCGTCAGGAGCCGGAGCTCCGGTTGACGCTTTCGTCGAGAGTTCGTCGGCTTCAGCATTGTGAGCGCGCTGAACATGGTGGAGATCTAGGACTTCAAAATCCTTCTGAAGCCTCTGGACTTCAAGGAGGTAAGCAGCTAACTGGAGATTATTGCAGGAGCATTCACCCTTCACCTGCTTAATGATGAGCTGTGAATCTCCCTCAATTGCTTGACACCATATGACAGTGCCACCTTTAGTCCGTAGATGAGTGCTTCATACTCTGCCATGTTGTTGGTTGCCTTGAAGTCAAGGTGTACCATGTATTTCACCTTCTCCCCAGTCGGTGCAAGGAGAAGGATTCCAGCTCCAGCCCCCTGCTTCTGGATGGAGCCATCGAAGTAGAGGGTCCAGTGAGGCTCGGTGAAGGTTGGAGCTTTATGCTCCGTCTTCTGCTCACTGGGGCCCCCAAGGTTTGATGGAGAGGGAGTCCATTCTGCCGTAAAATCTGCCAATGCTTGACTATTGACTGCTTGCCTTGAAATAAATTCAAGATCAAATTCATCCAATTCTGCTGCCCATTTTGCAATATTCCCAGTTGAATTGGGATTATGCAAAATTGCTCGAAGTGGGTAAGATGTCACCACTGAGACTTTGTGAGCTTGGAAGTAATGGCGAAGCTTCCTGGAGGCAATAAGAACTGCATAGAGCAGCTTATGCACCTCTAGGTATCGAGTCTTGGCATCATGTAGTACTTCACTAATGAAGTACACTGGGCGCTGAATGGTCCGGACCCTCCCAGAGGGGTCCGGACCCTCCCGGAGGGGTCCGGAGCTTCCTCTTCACTGACCCGGATCCTCTCGGAGGAGTCCGGATTTTCTTCAGAGACCTCAGGGTTCTGGCTGGAGAAACCCGGAGCTTCCTCAGAAATGACCTGGACCCTCCCGAAGGGGTCTAGGTCTCCTGAAGCGACTTCTTGTGGATTCAAATCTGGGAGCTGGGACCCAGACTCGCTTTCAGGAACCTCCGGACCCTCCCGAAGGGGTCTGGATTCCTGAGTATGGGGTAGTTCTGGTCTCTCCGCAACCAGAACCATACTGACGACTTCGTCAGTAGCTGAAATATAAAGCAACAAAGGCTCACCAGGGTTCGGAGCTACCAGAATTGGTAGGGTGGTGAGGAACTGTTTCAACTCCTGGAATGCCTTTTCTGCTTCTTTAGACCATTGGAATGGTCCGGACTTCCTCAATAACTTGAAGAAGGGGAGCGCCCGTTCCGCCAGTCTTGAGATGAACCGGCTGAGGGCTGGTAGACATCCAGTTAATTTTTGGACGTCCTTGATGCGGGTTGGTGGCCGCATGTCTTCAATGGCCTTAATCTTCGCTGGATTAGCTTCTATGCCCCGGTGACTTACCAGGAAACCAAGAAGTTTTCCGGAGCTAACCCCGAAGACACACTTGTCTGGGTTTAGCTTTGTGCGGGTGGCCCGCAGCTTGTCGAAGACAGTCTGCAATGTGTCAAGGAGTGACTCCTTGTTCCTAACCTTGACCACGATGTCATCGACGTACACTTCCACTATGTCTCTAATAAGTTCTTCAAAAGTTTTGTACATAGATCGTACAAAAGTTGAAGCTGCATTCTTGAGACCAAAGGGCATGGCTGTGTAACAATACAATCCATCTACTGTGATGAATGAAGTATGCTCTTCATCTTCCCTAGGCATCCAGATTTGATGATATCCGGAATATGCATCTAGGAAACACAGTAATTCACACCCGGAGGTGGAATCCACTATCTAATCTATTCTAGGTAGTGGGAATGGATTTTTTGGACATGCCTTATTTAGTGTGGTGTAGTTGATGCACATCCGAAGCTTCCCGCCAGCCTTGGGCACAACGACTGGGTTTGCCAGCCATTTTGGATGGAAGACTTCTCGGATGAATCCGGCTTCGAGCAACTTCTTTACTTCTTGTCAGATAAAGTTCTGTCGCTCTACGGATTGCTTCCGAAGCTTCTAATGCAGAGGCCGAGCATCGGGGTAGATCTTCAGATTGTGCTCAATCACTTCCCTGGGGATCCCAGGCATTTGTGACGGTTGCCAAGCAAACACGTCGATGTTAGCCCGAAGGAAAGTGATGAGCGCGAGTTCTTATTTTTCGTTCAATCCTCCCAATATACGGGTGGTCTGAGCGGCATTGTAACCAATTTGGATGACTTTGACGGGAATGTCGGTGTCGCCGCTTGGCTGCACTCGAGGTGCAGAAGCCGAGCCTCGTTGACGAATGCTCGGGGGTTTTGGAGCTTGCTCCTGCCTGGAGTCCTCCTCTTGCGCCGTGGTGAGCGCATGGAGCTCTTCCAGTGCAGTTACTCCGGCAGTGCGATCTCCGCGGATCCGGAGAACGCCTACTGGCGTTGGCATCTTCAACACCAGATAGCCATAATGAGCAGCCGCCATGAATTTGTACAGGGCTGGTCTACCCAAGATGGCATTGAAGGGTAAGTTGATCTGCGCGACGTCGAAGACCAACTTCTCGGTGCGGTACTTCTCCCGTGTCCCAAAGGTAACAGGGAGAGTAATAGCTCCGAGTGGGGTGATGGCCCTCGGACCTACTTCGGAGAAAGGTCGAGAGGGGTGGAAATCCGAAGGTCGGAGCTGAAGCTTAGTGAAAGCTTCAAAGCTGATGAGGTTAAGCCCCGAACCTCCGTCTACCATGATGTGGTGGAGCTGGATGTTGTTGATGGTAGGAGATACCATCAAGGGTAACTGTCCTGCTCCAACCATGCTCCGGGGACAATCCGAAGCATCAAAAGTGATGGCTGTGTCCATCCACTTTCGGTGAGGTTCCGGCCTGACTGTAGGAGCTACAGCGGCCATATCCCGACGCATAGTCTTGATGACGCGACGGGAGGTGATATCCCATGATCCACCAAAAATGGTGTTCATGGTCTTCCGACGCTCGTTGTCAGAGACGTCAGAATCATCGTCGACGGAGGTGTAGACGGCCTTCAGGACCTTTTTGGGATCCTGGAACCCCAACTCCTCTTCTGTCGGAGCTTCGTCGACTTTTTGCTTTCCTTCCCTCTGTCGGAAAGGAGATTCCTCCCGGCGCTTGTTGTAGCGCTCGGCAAGGTTTTGGACCTCCCGGCAGTCTTCCAAACTGTGGCTGCCCGTTTTGTGAATGGGACACCACACTTTGGGTTTGCCACCGTCTTCAAAAGACGGTCGAGGTCGCTTCTCAGGGCGTGGCCCCCAGCCACCCGGAGCTGCAGCAGCTGCAACGATGGATGTGCCGGCCGACGGCTTCTTCTTGCCGTTGGTCTTCTTTTTCTTCTTGCCACCCCTGGAGGTAGCGGCTTCTTCTTTGGAGGATTTCTTGTGACCCTCCGAGGTTGGTTTGGAGTGCATCTCACGGCCCTCCGCAGCTCGGGCACATTTGTCAGCCGAGCTGAAGAGTTACGTGACACTGGTGATCTCCTTGATCGCCAGTTTCTCCAACATCTTCTTGTCCCGTACGTCCTGTCTGAATGCCATAATGACAGAGGCGCTAGATATAGAAGGGATAGTGTTTCGTACCTGAGAGAACCTCTGGATGAATGACCGCAAGGATTCTCCCCCTTTTTGCACGACCGCAAAAAGGTCTAGTCCAGTGCCTGGTCGGGTGTATGAACTCCCGAAGTTGGCAGTGAACTGATGGCACAGCTCCTCCCAACTGTTGATAGAGTTGGGTGGAAGGCTCATAAACCAGGACCTGGCAGTCCCAGTTAAGGCCACTGGAAAGTAATTGTCCATCACGGCCTCGTTTCCTCCAGCTAACAAGATTGCAGTGGAGTATATCTGAAGAAATTTGGCGGGATTGACAGTCCCGTCGAATTTTTCCGGCAGGTGAGGCCGAAACTTCTGTGGCCATCTAACCATGCGCAGGTGCATGGCCAAGGTTGAACAGCCTCCTCCTACTCCTTCAGGAGTAGAAAGGTCCTGAGCTTCTCGTCTTTCACGGGCACGCTCAATATGGACTCGGCCATCCTGCTGGTGGTATCGGCGATCAAGCTCTGCCCGAAGGTCATGAGTCGAAAGCCTGGATACCGTGTGAGTACGTCATGCCCCGGAGGGCAATGACATCACTTGTTGTGACGCAGCACGTCTCCTGCTATTGGAGACGTGCGGGCCAAGTCTACTAGACAAAGTCCGCCGCTGCGACGGGGCTCATCCTGAAGGAGGAGGACCCTGGTTGCTGAGGCGTTCGGCTGCTGCTGCAACCAAATGCTCCACATCGGCCCTCCACTGCTCCAGTGCATCCCGGGATGCATCCGGAGGTGGTGGGCGTTGGAGAAGAGCATGCGCTGCATGAAGCGCGTGTTTCGGGTTGTCATGACTTGCCGACAAAGTGATTGACGCCGGCGCACCATCACGCTGCCCAACACGATTTGCTGGAGGAGACGGTGGTGGTGGGAGTGTGACTCCTGCTGGTGCTGAGACTCCTGCTGGTGGTTGCCTATTGGAGGGATTGCCTCCAACAGCCTGAATAGCAGGTTGACCGTTGGATGATCCAGCAGCTGAGTTCACCATTCTCGAAATCTCAGGTGCCCCTACCTGGCGCGCCAACTGTCGGTGATTTGGAACCAGCAGATCTCCCTACACTTCTAAAGTGATGGGGGAGTTTGATGTTCGGTATGGGCGCGCGGATATTCAAGAAGGTGAGTAGGAATTGACACAGGAGACACAAGAGTTTACATGGTTCGGGCCGCCTGAGCGTAATACCCTACTCAACGGATTTGTTGCTGTTGTATTAGCTGTATGAGCTTGTGTTTAGCGTCAATGGCGTGTGTGTCTCTCTCTCTAGCCTTGAACGTGTCGTCGGCCTGTCCTTTTATAGTACAAGGGCAGGCCGTTACAAGTTAGCCTGGCCCGACATGTGGCCCCGGCGGTTACTAGTATTGACACTTATTTAACATATTTAATTGCTCTTAATGACCCTGTAACGGGCTTTGACAGCACCGTTATTGGTGTTAAGATTGTCCGTTTAAGTGTCATTAATATGGTATTAATGACACTTAATCGGGTCTTGAAGTCCTTGATTCCCCTTTGAAGATCCGGAGCCATTGTGGGGTCTTCCGGAGGTTAGAGGCTGAAGATCCGACGGTTGGACACGTGGCAGCTCCGGAGCATACTGTGGAAACAGGTAGCTCCGGGGCTACCCGACACGTGTCAGGTCTGGAGCTTCTCTCAGTCTGGGGCTAAGTCCGGAGGTGCCATTTCAGTACAAGGCTCGGAGCTTCCCCCTTGTGGGCGGTATCTCCGGTTTGGTAGTACACGTGGCGACCCAGGGATTAACCATGTTGGAGAAGCGGGTCCGGTTATGTCTGACATGTGGGCCTTCGAGGGTCTTCAAACCAAGTAGATGATTTTCCGTTGAGATCTTTATAACCTCAAGGGGTGTACGGTTTCTAGGGTACCGACAGATACCCTATCATTAAGAGTTCGTTTCTTTATATTTTTCAATTCTTGATCAAGCGCTTCATGAGCAAGGTTAAGTATTTGATGCTCTTGGATCAACTCATTGTGCTTTCCCAAGAGTGCTTGGTGGGCTAAGTCAAGCTCATGATGATCTAGCTTGATTTGAGCCTTATCCTTCTCAATTTGCTTGACATGAGATTTGAGCGTGTCATGCTCTTTAAGTATGCTTTCATACTTGTCAAGCAAATCAAGGTTAGCACTCTCAGGCTTAGCACGAGTTTCTTCAAGAGCCTTAACCTTACTCTTTTCCCTCTTAATGATAGTGTGATATTCATTTATTAATGAAGTTAAATCATCGGGGGAAAGCTCATCATTGCTAGAATCATCACATACCTTGGTGTTACCTTTAGCCATGAGGCACATGGGTGGTGGATGAAGAGGTGAGTCATCATTGTTGGCAATGGCAAGGCCGGCCAAACTTTCTTCTTCCGCTTCACTCTCTTCATTACTTGATTCTTCATCGGTTACCCATTCATTTGCCTCACACATGAACACCTTTTGTGGGCCATTTCTTTTCTTTGGGAAGAGCTTTGCCTTCTTGCCCTTGTCATGTTTCTTCTTCCCAAAGGATCTTGGTTTGGGTTTGACCTCTTCTTCATCATCTTCACTATTTTCTAGCTTGCGATGCTTGCTCTTGTGGTTCTCTCTTCTTTTGTCTGGTTTTGGACAATCATAGGAGATGTGGCCTTGATCACCACAATTGTAGCAAGTCTTGTGGTCGTCTCTCCTTGGTAGAAACGCTTTCTTCTTGGGATCAAAGGTGTATCCCTTCTTAGTAATCTTGGAGTTCAAGCGTGAGAACTTTCTCATCATCAATGCAAGCTCATCATCGTCATCTTCACTTGATGCTTGATCTTCTTCACTTGAGCTAGGCTCAACCACCTTCTTCTTCTTGAGACTTGTTTTCTTGGTGGAGGCCTTTAGAGCAATTGTTTTTGAAGATGATTGCTCCATCATTCCAAGTACACTCATCTCATGAGCGTGAATCTCTCCAATGAGTTCTGAAACTTCAATGTGGTCAAGAGATTCTTTTTGAAGCATGGAGTTGATGATGTTGTACTTTGGCTTGGGAAGGAGCATGAGAATCTTGCGGTTGATGAGTCCCTTGCCAAGAGAAGCAATGTCAAGAGCATTGATTTCTTCAATAAGCACATTCAAGTGAGAGAACATTTCATTGACATTTTCATGAGGAAGCATCTTAAATTCATCATATTTGGCTTTAAGCATGTGATATTTTAGTTCTTTGACACGAGAAGAACCCTCATGAATTTCTATCAAGCAAGCCCAAATTTCACATGCCTTTTCTTTGCTAGCAATCCTAGCAAACACATCTTGACTAATACATTCATAAATTGCATTCCTAGCTTTAGCATCCCATTTAATTTGATCACCATCATAATTGTGCTCACCAAACCCCGCGTGGGTCGCTTCCCATACTTCGGGAGCAATAGCCTCTAGATAAGCGCGCATGCGTGCTTTCCAATAGGCAAAGTTCTTGCCCTCGAAGATAGGAACCGAACCCCCAACCTTGGCCATTTTAGCTCTCTAGCAGTGAAGCTAGAATGATCCTATGAGCAACCTTGCTCTGATACCAATTGTAAGGATCGAATGCCCAAGAGGGGGGGTGAATTGGGCTTCTTTTCAAAAATTAAAGCAATAAAACTTAATTACTAAGAGCCCAATTCCCTACGCAACCAACCTATGCATTCAAGTAAATAGAAACTTAGCGGTATATAAAATGCATAAGTGTAAGGGAGAGGAAGAGAATGCAAACTCCCGAGGAGACACGATGATTTATCTCGTGGTTCGGCAAGATCGTCAAGATCTTCCTACATCCATGTTGTGACACCCACCAAAGGGTATAGCCACACCCAAGTCACCGAGACTAGGGATCTTCACTATTCTTCTCCGTTTGCCAACCTCAGCAAGGTGGAGCTCAAGCCTTGTACAACTTGGTTCCTCCAGGCTTCCACAACCGTCTTGGCAAGCTCCGGAAGTCTCTCTCAATTACAAACACCAAGGGACACTCCCTTACAGCTCTCACTACACTAGAGATTCCACTCACCAAGAATGGAAGCACACAAGCACTATCTCTAGCTAGTTCTAGCCTATCTCTTGGTGTGTCAGTGGTGTAAATGATCTAGAAGTGGTAGCTCAACGTCTTGAATGCTTGAGAATGTGTAGAGTATGTCTGGTGATCAAGACTTGTCGAATAGACTGGTTGAAGGGGTATAAATAGTCAGCCTCCACGAAATAGCCGTTGGAAAAGTAGGCTGACATCACTTCTCTGCGAACACCGGATGATCCGATGTCTCCCCTTCAGTTATCATCGGTCAACTTCACTTTAGCTGATGTCACTATGTCAGATATGACTGTTGTTTAACCGATGTTGCACTTATCTTCTCATCGGTTGATCTGGTGGCACTTCCTACCGAATTGGTTCAAACTTGATGCTTACTGGATTGATTGATCGATGTGTATATTGCTGTACATCGGATGATCCGGTGCTACACTCGGCCCAAGGATATTGCATACTGTACTGATGGACCGATGTAACATTGCCCTTAACATCGGATGATCCGGTGAGTACTTTGTTCTGAGGTCTTCTTCTTCTGCTGATGAACCAACTCGACCGATGTGTTGTTCTCTGGAAACATCGGTTGATCTGGTGAGTTGATTTTGTTTGCTTCGAGTTGTTCTAAGTGATTCTTTTGTATTTTGCTCGATTGACCTCATAGACATTTGTTGGAAATATACTTCTGACGATTTTCAAGCATTGAGTGTTGTCAATTATGGTTGAATGACTTTGACATATGAGCTTTTACTTCTAATCTTTATAGCATTGATTGATCTCATAAAATGATTGTTTAGGGGTCTCCAATGATCAGTAGTTGATGTTTATATTCATATAGATTTCATTTGAGTGATATGGGAGACCTTGCATCCACAAATTCATTAGTAAAATCCAATGGTTGTCATTAATCACCGAAACCATACCTTAAGGGGGCCTAGATGCTTTTAGAGGGACACCAATGAGAATCCTCTACAACCCTACTGTTGGAGCAAATCTCATTTCCGAATCTTGTGCTCTCGCCATTCTTGGCGATGTGCCATTGGCACCAACATGCAAATCCTTCCGAGATTCATTTGGAACCATTCTTGAAGGATGTGGGGTTCTGCAACAAGTGTCTATTAGACACAAAGATGTTGAGGCTCTCCTAGATTTTCACGTGTTCAAAATCCAAGATTTTGACATCATGATAGGGAATCCCATAGAGGAATTTCTCATGGAAGTTACTTTGGAAGGAAGCCTCAATATCAATCTTGGAGGGAGAAATTTCTCCATGCCTATTCTGCGTTCAAAGAACACATATGCAGAATCTCCCATCCAAGATGAGCCAATGGAGGAGGTTAGGACTCTTCAATTTTTAGAACCTCCTGAAATTGAAGGAGAAGAATACTTCGTCCAAGAGGAGGATGAATTTTAGGAGGAAACTGAATTGCCAAAAGAAGAGCCCTCCCCAAAACCTCCTGTTGAGCTCAAGATTCTACCTCCAGGCCTACGTTATGCCTTTCTAAGTGGCGATTTGGAAGCCCCTATCATCATAAGTGACAAGCTTTCAGATGATGAAATGCTCAAACTCATAGCCATGTTAGAAAAGCATAGAGCTGTTTTTGGATATTCACTTCAGGATCTAAAGGGAATTAGTCCAGTGTTATGCACCCATCGTATTCCTATTGACCCTGAGAGTGTCCCCTCAAGGGAACCTCAAAGGCGATTGAATAATGCGATGCGGGAAGTTGTCAAGAAAGAAGTCTTGAAACTTCTGCATGTCGGGATTATTTACCATGTTCCTCATAGTGAATGGGTAAGTCATGTTCAAGTAGTGCCTAAGAAGGGAGGTATGACGGTCGTTCAAAACGAGAGGAATGAATTAATTCCTCAACGGACCGTCACGGAATGGAGGATGTGCATTGACTACCGAAAACTTAACAAGGCAACAAGGAAAGACCATTTTCCATTGCCTCTCATCGATGAGATGTTAGAGCGATTGGCAAAACACTCCTACTTCTATTTCCTTGATGGGTATTCGGGATATTATCAAATTCCTATCCATCCCGATGATCAAAGTAAGACCACGTTCACATGTCCTTACGGGACCTATGCCTACCGGCGTATGTCCTTTGGACTGTGTAACGCTCCTGCCTCTTTCCAGAGATGCATGATGTCTATATTTTTAGACATGATCGAGGATATCATGGAAGTTTTCATGGACGATTTCTCCGTCTATGGAAATACTTTTGATCATTGTCTAGAAAATTTAGACAGGGTCTTACAAAGATGCCAGGAGAAGGACCTTGTGCTTAATTGGGAAAAGTGTCATTTCATGGTCCGGGAAGGCATCGTTCTTGGACACTTGGTGTCCGAGAGAGGGATAGAGGTGGATAAAGCTAAAACTGAAGTTATTGAAAAACTTCCACCTCCTATCAATGTTAAGGGAATTCGTAGCTTTTTAGGTCATGCGGGGTTCTACTGACGATTTATCAAGGATTTCTCCAAAATCGCTAGACCCCTCACCAACCTATTAGCTAAAGAAGATCCCTTTGATTTCGATGATGAATGTCTTAAATCATTTGATATACTAAAAAAGGCACTCATCTCAGCTCCAATTATCCAACCTCCTGACTAGACGCTGCCATTCAAAATCATGTGTGATGCCAGTGACTTTGCTGTTGGTACGATCTTAGGCCAAACCAAAGATAAAAAGCATCACGCAATAGCCTACGCTAGCAAAAATCTGACAGGAGCCCAACTCAATTATGCCACAACTGAGAAAGAGCTCCTAGCAGTAGTTTTTGCTATCGACAAGTTTAGATCCTATTTGGTTGGAGCGAAGGTCATAGTCTACACAGACCATGCTGCTTTGAAATATCTGTTTACCAAAAAGGATGCTAAACCCAGGCTAATTCGATGGATTCTTCTACTCCAAGAATTTGATCTGGAAATAAGAGATAAGAAAGGAGTAGAGAATTCAGTAGCAGATCATCTTTCACGTATGGAAGACACACAAACCATGGACATACCTATCAATGACTTCATACGAGATGATATGCTCGTCAAGGTGACAGACTCTCACCCTTGGTATGCGGATATCGTGAACTTTATGGTCACGAGATACGTACCACCAGGGGTGAACAAAAAGAAACTCATTTATGAGAGTCGTAGACACCTTTGGGATGACCCTTACCTCTATCGAGTATGTGACGATGGACTTCTTAGAAGGTGTGTCCCATCAATCGAAGGCACCAAAATTATAGAGAAATGCCATGCTGGCCCCTACGGTGGTCATTACGGTGTTTATCGTACTTAGGCAAAGATCTGGCAGAGTGGATTCTATTGGCCTTCAATGTATGAAGATACCAAGGAATTCATTCGCAGATGTTGGAAATGCCAGAAGCATGGAGGAATCTCTGCTCGCAATGCGATGCCTCTAACATACAATCTCCAAGTGGAATTATTTGATTTATGGGGTACTGATTTCATGGGACCTTTTCCTAGGTCTTATGATTGCGAGTATATTCTGGTTGCCATCGATTATGTGTCAAAATGGGTAGAAGCATTGCCATGCAAAAATGATGATTCCAAGCAAGCAAGGAAAATGTTCCATGAGATCATGTTCCCATGCTTTGGAACTCCCCGTATGGTCATAAGTGATGGAGGGTCTCATTTCATAGATAAGACCTTCCGGAACTTTTTAAGGGAACTTGGAGTCTAGCATAACATTGCTACCCCATACCACCCACAGACAAGTGGTCAAGCAGCAACATCTAATAAACAAATTAAGAATATTCTGCAAAAGACTGTCTTGGAAATGGGAATGGGATGGAAGCAAAAGCTACCCGATGCATTGTGGGCATATCGTACTGCCTACAGGACACCTATCGGCATGTCTCCTTTCCAACTTGTCTATGGGAAGACTTGCCATCTTCCCGTAGAATTGGAACATAGAGCGTATTGGGCCATCAAGCGGTGGAACATGAATCTTAACAAAGCTGGAAATCACCAATTGAAGCAAATCTCTGAGTTGGAGGAATGGAGAGATAAGGCGTACCACAGTGCCAGGATTTATAAAGAGAGAACCAAAAGATGGCACGATAAGAGGATTACGCCGAAAGAGTTCAAACCTGGAGATAAAGTTTTACTCTTTAACTCTAGGGTTAAACTCTTTGGACATAGGAAGCTTAGAAGTAAATGGGAAGGACCCTTCACTGTAGTAGATACTTCATCCCATGGAGCAATCACACTCCAAGGTGATGACGATCAACTATTCAAAGTGAATGGGCACCGACTCAAATTTTTTCACAATTCCCAAAAGGATACAGAAAAAGAATTTGATGTGGTAAATCTAATCGATTCCCATGCCATTTCTTTCAATTCTGTTTAAATCCTCCACGTCCAACTAATGGGCCCATCCAATTCTTCTTCTAAAAGGCCCATTTAATCGACCCGAGAAAAGTGGCCTGAACGGAGCCAGAAGGGGTTCGACCGAACCCTAGGGTCGGTCGACCTTTCCTTCTCGTCGCTCGCGTTCTGTTTTCTCGTGTTAATCCTCCTCGATATCCTCCACAAAATCCTCGGTGAAACGCGTTGTTCCCCGCCTATTTAAAGGACGGAAACAGAGAGGAAAGTCGTGCACCTCATTGAATCATCATCTTCCTCCCATCCTCGTCATGGCCGACAAGAAGATTGTGCCTCATGCCTCCAGCTCAACCTTCAACCTGAGCGGAGACATTACGTCGGCCAACGACAAAACTTCCCTCGCCCGACAGCATAGGATGCTTACTACTTAGGATTTTAATTTTTTTAAAAAAAAACATTTGTTTTCCAAAGCTAGGTTAAATAATGTAAGCATCCCCATATTTTGATTTCAATAAAGTGAACATACCGTTTCATCTAACACCGGTAAAGTTCCCCCTTTAGTTTATTTTGTTAAATAAAGAATTCAGGAAACAAGTGTGGGGGAAACATGTCCCCAAGTCACGAAATCCCGACGTGAAAAATTAATGTTGCATATCAAAACACGTCGCGACCAAATGAGCAAAACGACCCGACGAAACAGAGCCACAGAAGAGCCAACAGGAGGTCGGCCGAACCCCCCGGTTGGCCGACCTGTTTTCTGCTCCATACGACTCCGTTTCGCTCCAGAAAATCGGTTTGGATTTCCTATCCCCACTCTTATGCGCTACCCTGTTGTTTGAGTTGATTTCATATTTTTCATTGCATATCAAAAATGAATCAACTCAATAATTTGAAATAAAATTTGATAGTCAAGAATTTGCTTAAGCTGAAAATTTGAATACTTTATATTTCAATTCATTACCTTGTTTATTATTCCCATAATTCAATAGGAAAAACACATCATCTAGGTATTTGACTAGTGTGATATGGTAAATGAGTTCCTTAGAAATCATCCTTTTGCTTGAAATTGATTTTGACATTTGTAACTATTTGAAGTCTTGGACTTTGCCTAAACCTCTCATTGGAAATTTATATACCCACCAATGCCATATGATACATTCAGTGAAAAACACAAGCATATGCCACTTTGCTTTTCATTGAACTTTGTCAAACTCGTGACCCAATTGAGTGACATGCATGAACTTTTTGAATTGAAAACTCTTGTGCACTCCATTCATGAAAATTTCTCACATTGAGAATTTGCATCCATCGATCACCCATCCGCCAAAAAGAAACTCCATACAATACAAATGAAAGCCTGTCTAAAAATAAAAAGGAGTAGAAGACATGGCTACAAAAAAGGCATCCACTCTTGAAAAAGAGTAAGAGTGCTAAAAAAAGTAGCCATGTTTCCTCCTTAAAAGAGAGCAAATTCATGGGAGTTATCACCTCACCCCTCCATCACATTCATGTGCACAAGAATTTTTCCTTCACTTTGTTCATTGCATAAGTCTCTCATAGGATCAAGTTTTTGACTTAGTAACATATGAATTGCAAATGTGTGCCACATTCATCCCTACCAAGCTTCAGATATAGCCACTTTTAGTATAGGGACAAGAATTGGCAAAACATGCCATGGTGAGGACTCAAACACTTTGAGAGATTTGAGAGATTCCAATCGAGAAGGCAAGGGCAAAAGTTCATATGACTTTCAAATATAGCAATTGCCTAATCATTTCAGCAGAGAATGGTCCAAGGGAACTTCATTCTAACCGTTCCACTTTTCAAACACCCAAGATTGATGTGGTAGCCACATACACAAAGGGGATCCATGAATTAAGGTATAAGTTGAAATATCTAGTATCCTTATTTTCTACCTTATAGCAAATTCATGACAACGCTCTAGTTCTTGCCTTCACTCGAGGATGAGCAAAGGACTAAGTGTGGGGGAGTTTGTTGACAGTCCTGAAGTACCACATTTTGACCTTCAATTCACCTCATAATGTGCATAAAATAAACACAAAACATAGTGGTAGGTTTATACATTAACCCAATTCCACAAGTGTTGGTGTTTATTTGTATGCGGGTGAATTATTACCCAAAATACCAAAACATGCAGGGATGAATCCATGAAAATGGATTTCAACGAATCAGGCAATGACACGTGGCAACACATGGATCAAATGGTCCACAAACAGAAGAATACGAGGAGATCCAACGGTGTTGCACCCATATATATCATGGGGGCCCACCTGGAAGCCACCTGGAGGAAGCACTCCCCGAGGGGAGCCTTGACTAGGTCGGCCGAACCAGGGGTTCAGCCGACCTCTTCCTGGCGCCAAACTTGGTCAAATGACACGTGTTGGCTCCTCCCGACTCCCTAGAGTCAATGGTGACTGATTCGCGTGTTAATTGTGGCGGGAACCGACCCTTCTCCACCTATAGATAGACCCCCTCACCTCACTTCTCACACACACCAAAAGTTGAGAATAGTGCTACACTCCAAAGGTTTAGAGTAGTCCTAGAGGCTACCAAAGTAGAAGGAGAGTTTGGTGAAGATTCTAGGAGAAGGAGGCTTGGGCTTGTCAAGTCCCTCTTCTACACTTGTACCCCTACAAAGATTTTACTTAATCAAGTAAACCTTTGTGAATTCAACACAAGTTTGATCTTTTATTCTTAGTAGTTTGCACAAGTAGTTACTTGTGGGTTTACTACTTTAATTCATTAGAGGCTCTAGTTGTAACTTTGTGTTCGAAACAACTAGAGTAGTGATTTAGACGTAAGCGTGGTGCTTAGGTTATAAATCATCAGTGGATATCTCATAGACCCACGGATTGAAGAGGTAGGCAGTAGGTGGTGATAGCCCTATCTGTCCTTCGTAATCCTCCACGTTCGGCTATGCCATATGCTCTTGGCGGGAGTCGTCCTGGTATTGCTAGGAGTAAGCCCGTGCCCGAAGCAAGCATCTACTGCAAACTACCTTGAATTAGGATCAATACATTGAATTCCTCTTTGTTCCTTGCCTACCAAACAACTTTGTGTCCTTGGGTGAGCTAGTTTGAAAGATTATCACACACGTTCTTTGGATTTGATACCCTTGGGAATACTCCTTAAGGGGAAGTGCTACAACGGTATTTCCTTGCGCTTGCAGATTACTCTGTGGTTTTAAGAAATACCAACAATAGACTCATCGGGTTGCATCTCAAAATGCATATACTCCTTTTTCAACATATCTTGTCTCACCTCCTTGATCGTGTTGATCCTTCTTGATAGTCACAAAGCGCTCTCCACACATCGTATGCCGATCAAAGGTGTGCAACGCGGTCGAAGTCGCTTTGAGTGAGTCCTTGGATGATCAAGTTCCGGGCTTTGTTGTTGTTGTCGATGTCCCGTAGGTTTGTAGCCATAACTTGATCATTTGTCGGCACATCATAAGGCTTGTACACCTTTTCCCATATGGGGAAGCCTTGGACCTGGATGAAAGCCTCCATGCGTGCCTTCCAAACCTAAAAATCAATACCTGCAAACACACAAGGTTTGGCGGAGTATTTCTCCATGATGATTAGTCAAAAACACGTGCAAATCACAATGATTCGAGCACTGTGGCTCTGATACCAATTGTAGGATCGAAGAGCATGTGAAAAGCTACCAGAGGGGGAGGTGAATGGTAGATTTAAAAATCTTACGCAGCGGAAACAATTAAATCCCAACCCCTTCGGCAGAAAAACGATCCGTTAAAGAAATCGTGTGTGAGACTAATCTAAACGTTTTTCACCATGACAAAAGTGATATATATCAGAGAGAATCAAGTCAAGCAGACAACACAACGAGAATCACTCAAATCCGTCGAGAGAAACTCAAGTTACGATTGAAAGATCGAACAAAGGTCAATCTGTCCTACCCGAGAAAAACAGTTCTGGAACGCTACAAAGAAACTCGTGTAGATCAGAAACCACAAATCCAATGACCGTAAAATTTTTACATATGATAGATAATCAAGTAATGAAGACAAACCAAAAAGAATCACATCAATTGGATATGTAAAACTCGAGTTATGATAAAACCACCAACGAAAGGTAGTGCCGTCCAGAAACTCGACGAGTAAAACTTGTCTGGAACAAGTCGGACGAACAAGGCATAAAAGTTCCTTCAAACTACAAATTTTATTCAATATAACACAAGAGGAACAGCCCCAAAGTCGTGCACCATGAGCTTTGGCCTCCCTTGCTTATATAACCAGCCCTTAGGCCAACCCAATCTCAACTAGGACTCCAATCCTACTCCGATCACGAATCGAAACTTTCCATAACTACTTAGGACTCTTTTATACGCAGACAGAAGCAATCTTAAGACTTCCAAACACCTTAGGAACATATCACACATTCCTAAAACAACTAAAATTCGTGACCCACATATGCACTACCCTTGATTCAATCATCCTGCACGACCTCCTGACCCGCTCAACCACAATTCCTTCTGAATTTGGTTGTTGGAACCTCATCTCCTCCCTGAGACTAGTCCAAAGGATCCTGTCACCAGCCATGAGTTTAACTCAAGCAACACCTGCACATGAATAAACAACCAATTCGTACGAGCTCAAGTCCGCAACTTGACTCAAGTCAGTTCCGAACACAACACCTTACGTGAGCACCTCACATAAGCATGTTGCAAAGCATATCAAAATGATATCAGCCATATCAACAAAAACACACCAAAAACTTAGCAAATGAATACTAAGCAACCTTTCCATAAATATAAAGCAAGTTTGAAACAAATCACAGTAAAACAGGATCATTGCGATGAAGCACCGAACCTAACCAAAGCTAACCAGAGCTTGAGCCGGAGCTTACCAAAGGTAGTACAACCTAGCGCCGGATCTTACCAAAGCTAGTACAACCTAGCGTCGGAGCTTACCAAACTAGTCGGAACTAGTCATCCCAAAAGTCGGAGCTAGAAAAACATATCGGAGCTAACCAAAATAAGTCGGACCTAGCAAAACATATCGGAGTTTAACAAAGACATGCCGGAGCTATCAAAGACATGCCGGAGCTAAAGACAAAGCTCACTGGAGCTACCCAAAAACATGTCGGATCTAGAAAAAGAAAGTCGGACCTATTGTCGGACCTTGTCGGAGCTTGGAGCTAGAGTCGGACCTTGCTAAAAAGATTTTATGACAGCATTCAAAACTTTTATTGTCAAAGTCAATGTATTCAGCATACATAGATCTCACAGCTTCAGACCTGCCTCCCCACGAGGGGAAGCTCTAGAGCCGCCACGTGATGAGCCCCCAGACCTGATACAACAACGAAGAGACTGGCGGATCTCCAACGACACAGACATTCAAGGGACAGTTAAAGCTACAGTTACAAGACCTGATTGCATGTCATTAATGCCATATTAATGACACACGATCAGAGGACTCTTAACAACGGTAATGTCGCCATAAAGGCATGTTATCACGCTGTTAATTGTGCTTAATATTCACAGATCGTGTATTAGGAAATTAACTACCGCCAGGGCCACATGTCGGGCCAGGCTAATGTAATAGACGGTCCTTAGACTATAAAAGGGTTGCGCTGCACGCTACAAGGAACAACTAAGCTCACACTCTTACAAGCGCCATACATTCATACATACAACACACATCCCGTGGATTAGGGTGTTACGCTCAGGCGGCCCAAACCACGTAAAATCTATCGTGTCACTGTCTTGTCAAAATCTCACGCGCACTCCAACCAATCAAGAACCTCCACGAGCTACGATCTAGTAGTACCAGGGGAAGTGTTGATCGCACACTTCGACATTTGGCGTGGCGGGAAGGGGGATTTTGAGATTTTAAGATGGTGAACTCCGCCGCAGGATCATCCAACGGCAATGTTGAGCAACCTGCTGGAGGGAATCCCTCCAACATACAACAGCCCACGGGTGTTGTTGTCCCGACGGGCGTTGTGCCACCACCACCACCATCTGCTATGGCTAACAATACCGGACAACAGGATGGGGTCTCAGCGTCGGTCACTACATCGACGCACAATAATCCTGAGAATGTGCTAATTGTTGCGCGTACTCTTCTCCAACGCCCACCGCTGCCAGGAGCACCTCAGGGTGCCATGGAGCAGTGGTGTGCTGATATGGAACATCTGGTTGTAGCACCAGCCGATGGTCTCAGCAACCAAGGTTCTCCCCCTTCAGGGCAGGCACCTTCTCAGCGCCGGATCTTGTCTGGAAGACTTGGTATGCAAGCTTGACAACACCAAAGATGTGTTGTGTCTCAACAGGCGACGTCGCTGCCCTTCGGGCCGCGTCATACTCACACCGTGTCGAGACTCTCGACGCATGATCTATTGTCAGAGCTCGATCGCCGTTACAGACAGCAGGATGACTGCGTCCACATCGAGCGTGCTCGCGAAAGGCGGGGGGATCGGGAAATCCCTCCTCCCATGGGAGTAGGGAGCGGTTGTTCATACCTAGACATGCACCTACGCATGGATGCGGCGGGAAGTGATATCCCAGGACCCCCCATATATGGTGTTGAGGGTCTTCCGACGCTCATTGTCAGAGACGTTAGAATCATTGTCGACTGTGTTATACACAGCCTTCAAGACCTTCTTGGGGTCCTGGAAACCTAGCTCCATATCAGCCGGAGCTTCGTCGACTTTTTGTTTTCCTTCCCGTTGGCAGAAAGGAGCTTCTTCCCGGTGTTTGTTGTAGCGCTCAACAAGGTTCTAGACCTCTCGGTAGTCTTCAAGACTGTGTTTGTCCGTTTTGTGGATCATATACCACATCTCTGGACCACCGCCGTCTTCTAATGAAGGTCAAGGTTGCTTTTCAGGGCGTGGCATCCGACCATCCGGAGCTGCAGCAACCGCAACAGTAGGTGTGCTTGCCGACGGGTTCTTCTTGCCGTTGGACTTTTTCTTCTTTTTTACACTATAGGAGGTAGTGGCTTTAGCTTTAGAGAACTTTTTATTAGCCTCCAGAGCTAGCTTGGAGTGCATTTCCCGACCCTCTGCGGCTCGGGCGCACTTGTCAGTCAGGCTGAATAGCTCCGTGACGCTGGTGACCTCTTTTGTCGCCAGCTTCTCCAACATCTTGTTGTCTCTGACACCCTGTCTGAATGCGACGTTGACAGAAGCATTGGAGATAGAAGGGATGGTGTTTCGTACCTGAGAAAATTGTTGGATGAAGGATTGCAGTGACTCTCCTGACTTTTGTTGTACAGCAAAAAGGTCCAATTTTATGTCAGGTCGGGTGTAGGAACTCCCGAAGTTGGCAGTGAACTATTGGCATAGCTCCGCCCAATTGTTGATGGAATCAGGCGGTAGACTCATGAACTAGGACCTGGCCGTCCCAGTCAGAGCCACTGGAAAGTAATTGGCCATCACGACCTCATTGCCACCCGCCTTGTATCAACTCTAAGTCCATTATTTTCATGTCTTAGGGTTAGGTCATGGCTCCAACACCCCCTTGGACGTCCTCCCACCTATATATACTCCAAAGTAGCCGCCATAAGAAATTGGGTTTTGCTTATATTAATAATATCGATGTTCTACGGTTTGTGAAACCCCAACTTCACGATTTCAGATCGTGTCTTCTATGTTCTTGCTTGTATTCTTAGTTGCACTTGCAGTGATTAGCCTTCTTGGGGTGGTCAATCGTGTGCAGCACAGTTGATAACCAACGGAGTGGTGGTGTAGTGATTGCAGGGGTTTTTCGTGTTCTACTCGAGAGCCTCGGATCATCAACGTCGAGATCTCCACCTCAATCGACTTATCCTTACCTATCGGAAGATCGGCCTAAACTTATTATCAATTTGTATTAGATTTCTAGGTTGCCCATTAGGTAATTCATCTATCCATTACATTATTTTTTTCATACCTAGAGTCCACAAAAAAGCCACAAAAAACATGCAATTTAGTAGATCTGTTCATTACTTTGTCCAAACTACCATTGAGCCTTTGCAACTTTTGTTTTCAATTTGGTTTTGTTGAGTTTGTGTCCGTTGTTGATTCATATTGCTGGTTTAGAAAGTGTTTTTGATATTAGTTTGAGTTTCGCATTGCGTCGATTATCTTTTTGAATTGCGTCATCACGTCTAGATTATATTCATGTCTGTCCAGTTTGGTATTTTGATCATATCTCACACATACGAACTTTGAATTTAGTGTTCTTGTACTTTACGGAAATACTCAGAAGTTCTCTACAACTTTTGTATTCATAGGTTTTCTAGAAAACGGAGTTATCATGGTCAAAAGTGCATTAGATCTGAATCTGTTCTCGACCTAGAATTTCTGAACAGTCTGTGTTCCGGCGGCAATATCTCCTAATGTTCTTGTCCAAAATAGTTCTTCCATATATCAAAATTAAAGAGCAGAGATATATCTACAATCTTGTTATTATATGTTTTTCTATTTAGAGCCTCTAAGTGTGCCTATTTGTCCTTGGAAGATTGAGCAGAAAATCTGCGACGGACACACAAGATATCTTTGATTGGTTTTTATTGTGTTCTTCTTTTGCAGCACATTCTGAGAAAAGAAAGACAAAAGAATAAGGCAAGTACAAAACAAGATACAAAAGCCGCACAAAAAAATAGGAGAAAAAAAAACAGAAGTGCTTGCATTGTCATTTAGTTTTGTCTCATGTCTTGCTTGCTTGAACTACTAGGAACACATTTAGGCCAACAACTTTGACAAGTACTTTGGACACTTATTCAACTTACTATCTGATTGCATTGTTGCTAATACTTGCTACATATAAAGTGTCATCCAAGCTACACTTTACTCTTGAGCAGAATCGATACACCTTTGCAATCATCCCACACTTCATTGGTTTCTTCATACCGACCACCGTTTGCCACCTGGAGTGTCGGTAAGAACACTTGTTAGAGCGTGGTAAGATGCTTGAGAGTGTGTGATCTACTTCCACATTGCCATTATACTTTGTAGTTGATAGGGATAATATATTTTTTGTTGTCTTCTGTTTGCTACTAACAATGTCAGGTAAAATCAAGAATCATGCATTATATGTTGAGATGATTGACATGATGAAGACGACGATGGAGTTGCTCGCTAAGAATAAAACATAAACCAAGGTTTCACATTACATTCAAACCATATTTACAACCTCTTCCACAGAAAGTAATTACATTCTCTCATCTCTTCCTTCTTATGATGGTTTTGGTTACGATGAATATATTGCTTGGGAAATAGAGTTGGATAAAATTTTTGGACAATGTCATATGTGTGAGAGGAGAAATATTAGAAATGTTGCAAGTGCATTAGTAGATTGTGCATTAACTTGGTGGAACAATTTAAATGATTTAGAAAAACCTCGAACATGTAAGGATATGAAAATTTGTATGCGAGAAACTTTTATGAATGTATCTAGTTGGAAAGATGAAGTGCATCAAATTGAGGAAAAATTTCTTGTTGTACCTCTTTTTGTGTCTAACATTTTGCAGGACAATATATAAAATAATGTAAATGATGCAGAAGAGAACGAGGCTTTCGAGAACACTTGTGAAATTTTAGATGGATCAACTCATAATGCACCCAAAATCACTGCTGAAAATGGTAAGGGAAAACATTCTACAAATACAGAAGGTGAGAAGTTTTTGGATGTTCTGAATTTTTCTACCAATCATGCTATTTTTGAGGAGTAACTATTAGAATCATTTATTTATACACCATTGTCACATGTTGATTTTCCTGCTGATCGTTGCGCTAAGAAAGAGTTATATGCTGATAACTCTGTTATACCTATGCTAAAACAAGTTAATGTACTACATGATTGTGTTTTGAATTCACCTACTTGTGCTGAAATTCATAATTTGATCACCGCTACTGCTGAAAATGATGAGCTGAAATTTTTGTCTTCTCTAAAGACTTTGGGTTATATTGAATTTGACACTCTTTGTGATCTAAATATTGTAGAGAGGACAATGTTTTTTCAATCTGAATTGCCTTTGTTAAGTAGAAATATTTTTCATGCTATAGGAAACTATGAAGATAGTAGTGAATTTATGGTGCATAAAGTTTACATATGCTCAAATGAGAAATCCCATTTTGTGCTGCAACAACATGGTGAAACGAATGGATGCACTAACACTAATAATTCTTTGTCAAGTTTTTCTAGTATTTTTTTCTTGCAGTACGGACAACATTTAATAGAGGAGCATTGTTCGCTGCGGTTGTGCAATGTGGAGAACGCTCAATCTACCCTCAAATCAAGCCTCTTTGCTGGACATACAAGCAAGCCGAGGACGACTTGTCATAAAGAAGGGGAGAATGATGAGATCATGCACATTATCATTGCACAAATAAACATGGTACAATGTTTATTTGTTTGGGATCCTGGCTCAAGTGAATGGTCATGCTTATTTGATGGAGAACATGAAGATGGTGCACTGTATCGTCCACCACCTTGGCCTCCTCCTTTGATGCACACAATAGGATTTGATGGCGTTGCACATATGGACCCACACATGAGAGAAGATGAACTTGAGTCGAGGACGACTCCAATTCAGGAAGGGGAGGATGATGAGGACATCACTTTTATGGATACAAACAACACTCCATTGAACATACAAGATGCAATCAATAGAGTTCACACACAATAATTAATTTCAGAGGTGAGCTCGCTCTTATATGTTTCTTTATATGTTTTTGAGAATAGATTACTACCTAATGATTTAATTATGATTAGGATCCATGGAGAGGTTCAAGGAGTACTTGGAGGACGTCTTAGGAACGTGTAGGACCAGAGAATACGTTCAAAGAAGATGGAAACCGAGCCCAACTCAAAATCATATCCAACTCGGAGTCCAGGAGCAGTTTGCACTAAAACGGACGTTCAGGGCATACGAACTCCATTTTGGACGTTCTACATATGCACGGTAAGGGGACAGGATAACCTTTCCAATGGATCTGGTCCCATGTTAAATTCCTTCGGAGTCGACAGGAGTCTTCAAAACAAAACCGAGTACAGAATCTGTCAGGGTGTTGCGCCACCGTATTGGGCCATTGGGCCTTGTATCAACTCTAAGTCCATTATTTTCGTGTCTTAGGGTTAGGTCACGACTCCAACACCCCCTTGGACGTCCTCTCACCTATATATACTCCAAAGTAGCCGTCATAAGAAATTGGGTTTTGCTTAGATTAATAATATCACCGTTCTACGGTTTGTGAAACCCCAACTTCACGATTTCATATCGTGTTTTCTACGTTCTTGCTTGTGTTCTCAATTGAACTTGCAGGGATTAGCCTTCTTAGTGAGGTCAATCATGTGCAGCACGGTTGATAACCAACGGAGTGATGTTGTAGTGATTGTAGGGGTTTTTTGTTTTCTACTCGAGAGCCTCGGATCATCAATGTTGAGATCTCCACCTCAATTGACTTATCCTTACCTATCGGAAGATCGGGCCTAAACTACTCATCACTCAAGACTATGCGGTGAGAGATGGTTGCTGCAGCTCCTATGGGGAGAACTGCATCAAAAATAGATGGACATTCCCATCACTTTCGATGCCATAGACTGCCCCAGGAACATGATCGGAGCTGGTCAACTGCCCTTAATGGTTTCTCCAACCATCAACATTGTCCATCTATACCATTTCTTGGTAGATGGAGGGGCGGCACTCAACCTCCTAAGCTAGGAGGCGTTCGTGAAGATCCAGCTCTGACTCTCGAACCTTCGCCCCTCACGTCCATTCTCTAGGGTAGGTCCAGGGGCCATCAGCCCTCTCCAATCCACTACACTCCCAGTGACCTTCAAGACTCAGGAGAAGTACAGTACCGAGAAGCTGGTCTTCGACGTCGCACACATCAGCTTGCCCTTCAACGCCATCCTAGGCAGGTCTGCCCTGTATAGGTTCATGGTTGCATCTCACTACAACTATCTATGGTTGAAGATCCTGACACGTTTGAGCGTTCTCCGAATCCGCAGAGATCGCACTGTAGGAGTCACTGCGCTGGAAGAACTCCACGCGCTTGCTACAATGCAAGAGGGAACATCCAGCAAGGAGCTAGCTGCTCAACCTCCGAGCACTCATCATCGAGGCTCAACCTCTGCACCACGCGTGCAGCCAAGCAGCGACACTGATGTTCCTATCAAAGTCGTCCAAATTGGTTCTGATGCTGTCCATACTACCCGTATATCAGGAGGTCTGGACAACAAATAGGAACTCGCGCTCATCACTTTCCTCCGGGCGAATGTTGACGTGTTTTCCTGGCAACCGTCACAAATGTCTGGGATCCCTAGGGAAGTGATTGAGCATAGCCTGAAGATTTATCCCAACGCACGACCAATACACCAGAAGCCCTAAAAGCGATCAGTCGAGCACCAGAACTTCATCCTACAGGAAATCAAGATGCTGCTCGAAGCTGGTTTCATGCGGGAGGTTCATCACCCAAAATGGCTGGCAAACCCAGTCGTTGTACCCAAGGCCGGCGGGAAACTTCGTATGTGTATCGACTACACCACTCTAAATAAGACATGTCCAAAAGATCCATTTCCACTACCTAGAATAGATCAGATAGTGGACTCCACCTCTGGGTATGAGCTATTATGTTTCCTAGATGAATATTCTGGATACCATCAGATCCAAATGTCTAGGGAAGATGAAGAGCGTACTACCTTCATCACAGTAGATGGACTGTATTGTTATACTACCATGAAATTCGGTCTCAAAAATGTTGCTTCAACTTTTGTACGAGCTATGCACAAAAAATTTGGAGAGATAATCAGGGACTTGGTGGAGGTGAACGTTGATGACATCGTCGTCAAATGGAAGAACAAGGATTCACTCCTTGGCAACCTACAAGCCGTCTTCGACAAGCTGCATATCACGCGCACCAAGCTGAACCTGGACAAATGTGTCTTCGGGGTTAGCTTCAGGAAGCTCCTCGGATTCTTGGTGACCCATCGAGGAATTGAGGCAAACCCGATGAAGATCGAGGCCATTGAAGGCATGCGGCTCCCAACCCACATCAAGGATGTCCAGAAGCTAATTAGATGTCTAGCTGCGCTCAGCCGGTTCATCTCAAGACTGGCGGAGCGGGCACTACCCTTCTTCAAGCTCTTGAGGAAGTCCGGGCCATTCCATTATTCCAAAGAAGCAAAAAAAAAGGCATTCCAAGAGTTCAAGAAGCTCCTCACCACACTACCAATCTTGGTAGCTCTGAACCCTGGTGAGCCTCTACTGCTTTACATTTATGCAACTACGGAGGTTGTCAGTATAGTCCTGATCGCGGAAAGACTGGGTCCATCTCCAGTTCAGGAGCCCAGACCCCTCTGGGAGGGTCCGAAGCTACCTGAAAGAGAGTTTGGGTCCTATCCCCCAGGCACGGATCTTGAAGGCAAAATGCTAGAGGATCAACCTCTCTCATCTGAGGGAGTTCACAAGGCTGATCAAGAAGATCTGAACACCTCCGGGAGGGTTCGGATTGAACAAGAAGAAGTTCCAGACCACTTCGGGAGGGTTCGGGAAGATCAACAGGAAGGATTGGACCCCTCCAGGAGGGTCGGGGTTGATGAAGAAGAAGCTCTAGGCCCCTCTGGGAGGGTCTGGACCATCCAGCGCCCAGTG
Source organism: Tuctoria greenei (assembly GCA_036927565.1). Taxonomy (NCBI): domain Eukaryota; kingdom Viridiplantae; phylum Streptophyta; class Magnoliopsida; order Poales; family Poaceae; genus Tuctoria; species Tuctoria greenei. The sequence continues at coordinate 194,501,596 of JAYESD010000005.1, forward strand.
TACTTCATCAGCGAAGTACTTCACGATGCCAAGACTCAATACATTGAGGTGCATAAGCTTCTTTACGTAGTTCTTATTGCCTCAAGGAAGCTTCTTCATTATTTCCAAGCTCACAAGATATCAGTGGTAACTTCCTATCCATTGTGTGCCATACTGCACAATCCCAACTCTACTGGGAACATCGCCAAGTGGGCAGGGTAGCTGGCAGAATTCGATCTCGAATTCCTGCCGCGACAAGCTATCAAGAGTCAAGCCTTGGCTGATTTCATGGCGGTGTGGACACATTCTCCATCAAATATTGGGGGCCCCAGTGAGTAGAAGTCAGAACCCAAGGTCCTGGTCTTCACCGAGCCTCACTAGACCCTCTACTTCGATGGCTCCGTGCAAAAGCAGGGGCCCCGAGCTGGAATACTTATCCACGCTCTCACCGGGGAGAAGGTCAAATACATGGTGCACCTTGATTTCAAGGCAACCAACAACATGGCAGAGTATGAAGCTCTCATCTACGGGCTCAAGGTGGCGCTTTCATACGGCGTCAAACAGTTGCTGGTAAAGGGTGATTCACAGCTCAGTATCAAGCAAGTCAAAGGTGAATGCAGATGTAACAACCCTCAACTTGCTGCTTATCTCCTTGAAGTCCAGAAGCTCCAGAAAGACTTCCACGTCCTGGACCTCTGCCATGTCCAGCGTCTCAGCAACGCTGAAGCTGACGAACTCTCAACGAAGGCTTCAACTGGAGCTCCAGCTCTTCATGGAGTTTTTGTCCGGAGATTGTCAAGACCAACCGCTCAGCCTACTGAAGTGAGTGATGGGGACAAGACCAGCACCTCGAAGCTGGCAGTCCCAGTGGCCATGTTACGATGGCGTCCACCAAGGGTTGTAGGTGCTGCAGGAAGCTCCGAGCAACCCAGCACACAAGACTCAGAAGCTCAAGTCAGCTCCGATGCATGGATCTCAGAGATCCAGAGCTACTTAAAAGACAATATCCTTCCTAAAGACGGTGCATCCGCTGATCGGATCGTCAGGTTGGCTAAAAGATACACGTTGGTAGAAGGGGATCTCTACCGGTGCGGTGCCAACGGCGTCCTAATGTTGTGTATTGCAAGGGAAGAAGGTCGTGAACTCCTTGCGGAGATCCATGGAGGTGAGTGTGGGAACCACATATCTTCTTGCACGCTGATCGGTAAAGCCTTTCGGCATGGTTTCTACTGGCCTTCAACACTCCAGGATAGAGTCGAGTTGGTGAAAAAGTGTGAAGTGTGCCAGTTCCACACGAAACAAATTCACACTCTGGCTCAGTCACTACAAATGATACCTCCTACATGGTCATTCGTTGTGTGGGATATGGACATTTTTGGACCTATCCCAAAAGCCGTCGGAGGTTACAGGTTCCTGTATGTCTCCATTAACAAGTTCACCAAGTGGCCGGAAGCTACTCCAATTGTGACTATCAACAAGCAATCTGCGATCAAGTTCTTGAAGTCCATAGTCTGCAAATTTGGAGTTCCGAATAGAGTCATCACTAACAACGGAACCCAATTCACAAGTACAACATTCCAAGAGTATTGCAAAGACCTTGGCATTCAAGTCAGCTACGCATCAGTAGCTCACCAGACAAGTAATGGCCACGCTGAGAAAGCAAACGCGGAAATATTGAAAGGACTCAAGACTCGCACATACGAGCGCCTGAAGAAACACGGATCCAACTGGATTGAAGAGATTCTGTCTGCATTGTGGGTGAGCATGACAACACCTAGCCGGTCGACTGGAGAAACCCCTTCTTCCTGGTGTACGGAGCTGAAGCAGTCCTTCCTCTGGAGATCACCATGGGGTTGTTCCGCGTCCGGACCTTCGACGAAGCCGTGCAGGACCAGCTCCGGCGTGAAGACTTTGACCTCATCGACGAGGAAAGGTGCCAAACAGTTGTTCGGAATGCACATTATCGCCAGGTGCTTCGGCACTATCATCAAAGGCATGTGCGCAATCGACAGCTCGAGGAAGGCGATCTGGTGCTACAGAGAATACTAACTTGTAAAGGGATGAACAAACTCTCTCCCAGCTGGGAAGGTCCCTTTCGGGTGATCAATGTTTCCCGTCCCGGATGCGTTCGCTTGGCTATAGAGGATGGGACCCCGCTTCCCAATCCTTGGAACATTGAGCACCTCTGTAAGTTTTATGCTTAGTTACACGGAGGTGAGTCTATAATTACACGTTATAGAGTATATACACAGAGTCGGGTAGGTCCTCCGGGAGAACATCCGGACCCCTTCAGGAGGGTCCAGGCAGTTGAAGGAACATTTAACTCGGTCCCTGTACTGAAAGTGTGGATTACCTACCCTGGGTTAGAACAAGATGTATAGCACACTTAGATTGGTTTTGTACCCTAAGTGTGTCCTTGTCTCCCCTCTAATCCGGACCTATAATGAAAGACATTGTTGTGTGAAAGCAGACTCCTCGTACATTAATTTTGTACAGGCTCGTTTTCTTCTATTTATCCTTCTCCTTCTTGTCTATAACAAAGTTGTGCAATTCTTTTTGACCTTTAGTCCAAGTTACTCATATGTTGTACAAGTTATATTGTAGGTTTTTTTGGATCTTAGCATTGCTAGATGGTCTACTCGCCCGAACGCTAAAGCCAACATAGGTTCGGGGTGCGCTATCGACTTAGCCTAGTCCAGCATCCTAAGTATGCCACTCTACCTATAAAGGCATTCGAATCTGGAAATATTACATCAATGTACTTTTTATCATAGCGAGTTCCTTCGGATCTAAAATTCAAATAAGAATAGTAAGTCACAAAAGAGTTATAGACGAGAGGATGAACTTTACTATTTTTCTTGTCTTTAATGCACGGGAAAAATGGAAAACTCATGGCGATGGTGGAAGATGTCGGAACTACTAAGCTCTAACATCCCCCAAGGGGGTTCGTCATCGACGTTTCTAACGTGGAAAGTGGGCATCGACGGAGCTAACAAGCTTCAACAACTCCCATGAGGGCCCGCCGTCAACGTGAAGCATAATGATAATTCAAGCGAAGATGGTGAAATCACCCCGAGGGGATTCTCCGTCGATGTATTCTACGTTGATGGTGGATATCGTCAAAACCGGGAAGCATCGATGATCCCAGGGAGCCCGCCGTCGACGTTCCATGCGTTGATTGTGGGTGTTGTCACACTTTCCAAGCTCTGACAACCCCAGGGGGCCCACTGTCGACGTTTCATGCGTTGACAGTGGGCACCATTGGACGTATAGAGCTTTGACACCTCCCAGGGGGCCCGTCGTCGATGTTTCAAGCATTGACAGTGGGCGCAAGGTCCGTTGTTGACGTTTCAAGCATTAATAGTGGGCGTCGTTAGACCTATCAAGCTCTGACACCTTCATGCATTGACAGTGGGCGCCATCGGACATATCAAGCTCCGACACCTCCCAGGGGGCCCGCCGTCGTCGTCACAAAGGGTCCCTAGAGATGTCGGAAGTAAACTTCGGACCTAAATTCTAAGCGTTCCAGCTACCAGTTCGAAGCATTCAAGTCATCAAGACATTGTCAAACCTTTTGGTACATGTTGGCAATCAAATTGTGTACATCTACCAGAGGCCAATATGATAAAGGACAATGTATTGAAGACAAACACAAAATGGAATTCATTCATTCGAAGAGTGAGTTTTATTCATCGGAAGTATTGGATTACAAAATGAGGATTATAGTAGAAGGCAAAAGAGAAAGGTCCTCGCTACTGGAGGTTGTAAGTCCTGTGAAAAAACAAGGCCACCTTCTCGGCAGCTTCTTGGACGCTAGCCCTGGCGGCATCCTCTTCTTCGACAATGGGTCCTTCAAACACCGGATCTAGAGGAAGTTGGGGGGTCTCGACTCTTGTAACACGCCAGAATATATTCGGCGACGTTCTTGGCCAACGACTTCCCTTCCATCTCCAGTTGGTTGACGATGACATCACCCATCGTGTCGAGTTTGCTGCCAGTAGAGTTAAGCGCCACCAGTGCCTGGTCCAGCTCCGGTGCTGGGTTCTCCGGACGTACCGGACTGAAGCCAAGTGGCACCAAAGCTCTGTCGGCATGCCCCAAGAAATCCCATACCTAATGGGACTCAGTTGCCCTCGAGCTCCGTAGCTCCTCCAGTGACCTTCTGGCCGCCGCCTAGCTCCGAACTCTCCCAGGCGATGCGCTCGACCTCTTTGGCGTGTTGTTGAATGCTTACAGCCACTTGCTTTTCGCAGTAAGCAAGCTCCGTCTCCCAGAGGTGGATGCGGTTCCGCCATTCAGCCAGGTCCTTCTCCCAACCTCTCACTTCCCCTCTCTGGTGGCAACATCAGCTTCTCTTTTAGAGAGCTCCTACCCTAGCTTCCAGTGTTTCTCGTCCCCCTGCTTGCACCACTGATCAAATTTTTTGGTGCGGTCCGCCAAGTTCTGCTCTCCCAGAGTCAGTTTCTGGGTGAGCTCCCCCTCTCTTTTCAAAATATCCTCCTTCATCTCCAAGAGCTTCTCTTACCTCTCATCGAGGTCCGCTCGGTGCTTCAGGAGAATCTCGTTCAGCGTGTTGAGGTTTTCGTGACGATCATCTGCAGCCTCACTGCTTTCCTAGCGTGCTCGAGAATCTTTTGAGACTAAGCATCGAGGGCCCTGATGGAGGCCTCCCTCTCTTGCAGCAGCTGGCCCCAATACTCCATCAGTGCCTTTTCCTTCTCAACCCACTCCCGTTGGTCGGCAAGCCTTGTGTGTGCCAATTTGGTTTCGAAATGAAGTCTATTGCACCAACGCCATAAGGTGTGGCGCTCTTCTTCGAGGACCTTGCTGTCATGGTCGAAGGTGAGCTGGACTTGATGGAGACTTGAGCAGGCATTGTCGATAGACAATGCCAAGGAAATAGGCTCCGTACCTGCTGGGGTCATCTCCACTGGCTCCAAGGGGTCTTCCAGTACAAAAATTGGGTCCCACACCACAAGCGTGGTCCCCTGCAGTCCTGCAGCACTAGGGCCACCCTCCGGAAGCTCTTCTACTTCTACCGCCGATGATGAGGGTCCCACTGTGGGAACTCTAACCTCCAGGGCTGAAACAGAAGATCCTCCTGACGGATCTTCAACTAATGGCTCTGCAGGTGGAGGGCTCACTGCTGACTCCTCTGGGTGCTCCAGCTCACACATGGTCACCTCTGGAGTAATCACCTCCGGGGCGAATGTTGGAGCTTCTACCGGAGCCCCCACCACCACCGACTCAGGCACTTTACATCCACTACTTCCAGCACAGAGGCCAGAGCTTCAACTACCTCCAACACAGAGGCCAAAACTGCAGGCACCATCGGCTCACCCACCGACTCTTCAACAAATTTCAGCACAAGCGTCGGAGCTTTGGTTGCCTTCGGCTCAAATGTCGGGGCTTCCGCCATCTTCGTGTCCTACATTGGAGCTTCAGCCGCCGGCGCTGCTGCTGCTGGTGCATCTTCACAAATGTCTCCTTCGTGGTCCAGCGCTACCACGGGAGCCTCTGTTGTCGCTTCGAGATCCAGATCTATGACAGCCGGCACCGGAGCTATCATGACCTCATCCACCACTTGGGGAGGTGCAGGGGTCGAAGCTGGAACTTCCGCATGCACAGCCTCAATTGTTGTGGTGGGTGCCGGAGCTTTTGTGCCTTTCTTTGTTTCCCTGTAAACAAAGAATCAAAAGATTCAATACATGACAAAAATAAAAACAGCAACTCAAGTTGTGGACGTAATGTTTACCTTGGGAGGCTACCGCTCCAGCTGGCACAAAACTTCTTTACCGGGCGATCCGAGCCAGAGCCCACCGTGGTCGTTGTGGCTGGAGCTCCAGATTGTGGCCCGGGACTTGTCGCCGTCTTCGGCGTCGCCCCAACTAGGACCTCCCTCGGCTGGGAAGGACCTCCGGACCTGGAGCCCACGCCCGATGCTGGGACCAAAGTTGATATGCTGGAGCTAGTGCCCCTTGAGGGCACCTGCACTGGAGGAGGTGTGGCCACCAAAGATCTACCTCGCCGGTGAGAAGGGGCATTTGTAGTCCGAGCTGACCTGACATGGCTCCCGACAGCGTGCCTCAACTTCCTCTTTCGGCTGGAAGATTCAGCCGGCTCCTTTCCTTTGCCCTTCCCTTGCCGATGTCATCAACTTTCTAGCTCGCGGCAAGGGTGGCCACCCTCTCTGAAGCTCCTAGAATTGCTACCCCAGAGTTTGACCATCTCTTGACCATGCCAAGGTTGTACAGTGTTGGCATTTTCCTCCAAAGCTCCCTGCTGAACTCTGGAGTCATGTTCAGAGGCAGGAAGGTAGCTGGTGGAGCCAAGGCATCGCAGGAGATAGTATCGAACTGCAACTTCTTCAGATGGATCTTCAAGGCTTCATCATCCAAATTGAAATTCAAACCGATTTCAATCCAGTTGTGATCCATCTCACTATTGAAAGCCCATGCGGGCCACTCCCTTGTCTTCAGCGAAGCCACCTGTTCACCAAGAAATTGACGAAGACCATTTGAGGGGTCACTCCACCCTCGATGCATTCTTGGATCCTTGCCAGGACGGGCTTGTACGCATCTGACAGCTCCGGAACTGCATTCCAAGCGTCAATGTCGACATTGGGGAGACCCTTGGGCAGCTCCAACCTCTCGTGCTCCTCCACCGCGATGATCACCCAGTCTTTCTTCCAGTCGTCCCACATTCCGGAGGGGAACGTCTTCAAATACTTGAAGGGGCAATTCTTCCGCTTCATGAAGTAGTAGAAGCCAATGATCTCCATCCCCTTGCCGGTGGTGTGGATCGTGAAGAAGGTCTAGAAAAACTCGATGAAGGGAGGCACGCCCACCCACATCTCGCAGAAGTGGACGAAGGTCGCCACTAGCAAGAGTGAGTGGGGGCCGAGATGATGCAACTAGAGGTCGTAGAAGTCCAGCAACATCAAGAGAAAGATTTAAAAGGGCGGGATCAGTCCCACCATGGCGTACCCGGAGAAGTACACCATCTCTCCGCGGCTGTCCTTCTTGAAGGGGAGCTTGACGAAGCGAATGTATCTGTTGCTGGAGTCGCTGGACCACACCATGTAGGTCCGGACCCTCTTCAGCTCTTCGTCGGTATTGATCTTGCTGCGGGGAAGACCCAACTCCATCGCGGCAAAGGGGAGCGAAAGTTGGAAGGGCTATGCGAAAGTTTGGAGGCTCTGAGCACAAGTTCGAATGAAGGCGTAAAGAGTCCTCAAACCGTGCAAGCTTTCCTTCTTAAGTATGCCTCTGCAACGCTTGGACGGAAACCGCAATGGGATCGATACCACATTTTCAAAAATCTACCCTGTCAATGACGAATGGACCCGAGTCCACTCCGGCGGAAAAGCCGAAGTTATTACCCCAGGTGAACCATCGTCATGATGGGAAGTCGAAAGCCAGAGGGCGGCAGCGTGACAAGGCGCGCAGAACCGATACAGTTTTTGCATTGGGAACCGGCAACCTTCAATTGCGTGAGATCCGCACGCGAGGATCTCACCTGCCGCATTCAAAAAAGCCACGCGACGATGGTTTAACAGCAAACCATCACCCCAACGGCAAAATTAGAAGACCTTTGAAGCCGCAGTGCGGAAATCGAAGATGGCTCCATCTCCGGTAGAATAACTTAACCCAAAGGGTTTCTCCCAGAGGTGGGCCCGGGGGCCACTATCGGTATCCTGCATACCGGGTACCCCATGATACCGCAAGAAACACCGAGGAGTTCCACCCGTCCGAGTTGAAGACCTCCGAAGGCTACACGTGCTACATGGCACTGGACCCGCCTCCCTCGCTTTGGTATCTCCGGCACTGCCACGTGTAACACAAGGCCGGAGCTAACTCCCCCTGTAGGGAAGCTCTGGTCTTGCCACGTGTCCAGTGACCCCGGACCTAACCCACAGAAGAGGGAAGCTCCGGTGCTGCCATGTGTATAGTGGCTCCGGACCTGCCTCCCCACAAGGGGAAGCTCCGGAGCCGCCATGTGATGAGCCCCCGGACCTAATACAACAACGAAGGGACTGGTGGATCTGCAACGGCGCGGACATTCAAGGGACAGTTAAAACTACAGTTACAAGACCTAATTGCGTGTCATTAATGCTATATTAATGACACACGATTAAAGGACTCTTAACAATGGTAACGATGCCATAAAGGCGTGTTATCACGCTGTTAATTGTGCTCAATATTCACAGACCGTGTATTAGGCAATTAACTACGACCAGGGCCACATGTCGGGCCAGGCTGATGTAATGGCTAGTCCTTAAGACTATAAAAGGGTTGCGTTGCACGCTACAAGGAACAACTAAGCTCACACGCTCACAAGCGCCATACATTCATACATACAACACACATCTCGTGGAGTAGGGTGTTACGCTCAGGCGGCCCGAACCACGTAAAATCTCTCATGTCACTGTCTTTTCAAAATCTCACGCGCCCCCCAACCAATCAAGAACCTCTGCGGGCTACGATAGTAGTACCGGGGGAAGTGTCGATCACACATTTCGACATACTCGAAAAGTGAAGAGGAGCACGAAGAGCATTTAAGGCTAACATTGCTGAAACTACGAGAGCACCAGTTGTATGCCAAGTTTAACAAGTGCCAATTCTAGTTGAGGGGGATATCATTCCTAGGCCATATCATATCTGGCAGAGGAGTGTCAGTCGATCGAGGAAAGGTTAGAGATGTGCTAAAGTGGGAACCACTGCAGAATGTGAAGGAAATAAGGATTTTTCTAAGAATGGTTGGATACTACCATCGATTCATCAAGGACTTTTCCAAGATAGCAAAGCCCATGACTGAGATGTTAATGAAGGAAGCCTTTCAAATGGACTCAAGCTTCTCAGAACCGTTTTGAGGAGCTAAAGAAGAGGTTAACAACAGCACCTGTGTTGGTATTGCCAGATGTGAGCAAGAGCTTTGATATCTATTATGATGCCTCAAGGCAAGGACTTGGTTGTGTATTGATGCAAGAAGGCCGGGTAGTAGCTTACGCATCCAGGCAGTTGAAGAAACATGAGCAGAACTATCCTACACATGATCTCGAACTTGCAGCCATAGTGCATGCGTTGAAGATTTAGAGACATTATGTTCTTGGCCATAGATGTGCGATATATACAGATCATAAGAGTCTCAAGTACATATTCACGCAAACGGATCTGAATTTGAGGCAACAACGATGGTTGGAACTCATTAAGGATTATGATTTGGGAATCAATTATCATTCAGGAAAAGCCAACATAGTGGCTGATGCTTTGAGCCGAAAGAGAGCAAGCCACGAGCTCATTGTTCGGGAATTGCCATCCGAGCTATGCAAGGAGTTTGAACGGTTGAATATTAGATTTTTGAATGAGATGGGAGCAATGGAAGCGAATCCAACCCTAGAACAAGAGATTCGAGAAGGTCAAATGAAGGACAAGGAAATCCAAAAAATCAAGGAAAGGACCCAAGAAGGGAGAGAATTCAGATTTGATGAGGATGACCAAGGTACTCTATGGCTTGGAAAACGAATTGTTGTGCCTAATGACAAGAGTCTCCGACAGTTGATATTGAAGGAGGCACATGACTCACTTTACTCTATCCATCCCGTTGTACGAAGATGTACAAGGACCTGAAGATGTGCTACTGGTGGGATGGTATGAAAAGGGACATAGCTGAATATGTCACATTATGTGATGTGTGCCAACATGTCAAGGCTGAACATCAAAGGTCAGTTGGATTATTGTAACCATTGAAGATTCAGGAATGGAAGGGGGAAGAAGTTGGTATGGATTTCATAGTTGGCCTGCCTCGCACTTCAGCAGGTTATGATTCAATATGGGTTATTGTGGATTGATTGATGAAGTCAGCGCATTTCATTCCTGTCAAGACTACTTACAGTGGAGCAAAGTTGGCAGAATTGTATATGAGAAGAATAGTGTGTTTACACAGAGTGTCCAAGAAAATAGTGTTTAATAGAGGTTCACAATTTACCTCAAGGTTCTGTCAAAAGCTGCACAAATCAATGGGGACTCAATTGAATTTCAGTTCTGCATATCACCCTCAAACGGATGGACAGATCGAGAGGACAAATCAAATTTCCGAAGACATGCTAAGAGCTTGTGCGCTAAAGTATGGAGGAAGTTGGGGCAAAAGTCTGCCATATGCTGAAATTTCCTACAATAATAGTTATCAAGCAAGCTTGAAGATGTCACCATATGAAGCATTGTATGGGAGAAGGTGTCGAACACCCTTGTTTTGGAATAAGACGGGAGAAACTCAAGTATTTGGACCTGATGTGATCTAGATTGCCGAAAAACAAGTTTGGACCATTCGCGGGAATTTGAGAGCTGCTCAGTCAAGACAGAAGGTTATGCGGATAATAGACGAAGAAGCTTATATTTTGAGGTGGGAGACTTCGTATACCTCAAAGTGTCACCTATGCGAGGTCACAAGCGATTTAATGTCAAAGGCAAGTTGGCACCTCGCTATATTGGACCATTCAAGATTGTGGACAAACGGGGAGAAGTGGCTTATAAGTTGGAGATGTCAGCACATCTTTCGGATGTTCATGATGTATTTCATGTTTCTCAGCTCAAGAAGTGTTTGAGGGTACCGAAAGAGAAAGTACTGATGGGGGAATTGGAGCTCGGGGAAGATTTGATCTATGTCGAGCAACCTGTCAAAATTTTGGCACCAAGGAGAGGGTCACAAAAAACAGGATGATTCGATGGTGCAAAGTGCAATGGAAGCACCATACAAAATCAGAGGCAACTTGGGAGCAAGAAGATGATATCGAGAAGGAATTTCCCTATCTCTTTCCTTTCATGTCAAATCTCGAGGGCGATATTCATTTTAAGGGGGGTAGGTTTGTAACACCCTTATTTTCATGCACAATGCATTGCATACATCCTCATACATGTTTAACATTAAGCCATGTAAAAAGGAACAAGATTAAAATGAATTTAGGGCTAAACTAGATATTTAAGTCTGTCAGGGTGCGGACTTGTCCGGCCTCTGAACCGGACTAGTCCGGTATCCCTATCATCTGTTTCGAAAATTCAATTTTCTTCAGAAGTGCAGACTTTTTCGGCCATAACCCCGGACTAGTCCGGTGTCCCCATTTTCATTTAGGAAATTCAATTTTTTCAGAGTCTGGAATTGTCCGGCATAATGTGCAGACTAGTCCGGTTGAGCCTCTGATGTTCACCTGACTTCTCCAATCAGGCTTGTCCAATTTTTACTCTGTTGCCAAACGGATTGGTCCAGTCCCGACTACGGACTAGTCTGTCCTTTGGGAAACAACTCGAATTCCATTATTTCTCCACGATTTATTTTTGAGTAATTGTCTAATTTGGGCCCAAGTGTACCCCACCATGGCCCCTACACGTCCCCCACCGAATTCCACTTGGAATTCACCCCAAAAACCCTAACTCTCCACCCTATATAAACAACCCAATACCCCACACTTCTCCACCCCAATTGAAAACCCCTTGTGGCCACTTTTGCCTTGTCGCCGACGTCAAGATCAAGTCGAGAAGCAAGGAGAAGGAGGAGAAGAGGGAGAAGGGCCAATCAAGATCAATTTTCATCGGTTCTTTGACAATTGACGTTCTTCATCCAAAATCTTCATCAAGCCCTAATCGCCAAGATTCAATTCTCATGCCCAAATCATGATCTTTGGATCTCTAAACATGTGGTAGACCCTCTACATTCAAGTTCTCATGCAAATTCAACCCCAATTCTCGCGGATCAAGAAAACCCAAAATTTCAGTTCTGATCAGGGCAAACTAGTCCGACCCCTGAAACCGGACTAGTCCGGTATCTGAATCTGAGTTGTGCTGAATTGATTCCTATTTGATTCAAATCAATTTTAAACTTGTTAAAAACTATTAGAACTAGTTAGTAAACATTAATAGCAACTCATTAACAAGTTTTATCTCACAATTGCATTAACCATGCATATCATGGCATATTGAGTACTATATGAGCATTATTTGATTGAATTGTGTGGTTTGCATGTTTGTCGCTCGAAATAGAAGATGTTGCCATAGAGAGTGCTTTCGAGGACCTGCAGAAATGGAGTTTCGAAGCCTTCGATCCAAATCAAGCTCAGGAACAAGGCAAGTGCCCTTGACTATATTGATTCTGTTTTAATAGTTTTGTTTGCAAAATTGCATGCTTGTGTCGAAATTGATGGGAAAACTGAATTGTCGAAATATTAGAGTTTGGACTTTAATATGGTTTAATAGCTGGAACTGAATTGGGAATCAGTATTGGTTAATTAATTGGCTTTGGTATATAGAATTGATGAAATTGAGACATATGAGCAGTTATGAGTTGATTATGGATTATTATTGTTGGTATTGGTCACTTAAGTTGAAATTAATGTTATTGGAGTTATTTTGGGAAGGACCTCACTTAATGATCATAATATTGCATTTTCAACTATTTTGAATGTACTTTTTATGCAATTAGCCTTTGTTCATTACTATTCCTTGTTTAAGCTACATGTCATACCCTTGCACACTTGCTGAGTACGACATGTGCTCACCCTTGCTATTCCTCCAACAAATTCAGACGCAGGCGTCAACGAGGAGTACCTGGAGGTATTTGAGTTCTAGGCGCGCGTGTTACCATCAAGCTTGCTTGTGGAGTTTGGAGTCATTAGTGTTTAGTTTTTCCGTTGCAGTTATTTAGAGATTGTATTCGAGACTATTTGATTTGTAATAAGGTACTATGATTAGTATTAATATTCGAGACATGGTTTATATCTGTTTATCATTTGTGAATCACTTGTGTATATGTGTTAAACATCATGAGCACACATAGGGGTGGGCATTCGGTTAATTCAGTTCGGTTAATTCGGTTAATGGTCAATTCGGTTAATAGAAATCGATAACCGAATATGACCGAACAAAAACATTAACCGCACAATTCAGTTGTGGTTAATTCGGTTCGGTTAATCGGTTAACCGAATTAACCGCATATAGATTAAAACACAATTTAAATATAAAAAAAATAAAGAAAATTTGAAATTTTAAATAATAAAACAACATGAAATCAACTCAAACATAAAAAGACCAATATATAGGTTAATATACAAGCATACATCCATGTTTGATAAATTATAAACCAAGAGAAACAAAAATAGACATGAACAAATCACATAAAATTCGGTTAATTCGGTTAATTCAGTTAATCGGATTAAAAACTGAATTATTACCCGAAAACCGAATAGCGAAAAAATCATAACTGAACCGATAACCGAAAACCGAATTAACCGAAAATTTCGGTTAATTTGGTGCGGTTAATTTCGGTTAACGGTTATGCGGTTAACCGCGCCCACCTCTAAGCACACATATGCATCACGCTTGGTTCATATTCGGAACCGGGTGTCACACCTCTCCCCTCTATTTGTTGTAGCGCGAACGAGAGGAGGCTGCACCGAACGAAGTCGGTTGCGCCCCCGATCAGGTCGCGTGAGGGAGTAGGACTCGGGGGCGTGGTTGTTGCCCATGTCACCCCCGAGATCAAAACCAACTAACATAACTGTCATGGCAAGCAAAGCAAATTGTCGCTTGAAGCTCTTGGTGCAGCATCTGAGGAAGTATAACTGTCAAGTCACTCTTATGCAGCAGAGCATCCTGAGAGAGCTGGAAAAAATCTGTTGAACCCCTCAACTCTAAAACTCTATAGAGGGGTCAACTCCAGGGAGTTAGAGGAGCTCTAGTTTATTTTTTGGGAGTATCTCTTTTCCTACTCTAAAACTGGCTAATATAGATCTAGTTATAGAGTTCTCAAGTATTCCCGCAATTGCTACTAGTTACAAAAAAGGTTAGGTACAATTATTTTATGTCTCCGTAGGAGTCCTGCAACCCGAAGGGAACCCTTGGGTGACGCCGCGGCCCGTCCTTGCCGCGCATCAGCCGTCGTCGGCCTTCGGCCCTCTGCGCAGCCCAGATCTTTGGCTCCCGCCCCCCTTCGGCCCTCGCCACCCTTCGGCGCCTGCCACCTTTCGGCCCTCGCCGTCCTTCGACCGTGGGCGGCCTGCGGCCCCTTTCCGTGGGCGCCCGATGATGCCCCACCGACCGCCCGACGCCCGACACATCCCTCCGTCCTGCGACGCCCGACAACGTCTGTCCGGCCACGCCCGACGACGCCCTCGTCATTTCCTCTCGATTCGTCAAGTATCAGTTGATTTTGAACATTATGCGTTGTTGAATTTTTATGCACCGATCAATGTTGTTCAATTCGAAGGCTGTTAAGTTTTTCTTTACTGCTTGACTGAATATATATGCGCCAAACCCAATGATCTGATATTATTGTTGCTCTTATCAGAATCTATAGAGAGTAGTAGATTTTTTAATGAAAAATAATGCTATCAAATCTGCTGTTGTTGGACTGTAAAAAGAAGCTGAATAAGTGGTATTTTTCTTGGACTGATCCAGAACAATATGTATGTCATAGTCACTAGTTCTAGTCTTGTTATAAAGTTGCTAATTTCCGAAATCCATAAACTGAACTTGATGACAAGAAGCACACAATATTCATTGTTACTATCCACAATACTGGTAAACTGAAGCAAAAACTTGTGTTACAATCATATAGGTACATCACAAAATTTTAGCCATCGGTTTTTGCAGCCTCAGCAGTTCGGATTGCCTGCACAACTGCAGTTTGCTTGGTCCTGTTTTAACTTCTGCAAGGTCCACTGTAGCACAGTAATGTCAGTGTTGATGAACGTGTCTTCTAACTTCTGTTAATTGGGATACTCTCTATTCATTCGATCTTTCTTCAGAGTAAATTAAACCATAGTATGCGTTAAAAAATAATGAAAAAAGTCATTTTTACTCTTCTAAACTATAGTATAAGTCCGAATAACCATAAACTTTTGTTTGGTTCATTTCACCCCAATCTTTACTAATCTAGTCTATTTTATACTTTTAATCAGTTTACTGATCCTTGTTTGCTGACGTTTACAAGAATTGAGCTGGGATTGAACACATCATCATGCTGACATGGATTGAAAGTCAGGCTCTGTTCTATGACGCTTGCTTCAGCCTAGCACTTCCATCCTCATGCCACTTAGATAACTCATCTAGATAATTTTTTGCATCAAGTAACCCAGAAATTACGTTATGTGTACAGGTGCAGTTGTCAAATACTACAGCGCCACTGAAATGAAATGGCGTAAATATCAACCATGTGACCTGACTTGGAGCTTCTGGTACATAAAAAACTGGTCCTGTTGACACCAACAGGCTATAGGAAGACAAAATCAGTTTGACATCACAACAAAATATTGGGATGAAATCTTTATAAATGTGTAAAACAATGAATCTGACATGCCGATTGTTTTTCATGTCAGCATGGTGATGTGTTCAATCAGTCTTAATTCTTGTTCACATCAGCAAACAAGGATTAGTAAACTGATTAAGTGTGTAAAACAGACTAGATTAGTAAAGATCGGATGGTGTGAAATGAATCAAACGAAAGTTTAGGAGGTTATCCGGACTTAGGCTGTAGTTTAGGAGAGTAAACTGGACTTTTTTAAAAAATAATTCCGTTAAAAAACCATTTTAGGAGTTGATAGCCCACCAACTGCTGAAATCAGACTTGTGTCCCGGGCCAGCAGTATGAGTGGACAGACCACGGGTAAGACCATCCGTAGTGGTATGCTGTAAAGCATATTGGATACACTGTTTCACAGTGTAATTTAGAATATGTATTGTAAAAGCTGAAGGAGAATAGTGTATAGAGTATGTTTTAGAGTATGCTGGTGCGGATGGTCTAATAAGATTAAAATTGGCATTGCACGATAAAATCCTCAATTTTTAGAGCTAAGAGCATTTTTCCACTAAACACTATCTTTTGCAACTCTATCTCTACCACAGAGTTGATTCACCTCATCATTTTAAAGGAGAGTTACTCCACCGTGAAATAAAGTCATGTCAAACACGCCTTAATATAAACAAAGCAGGCAGTGTAATGAGCACATACAATACTGGTCGGCACATATCATCTCTGCTTGAGCCTCATCGTCAGTAAGAGCAGCACGATCTTCTCTCCATGCCTCCAAAACCCATTCAGTTCAGTACACGGAGCAGAAAGTAGAGACAATACGAAACCAAAGCAGCTGAATTTGCACTAATCTGCACCTCGATGTACATCTCAACGTTCGAGACACTGCATATATATATATATATATATATATATATATATATATATATATATATATATATATATATATATATATATATATATATATATATACATAGGGAGCGACTAGAATGCAATTAGGTTTTTGATGCAATAGTGCAATCAAGCACTCTCAACCAATGGATTTGTATCCAACAGTTAGTGCATTTTTTTATTTAACCCCCTCCACCACCCCTCCACCTGGTGGAGGGGTTAAATAAAAACAGGTAACAACTGTAGGATGCAGATCTGATGGTTATAAATGCTTGATTGCACGATTGCACCAAACCTTTGATTGCATAGTAGTCATTGCCATATATATATATATATATATATATATATATATATATATATATATATATATATATATATATATATATATATATATGTGGTAGTAATCGAAGAGTCCAGGGCTGCTCCGCACGATCAATGCGAGTGATGACGGCATTGACGGCTGCAGCTTGCACGTGCCAACTATTTCAAGACCTTGAGAACCAAAACTCGTACGTGCACGCTTAAAAGCAAGTTAAAGACACTATATAGAAGGTGATGTTGTAAATAAAATGAGATAGATACAAAGATGGTTATAATTGATCGTACTCTTTATTCATTTATTATCTTTCTATTTATACATGATGAGGAGACACAAGGTTGGAGGGATGTGTCTTTTATGAAGGGACAAAATAACTACCCTATGACAGTTGTCAAGTGATCACATATTTAATATGGATTATAACATCCCCTTGAGCACTCGATCTCCGTATTGAATGACTAATATCTTCGAAAATCCCAATGAAAAAATCTGAATATATATATATATATATATATATATATATAACTCCTGAAAATATTGTTAAAACAGGAGAAAAGCACAATATTTAAATGTTATATTCATTTTTATATAAAAACCCCTGTGGGGAAAATAAGAAAACGGACATTATATTGCATTCTCATTGCCTCATTAAAATTTATCGTGAGAAAACTTATAAAAGTAAAAATCACATAAGAAATAGAGTACAATTTGATGCTATTGTTAGGTAGCTATATGACAAAACCCCCTCCTCTAAACCCTATAAATCTCTAAGTCGACGCATACCTATACCATCAACACATTTAGACAATGTGGAGTATGGTAGGAACTTAATGAATAGATCAGCTAAATTATCATATGACTTTGTTTGTTGAGGACTAATTTCTCTATTCACTTGAAGTTCATGTGGGTAAAATAGTTTATGCGTTATGTGTTTTGTGACATTAGTTTTCACATAATATGATTGCATCTAAGCAATGCAAGCTGCATTATCTTCATCAGTGACTCAATAGGTCCAATATCACATGAGATTTGAATGTGGTTAACCACTCTACGTAGCCATGCACATTCACGTGCAGCTTCACATAATGCTATGATTTTGGAGTGATTTGAAGAAGTAGCAATTAAAGTCTGTTTAGAAGACTTCCATGATATTGTCGTCTGTCCGTGTAAGAACATGAATCATGTCTGAGATTTACCATTATGAAGATCACTTAAATATGAAGCATCAGCATAGCCAATGAGGTTAAGATCTTGCTTTTTTCTAGAAGAAAAGACCTAGATTTGTTGTGCCTTTAAGATATCGAAAAACATCTTTAACTCCTTTCTAATGACACATGGTTGGAGCGACATTGTATCTTGCTAGTAGATTTACTGCAAATGCAATATCTGATTTTGTATTATTTGCAAGATACATAAGTGCTACAATGACACTTAGGTATGGGTATACAGAACTCAATACATCGTCTCCTTCTTGGCTAGCCGAAATGGATCTGTATTCTTTTCTAAAGCTCTTACCATCATAGGAGTTTTATATAGATAGACTTTTATCCATATTGAATTTCACCAACGTTGTTTGGACATAAGCCGATTGATGTACGAGAATGACTGAATGAAAGTGCTCCAGTTATAAACCTAAGCAAAATTTAGTTTTACCTAAATTCTTCATCTTGAATTCCATCATTAGATGATTGCGAGCTTCGTTAATGTCAAGCTCAGTGCCAATGATATTTAAATCTTCAACATATACTGAAATAATGCAAAATCCAGTTAAGGATTTGCGAACGAAGACACAAAGACAATCATCATTAGTAGAGTAGCATTTGTTTAGAAGGAAGTCATTTAGTCAGTTATACTACATCCTTCCAGACTATTTTAAGCCATATAATGACTTGTTGAGCTTGACGGAGTACATGTTGCGCTCTACATTTTCATTCGGTACAGGTATCACATCAGGGACTTTCATGTATATTTTTGAATCTAGTGGCCCATATAAATATGCAGCCATGACATCCATCAACTACAAAGATAGATGTTTTTGTGTTGCTGGTGATATAAGATATTGGAAAGTTATATCATTCATTACAGGAGAATATGTTTTATTGAAATCAATGTCAGGTCTCTGCGTAAACCTTTGTGCAACTAGCCTTGCCTTGTATCTCACAACCTCATTTTTTTCATTCCATTTCCATACGAAAACCACTTGAACCCGACATGATAGGTTCTAGGAGGTGTAGGTATTACATTACTGAATCTCTCTCTTTTTCAGTGAGTTAAGTTCTGCCTTGATAGCTTCGTTTTATTTGATCCAGTCCGGTGGTTGTTTACACCCTGTCATGGTTTTAGGATCAGGGTCATTGAGAATTTCAGCTATCTTGGTTGAAAAATATAAGTTGACAACCATTGTACTACGGTTAAGTAATTCTTTGAAACTAGTATAATTGATGGAAATTTTTTGAACCCCGTGAAACTCATCGTGATTTCCCAACATGTGAGAATTAGAGTCTTCCGATCCTCCAACCTGCTCTATAGTGCGCACTTGAGGGCTGGGCCTTCGATTTATCACATCTAATTGGTGTCCATCAACATTTTGTTGACTTGTATTTACTTGATTTGAGGAAGATTTTGTCCTCGTAGTCTTTGGACGTTTATTTGAAATATATTTTTGTTGATTTGCTCTCTCCCTTTTTAGAGGTGGATTGGTTTTTATTGGTACCTCGACTATACATGGCTCATTAACAGCAGGATTCAAAGACTTTGTGACACCTTTATATTCAGTAAACGCATCTGACAGGTTACTAGCAATTTGCTGTAACTCAATAATTTTCTAAACTTGAAGTTCAGTCTCCTTTGTACGTGGATCATAGATTACAATGAATTTATTGTCCCAATTAATTCCTCGGCTATCATTGATAAATTTATTATCTCTCGCTAAAGTCGGAAAATGATTCTCAATAAAAATACAATCAACAAGTCAGGTCATGAATAAATCACCCGTTAAAAGCTCCAAATATTTTAAGATGGACGGGAATTAAAATCTCACGTAGATCCCAAATTTTTTATGAGGGTCCTAGAGGTTCGCTTAGATAGTGAAATTGGTATGTACACTGCATATGCAAATTTCCGCAGATGAGAGATATTTGGTTGATCTCCATGCACAAGTTGGAGTGGGAGGTGGTACGATATGCAGTTGGCCGTAGTTGTAAAAGATCAGCAGCGTGCAAAATTGCACGACCCCAATAAGATGTTAGTAAATTGCTGTAGGATCGAAGAGCAC
This sequence comes from Tuctoria greenei, assembly GCA_036927565.1. Lineage (NCBI taxonomy): Eukaryota > Viridiplantae > Streptophyta > Magnoliopsida > Poales > Poaceae > Tuctoria > Tuctoria greenei. Next base: position 194,521,356 of record JAYESD010000005.1, read on the forward strand.
GTGAAAAGCTACCAGAGGGGGGTGAATGGTAGATTAAAAAATTTTACGCAGCGGAAACAATAAAACCCTAATCCCTTCGGTAGAAAAACGAGCTATTAAAGAAATCGTGTATGAGACTAATCTAAACGTGTTTCACTGTGACAAAAGTGATAGATATCAGAGAGAATCAAGTCACGAAGACAACACAAAAAGAATTACTCAAATCCGTCGAGAAAAACTCAAGTTATGATCGAAAGATCAGACTATGGTCAATCTGACCTACCCGAGAAAAACAGTTTCTCGCGTAGCTCAGAAACTACAAATCCAATGATCGTGAAATTTTGACAGATGATAGACAATCAAGTTGTGAAGACAACCCAAAAAGAATCACGTCAATTGGATCTATAAAACTCGAGTTATGATAAAACCACCGACGAAAGGTAGTGCTGTCCAGAAACTCGACGAGTAAAACTTGTCTGGAACAAGTCGGACGAACAAGGCACAAAAGTTCCTTCAAACTATGAATTTTATTCAATAGAACACAAGAGGAACAGCCCCAAAGTCGTCTACCACGAGCTTTGGCCTTCCCTTGCTTATATAACCAGCCCTTAGGCCAACCCAATACAACTAGGACTCCAATCCTACTCAGATCACGAATCGTAACTTTCTATAACTGCTCAAGATTCTTCTATACGCAGATAGAAACAATCTTAATACCTCCAAACACCTTAGGAACGTATCCCACATTCCTAAACAACTCAAATTCGTGACCCACACGAAATCCTAACATAACCAACTCGATACTTTCCACACCGAGCCATAACCAACTCAGCTAGCAGCCTAAGTCTTCAACCGATACGATCCGATCCTTCCGATCAGATCTTCCTTCCATAAACCGTCTCTAGAAGCATATTGCCACGTCATGCACCTCATGCATACGTGCGAACACCTTCCTTCGACCTTCATATACACTACCCTTGATTCAATCATCCTGCGCGACCTCCTGATCAGCTCAACCACAGTTCCTCCCGAACTTGGTTGTTGGAACCTCATCTCCTCCTGAGACTAGTCCAATGGATCCTGTCCAGCCATGACTTGAACTCAAGCAACACCTGCACATGAACAAACAAACAATCCATATGAGCCCAAGTCCTCGACTTGACTCAAGTTAGTTCCGAACATAACACCTTATGTGAGCACCTCACATAAGCATGTTGCAAAACCACAGTAGAAACGATATCAACCGTATTCAACCAAAACGCACCAAAAACTTAGCAAATGAATACTAAGCAATCTTTCCAATCATGTAAAGCAAGTATGAAACAATGCAAATGAAAAGCAGAAGCACTGTGGTCAAGTTCTGGACCTTGCCAGAGCAACCCGGAGCTTGAGCCGGAGCTATCAAAAGCTAGTAGAACCTAGCATCGGAGCTTTCCAAAACTAGTAGATCCTAGCACCGGAGCTTACCAAAAACTAGTCAAAACTAGTCAACCCAAAACCGGAGCTAGACAAAGTACATCGGAGCTTAGCAAAAGCATGCCGGAGCTATCAAATATATGTCGGAGCTAACAAAGTCATGCTAGAGCTATCAAAGACATGCCGGAGCTAAAGATAAAGCTCACCGGAGCTAACCAAAGCTAGTCGGATCTTACCAAGATGCCGGACCTAGCATCTAACGTAGCCGGAGCTACCCAAAACAAGCCGGACCTACCGTCGAACCTTGATAAAAAGGTGTTTTGGTGATATTTAAAACTTTTATCATCAAAGCCAAGTGTATTCACTACAAGCCAATATATTCAACACACATAGGCCTTACAATCTCCCCCTTGATGAATGCATTGGCAACACCATTTAAAATCCGAACATTGGCTTATTCACATAAAAGTTTTGAAAGCAATTTCTCCCCCTTTGTAAATCAAAAGTAAAATGAGAAGAAAAATTATCTCATATTATCTGTCATTATCTCTCCCCCTTTATTATCTCTCCTTATTCTCTTTCTTTTCATGCTTATCTCTCCCCCTTTGATAATGTATTCAGCAAGTCATGAGCATATAAACAAATTATCTCTCCCTCTTTAGTTGTTATGAGCATATTATAACATATACATATAAACAAAGCTCATCCAAGTTATACTATCAAGTACCTTACATTATCACATCAATGAAATACATAAGGTAGTGTAAGCCATGCTAGAGATCAAATGTAATTTTTCAATTTAAGCAAGTCATGATCTCACAAACTTAACTATTTCAAAACCTGGAAGCATGACACTAGTTGTTGCATTTAATATTTTTCAAAGCATAAATTTAGATCATATGATATTTGCAAGAGATTATATGCGCATCTTCCTTATTCTAACCAACCAAGCCAAGCCTATGTCATTTGACAATCAGAAGCTTAAGGGCATGGTTTTAGTCATACACAACTTCTTCCAAGTTCATATCTAAGTGCAATGACAAGCCATCTCAAAAGAAGAAGTGCGATGCATGCATATTCTCTTGATCTTTTCTCAATTTATATTTGTTCATAAAAACTCAACATGTGAGTTGATTACTTGATTAATTCTTAATGATTAAAAACACTTGTGAGCATGCAACAAGTTCAAAACAGCAAGAAAGTTCGACCATGACCAGATTTAGTGTAAGTAATTATTCCAATTACTAGACATGGCAAAAACTACAAAATGTATAACACGAGTAATATAGTAAGAACTTTCAGCATGTAAAAGGAATCACAAAGTCATATATGTATGAAATACTATGCTCATATTAAATTAATTTCATATTCACACATAGACTTCCCAAGTTTCAAAAACTCCCCCTCAATTTAAGCCATGAGGATGCATAACCCCTATTTCACTACTAATGTAACAAAAACGAGTGAAATCCAAAGGTTTTGTAAAAATGTCATCCAATTGTTGTTCGGTATCTACATGGTGAAGTACAATGTTTCCCTTTTCAACGTTATCTCGGAGAAAGTGATACCTAATATCAATGTGCTTAGTTCTAGAATGTTGCACGGGGTTTTTGGCAATGCAAATAGCACTAGTGTTATCACAAAACAATGGAACACTATCTAGATCAACCCCATAGTCCTTAAGTGTTTGAACAATCCAAAGAATTTGTGAGCAAGCATTAGCAGCAGCTGCATATTCAGATTCAGCTGTGGATTGTGCAACTGAATTTTGTTTTCTAGAGGACCAAATAACAAGAGAATTACCAAGAAAATGACAAGCACCGGAAGTACTTTTCCTACCAATCCTACAACCCCCAAAATCAGCATTCGAAAAAGCTTTCAAAGTAACGGTTGAGGAAGAAGGAAGAAAAATGCCAAATTCTTGAGTTCCATGTAAGTACCTGAGAACCCTTTTGACGGCTTGACGATGTGAAACACGTGGGGAAGCTTGAAACCGTGCACAAAGACATACGCTGAATTGTATGTCCGGTCTTGATGCCGTGAGGTACAAAAGTGATCCGATCATGCTTCTATATTCTTTTTGATCCACGGATTCACCATCTTCATCAAGTTCAAGTGTTGTTGTTGTTCCCATTGGTGTCCAAAGAGGCTTGCTTTTGTCCATGTTGAAGCGCCTTAGGAGGTCTTTGGTATACTTAGTTTGATGCACAAAGGTACCCTCCTTGGTTTGCTTGATTTGCAGCCCCAAAAAGTAAGTGAGTTCACCCATCATACTCATTTCAAATTAGGAACTCATCATTGCTGAAAACTTGGACACAAGATCATGAGAAGCACAACCAAAGATAATATCATCCACATACACTTGAACAAATAATGAGTCATTGCCATGCTTAAGCACAAAAAGAGTTTTATCAACCTTGCCCATGGTAAACCCGTTTTCAAGTAAGAATGTTTTTAACCTATCATACCATGCTCTAGGGGCTTGTTTGAGACTGTATAAGGCTTTGGACAGTTTGTAAACATGATTAGGAAAATCTGGATTTTCAAAACCCGGTGGTTGTTTGACATAAACCTCCTCATCTATATAGCCATTAAGAAAAGCACTTTAAACATCCATTTGAAATAGCTTAAAACCTTTAGATGCTGCAAAAGCTAATAAAATTCTTATGGCTTCTAATCTAGCGACAGGAGCAAAAGTTTCATCAAAATCTAGACCTTCAACTTGAGTGAAACCTTGAGCAACCAACCTAGCTTTATTCCTAACCACAACCCCATCCTCACTTTGTTGATTTTTAAATACCCATTTAGTTCCAATTAAAGTGTGACCTTGAGGTGGAGGTACAAGTTTCCAAGCATTATTTCTTTCAAAATTTTCTAACTCTTCTTGCATGGCAATAATCCAAGATTCATTAGTGAGTGCGTGTGATATATCTTTGGGTTCAAAAGGAGCAACAAAAGCAGAATGAGCATGAGAGTTTGGATCGCAAAACATGGACCGTGTGAATCGTTCGTGCAAGCTTCCAATCATCTGTTGTGGGGGGTGATCTTTGTAAAAATGTAGGGGAACAGATGTCTCACAAGCTTCTTCTTCATTAGGTTCATCGTAGATTGATGATCTTGTGACTTCTGGACGATCAGGACCAGCAGAGGTGATAACCGGAGCTTGTTCGATGTCCGGAGCTGGACACGTGTCAGCTTCGGAACTACCAGGCAGTATCATCGGCTCTTCTTCATCTTCGAAAATACCCTCCCCCTGAGGATACGGATCTGGTCCTGCAACACCGGAGCTAGTACCTGGGCTAGCTTCATCAAAAGACACTTCACAAGTCTCCGCAATTTTGTTAGTGTCAAGTAAAAGCACACGGTGGCCTCTAGTATGAGATGGATAACCAAGAAACATGCCATCAATGGATCTAGGTTCAAATTTATCAAGGTTACCATGTTTCTTAACAAAGCATTTGCAACCAAAGACCCAAAAGTATGTAACACTAGGCCTATGTCCAAACCGAAGCTCATATGGTGTTTTACCTAGCTTAGTACGCAAGAAAATACGATTTGAGTCATAACAAGCGGTTGCTAACGCATCAGCCCAAAATTTCCTAGGAGTTTGATATTCATCAAGCATAGTCCTAGCCATCTCAACTAAGGTTCTATTCTTTCTTTCTACAACACCGTTTTGTTGGGGTACATATGGTGAAGAAAGTTGATGATCTATTCCATTTTCAGCACAAAAGTGATCAAAAGATTGATTTTTAAATTCAGTTCCGTTATCACTTCTAATTGCCTTTAAAGATCTTGGGTGATCAATTGATAATCTAAGAAATAAAGTCATAAAGTGACTAAAAGCTTCATTCTTAGACGCCATAAAGTAAACCCAAGAGTATCTAGAATAATCATCAACAATAACCAGAACATACCATTTACCTCCGAAGGATTGAACACGTGAAGGTCCTACGGTGTCAAGATGCAAAAGTTGACATGGTTCAGTTGTCATGATCATTGTGAGAGGAGTATGTGAACCTGCAACCATCTTAGCATGTCTACAAGAAGAGCACACAATTTCTTTGTCCCCTTTAAGCTTAGGCAACCCACGTATGCGATCAAGAGCACTAACACGTGTTAGGTGATCAAAGCCTACGTGACCAAGTCTACGATGCCAAAAATATAAGTCCTTTGAATCATTAGCAACTAGACACCTATGCTTAGAGGAAGACATATCAAAATCAGCTTTAAAAACTCTTCCAAACCGAGACATGTTAAAAATAAGCTCACTATTTGAACCTACAACTTTGCAGTAGTTTTTATTGAAAATAATTTCTAGATTTTCATCTAGCAATTGTGCAACAGAAAGCAAGTTGTATTTCAAATTTTTGACAAGTGCCACATCCTTCAAAGTGTAGTGATCATTTACTCTAACGGATCCCTTAGCAATTATAGGAGTTGAAGAATTATCGGCAAAAGTAACATTTTCTACACGTGACACAAAAGAGAGGGAGGAGAACCAATCTTTGTTACCAGTCATGTGGCGTGAGCAACCTGAATCCGCAATCCAAATGTTCTCCTTCCTCAAACGTGTAACCTACATAGAAGCACAATACGTCGATGACTCAATACTGGGGTTAGTCAAAAGGCATTTAGGTATCCAGTACTGAGTCACACGACGTGCAGCAGGAAAAACACGCGAAAGTTGAGACAAAACAGCAGGTTTATGAGTCGAAGTTTGAGGTTTTCTGTTCTTAACAATTGATTTAGAAGTTGTTACTTGTTTAGAGTGAAAACCAGTAGCTCCGGAGGTAAAAGCAGAATGTCCGGAGGCAACAACTAAAGCTTTGGAGGGAACAGCAAAAGATCTGGGAGCTCTCGAAGCTATCATAACTACCGGAGCTGCCTTTGTAGATTTCTTACCAGAAGGTCCGGAAGCTACCTTTTCAAATTTTTGACTCACTAAAGCAGGTTGTGTTTTTCTAATTGCATGAAAGTTATAAGATCTAGCAATTTTTCTTTCCTTTTTCTGTTGTTTAGCTAGTCTATAACAAAAATCTATGACATGACCATCTCTACCACAGAAGGTACAATAAAATTTAACTTTGTGTTCATGTCTAGATGAGCAAGCAATATTTTAAGTTGAAACCGAATGAAGCAACATTCCTGCAGATTTGAAAACCACTTCTTTTTGTTTAGGAACTGTTTGAACCAAACCACTTCCTAAGGACTTTACAATTTTAGGTGGATATGCCGTAGCATGAGCATGAGAATCAAAACCTAAACCAGTTTTGTTATTGCAAGACTTGGAAGAATTCAGCAGCAAGTTTAGGTTCTTATTCCCATTACAAAACCGATCTAATGTCCTATGCATGTTGTCAAGTTTATTGGACAAATCAAGGCAATTTTCACATGAAGTTTTTCCTTTTAGTTTGCAATTGGAACAATTTTTAACTTCATGAGATCGTAAAACATTGTTCAGAATGGAAATTTCATTCATTGCATCTTTTAGTTTCTTATCAAGATTTTCACATGCAGAACAATGCAAATCATGTGTAGAACAAGAAGCATCTTTTAAGTTTTTATCATTAAGTGCAGCAAGCTCTTTGTTCTTTTCAATTTCTTCATCAAGTCTATCTAGAGTGGAGGAGTGTGCACTTCTTAATGTGGACAATTGTTCATAGATTAAGTCACATGAGGGACATGCATCATCACTAGGAGTCAATGTTTTTAAACGATTAATTTCAGATTCTAGTGATTCAATTTTAGCAGCATTGTCCCTAAGCTTTTTGTCCTTTTTCTTGACAATAACAGTGGCACAAGAAATAGCATCACACATTTCATTACAGGTTGAACATACCTCATCATCGTCACTGTTGTGTTCTGCTTCCTCCTGACTTGATCTTGATCTTGATCTTGCTTTGCCCGCCATGAAACATATGTTGGCCAGGTCATCATTCTCTTCATCACTTTCAAAGTCAATGTCACTTGAACTGAGTTCTTGAAGCGCGGTGATGAAGCTGTTGATCATCTTGCATCCTATGGTACCTTTCTTCTTTTTGTTGGAATTTCCAGAGGGGGTCCGGACCTTGCTTTGTTTTTCTTCCCGGGTGGTCGGACCTGAAAGGTTAGGGCATTCTGTACGAAAGTGTCCTATTTTACCACATTCAAAACAGCGTTGAGGTCCGGAGCTTCCTCTCCTTCTAGTTCTCACATTTTGCAATGCTTTTGAGAATCTAGTAGAGATGAGTGCCAACTCATCTTCTGGAAATTCTTCGATCTGCTCCAGGGTTAGTGAGTACAATAAAGCAAGAGTATTGCAAGATGATGATTGGCCGGAGCTAGACATACCACGTTGTGAGACAAATGCAATAGACTTGTTTGGGTTCTTACGTGCTAGGATGTCAATTTCATGAGTTTTTAGTTTAGAATAGAGTACATCTAATGTAAGAGAACTCATGACAGTTGATTCACGTATAGACGTTACTTTCATCTCCCAAATTGACATATCTAATGCACTAAGGAGTTGTCTAGCATTCTCAGCATCAGAAAAAATTACATTGACACTACGTAAGTTGCTGAGAATTTTATTAAAACGAGCAAAGAGATCATCGATAAACTCACCGGTTTGCATCTCAAAACGCATATATTCCTTTTTGAACATATCTTGTTTTACCTCTTTGATTGTGTTGGAGCCTTCATGGTAATCACAGAGAGCGCTCCAAACATCGTATGCTGATCGGAGGTGTGCGACACGATCAAAGTCGCTTTGAGTGAGTCCTTAGATGATCAAGTTTCGTGCTTTGTTGTTGTTGTCGACGTCCCGGAGGTTCGTAGCCGTAACTTGATCGTTATGTGGGACTTCATAAGGTTTGTACACCTTTTCCCATATTGCGAAGCCTTGCGCCTGGATGAAGTCTTCCATGTGTGCCTTCCAAACCTGAAAATCAATATCAGCAAACACACAAGGTTTGGTGGAGTACTTCTCCATGATGATTAGTCAAAAACACGTGCAAATCACAAATATTAGAGCACCGTGGCTCTGATACCAATTTTAGGATCGAAGAGCACGTGAAAAGCTACCATAGGGGGGTGAATGGTAGATTTAAAAATCTTACGCAGCGGAAACAATAAAACCCTAATCCCTTAGGTAGAAAAACGATCTGTTAAAGAAATCGTGTATGAGACTAATCTAAACGTGTTTCACCGTGACAAAAGTGATAGATATCAGAGAGAATTAAGTCACGAAGACAACACAAAAAGAATTACTCAAATCCGTCTAGAAAAACTCAAGTTATGATCGAAAGATCAGACTATGGTCAATCTGACCTACCCGAGAAAAACAGTTTCTGGAATGCTGCAAAGAAACTCGTGTAGATCAGAAACTACAAATCCAATGATCGTGAAATTTTTACAGATGATAGACAATCAAGTTGTTAAGACAACCCAAAAAGAAGCACGTCAATTGGATCTATAAAACTCGAGTTATGATAAAACCACCGACGAAAGGTAGTGCTGTCCAGAAACTCGACGAGTAAAACTTGTTTGGAACAAGTCGGACGAACAAGGCACAAAAGTTCCTTCAAACTATGAATTTTATTCAATAGAACACAAGAGGAACAGCCCCAAAGTCGTCTACCACGAGCTTTGGCCTTCTCTTGCTTATATAACCAGCCCTTAGGCCAACCCAATACAACTAGGACTCCAATCCTACTCAGATCACGAATTGTAACTTTCCATAACTGCTCAAGATTCTTCTATAGGCAGATAGAAGCAATATTAAGACCTCCAAACACCTTAGGAACGTATCCCACATTCCTAAACAACTCAATTTTGTGACCCACACGAAATCCTAACATAACCAACTCGATACTTTCCACACCGAGCCATAACCAACTCAGCTAGCAGCCTAAGTCTTCAACCGATACGATCCGATCCTTCCGATCAGATCTTCCTTCCATAAACCGTCTCTAGAAGCATATTGCCACGTCATGCACCTCATGCATACGTGCGAACACCTTCCTTCGACCTTCATATGCACTGCCCTTGATTCAATCATCCTGCGCGACCTCCTGATCAGCTCAACCACAGTTCCTCCCGAACTTGGTTGTTGGAACCTCATCTCCTCCTGAGACTAGTCCAATGGATCCTGTCACCAGCCATGACTTGAACTCAAGCAACACCTGCACATGAACAAACAAACAATCCATACGAGCCCAAGTCCTCGACTTGACTCAAGTTAGTTCTGAACACAACACCTTATGTGAGCACCTCACATAAGCATGTTGCAAAACCACAGTAGAAACGATATCAATCGTATTCAACCAAAATGCACCAAAAACTTAGCAAATGAATACTAAGTAATCTTTCCAATCATGTAAAGCAAGTATGAAACAATGCAAATGAAAAGCAGAAGCACTGTGGTCAAGTTCTGGACCTTGCCAGAGCAAGCCGGAGCTATCAAAAGCTAGTAGAACCTAGCATCGGAGCTTTCCAAAACTAGTAGATCCTAGCACCGGAGCTTACCAAAAACTAGTCAAAACTAGTCAACCCAAAACTGGAGCTAGACAAAGTACGTCGGAGTTTAGTAAAAGCATGCCGGAGCTATCAAATATATGTCGGAGCTAACAAAGTCATGCCAGAGCTATCAAAGACACGCTGGAGCTAAAGATAAAGCTCACCGGAGCTAACCAAAGCTAGTCGGATCTTACCAAGATGCCGGACCTAGCATCTAACGTAGCCGGAGCTACCCAAAACAAGCCGGACCTACCGTCGAACCTTGATAAAAAGGTGTTTTGGTGATATTTAAAACTTTTATCATCAAATCTAAGTGTATTCACTACAAGCCAATGTATTCAGCACACATAGGTCTTACAATTGCAACCTTGTAATAATAGCCTCGCTATGAGTTTAACTCTCTTTATGAGATATTTCGCCAAACCATTTTGTGTGTGCACATATGGAACAGAATATTGTATTTCAATATCTTAAGCCATACAATAATCATTGAAGACCCAAGATGAAAATTCAACAGCATTGTCCATACGGATACTTTTTATCCTATCTTCAAGATAATTCATTTTTAATCTAATGACTTGTATCATATATTTTGCGTAAATTGTATCATATATTTTGCGTAAACATGGTTACATATATATAGTAAACACATGTATGACCATCTAGTAGATACGTCAATTAATACCATAAAGTATCTAAAAGGATCACACATAGATTGTATGGGACAACAAATGTCTCCTTAAACGCGTTCAAGGAACTTCAATGTTCGGCATGAATCTTAAGCGGAGAAGGTCACAAGATCAACTTGTCCATAGCACATGAGGTGCACACAAAATCATTAGATTTTGTAAATTTTGTATTTTTTAATTCATAGCTGGTGCAATTACCAATAATTTTTCGCGTCATCTCTATTCTAGGGTGGCCTAGACGTGAATGACAAGTCTTGAATGTATCAACATTATGGAAAATCACCTTATATGCAACATATGGTACAAGTTTAATGTATGTGTAACACAATCCAGATGTAGTAAAAGGAATTCTTTCTAGAATTTCATGACCATATTCAGAATTATTAGAAATAAGGAGAAATTCTTTTTTTTATCTGCAGTGGTACATACATGTAACCTATTTTTCCGGATATCTCTAAACTTATGAGAGTCCGTGTAGAATCGGGATACAATAAAGCATCCTCGATTATGACTTGTGTACCATATGGAAACATTATAGTGGCTCGACCAGAGTCAAGTATTGTTGCATCGCGTCTAGCGATGGTTAAAACATTTCCTGACCTTCTAGTTAGTGTCTGGAAATATTTTGTTTCTCTAAGTATAGAGTTTGTGGTGCAACTATCCACAAGACACTTTTCTTCTTCCATCTTAACTTCCCGTGAGATCTAACAATTAAGAATTGCAACAATTCAATTAATTGCATTGAAACAAATATTTACACAATTAAAGTATTAAATAACTCTAATACAAAATAACAATTATCTTCATTACAACACACTGTATTACATAGACTATAGTTTTACCAATTTCTATGGTAAGCGATCTATATGAGATCGCCGAACATGTCGTTGAATTTGTATTCTACCATAGCATTGTTCATGTTCATGTAGTCATTAACACTTAATATTGTCTCGTTGTTACTTGGATTCTCCACATCCTTGCTTGAACAACCGACTTCAATTGTTGGCTTTGTCGAAATATTAAAATGAGTTTCATACTCATTTCCTGATTCTTGAGCTTTCTTGTCTTTTCCCAGTGATTTCTGGTACAAGACCACAAGGTGTTTAGGAGTGCAACACTTGTCAGCTGTATGCTTGAAAGTGTCACATGCCTTACACTGCGCATTTTTCCCTTTAGAGAGAATACCATCCTTTTTCATTGTCTTTGAGAATTTCTTATTTTTCTGTCTATTACGGCGACATCTAGCAGATCTACCATTTTTATTAGGAGTGATATCCTTAGAAAAATTTGCTTTCTTCTCATTATGATAAATTTCAGGTAGAGGAGCAGCCCCAACACGACGTTGGTGATGATTCTTAATTGTAAGTTCATCACGCTTCTTCGCCTGAAGTCAGCATATTGCTTGTAGTTGCGAGACCTGTATTGATGTTGCAAGACCTGATCTGAGGGAGCATTGTTTGAAGTGTCTTCTCAATTTTGTTCTTCTATGATGGTTCTTTTTTCACAAAATCTTAATTTTGCACAGACCTTATGAACAATATGATTATAGTCTTCTATAGACTTAAAGTCTTAAAGACGAAGTTGAGTCCATTCATGATTGACCTCTAGAAATAAAATTATCTTTTGTTGTTCATAACGATCTTTTAATGCCACCCAAAGACTATGAGGTTCATCCTCTATCACATTTTTCGATTTTAAGTCGGGATTAAGGTGGTTCCGAATGATATAAAGTGTTTGATCTTGTATGTATTCAGAAATGCTGCATCTCTTTCTGCAGGAGGAATAAGTGCAGACATGATTTCACGAAAAGTCAAGCATATCTTGATGTCAAGAACCCATGTAGGGTAGTTGTGACCATCAAGAGCGAGTTCTTCCAACTCGCGAGCTATTGATTCCTCATCATGGTGGTGCTGTAATAAGTGCATTAATCATAATGAATAAGGACATAAAAAATATTTTTGTCCAGCCTAATTTTGAAAATGACATAGCAAAAAGAATAATTTACGGTATAATTTATTCTCAATAAGGCCAACTTGTAAAAATGGTCGAATGAAAATGAGTCATATTCATTGTATTTAGAGATGATTCATGCTTGTATTAAGCCAAATATCACTAAATTTCTTAATTAAGGTAAATCAAATCTATTTTTATTTATGTGTAATCAAATTGTCTCATCATAAGCCTAAATTTTTAAATTAGCTTAAATGATGGTACATGTAAATATTCGAAATATAGTTAGCAAAATTCTATTACTTTTGGGCCAAAATTTTAAATAATGGACTGAACAAAAGAAATTTTAGACAAAGTGTTATTGATTGAATTTTTAAATTCATTCGGCCAAAATTTTAATTTTAGTCAAAATTTATGAATTCAATTGTAATATTGCAAGAAAATATATTGCAATTTAACACTTGTCATAATCATAACTATGTTTACATATAATTTACAAGATTACACAAATTTGCAGGAACTTAAACTAAATTCTAATTCAAATTTAAACAAAAATAAACTACAAATTATTAAAATAAAATAAATTGTATGTTGGCCTGGTTATTGGCCCATCGTGACAGCCCATGCCCGTGGGCCAAGCAGCGCACGTGAGCCCACGGGTACAAGGAGGAGGCAGGCTTGGGATGGTTTGGGTTAACCCTAGCCGCACCCTCCTCGTTCCTTCCGCTGCCGCGATTGATCTGCCGCTATCAACTGCACCTTCTTCCTCCTCCGTCACCGCTCCTCCTCTGCTTATATTCCTTGCCAGCGAAGCTCCTCCTGTACCCACCGTTTACCGGCTTGGGTCGACGGCCGAGTCAAGGGCTCGGCCGGCGGGATGGGCGAATCGGCGAAGAATCCAATTGCCGCACGGGCTTGTAAGCCAGCAACGAACCGAATCCCGATGGTTCGGAAGGGGTTGCCGGCGGTGAAGCATGTGAGTCTGAGGTTGAAGGCGGTGCCGACGGGTGATGCGTCGTCCTCGTTGTCAATGGTCTTTTGGGACGACCATTTGGCCCTACGCGGATCCTCGCCGTGCGCCTTATCGTTGGCGCCATCACAGGTTCGGTGGCCACCGCGATGGAGCGGCTGCCATCTTCCAGCCCTTCTCGCCCCTCTCCCTGTCCGCTCGATGACGAAGGACCATGGGCTATTGCAACCCGGTTTGGGGTTTCCTAACCGAGGATGGTGCTCGGTCTGCCTTGATGACCCATATGATGGGCCTCAAGGTCCGAGGGTCGATCGGGATAAGAGGTCAGAGACTGCTCCTCCAATCGGTGACTGCGCCCACTGACTGTGTTTGTTTCTGCAGGGGCGACGATCACATTGCGACGATGGCGCCAACCACCACGGCGGGTGCGGCGGGAGTGGTGTCGGTCACCACGGCGGTTGCGATGGCGGTGGCGTCGGCCACCACGGTGGGTGTGGCGGCCTTTCTAGCGGGGACACTCTCCATCTTGAAAAATGATAAGAACAAGATCGAGAAGTCCGAATCTTGGCATCTTACCACTGAATTTTTCTTCTCTCTTTGATTTGCTCTGTAGAATAGTGTTGATAACGTGTTGTAAATAAAATTGAGACACAAAAATGGTTGTAATTGATTGTACTCTTTATTCATTCATTGCTTTTTTATTTTTACATGATGAGAAGACACAAGGTTGGAGGGATGTGTTTTTTCATGAAGGTACAAAATAACTACCGATAGCAGCTGTCAAGTGATGACATGTTTAATATAGATTATAATAGGTGAAACCGATTCTTGATAGAACACGTCATGCAATATTAATTTTACTCAAGACATGAAATGAGCTATCAGTATCATTTGACAAACTAATAGGTACTTCATCCGTTCCTAAATATTTGTATCTTAAATAAATGACCTAACTGATAAATATTTGAGAACGGATAGAGTAAAAAACACATGTTGCACTCGTAATTATCTTGATAGGACTCATTTTGTAGAGCCAATTCTACTCTTTTCCATATATGCAAAAGATATGTTCGCTACCACACACTAGGTATGTAACTAGCTTGTACGTATCACACAAATTGCTCTAGGCAGTGGTTGGACAAGTGGGATTGCTTCGGGGGTCTTTTCCTATGTAAAATGTAAATATGTGTGCACTCACTTTTAGCATCTGTTAATACTAGCTATACTACTTTGTACCTCAGGTACCACTCTCAAGAGAAACTATGTCGTATGTTTTATTTCATTTAAAATCTTCTCACAAGTTGGTAGCCTAGAGGCGTGAGACAAAAGCTTTGTTGTTGTTGTCGTTAGGTCTTGTGAGTTCCATCTCTAGGCTACCAACTTGATGGGACTGAAAGACTGTTGTTAGTCTTGTTGTTGTTGATATACATGTAGAGAAGTGATCAAAGGTCAAACAAGGATGTATAGGGAACCTGAATTTTAAAGTGAACAAATGCAATGAATCCCTTAAGACTCCCCTTCTGATATGGTTTATAAAAATTAGACCTAAAAGCAGAACAAAATTATATTGCAAGAAAAATAAGATCAATGTGTTCGTATAACACAACTATAGAAAGTGATCTTGTACATGAAGATCTATTTATGTCCGTAAACAGTCACTGACAAGCTAAGAGAGTTTATTGTCAATTCTCACCAAGAGTTGCTGTTCCCCTATTCTAGGGTGAGTTTTCCCCCAGGCGAACATCCTCACGTCATATTATGTATCCACCATAGCAACTTGAGTCAAGTTAGCTGACTGCACAAGCACAACATGCTTCTGAGGAGCTCCCTTGATCAGCACTGGGGGTTACATTTTCAATCCAATGGCAACATATCATTCAACAACATGACGCCTTGCATTGTATCATTATCATTACACCAGATACTCTACAATCACAGGTCGTTGCAGTGAGATTCATAGGGTGATACAAGTCAAGAATCCTTGTGGCTTCCATCCTAGGCTGCTCCAGTGGAAAATTACACCTACGTGAATCAGAACACGAATGGGACGGCTCTATCTTCGGTTTCTAGCGATTCAGACAAGTCAGGAAGATCCGCGCTTATGGAAAACCGCAGCCACTGCTTCTTCTCGACATATACTAGGCACGGCTGCAGTAAAAACCCAACAACCATTGCTAGAATGCTAACAGCCATCACCTTGTAGGATGCTAGGGTCATCACAACAACTATCAGGATAGTAGGAGGGATGATCATCAGAACAGCCCCAATTGTACCCAGCGGGATCCTGTAAGGCCGCGGTGCGCTTGGGTGGGTCATCCTTAGCTTGATGAAAGCAATGAATTCCAGAATCATCCCAAAGCAGTAGAGGTAGTTCTCCGCCGCAATGATCTCTTGGAAGCTCATCCAAGACAGTAGGATCACACCAAAGGCAGAGAACAAGATGCCGATCAGCGGGGTCCCGTAGCGCGACCTCTTGGCGAAAAACTCAGGGAGCATACCACGCTCAGCCATTCCTAGAAGCTGGTAAGAATCACTGCTCATTTCAGTGACGAAGTTGCCCATGTTGGATAATGCAGCAGCTGCTTGAATCCAAGAGTGCAACCAGAAGCCACCAAGAATCTTTGCAATGTCTGAAAAATACCCGTCTGACCAGTATTCCCGAACAACAGGAACTGCTGCTGTACAGGTGATCAGAGGGTACAGGTAAGATCCCAGTACTAGAACTAGAGCATAAGAAAGCGCTCTAGGGAGGGTTCTCTTTGGATTATCAACTTCCCCAGCCAATGTACTGATTGAATCCCAATAGTTGAGGTTCCAAAACAGCGTGTTCAGATATAACCCCCAATTCACACTCCCTAAATCCATTTGAAGCCACCTTGAAGGTTCAATCCGTGGAATAGCTATCAATCCCATCACAAAGAATGGAAGGAGAGAGAACACACCAAGAAAGACTGCCACCCAGCCAACTATGGTCAGGCCTCTATAGTTCATGTATGTAAGCGCAACTGTAAGGATAAGCACTGCCATGGTCCTTGGGAGTCCACCGCCAAGAATTGGAACACTAGACTTGACATAGTCCAGAAAGAGGACTGGATATAAAGCATTGTCTATGACACCGCTGAGCCACTTTGCCCAGCCTTGCTGAAAACCCCAAAAGGGACCAAGAGCCGAAGAGACCCAGACAACATAACCACCATTCTCTGGGAACATAGTGCCCATCTCAGCAGTGATTAGAGCTTCTGGTATGCTCCATATGAATGCAAACAGGAGAAAACCCACCATCGCTAGCAGTGGCCCGGCAGCCTTGACACTGTCCTCAATCCCAAAGGGACCTCCAGAGACTTCATAGAATATGAGGAAGATGAGGGGGACCATGGAGACCTTGGGTATGCCATGCCCTCCCTTACGCTCTTCGCCCTCATTGACACTGCTGTACTTGATACCAACATGACCACCCATTGGAAGGCAGGCTGAATTTGCTCTTGTTATTGCTGTGTTCCTCAGTTTCTGCAGTTGAAAAGCCACGTATTCAGTAAATATGCAAAGCATATGGTTCAAAGATGGGCACAATTACATATGCGAAAATATGGGAAAAAACTTTGAGGCCTTTATATAACTTATGTATTAAACATGCAAGTGGTAGATTCAGAAATACTAGATTCTGAATGCTATTTTGATCAGTCACTTACCTGGGAACAACGGGGCATGCAAATAGTAAGAGCACAACCTCTGTACAAATCAAGTTATTCATAGCAGAACTAACAGTGACAAGAAAGCTAGCCTAGAAGAAATTTTGAGCTCAGGCAACATCGCTATCAAAATATCTGCAAATCCAAAAGGGTGGTTTGACCCAGAATAAAAAATCCCACTAGGTGAATCAACATGCAAAGTAAAAACAGATAGATTAGATTGTGTTTATCATATTTAGAGTCACAATTGCATACATTCAAGTGAGGATACACACAAAATCTAGATATCCAGGATGTGAAATAAACACTTAAAGAACATCGTTTATCTGATGTCAGGAAGTTAGTACACCAAGCCAAGGGATTGGGCTCAGGTTGAGCCATCATTATGGTACCTGGACGGGAAGCCAGTTCACTCTTTGTATACAGAGAAGCATGAAAAGAGCAGTGGGAAGTCGATTGTAGGGTAAGTGTCAGAGGAATTCAGGTATTCGTGCTGGGATTTATGGCAAACACATGCAACGGAAAAAAAAAACATAATAAGAAAAAAATTATAGCAGTGGATGAAGCTGCACGACACAGATAATTGTACAACCAATAGGTAAGTTCGCCAAAACGAGGCGGCACAGCAGCTCGATCCGTGCTGCAGGAATCTCATGGAAGAAAACCATGGTGACCAGAGGCGCAGCTGCAGATGGCACACGGTTGTCGGGTGCAGATTGCGGAGCCGTACCGTCGCCAATCAGCTCGGGATTTTCTGCGGGGCGGGAAGGGGGAAGATGTGTGTGTGGTTGTGTGTGTGTGTGTGTGTGTGTGGGGGGGGGGGGGTTCAGAACTCAGATCTAGGCTGGCGAGGGGACCGGAGCTCCGCGTGGTTGTTAAAGACGGAATCGGCGCTGGGGCTGGACGCGACGATCTGGCGGGCAGCCGTCTCGACGACTCGCCGGAATCCAGACACGAATTCACCGGGCGAAAAAATAATGAAGATTTACCGCGACGTGGCGAGGAATCCGTGGCCGTGATCGAGAAAAAAAAAAGGAAAGGAATCCGAGAGCCGAGCAGCCATCAACGAACAAGGCAGGAGGCGAATCGAATAGGCGACTAGTCGTGCTTACCATCTATCTACCGCTAGGCGGCCTGCATGCCGGGAACGGGAAGACGGGACCCCCTCCCTCCGGCTGCCCCAGCCGTTGCGTCTTCCTCCTCCTCTTCCTCTGCTGCTGTACTCACCCCCTGGCGCCGAAATCCGGGAGAGAGGGCGGCGGGGAGACGAAAGCCTGGAAGAAGAACGACGATGGAGGGGCGGTGCAGGGTGGCCCCACAGGTCAGACTCGAGCGGGAGGTCTGATACTCTGATGAGGCTACGTGAAGAGTTCAGATTCGGACCGCAGGATAAAGCTACACGCACGGACAGCACAGCAGTGGCACGGGTGTCGTGTCGGCGTGTCGTCTGACACGTAGAATTCTCGTGGATCTCGCGCGGATTTTCTACCAGCTTGGTAACCTCGCAAAATTAATAACGGTGGCTTATTTATACTTACTGGTACTAATTCTTGACACGACTTCCCTCCTCCTGTTTGTACTCTCATGGATCATCCCGCTGACGTGTCATCATTTTATTTACCGTGAAGGTATGATAGTTAATTTGAGTATTAAAAGTGATATCAATAACTATTTAAAACATCAAGAGGAGGACGCATGGGAGGACTGAATGAGAGGAGGGAAGCCGCATCCGTAATTCTTAGCACCATTTGTAGTATTTTAATTCTTGCTGTTATTTCTTTAAACAGATTATTTTTTACTCTCTAGTTCATCAAATTAGTTGTTACTCCCTAATTTATTAAATTACTTGTTACTCTTCAATTAAAAATGAATTAAAAATTGACAAGTAATTTGGGATGAGTAGAGTCTTTGCAACATAACAAGCAGAAATTTTCAACCGTAGATGCAGCTGTATTCGAGCTCCAAGTGACTGGATGTTGCTGACACTACAAGTTTTATTTTTTATTTTTATTGTCGACGGCGCACTACACGCGAAGAGAGTGGCGGCCACGTGGGAATCAACGCAGGGACAGAACGGTCTAAGGAAAGACGTCGAGTCCAGACGAAACAAACCTAACACACGCGGACGCGGGCTACGCGGCGGCATGCATGAGCTGGACCAAATCGTAGTCCACGTCACCCAGCTCCCACGCCTGGACCCCATCTCGTGATCATCGAACCAGCCCAGAACCGAACGGGCCTACCGGGCCGTTATGTCGTCGGCCTGCCGGACCGAGCCCATCTGATCATCTGTTCGAAGAGTCGTCTCTTAACCCATTCTCCGTCAACAAAGGCCCCATCTCGCCGTCACCTTCTCGGCCCATTTACGAGGCGTCGAGATCTCGGCCGTCCAAACTAGGGCTCCTGCGGCGAGGAAGCGGCGGCCCCCCTTATAAACACCCAACCCTCCTCCTCCATCGCGCCCCGCCCGCCTTCTTCCTCCTCCCGCCGCCGCTGCAGCGTCGGCTCCTCTCCAAGGTAAGCTCCCGTCACTACCTCCTCAGCCTCCATTCCGTTGCCCATGAACTGGTAGTACGCTCTTTCGCTTGGGTAGGGTGCTGGTGAGTCGGTAGGTCTCCTTTGCGGCGTCCCGCACGGGGTGTATAGGCTGTGGGGCTTTGAAGATGAGCTCTCGAGCGTTTAGTTAGACGTGAGCTGAGATCTGCAATCGCAGCTGCGCTGCAACCGTTGCAAAATGTTCTCTCTTTCTCGTTGCCTGAATTAGCTCATTATGAGATGTGATCGTGCTGACTGCTGACGCGTTCGTAGGTAAGAAGCAGAAGAGAAGGAAAAGGGCGACGAAATGGTGAAGCACAACAACGTTATCCCCAACGGCCACTTCAAGAAGGGTTGGCAGAACTACGTCAAGACATGGTTCAACCAGCCCGCGCGCAAGCAGAGGCGCCGCATCGGTGAGCTCGTCATCCCCATGTCTCCTGCTAGTAGTGTATAGCGATATATTGATTATTGAGTGGTTAGCGAGGTTACTGATCCTGGAGCAACAATATCCGTGTTTAGTCCATTTTGGGCAGCATACTGTTTTCATTTGATCTCTAGTGTTTGTCGTACATTGCAAATGTGCATGATTTTGTGTGCTGTTTAGTAGATTTATGAATTTGTAGCACTGTTTCGGTTGTCTGTTTGTGTGTGATAGAGGTTACCTGACCAGTGGAATTTTAATACCTCTTGCAATTGGATGTGTTTCCCAACTTCATTGTTTTATCTGTGGTATTTTTTATGTTATATGTTGGTCACTACATATTGCTAGCCATACCTCAGTAAATTGTAATGGTGTTTACTCCTTGTAAATGCTATTCTTGAAACACATTTGAGCTTTAGGATTTAGGAATATGGTGCATGCCTGTACAATACTGCTGGTGTGAATTTTCTTTATAATTTATTTTCCTTGTGATGTATTGTCTTCAACTTAATTATGAATTCCAAAACAATTGTGTTGGTGTTCTGCGCACAGCCCGTCAAAAAAAGGCTGTGAAGATCTTCCCACGCCCAACTGCTGGCCCTCTTCGTCCCGTGGTGCAATGCCAGACTCTGAAGTACAACATGAAGTCAAGGGCTGGGAGAGGCTTTACCCTGGAGGAGCTTAAGGTGATACATTGATTCATTGTTACTCCTCTGTCTGAGGTTCTTTGGAGACACATCACTCTGTTTCCTATGAATTCTTGGTTGTCTTGCTCATGTCAGCATGTGTTCTAACTGCAGGCTGCTGGTATTCCTAAGAAGCTTGCCCCAACCATTGGCATTTCTGTGGACCACCGCCGCAAGAACAAATCACTTGAGGGACTCCAGGCTAATGTCCAGAGGCTTAAGACATACAAGGCCAAGCTTGTTATCTTCCCAAGGCGTGCACGCAAGGTCAAGGTATGTTTGAGTTTTTTACAAATATATCTTCTGCACTTATGGGTCTTGGCTTCCGTTTGTGACCCCATCTATTTTGTTTGCTTCAGGCTGGTGACTCTACTCAGGAGGAGCTGGCCAATGCCACCCAGGTCCAGGGTGAGTACATGCCTATTGCTCGTGGTGAGAAGCGCTCAGTTGAGATTGTGAAGGTTACCGATGAGATGAAGGAATTCAAGGCCTACGGCAAGCTCCGTGTGGAGAGGATGAACAAGAAGCACCTTGGTGCCCGCCAGAAGAGGGCGGCAGAGGCTGAGAAGGAAGAGAAGAAGTGATCTGATCGAACCTAGCTCCTGTTTTGAACTATTCAGTCACTAGTGGATGCTATTATAAGGACTTGTTCTAAATTTTGTTTTCATGCTGGAAATAGAGACCGACTGCTCGTTTTGGTGTCCTCATCATACTCCTGTTTGTTACTACTGCTATCTGAGAAGCCATTGAATTCTGTGCTGCGTTGTGTTTGTGAATTTCATTATCTGGAGGTTGCTTGAAGCTCATTTGTTAGACATACTCTTTTACTAAAAGTTTATAATTTGTTAGTTTAAAAATGAACTAA
Organism: Tuctoria greenei; assembly: GCA_036927565.1. Lineage (NCBI taxonomy): Eukaryota > Viridiplantae > Streptophyta > Magnoliopsida > Poales > Poaceae > Tuctoria > Tuctoria greenei. Next base: position 194,543,058 of record JAYESD010000005.1, read on the forward strand.
CAAACGATAAATTTTTGAAGACGGAAGTAGTACCATTTTTCTGGCGGAAGGAACACCTACAGGTAGGAAGTTTTAAAATAGGTCTTCATGTACCAAATTCGTGTTTCTTCGGTTTTGTATGGTTTGACGGGTGAAGCATCAAGAAACTCGGGTAGCGTGTACGTTAGTACCTACAAGGTACACCCGTAGCACCGAAGTATGATTCCTCTTCAACTGGAATTTGAGCGCACATTTTTTTCTCATACTCCTGGAACAGCCCTTTTAAACCGCTCTGGGACGGGCGGGCAACCGCTCCGCCTGCCTGTGCCTTTCTTTCGTTCTCGCACGCAGCGGCCCTTTAGTTCTCGTTCTTTCACGCAGCGGCAAATGAGATGATGACTATTGACTGTCATGCTCGTTTCAGTGAACTCCGGCGTTCGTGATATGAGCAGTGGTCTTTTCGCTGTTATCTTCTTTTTGAAAAAGGGTGAGATAACTTGCATTCAGTGTCTAAGCTAAAAATTTGTTGCGTTGCAACAATCGACGATTTTCTCGGTTGATTCTATTGGGAGCGTGGTTGAGGCTCCTTTTTTGTGTTTTTCAATCAATTTTTTCATTTAAAGTTACTACAATTGTTATCACCGTCTTTCCAAAAAGAAGACCAATAATGACCGATTCTGCATAATCTTAGCCCATGATTGATCCAACAATCAAAATTCATCAAGGCTGATATTACCGTTGTCCTCACAGTAAAAATTGATAGAGAACATACTCATAGATCAACGTTAAGGATGGGTGGCCACTTATCAGTTTGAAGTTCGATCTCTAAATCGGTCTCCCGTTGTTCTCATCGGTGCATGTCTACATAAAAATTTCAGTTATTGTCTCTCACGCGTGAAGTCACAATGGGATTGTGACATCTCTGTCACACATCGGATTCTGAGGATTTTAATGATCTCTTCATGGACACGATTTCAAGACTATGTGTAGTTGTAGAGTTGATTTTGTGTGCATTTATTGTTTTATAGTGTGAGTGAATTTGTGTGCATATGAACATATACTACAACTGTACATAGTTAAGAGGAATAAAAAAATTGTAGCTTTGTAGTTCAAAAACGACAAGTTTTGAAGGATGGAGAGAGTACTCAATATCATCTAGTTGTTAGAAGAACTCAACAAGTAAATATCATATAGTTGTTAGAAGAACTGAACAAGTCCGGATATTAAGACCGGACTAGTCCGGTGCAGTCCAGTAACGGTAATCAGACTAGTCCAGACTCTGACCAGACTAGTCCGGACTCTGACCAGACTAGTCCGATCAGTTCAGTAACTGTCAGTTTGAACTCAAATTGACATTTGTTCTAATTGAAATGACACGACCCATCGAATGTTTTATCCCCGATCGGGAGATACAACTATTCCTAAGAGATGGGAGACCCCCTCTTGTATCTCTTGGTCAAATATAAGAAGAGAGTCAAGTGTATGATCAAGTAATGCTTATGCATACAGATACACACACTTGAACACTCTTAAGTCGCTCAGAATCCGATCAACACACCAAGATAAGAACAAGGGGAAACGTCTCTCGTCGTCGTTCTTTTTGTGGTCTCGCCTTGTTGGCTCGATGGCCGCATCATCAAGTAACAACAAAGATGGAGGAGAATGTATTAGTAGTGTTCTTGTGCTATTTGAGAGATAGCACTTTATGTTGATCTTGTATTCAGTTTTCTCCTATGTAATTCGAAATGATTTAGTAGCTATTTGATCTTTGGGCTCCTTTATGATTATAACAATGGTATTAGAGTTGTTTAGACCACTAATCATTTCGAATTGAGTTTTGATCAAAGTTTTTCGTTGCAAGTTATGAAGGTTTGGACTTGTCCGGTCTATGGACAGCACTAGTCCGATATACCACAATGAAGTGGTTAGGTTTTTCGGATCAGGGTGTTTTGACGCGTTCATCTGATTGAAAACCAATTAAGCACTTTGGATCGAAATCCATTGTGAAAAATAAGTTGATTTTGTAAGATGGTAAGATTAAGATCCCCTTTCGGGTATTTCGTTATTTTCTGATTTTTATATGAAACTTTTCGGAGGTTGGTCGGACTAGTCCGAAATAGTCCGAACCAAAATCAAAATGTTCAATAAAGAACAAATCAAACCTGAGTTTCATCGCTTCTACTGATCCACTCAATGGAAGCAATTATGAGAGATGGCGAGAGAAGTTGGAGATTGCTTTGGCAGTCTCTGATATAGATTTGGCTCTCACTACTCCATATCTGGTTGCACCGGTAGAACCGGTAAGAAATGATGATGAAACTCAGGAAGCCTTTGCTGTGAAGACAATGAAATATACTAATGAGTTATTGGTTTATGACAGATTGTTATAAGTGGAAGAAATCAAATAAGAAATGTTCGATGGTGATTAAGAGCACTATTAGTGAGGCTATTCGGGGAGCAATCTCTAAATGTGATACTGCCGTTGAATACCTCTAATAGATAGATAATCAGTTCACTGGTTCTTCTAAGGCCACAGAAAGCATCTAGCCCCCCCATGAGGTATGGTTTCGGTGATTAATGACAACCATTGGATTCTACTAATGAATTTGTAGATGCAAGGTCTCTCATATCATTCAATCAAATGAAATCTATATGAATATGAACATCAACTAATGATCATTGGAGACCCCTAAACAATCACTTTATGAGATCAATCAATGTTATGAAGACTAGAAGTAAAAGCTCATATGTCAAAGTCATTCAACCATAATTGACAACACTCAATGCTTGACAATCATCAGAAGTATATTTCCAACAAATGTCTAAGAGGTCAATCGAGCAAAATACAAAAGAATCACTTAGAACAACTCAACGCAAACAAAATCAACTCACCGGATCAACCGATGTTTCCAGAGAACAACACATCGGTCGAGTTGATTCAGCAGAAGAAGAAGACCTCAGAACAAAGTACTCACCGGATCATCCGATGTTAAGGGCAATGTTACATCGGTCCATCAGTACAGTATGCAATATCCTTGGACCAAGTGTAGCACCGGATCATCCGATGTATAGCAATATACACATCGGTCAATCACTCCAGTAAGCATCAAGTCTGAACCAATTCTGGGGGAAGTGCCACCGGATCATCCGATGAGAAGACAAGAGTAACATCGGTCTAACAACGGTCATATCTGACACAGTGACATCAGCTAAAGTGAACTTGACCGATGATAACTGAAGGGAGAGCATCGGATCATCCGGTGTTCGCAGAGCAGTGATGTCAGCCTACTTTTCCAATGGCTATTTCGTGGAGGCTGGATATTTATACCCCTTCAACCTGTCTATTCGACAAGTCTTCATCACGAGACATACTCTACACATTCGCAATCATTCAAGACGTTGAGCTACCACTTCTAGATCATCTACACCACCTACACACCAAGAGATAGGCTAGAACTAGCTAGAGATAGTGCTTGTGTGCTTCCATTCCTGGTGAGTGGAATCTCTAGTGTAGTGAGAGCTGTAAGGGAGTGTCCTTTGGTGTTTGTAATTGAGAGAGACTTCCGGAGCTTCCCAAGACGATTGTGGAAGCCCGGAGGATCCAAGTTGTACAAGGCTTGAGCTCCACCTTGCCGAGGTTGGCGAACGGAGAAGAATAGTGAAGATCCCTAGTCTCGGTGACTTAGGTGTGGCTATACCCTTTAGTGGGTGCCACAACATGGATGTAGGAAGATCTTGACGATCTTGCCGAACCACGGGATAAATCTTCGTGTCTCCTCGGGAGTTTGCATTCTCTTCCTCTCACCCTACACTTATGCATTTTATATACCGCGAAGTTGCTATTGACTTGAATGCATAGGTTGTTTGCATAGGGAATTGGGCTTTTAGTAATTAAGTTTTATTGCTTTGATTTTTTAAAAGAAGCCCAATTCACCCCCCTCTTGGGCATTCGATCCTTATAATTGGTATCAGAGCAAGGTTGCTCATAGGATCATTCTAGCTTCACCGCTAGAGAGCTAAAATGGCCAAGGTTGGGGGTTCAGTTCCTATCTTCGAGGGCAAGAACTTTGCCTATTGGAAAGCACGCATGTGCGCTTATATAGAGGCTATTGCTCCCGAAGTATGGGAAGCGACCCACGCGGGGTTTGGTGAGCACAATTATGTTGGTGATCAAATTAAGTGGGATGCTAAAGCTAGGAATGCAATTTATGAATGTATTAGTCAAGATGTGTTTGCTAGGATTGCTAGCAAGGAAAAGGCTTGTGAAATTTGGGCTTGCTTAATAGAAATTCATGAGGGATCTTCTCGTGTCAAGGAACTAAAATATCACATGCTTAAAGCCAAATATGATGAATTTAAAATGCTATCTCATGAAAATGTCAATGAAATGTTCTCTCGCTTGAATGTGCTTATTGAAGAAATTAATGCTCTTGACATTGCTTCTCTTGGCAAAGGACTTATCAACCGCAAGATTCTTATGCTCCTTCCCAAGCCAAAGTACAACATCATCAACTCCATGCTTCAAAAAGAATCTCTTGACCACATTGAAGTTTCAGAACACATTGGAGAGATTCATGCTCATGAGATGAGTGTACTTGGGATGATGGAGCAATCATCTTCAAAAACAATTGCTCTAAAGGTCTCCACCAAGAAAACAAGTCTCAAGAAGAAGAAGGTGGTTGAGCCTAGCTCAAGTGAAGAAGAGCAAGCATCAAGTGAAGATGACGATGATGAGCTTGCATTGATGATGAGAAAGTTCTCACGCTTGAACTCTAAGATTACTAAGAAGGGATACACCTTTGATCCCAAGAAGAAAGCGTTTCTACCAAGGGGAGACGACCACAAGACTTGCTACAATTGTGGTGATCAAGACCACATTTCCTATGATTGTCCAAAACCGGACAAAAGAAGAGAGAACCACAAGAGCAAGCATCGCAAGCTTGAAGATAGCAAAGATGATGATGAAGAGGTCAAACCCAAACCAAGATCCTTTGGGAAGAAGAAACATGACAAGGGCAAGAAGGCAAAGCTCTTCCCAAAGAAAAGAAATGGCCCACAAAAGGTGTTCATGTGTGAGGCAAATGAATGGGTCACCGACGAAGAATCAAGTGATGAAGAGAGTGAAGCGAAAGAAGAAAGTTTGGTCGGCCTTGCCATTGCCAACATTGATGACTCACCTCTTCATCCACCACCCATGTGCCTCATGGCTAAAGGTAACACCAAGGTATGTGATGAATCTAGCGATGATGAGCTTTCCCCCGATGATTTAACTTCATTAATAAATGAATATCATACTATCATTAAGAGGGGAAAGAGTAAGGTTAAAGCTCTTGAAGAAACTCGTGCCAAGCTTGAGAATGCTAACCTCGATTTGCTTGACAAGTATGAAAGCATACTTAAAGAGCATGACACGCTCAAATCCCATGTCAAGCAAATTGAGGAGGATAAGACTAAAATCAAGCTAGATCATCATGAGCTTAACTTACCACACCAAACACTCTTGGGAGAACACAACAAGTTAATACAAGAACATCAAACACTTAATCTTGCTTATGAAGTGTTTGATCAAGATGATGAAGAAGGACTTGTTGGAAGAAATTGAGAGTCTCCGCACTAGTGTGGCTAGACTATCAAAAGGAGAAGTCAAGCACAAGGAAATCCTCTTCCAACAAGCAAAGGCCTTCAACAAGAGAGGACTTGGATCCTTTCCGGTGCCTAACAAAGGAAAGGTGCCCTCACTGGAGCTTAGAACAAGCTTCATCAAGGAAGTTGGTTCTTATTGCCAACATTGTGAGGTCACCGATCACCACACAAGGGAGTGTCCTCTTCCTAACCGACCTTCTCCAAAATTTCCCATTAACTATAAATCTACTTTCAATGATCATTTTTATCTCTTGAGTAAAGTAGATGGCAAGGTGAAGGCAAGATTCATTGGCAAGGATATGAAGGGCATGAAGGGGAAGCCCCCCAAGCAACTTTGGGTCCCAAAAACACTTGTATCACACATACAAGGACCTAAGTTGGCTTGGGTGCCTAAAGTCAAAAATTGAATTCATGTGTGTAGGTGAACTACAAAGCCGAAGGAAAGCATTGGGTACTCGATAGCGGGTGCACTCAACATATGACCGGCAACGATGGTATGTTCACCACCATAGAAAACCCCGACAATCATGAACAAGTCACCTTTGGTGATAACTCTAAGGGGAAGGTAATTGGGTTAGGTAAGATTGCAATTTCAAATGATCTATCTATTTCCAATGTATTCTATGTTAAGTCACTTAGCTTTAATTTGCTTTCTATTGCACAATTATGTGATCTTGGACTAACGTGCACCTTTAGCAAAAATGATGTTGTTGTGACTAGTGAAACAAGCCAAGAACTAATCTTCAATGGATTTCGGCATGGACATCTCTACCTAGTAGACTTCTCCAACAAGAATGCTAGCTTGACCACTTGTCTTTTCACTAAGATGAGTTTGGGTTGGCTATGGCATCAACGCATAGCGCACATTGGAATGAGCAAGCTCAAGAAGTCATTCAAACTCGGGATGGTGACCGGCGTAAAGGATTTCACATTTGAGAAGAACAAGCTTTGTAGCGCTTGTCAAGCCGGGAAGCAAGTTGCTTCTCACCACTTGATGAAGACAATGGTGTCAACCTCCAAGCCACTTGAGTTGCTCCACATGGACCTCTTCGGACCGTCCACATATCAAAGTCTTGGCGGTAACCTCTATTATCTTGTTATAGTTGATGACTACTCTCGCTATGCTTGGACTTTGTTTCTAGGTGACAAGAGTGAAACTCCGGAAGTGTTCAAGACCTTCGCTAACCGTGCTCAAAGGGAATTTCAACTTCCCATCATCAAGTTCTGGAGTGACAACGACACCGAATTCAAGAACTACAACATTGGGGAGTGGTGTGATCGTGAAGGCGTGAAGCATGAGTTTTCGTCCACATACACTCCTCAACAAAATGGTGTCGTTGAAAGGAAGAACAAGACTCTCATCACTCTTGCACGAGCAATGCTTGATGACTATGGCACATCCGAGAAGGCGGTCTTTAGGATACTTAGGTATCTTAAGCATACCCCTAGTGTGGGCTTGTGGTACCCTAAAGGTGCAAAATTCCATCTCTTGGGATACTCGGATTCGGACTTTGCCGGATGCCGCGTGGATCGCAAGAGTACCTCTGGTGGGTGCCACTTGCTTGGGCGTTCCCTAATATCTTGGTCTAGCAAGAAGCAAAATTCCGTCGCCTTGTCCACGGCGGAAGCGGAATATATCGCGGCCGGCGCATGTTGTGCCCAAATTCTTTATATGAAGCAAACCCTTTTGGACTTTGGTGTTAAACTTGGTTGTGTGCCTCTCCTTTGTGACAATGAAAGTGCGGTTAAGATAGCTAAAAACCCCATTCAACACTCCCGCACTAAGCACATTGATATTCGCCATCATTTCTTAAGGGACCATGAAGCTAAGGGAGACATCTCATTGCGAGGTGTTAGGTCCGAAGAACAATTGGTGGATATCTTCACTAAACCACTTGATGAGAAAACTTTTTCTAGGCTAAGAAGTGAGTTAAATGTGCTAGGTGCATCGAACGTCATGTAAGTTGCCATGATCATGTAAGAATGCATCTCATATAGGTCTTGTCTAACTTTCAAAGGATATGGATGAGCAAGGATTAGCTTGGGATGGAGGTTCTTTTGGGTTTCCCCAAGGCTTGGAGAGTGGCTCTCCCTGAAGAATCCTTTGAAAGATTCAAACTTGGCAAGATAGATTTACTTTATGACTTGCATGATACTTCCCATATAGACTTGCACTCATACTTAAATCTCCTGCATTATAAATTGTTTGGCATTGCATACGGTAGATTGTCACAAAGGGGAACCCACTTCATGAGAAAGAGACTTGTTTGAAATGCAATATCTCAACTCATATGATGTGGAAAGAACAAAATGTTAGGTGCGTTAATGCCTAAAGGAACATGCTTTAAAGAGATAGAAGTCTTCATCCTCTAGCTCACAAAGCATGTGCCTTACATTTTATTTGGAGTTCTTCCTAAATTTCTTTTGTGTTCTATTTGCTTTAGGGCTTAGCCAAGTTATTGGCAACTAGTCCTTTTGAGGGGTAAGGGGTTGTCCAAAAAGTCCTAAGACATGTGTTTTTCCGTGTTTGTTTTTTGGGTCAAAGGACATATATGGGATGTTGCTATTTTGTAGTCGTTGGATTATCCGATGCTTAGGGCAGAACCATCATTGGATCAGTTTGTGTTCAAGTGCCAAGGGTCAACTCAGTCAGAAAGTCAATTCAACCGACGAGTTCATTTTGAGAAACATCGGAGCATCCGATGTTCACATTTCTGGAGTTGTGCCAAAACCAACCGATGCTAATCCTCTCATCATCGGAGCATCCGATGTCAATGGTACTTTTGGGATACCCTTACTGTACTATTCGACCGATGCAGCCCTAATCCTACGTCGGTTCATCCGATGTTAAATTTTGAGCTAGGGTTCGGGCCCCACTTTTTTAGCGCGCCCCTTCACTCTCTTTTCTCTCTCCCCGACTCCGCCGCTCAGAGACCGACGCCTCACCTCCGCCGCCACCACTCCGCGCCTTCGGCCACCGTCGCCCTCCGGCTGTTGCCGCCCTCCAGTCGCCGTCGCCTCCGGCCGCCGCAGCCGCTCCACACAGCGCCGCCGCCACCGCTCCACACAGCGCCGCCACCACCGCTCCACAAACCGCCGCCGCCGTCGCCCCACGCAGTGCCGCCGCCGCCCTGCGCCGTCGTCCTAGGCGTCGTGCCGCCACCCTCTGCACCACCGTGCTGTAGCCCTCCGGTCGCCGTGCTATCCGTCGCACCGCCGCTAGGGTTCACCGGCCGCATCGATCTTTGCGTCGCCGTCTCGTGCGCCCAAGCTCGTTGTCTCACGTGCTCATCTTCGCTGTCGTCATGGGCCGTGACAAGAAGGGAAAAGGCAAGGCTATTGAGGAGCCGACCGCTAAGAAGCAGAAGTTGTCGAAGGAGGCGAAGAAAGCTTTGATGGCCGCTCACGCCGCTGAGGAGTGAGAGCGTGATCGAGGAGGATCGTTGAGGATCCGCGAGGCCCGACAGAGGCATCCTCCCATGCCAGAGGAGCCAGAGGAGGAAGAGGAGTCTGAAGTGTCGCTAGTTCGCTGGCGCTCAGTCAGAACCTGTGGGGGTCATCCAGCTACAGCCCCGAGACCGAGACTGTCAGCAGCTGACCTTCAGGAGGACAGGGCGGCCCAAAGAGCCATCTATGAGATGGACACCAACGTCCCTGTCGCTGAGGGTGTCCGCCTGACCGATTATAGGAAGTTGAAGGCCAAGCAACTCAGGAAGCTCAGGTGGAGAATTTTACTTGAGGAGTGGTTCCCGCAGCCCAAAGAGTCACTTGTGGACAACCGCTTTTGGACCCTGACACAGGCGTCACTGTACGAGACTTACAGACGTTGGGGCCATAAGCTCTTCCAACGCAATTTCCTGGATTGGGATCAGCTTGCACTTGCAGCCGGGACGGAGATACGCCCTTACTTTGAGAGGTATAGAGGGCTAGTGGAGCTGATGTTTTACGAGAGGGGTGCCTACGTGGAGGACTGGGTCCGAGTGTTCTACACCACACTTTACGTTTCTGAGGGCCGCAGATCCATTGACTTCATGTTTATGGGCCAACATCACCACCTGACCAGGCAGACTTTGGGACAACTGCTAGGAGTGGATCTTCACGACACATGCCTACACGAGAGAGTGTATGGAAAGGCTGACCCACCGAGGAGGCCACTCACTGGAGGTGTAGCACCACCGCTTGAGGAGATACGCTCACTGTTCGCTCAACCTTTCTCTCCAGACCAGCCGAGGGTACCGACTCTACTCACTCCAGTTGCGCGCACTGTGCACCTTGCCTTGCGCCACACACTTCTGCCGAGGTCCGGATACCTTGAGGGGTTTACCAGCTTGCAGCAGACTCTCTTGTTCTATGTCATGAACACTATGGAGTTCGATATTGTGGACATCCTTATATGTGAGATGGAGGACGTCATTACTGATGGAGTTGGGATGATGAGGCAGCTTGTGTTTGGTCACTGGATCAGTCACTTGCTCTACATGATATCTCTAGAGGGGTCCGCCGTACGTGACAGTCTCACCGACGAGAGCGTCACACAGTTCAGGCACTACTGTGCTCCAGCTCCTGGAGACCGCCGCCTTGGCCGTCCAGTTGAGCGTCAGGTCCATGCCCGTCTCTCAGAGGAAGATTGGTCAGACCTAGAGAAGGAAGATGAGATACTTGCACAGGCAGAGGCTCAGGGTGGGGATCTACAGCATATTTGTTCCGAGAGTGGCACCAGCGACAATGTCGAGGAGTACTTCCCGCCTCCTCCCTCACCCAGGCAGCACGACGCGGAGGCTGGAGGCTCGACTGTGCCACCTCCTACTCCACCTCCTGTGTCAGAGGCACAGGTCTCTCAGCCATCTGATCTTACCTCCCTACTTCAGCAGATGGTTGAGCAGCAGCGTCTGGATAGGCTTGCAGCTGAACAAGCCCAAGCTGAGCAGGTTGCGCGTCTCTTGGAGCTCCAGCAGCAGCAGCAGATGCAACGACAGATAGCTCGTGAGAGGCAAGAATACACTGACAGGCTGATTGGGTTGATTGATCAGATGCACCAGCGCTCTCTCGACCAGCAGCAGCAGACGCAACAGGCTATGATGGGCATCCTGGGGTTGATCACCAACCTCTACACGCAGACCAGGATTGCCCTACCATTGCAGCTTCCAGGTCTAGCTCCAGGTCCGCCTGTGCTAGCTACAGTTTCAGCTCCAGTGCCGACTATGTCGATCTCGTCGATCAGCATGTCACCACTGCTAGCTCCAGGTGCACCTATCCACTCTCCCCTGCCGGCTACGACTCTTTTCCAGCAGACGCCAGCGTCCGTTGTTAGCGCCCCGTTGCCAGCAGTTCAGACTCAACAGGCACCGACAGTAGCTCCCGCAGCCCCCGTCTCCTCCACTCCAGCTTCGGCAGTAGCAGGCAGCAGCTCCGACGACAGCACCCCCGACGGCGACCAGTTCGCCATCGCCCCGAGCGCTCAGGATCCTTAGGCACTCGGCTTCCTTTTTGGTGTCTTGATGCCAAAGGGTGAGAAGAGTCAGGGGGAGGGTTAGCTTAGTCCCAGGGGGAGTCCTAGTTGTAGGGGGAGTTTATCTTTTTGGGAGTCTTTTTTATTTTGGAGATTTGCTACTCTTTTGCTATTCATTGAGTATTCGTGTGCCACTTAATTCTCTCATGTGTTATTAGTCGTTGAGCTTTCGAGTTATTAATCGCTTTTGAGTCTTCAAGTTTAATGTGCCAAATCTTGTACTTATTACATATCCTCTTGAGTATCCCATTCTTAAATTCATTACTATTATGCTTTACTTGTTGTGTTGTCATCAATCACCAAAAAGGGGGAGATTGAAAGCATCTAGGCCCTCATGAGGTATGGTTTCGGTGATTAATGACAACCGTTGGATTTTACTAATGAATTTGTGGATACAAGGTCTCTCATATCACTCATCACACTCAAATGAAATCTATATGAATATCATCTACTGCTCATTGGATATGATTGGAGACCCCTTAACAAATCATTCTATGAGGTCAATTGATTTTTATGAAGAATAGAAGAAAAATCTCATATGTCAAAATTATTCAACCAAAATTGACGGCACTAAATGCTTGATAATCATCAGAAGAATATTTCAAACCAATGTAGAAGAGGTCACTCGAGAAAATTCCAAAAGAATCACTTAGAACAACTCGAAGCAAACAAAATCAACTCACTGGATCAACCGATGTTTCCAGAAAACAATACATCGGTCGAGTTGGTTTAGCAGAAGAAGAAGACCTCAAAACTAAGTACTCGCCGGATCATCCGATGATGAAGGGAATGTTACATCGGTCCATCGGTACAGTAAGCAATCTCCCTGGACCAAGTGTAACACCGGACCATCCGACGTACAACTATAAACACATCGGTCAATCACTCCAGTAAGCATTAATTCTGAACCAATTCTGGATGAAGTGCCACCGGATCATCCGATGATGAGACAAGTGTAATATTGGTCTAACAATGTTCATATCTGACACGGTGACATTAGCTAATTTGGATTCGAACGATGACAACTGAAGGGAGAACATCGGATCATCCAGTGTTTGCAGAACAGTGATGTCAGCCTACTTTTCCAACGGCTATTTCGTGGAGGCTGGCTATTTATACCCCTTCAACCAGTCTATTCGACAAGTCTTGACAACTAGAGCTACTCTACACATTCTCAAGCATTCAAGACATTGAGCTACCACTTCTACATCATTTACACCACTTACACACCAAGAGATAGGCTAGAACTTGCTAGAGATAGTGCTCGTGTGCTTCCATTCTTGGTGATTGGAGTCTCTAGTGTAGTGAGAGCTGTAAGGGAGTGTCCCTTTGTGATTGTATTGGAGAGAGCCTTCTGGAGCTTGCCAAAGACGGTTGTGGAAGCCCGGAGGATCCAACTTGTACAAGGCTTGAACTCCACCTTGCCGAGGTTGGCGAACGGAGAAGTATAGTGAAGATCCCTGGTCTCGGTGACTTGGGAGTGGCTATACCCTTTGGTGGGTGCCACAACGTGGATGTAGGAAGATCTTGACGATCTTACCGAACTACGGGATAAATTTCCGTGTCTCCTCGGGAGTTTGCGCTTTCTTCCTCTCCCATTACTCTTATGCATTTCATATACCGCAAAGTTACTATTCACTTGAATGCATAGGTTGTTTGCATAGGGAATTGGGCTTTTAGTAATTAAGTTTTTATTGCCTTAATTGTTGAAAAGAAGCCCAATTCACCCCCCTCTTGGGCATTCGATCCTTACATTAAGTCAATCAGATTTGCCGGTTAGCTTATGGATTGAGGCATAAAAAACCGTCATTCATGTGCTAAATCGGGTTCCTACTAAGTCGGTGTCTAAAACACCGTATGAGTTGTGAACAGGACGTAAGCCCTCACTAAGTTATATGCATATATGAGGTTGTCCCGCTGAGGTAAAAATGTTTAACTCAAACATTGGTAAGTTGGATGCTAATACAATAAGTTGCCATTTTATTAGCTATGCAGAAAAGAGTAAGAGATATCGTTTATACTGTTCAGAACGATATACTAAGTTTGTAGAAACAAGACATGTCATCTGTTTAGAGGATGTCATGATCTGGGGGAGTACAGTAAGATGAAAAAATAATCTTGAAGAGAAGTGGATTTATGTACCCACTTCTATGATTCAAGAACTATAATTCTTATTACCTACTGTTGTTGAATCATCAGCGCCTATTGGTGAAGATTCAACATCTGTTGTTAGTTCTCCATTGGCAACAAAATTATCAAGAGAGGTTGAACATACTCAGTCCGTTGTCATTAATAATGAAGAACAACAATAACCTCAATATGAGGATAATGTGCAATTAAGAAGATCCCAACGAGAAATAAAATCGGCCATTTCGGACGATTATGATATCTATTTGAGGAAGAAATTCAAATGAAGGGTGATCTCATCACATTTGAAAAACTATGACAAATCCTCAATCATCTGAATGGCGTAACGCCATGGAGGATGAAATGAGGTTTATAAAAGCAAATAAAGTCTAAGATTTAGTTGAGATTCCTAATGGAACCAAAACACTAGGCTGTAAATGAGTCTACAAAATTAAACGTGACTCCAAAGAGAATATTGATAACTTTAAGAACAGACTTATTGCAAAAGGCTTCACTCAAAGAGAAGAGATTGATTATAATGAGATATTTTCACCTGTCTCAAGTAAGGATTAGTTCATAATCATTATGACATTAGTTGCACATTACAATTTAGAATTACATCAGATGGATGTAAAAACGACGCTCCTCAATGGTAATCTATATGAGAATGTCTATATGACACAACTGAAAGGTTTTGTTATTAAGGGTAAGGAACATATAAGATGCCACTTAATAAAGTCTATTTATAGATTTAAACAAGCATCAAGACAGCGGTATCTCAAGTTCGATGAGACAATAAGAAAGTTTGCATTTAAAGAAATGGGGAAGACAATTGCATTTATGCTAAGTTTAAGCATAGAAAATTTATTTTTCTCGTGCTTTATGTAGATGATATATTACTTACAAGTAGTGATGTCAATCTACTATCATAAACTAAGAAGTTTTTGTCTTCTAATTTTGATATAAAAGGTCTTGGTGAAGCATCCTATGTATTGGGCATATAAATTCATCGATATAGAAATAAGGGGGTATTAAACTTATCACAAAAGACATACTTAGAGAATGTACTGAGAAAGTACAGTATGCTTAAGAGTAAGCTTTTGTCTGCTCCAATTGTTAAGAGCGATAAGTATGAAGACTTTCAGTGTCACAGAACCAATATGAGATCGATCAAATGAAATCGGTTCCATATGCTTCTGCTGTCAGGAGTCTTATGTATGCTCAAGTCCGTACTCGCCCTGACTTAGCTTATGTGACTGGAATGCTTGGCAGATATCAAATCAATCCAGAGTTGGTCACTGGAAAGCAGATAATAAAGCTTTAAGATATGTGCAAGGCACAAAAGGCCTCATGTTGACATATAGTAAGTCAGATCCACTTAAAGTGGGATATTTAGATCAGATTTTACGGGTTGTGTGAATACTAGGAAATCCACATCAGGCTATATATTCACCCTCGCAAATGGAGTCATTTCGTGAAAATGTTCCAAACAAACTGTCACTACATTGTCCATAATACATGTTGAGTTTGTTGCATGTTATGAGGCCACCGCGCAAGTAGTTTGACTTAAGAAATTTTTACTCGGTTTTAGAGTGATCGATAGTATTGAAAAACCACTGAAGTTATACTGCGATAATGAGCCCGCAGTATTTTACTCTCACAACAACAAGTCAAGTGATGCTGCCAAACACATTGACATTAAATTTTATGTTGTGAAAGATCAAATCCATGATCATACCATAAGCCTTGAACATATAAGTATCAAGCGTATGCTTGCGGATCCGCTAACAAAAGGTCTTCCATCCAGCGTGTTCAGCGAACATGTAGCTGATATAGATTTAAGAGAGAACCTATGATCACTGGATATTTAGAGGTCAAGTAAGAGTAAGGTTCATTTTTAAGTATGAGATGTAGTATGGTCTTCGAGTCTAACAATACGTAAACGGTTGTTGTGATGTGTCATGTCCTATATGTCAAGCATGAAAAAATAGGCACTAAATTTAGTATTAAGTAAGTTGGTAAGTTTCAGATTCGAGTTCAAGGGGGGGGGGTGTTAGAAGAATCGGACAAGTCTGAATATTAAGATTGGACTAGTCCGGTGCAGTCCAGTAACGATAACTGGACTAGTCCGAATCCTGATCGGACTAGTCCGATCAGTTCAGTAATTATCAGTTTGAATTCGAAATTGACATGTGTTCTAATTAAAAGTACACAATCCACCGAGGAATACAACTATTCCTAAGGGGTGGGAGGCTCCCTCTTGTATCTCTTGGTCAAATATAAGAAGAGAGTCAATTGTATGATTAAGTAATGTTTATGCATACACATACACACACTTGAACACTTTTAATTCACTCAGAATTCGATCAACACACCAAGAGGAGAACAAGAGGAAACGTCTCTCGTCGTCTTTCTTCTTGCGGTCTCGCCTTGTTGGCTCGATGGACGCATCATCAAGTAACAACAAAAATGGGAAAGAAGGTATTAGTAGTGTTCTTGTGCTATTTGAGAGATAGTATTTGATGTTGATCTTGTATTCCGTTTTCTCTTATGTAATTCGAAATGATTTAGTGACTATTTGTTCTTTGAGCCCCTTATAATTATAACACTAGTTGGTCCAATAATCCAATATTGATCTATAATCTGTTCATCTTGTGGTGAAGATTTGCAAGGTATTCTGTTGAGCAGACAATGAGGTTTACAAAAATTCCATGTACCTGACATATCTGTACAGTCATTGTGCTAGACCGACTTACTGGTTTATTGGTAACAAAATTTTTCTTCTCAAGGACTGACCTCAAGCTAACTGGCTGGCACCAATCAGTTGTGCTATATCTGGAACCTGTTGCTGCTGGTAGATGATCAAATTCGAACAAACTAGATGATCGAATCCCATGCTCAGGAATCGAAGCATGGGGTCATGGCATCTGCTTTCATCATGCAGCGAGAGTGACGAGATTCTTTGCCCACCTCTGGCAGCATATTCTGCAACCACTTGGAGAATAACAGAACCACAGATTTGCCGCCGCTCTTTTCGGCCTCTGTACCGGTGCCATTGGAGCATATCCTCGTGCCAATAGCAGCATCGTGCTCAAGCTTTGTTCGTCCTGTTCTGCCAGCATGAACCTGCGAGATGCTCCCCGTCCCATCTCTTTATTATCTTTTCGGGCAACCAGCTGAACAAGAGAAGAAACATGTATCGGCTCATCATATTGACTATCAAGATCTAAAATTTCTGATGAGATAATTCGCTACCCATGATAACGGGACTCAACTGATCTTTTTGAACGAGTGATTACAAAATATTCTTTCTGTTTCGTTTTATTTATCACCGCTTAGTTCAAAACTGAACAAGCCGGCAACAAATAAAACGAAACGCATAGAGTAGTTGAAAACATTACGAAAATTTGATATGATGCTGAGTGAAAAAAGTCCAGGTCCACGGAACGGAAGGGAAAGCAGTTGCACGCTACTACCACAAGTTGAAATCATCTACCATAACTTACTGCTGCTGACATGCAGGTCCGGTGATCTTAGAGTTCATATGTCAACCACAACAACTGCACAACAGTTACTGCGGAGTATATGCTTCCTACTAGGAGTGGGCAAAAAAACCAAAAACCGAACACCGAAACCGAATTAACTGGAACTGAAAACAAATAAACCGAAACTGGTAAAATCAAGCTCTATTTTGGTTCCCAGACTGTAAAACCGATTTTTTTTCTGGTTTTGGATTTTTTATTTCGGTTAACCGGATGAACCGAAATATCTAACATCCCAATGCAAATCAGGCATTCAGGCCGCGACCCAATAGGCATCTGGCCATTGCACCTTATGGTGCCCACCCGACTACCCGCAAGGCCGCAAACTTCATGCGATTCTCCTTCCTTCTCCTGATCCCTTCCACGACCTAACTCTAAGTTCGAGGCTCCGCCAGCCGCCAACCCTCGATACCGTCCACCTCCGGCGCTCCCCAAGACCACATTTGCGAGTGGCACTCGGCCCCCTGCGCCCCGCGCCTTGCGCTCGCCCGTAGCCGCCTCACGTTGTTGCCCTGCAACCGCCTCGCGCCGCCGCCCCGCCACCCCATGTCTGTCTCGTCGCTGCCGCCAACCAGTGAGTCGAGTTTCGCTGCCGCTGCCCCTGTCGCCCCCGCTCCGGCCCTCGCCCCCCCCCCCCCCCCCCATGCCCATATTCAGTGGTAGGAGTTGAAGTCGGTTTTTGTTCGGTTAACCGAAAACTGAACCAAAATTTTCCGGTTAACCGGTAACCGTTTTTTGTTTCTATATGTCATAGTTCGGTTTTCATTAAAAAACAAAAATTGAAAAAAAAACGAAAAACCGAACCAAAATTCGTCAGTTTACCGAATGCTCACCCCTACTTCCTACTACCACTGCTTGTGATGAATGCAGAATGCGTCTTGCACACCAACAACTAGGACCACTAATTTTACAATTAAGAGTGACAGATAGAGGTTAGCTGCTGGCCTCATCAATGCTCCAGGGCCAAACAGTTATAGCTTCCTCCTGTCCCTGGTGAAACAGAGTTTTCATTTCTTCTAGACTAAGAATTACTCGCCTGTTTTTTATTTGATACCAGCACTATATAAAAGAAACGGTGATAGCAATACTTCCTTCATTTTAAAAGTTTATCGCTGTGTCGTTCAATTTTGAATTACAAAACGACAAACTTTTAAGTATAAAAGAGTAGTATTGATAGAAGGGGAAATTGAACGATTTAGATAGATGTTATTCTTCACTTTTCTGCTGATAGTGAGGAATATATTGACAGCTACAGCCTTTGATTAGGTTCATTGCAATTTCATTAAGCGTAAGGACTTGAGCATAATTAGCACATAAAGCAGGGGGGTTCCCTCACTACAACGATTCCAGCACTGCGCTATTTATGCGGATCCGATCGGATCGCGAGTCATCGTTGAAACCAAGGAGTGAGCAGCAAGGGAGAGGGAAAAAAATCCAAATCCTCCACGCCATGGGTCTGCAGGTACGCGCATCACTCCTTCAATCGGCGCAATGAGTTCCTCCGCCGCCGGAGATGAACCTTTTGTTCGTTCCACCACGCGACCTCGTTTCTGATTTTCACCCTTTACTCGTATTGGCAACTAGTTCTGGAGAGAACAGGTTCTTTCACAGAAGAGCCGCGTTAGATTTTCCGGGAGGACCGGTTTAGATCCGTCACTTGTACTGCATGGTAATAGTTTCCGTCTAGATGAGTATGCGTAACCAAGATCCGGTAGATTGATCCCCTAAAAAGATCCGGTAGATCGAGGCTGTTGCGTCCCTGCAACACTCCGAATTGTTGATGCTTCTATGTATGCTGCTCATGCTAAGATGCCAAGACGATCCAATGCATTTGGACTGTTCTGACGCCAGATGAGACACTAGTGAGTTATCATGATACGTGATTGCAAGTTAGTTTACGTATCTTTGGATATCTCTGGGAAACAAATAGGCTTTATATTGAATTGATTTTCAGCTGGATTCATTTACAAATAGAGGTACATGGGGCTGAAACTTTTGAATTGTAAAACGATTAACTTCAACGACTGAACTTGTGAATAATTTGGCGTAGTACTGCGTGCGTAGCTGGCAGAATGTGATTTTTGAATGATTTCTCTGCTGCAGGAGGATTTCGAGGAGTACGCTGAGAAGGCAAAGACCTTGCCTGACAACACTAGCAACGAGAACAAGCTGATCCTCTACGGACTCTACAAGCAAGCCACTGTTGGAGATGTGAACACCTGTAAGGATATTTGTTAATCACCAGCAGGCAGTTACTTTTGTTTTCGTCAGTTCTTTTCATGGTCCACATAAAATTCTTTGTTCGTACATCTACTTACGCATTTAATACCATGACTCAATACTATATGCCTGCCACGGAGAGCATGGTAGCTGTGTTATTTTTTGGTTTTCTGTGGAATGAAGCAATACAAATGATACTCATTAATTCATTGTCGATATTCATTATCAAACACTGTACATATACTGTTCATTTCGACCTTTTTACCTTCTTTATACTGTTACAGACCACATCTCACATGAAGTGATAATGATGCCCTGCGTATTTGTTATTCTGTTCAGTTGTACATCTGAACTTAGTTGCCATTACCTCCTTGAGTGCTCAATTTACTGTCTCGTGCTGCACATAATCCGTTGTTGTATAAATTTAGTGTCCAACGGTATTTTTCTTAACCACAGATGTGCTTACACATGTTCATTTGTGATAATCTTCTACAGCTCGCCCCGGCATACTGAGCATGAGGGAGAGGGCCAAATGGGACGCATGGAAGGCTGTTGAAGGTTCATAAACTCAACCTCTCTGATCCATACTTTGTGGGCAATCAAATTTTCCTTTCTGCAACAGCGGCATAGCTTGATCGCATTGTATGTGGCTAAAACTTTTGCTCTGTTTACAGGCAAATCAAAGGAAGAGGCAATGAGTGACTACATAACCAAGGTGAAGCAGCTCCTGGAGGAGGCTGCTGCTGCTTAAGTCTTTAGTAGTTGAATCATCAATCTATTGTCAGCTGAACTCTATCGTATGGTTATGAAAATTTTATCACTCTATCCACTGGGGATGTGACGTTGTACCTGTTTATGTACTGTTTGCCTGCTAAGTTATCCATCTATCTTTGAAATCTGGCCTTCTAAATTAAGATCTGCCTGTGCTTTTGTTTTCGAAGTTGTCTTTATTGACTACTGCTGTATCGCAGGCAGCAACTTTATATGTTACTTGCAATTTGATTATGCATGATCCTGTCACAGCTAAATTTTACATAACACTTTGTGTTATGGCTAGCTTGATGGTTACAAACCATAGATGGCCTAACTTTGCCAAAGGCAAAACTTGAACGCAATATTCATGGGCAAGCAAAATAAATATGGAAACGTTATTCTTCAATGGCCTGGAGCGTCAGGCGACACCTCAGGCACTCACGGGCATGCAGCATCGAGAGGAGGATGGTTAATTTTTTTTCATTTTGTTAATTGCTAATACGTAATTTATAAAAGTTATTTTAATTGTAAAATAATGAAATAAATAATTTTTGTGACTCATTAACCTATAAAATTATGATTTAATGATTAATTAGATTAGTGATTAATGATAATAATTAGCTGCTAATTACCCTATGCCTGAAATTTTTTCAGGTTTCAAGCACCTGAAATCTACATAGTCCCAAATAAATATATCTATGACCATGCATTAAGTTAATAGCACATCAATGTTCATATATACTCCTGTGGTCCAGTGGTTATGTTCTTTCTACATATGCCAATTCTCATCTGGCATGCTAATTATGAAGAAAAGTAATAGTCGTGCCCTGAGAAACATGTTTAGAAGTATTCATGTCCCAAGACTTTCCCGCCCGAGAAGAGGTTGAGGCAGAGCAAGCATACGACCAGCAGCGCACCTGGTATCCACCAGTTGCCGCCGTCGGAGAACGTGGCGCACAGCAACAGGCACAGCACCAGCATCATGTAGAACCCCAACCCACTGCCACCTCCGCCAGCGGCGCCCCAGTCACCACCACTGGCGATGCCGTAGCCGTAGCCGTAGCCGTACCCGCGGTCCGGCTGGTAGTAGTATATCCCGGCGAAGTAGGAGGCCAGCAGCAGCAGGAGCGCGGCGACCATGATGTTCTGGAGCAGGAACACGACCACCACCAGTGCCACCGGCACGAGCAACACCTCGCTGCGGTAGCCAACGACGGCGGCCGCCAGCAGCAGCAGCCCGGCGCCGAGGACCAAGACCACGGCGTTGCCCGTCACGGTCTCCTGCAGCTCGGTCACCTGCTCGTACCACTCCGTCAGGGTCTCGTTGCAGATAACCCACCCCAGGGCCACCACCATGAGGAGCGGCACCACCGGCGACGGCCCCCGGCTGGCCGCCCACGCAGGCGACGAGCCAGGTCTTCCCCAGTAGCTCATAATCGCTTCCTCTTCTTTCAGTAAGCACCCAATGCTACAACTGTGCCAGGTTTCACTAATGATAAATCAGAAGTTTTGCTGTTCTGATTTGTACAGCACTCTACCAAGCACAAGTACTTATCTCACTAAGTAACAGAATATTTTTCGTATTGCAAATGGCAATGCAAGTTTGATAGTTTGGCAAGGTCACTCATATATGGATGCTGCTTGTTTGGTTCCAACCAATTTTAACTACTTATCTGCTGATGTCTGTTGTCTTGAAATGTAGTTGAGATAGGTCCCTACTTTTGATCTGGTAGATGAACTGATCTAGAGAAAGATGACATATAGAAAACAGGGACTTCAGGTAAGGTCATTTTCATTCTTGAGTCATGATCTTTGATTAAACTAGGGTTTACAACAACAACAACAACAACCAAGCTTTTGTCCCAAACAAGTTGGGGTCGGCTAGAAATGAAACCTAACAATTTTGAAGAAAAGTAATAAAAAATAAGATGAAAGTTAAAAATAAAAAAATATAATAAAAAAATATAATAATAATAATTATTAAAAATACAAATAAAATAATATTCTACATTTTATTTATTTTAAAAATGGGTTAATAAGAAAGAAGGTAAGAGTAACAAAATACGAATAATCTAAAATTCTGACACATGAATTGCTAATTTCCATGCAGTCTTATCATGAGTCAAATCTCTATATATGTCTCACTCCTTTAAGTCTCGCTTCACCGTCTCCTGTCATGTCAACCTTGGTCGACCTCTATCCCTTCTAAAATTTTCTCTACTCTTTATAATCCCACTGTTAACTAGGGTTTAATGGGGAAAAATATTCTATTGCCTCCACTTATGGCTTGTTTGGAACGCATGAATGAAAAACGTAGGAATAGAAAAAATAGAGAAAAGAAGAAAATACGGGAATAGGGAATGTGAGAACTACAAGAACTGAAAACAAAAGAATTGAAAACTTTTGTTGTTTGAGTTGCAGGATTTGCGACGCGGTAATCAGAAAAGAAAAATCAATTAGAGCTAAATTATATATTATATAATTATATAAATATTTAGATTAGATACAGAAGCGGGGCAGTGGTGTTGCTAAGTATCATCGCTGATTCATTAAATCTCTCTGGCTCCTGCACACATCCTAGACTACGTGGCTTAAAAAAACTAGACGCTGGACACATGCTCTTTCTTTCTTCTATCCCGTTTCTCATGCTTCCATGAAAACTTTGGTTCTACTTGGATTTTTCAATTCCAATGTTTTATAAAGGAACAAAATCCTTTCCACAAGAATGGCAAGTTTCTTTTCTTTGTTCCAAACACTAGGTGACATTAGCATTTTATAGGAATCAATTCCTTCAAAAATTCCTTTAAGAATCCTTCAATCCAAACAAGACCTTAGAAGCCGGTTGCACAGCTGACATTAAGATAGCTGATATCATGGACGGTACCACCTGTTACCTCTACCACAAAAACTGACCAAAGTTTAGTGGGAGCAGTTATGAGCTTCAGTACAGCCCTCTCGTTACAATAGATAAATGATAAGGTCGGATAACGCTTACATAATCAACCAACAACAACAACAATTGTCTCAAACAAGTTAGAGTCGGCTAGAAATAAAACCTAACAATTTTGAAGAAAAGTAATAAAAAATAATATTAAAGTAAAAAATTCTACATTTTATTTATATTAAAAATGAGTTAATAAGAAAGAAGATAAGAGTAACAAATTACGAATAAAATAAGATTCTGGCACATGAATTGCTAATTTTCATATAGTCTTATCATGAGTCAAATCGCTAGGTATGTCCCACTCTTTTATGTCTCGTTTCACCGCCTCCTGCCATGTCAACCTTAGTCGACCTCTATCCCTCCTAAAATTTTCTCCACTCTTTATAATTCCACTATTAACCGGTGCTTCTGGAGGTCTCCGCTGAATATGACCAAACCACCGTAGGCGATGTTGGACTAGCTTCTCCTCAATCGGTGCCACCCTTACCCTATCACGTATCACCTCGTTCCTAATTTAGTCTCTTCTTGTGTGACCGCACATCCACCGTAGCATGCGCATCGCCGCAACACTCATTTGTTGGACATGTTGCCTTTTAGTTGGCCAACATTCTGCTCCATACAACATCGCAGATCTGATTACCGTCCTATAAAAATTTTCTTTCAATTTTTGTGAAACTTTCTAATCACATAAGATTTCAGATGCTTGTCGCCACTTCATCCACCCGATCTTGATCCTGTGGCAAACATCTTCGTCAATATCACCATTGCTTTATAACATTGATCCTAAATATCAAAATGTGTCCCTCCTAGGTACTACTTGTCCTTGTAAACTAACATTAACATCTTCGCACTCGACATCACTAAAATCGCATCTCATATACTCGGTCTTGGTTCTACTAAGTCTAAACCTCTTAGACTCTAAGGTCTACCTCCAAAGCTCCAATTTTCTATCAATAACATCACTAGTTTCTTCTACCAACACTACATCATCAGCCATGCGCGAAAATAACGGCTCATTCAGATGGTCCACCATCCACAAAGTTTAGTAAACTATAGTAAATTATTTGGTGAAGCAATAACAAGCATGTTTCTATATGGTTCTAGATTGTGTACTCCCTCCGAATCTTTTTATTTGTCATCGGTTCGTCTAAAATGAACTAACCGGTGACAAATAAAAGATCCGGAGGGGGTATATGACAAGTCGTTGTATATCTTTGGAGGCTGGTGAAAGAAACTGGATGGCAGTTCAGTGATGAGAGAATTCAGGTGGGCAAACCCCGCCGTAGTTTCCCTAAAAAAATGGATGGTAGAAACCCCTTTTGCCAAAAAAAAATCAAGAAACTGCTAGGAGCAAAATAATATTGGAAGTATTTATGAATAGTGAATTGTCTTTCAATAGCAAAATAGAATAATATTTAAAATAAAAGAGGGTCTGATTGATGCCCAGGATAGCAGCAACTAGTGAAATTAGACTAGCATTAGCCTCAAGCGTATAGTTCATTTCCCATTGATATGTATCACTCAATGTTTTGTGAGATAGGTCACACTGTCACAGCAGCAGTTAGCTGAGCTTTTTAATGAACAGCAAAAATGGATCTAATGAGCTCAATATGCTATTGCAGGCTGTATACAAGCAAAGCCCCAACTCCAGCATGCTGATTACCAAACTAATGATCACCACGATATGCGGCAATAGCCTTCCCGGTTTGTGCACCGTACCTTGCAAAAAGCTTCTTTGGTGCATTGCATTGAGGGCAGCCATAGTCATCAGGTTGAAACATTCAGAAACGGATAAAGAATTATCAGAAAAAACTGAAGCACGGGATCATACACAAATTATACAGTCTAAACATTAATCTGTAAAGGCTTTACGTAGAGTTGGGATTGTCTTACCTGTTCTTCGAAAGGCTTGGGTAGGAACTATATGTATCCGCAATCAAGGAATGTGTGTTGCTCTCCTGAAAAAAAAAGGAATTTATAAGTTGTAACACATAGATAGAAGCTTCAAGGTGGGAAAAAGCAGATGAGTGGAAGCAATTGAAGCACTCTAAAAATGAAATGGTGATGCTGATCTTACCTTTTGTGCATTAGTCAACTTCCTTCCAAGTCGAAGTGGTGCTGGCCTTTTCGGTAGACGCTTCACATCAACGTCAGCACCTCCCCTGAGATCATTCAAAATGAGATTTGCCTGAAGGTATACAATAAACAAAATCCCATGGTAAATTCCACAACAGTTATTTCTGCAGGTTGTTCCTGGCCACAGGTCCAAATGGAGGGTCGTGTGGAAATAGTAAGCCTGACGCTGACATGTAGGGACTCATGGGACTCGCTGGCACTGTGACACGACTGCTTTTTCCTTGCATCACGAATTGAGGTTACAGTTAGGCTACCACAAGTCTCTAGATGATCAGTAACGGAAGGATCAACAGAATAGGATGCCAATTGCAGGAAACAAAGAATATCTTCGCTTTCAACAGAGGTTACATGCATGTAGTTCATGGACATAAGGGCAGAACTGAAACACAGACATAATATTTCCGTTCCATGGTACATAACATTCAGGAATCATCAGGCAACAACCTGGCCGATCCACAAATCAT
Source organism: Tuctoria greenei (assembly GCA_036927565.1). Lineage (NCBI taxonomy): Eukaryota > Viridiplantae > Streptophyta > Magnoliopsida > Poales > Poaceae > Tuctoria > Tuctoria greenei. The sequence goes on from JAYESD010000005.1 coordinate 194,568,375, forward strand.
AATATCCAATCTAATTCACCAAACCACTGTACAAGAGACGTGCCCTTCAATGGCATTGCAATAATCACATATAGGCTCAAATATCATTGTTGTTCAGGCATGCAGAATCCCATTGTGTCATCTGTGAAAGTCGTCCAACAAATTGAATTAAAGTGAGCCATGATAGGATGAAAAGCACTATAGGATTGTGATAAAACCTTATTGACGAGATCCCTTGCTGCAGTCAAATCCTCCTCTTTCTTCAGGAGTTCAATTTGAGCTTTCATGGCGTTGTTACTTTCTTCGATCTATGTTGTTGTGAAATGAAAGTTAGCTTGTTAAAAAGAATCAGTGTTTGTACTTAATAAAAGATGCTAGCTTAATTTGGCAAAATGATATTTCCTTTGTGGATGCTTCCAAATCTGAACCTACTAACAACTTTTTTCAGGAACACAATTTTACTAACATGTGGGTGTAGCTTGCCTTTGCGATAATATAGCCTGACAGCAATCAAGATGCCATTCAAGTGGCACTGAAATAAACTAAAAATGTTCGTCAATTTCAATGATAATATGAATCCTTGCTGATGTATCATTCAGAACTTTCGACTTGAGCAATGAAGACATGTCTAGCGTTTCAAAAAAAAAAAAAAATGAAGACATGCCTAACTTGCAAATATGGCTACAAAGGCTCAAACACTCCAGTAATCAAGTCAAAACCATCAGTTTACATAAAGTGTACCATAACTAATGTTCATCTTATATTCTTGCAGGGAAAAATCATCCAATATCAAACCTCATCATAGTAAAAATTAAGAACTGAGTCTTTTCAATATATAAATGGTGCGGATAATAGAACTAATAGATTGCCACATGCGAAGTCCAGCAAAACTGAAGCAATACCTTCTTCAATGAATTGGCCAGATATACAATTTTGTCTTTCTTCATCCTTGATATATTTTCCTTGATAGCATCAACGCTAGTCCTGGAATTGAAAGAAACATCATCCGGGTGAACTATATGGGGTCACTTTGAACAGATAACATGTAAACAAAAGACATTCTTAACTTTCCGTTTCCAGAAATAATATCTTCTTGCATCTTTATAGTGCAGAAACATGAAAGGAAGGGACGCAAAATAAAGGATTTGTCGCTTACTTATCTGATGAAGATAGTTGATCTAGATTGTGCTCTTCAACAAACTCATCTATCTTATCAAGGGCTTCAGCAACCTTAAGGAACAGCAGTGCGTCTATCAGATATAAGAAAACATAGTACTCTCTACCTTACAACCCACAGGTGCTAAGGATATTACTTACAGTTTATGTTAACAGTCAAAGCTTAATTACTTGTTTTCTACAGAATACAGATATATAAAAAATATTTTCAATCCAAGAATCCCCAACCGCCAAACATTATTGAAAACATATCATTTTGTGCATCTAACAGAAACTAACAGATGGGCAGAAGAGTATACCCAATAATGGCAGGGTCACAGCTAAACCTAATAAGAAATGTGGGTTGTGGAGAACATTACTTGCTCTTTATTTGATCAACATGACCAGTCACTCAATCTTTGCCGTTATAATGCCAATGGCAGAGAATAACTGCACCTGAATGATAGATTCAGCTATTATAATTTTATCCCTATATGAATAATACTCTCTTATACGGTTATACTTTGCAGTGGAATATACTGACATCCAACTTGTTTACCCTATGAATTGCATGAGAATGGGCAATAGTAATTGCCAAACAGAATTCTTTGACATTTAGAGCACCGCTATAAGTATAAACATACAGATGCAAAGAGTAATATTTTACACAGGTGTCAATAAACCGGAAATTTATTCCATTGAGCGCCCTAACTGTGCTGAAAATCTCAGCATGATGGAAACGAACTGATTTAAATCACCTGTTCTTGTTGGCAGACTTCGTCAAACTCCTCCTGCAGTATGGATAAGAGTATGACATTGATAAATTGATTTAATATTGTGCTTGTAAATGCAAAGAAAGGAATGTGGATGCAAACATATCAGAAGTGATATCAGTTTTGTAACTCAGAAATGCACACTAACAAAATACAAGTGTTTAACATGCAAGTCAGCAGCACAAACATCATGATAAAAGCTAGAAAAGGTTATAGTGGACAGGGGACATTAGCAAATCAGCTCGGAGTATAAAGATGCTGGAAAATAAAGTTTTCAAGTTCTAACATAAGATAATCATTCCTCCCTCCATCCCAAATTACTTGTCACTCTCTAGTTCAAAAATGAACTACAGAGTGACAAGTAATTTGGGATGGAGGGAGTACTTCATAGTTTTGTTTTATACCCTCTTAAAAGTCATTGTCATTGTTACTACTTATTGTTAGGAATGTAATGCCATAGCAACACAATTATATGACAATATGCAAGGTAGGCGGAAAAGATGCTGAGCATATCTGAAACCAATATTCATCTCTCTGAAGATAACGATGCATCCACCTAATCACCACCATAGACACAAACGGTTGTATTTTTATGAAATTTACTCCAAAGCTAACTATGCATTGCAGTCTTCAGCCTTCAGCTCATTTATTTTAGAAACGACAATTCAGTCTTAATTAACTTCTTACAATATACTAGTAACAGAGAGCAAGTGTACCTCTATGTTTTCATGCATGGATCTCATCACCTAGAAAAAGACAGAAAAAGGTGGTAAATTTACAGGATTCATACTAATCGGAATTATAGGATTCGCATTCATCTCCAGATACAATACCGAACTTCTCACGGCACTCAAATTACTGGTACTAATTACAAGTTAATACTGTAGACCATCGAGAGGAGGACTGGGAGACGCACATTGGTGAGCATCCGGTACAGACGTTCCCTCTCCTCATCCGTGAACGACGGGAAAGCGTCCTTGACAACCTGAAAACGCCGCAACAGGGCGAGTCAGTAAATCTCGGTGACTCAGCACAGAAAAAAAAAACAGCTGAATTGAATTTCCAGGAGGACCCGTTACCTCTCCCAACGCCGCCGCGCCTAGGGAGGACAGCGCCGCAAAGGGAAGAGGAGCAAACGGGAGCTGAGGAAGGGAAGGGAGGCGGACGGACCAACTAACCTCGCGGGAGCAGACGCCGTGGAGGCACTTGATGGCGTTCTTGAACGACTTCTGGAGCGCGTAGTACCTCCCCGCCGCGGTGAGATCCATCGGCGGCGGACTCCGGCGAGGTGGAGATGGCGGCGCCGGCCTTTCGGAGCGGGTACCTGCTTTTCCGCCTTTCGAATTCGAAGAGCGGCGAAATGGTTTGCTTTTACTCGGGGTCGCGGAGGGGGTGGGACTGCGTTGTTTGTTTCAGTTTCTTTTCAGTTAGAAAAGCTACCGGGTTGTAAAAATGGATCTTTAGAAAGAAAGCTGATCCAGACCGGCAGGTGTAGGGATGAAAATAGACAGATGATAAAATGTTTTTCCATATCTATATCTATATAATAATTTTGAAAACGGATTTGGATCGGACGTTGTCGGAAACGGATTTGGTATCGGATTTGTATGATGTATCGGAAACAGATTGATCGGATCGGAAATTTATGGATATCGGACGGATTCAGATATTTATTTCAGAAAAAACATTTCACATATCACATCATGAAATGGTAGATAATAAAAAAAATATAGTTTACACACATAACACATGTAATTAATATTTCACATATCACATCATTTCACATAACACATGTAATTAAAATTGAAAAAAAAATAACATACAATTCGTACTTCATACACATAATTCATAACACAGAAGTCATGAAGTGTTACTACGAGTATTCAATAATCTTCGTTTAAAACCATGTGATAAATGCTTTGATGTATGAATCAAAAGATTAATGAACAACGTGTTGTGTTAGCTTTTAAATCTAGTATTTTGTATGCATCACCAAGAAAACTTGTTTGGTCTAGTGGTAGGACGCCAGCACTGGTTAGGATTTTCAGTTTTCTTCTTGGGCTAGACCGCCAGGTGCCACCAAGGGTTGCTGGGTTGGGCCAAAATATAATCGAATACAAAACGGATATGCAATCGATATATCCGACTGAAAACGGATATCTGACAAAACGGACGGATATTGAGTTGCGCCGTTTCCGATATACGAATAGAGATATCCGATATCCGATCCGTATCCGAATAGAATCCGATCAAAACGGATATGGATCGGATATTTTCGGATCCGACACCCGGACGGACCGAATATTATCCGATCTGTTTTCATCCCTAGCCAGGTGCGTTAAGGGCTCATTTGGATGAGTGATCCAAACGGTGAAATAGTGGAAAATGAACGGGGAAAAACGGAACGAAAAATTGAACTGAAGAGTAGAATCACCGGAAAAGGTGTTTGGCAGAGCAAAACCTGAATTATCCATCATGCCACCGAAAGCCAACAGCACGATGTTTTCCCACAAGGTTCTCTAATCACTTCCGTCTCTTACCCAAGCTTCCCCTAGAAGGTTCTGGAAACAAGAGATTGAAAGAAAAAAAAAAGAAAATGGAAGGGGAAAAGGGAAAAAGAAATAAAACTAGAGGGGATGATCATAGAGCATTTTTTAACAACATGATTACATAAACACAAATCAAAACAGTCAGGGTTAAATGGATCAATGCACTCTTTCTCTGATTTCTATTGTTATTGAAACAAAAATGTTATCCAAATAGTTCCAATGTGATTCTATTCCATTGTCTGAAACTGATTCTGTGTTGAAACAGAACTGTTTCTGATTCTGTATGAATCTAAAACCGTATCAAACGAAACCTAATTTAAGAAGGAGAATGCCGGTACCCTCAAGATCGGGTACCCCGCATATAAGAAGAAGCTTTGGACCCGGCCTCCCCGCTGAGGCGGACTCTAGAGCTACCACGCGTCCTCCGGCTTTGGACCCTTGCTCCTGTCGAGGAGGGCTCCGGATCTGCCACGCGTCCTCCGACTCCGGACCCTTGCCCCCACCAAGGAGGGCTCCAGAGCTGCCACGCGTCCTCCGGTTCCGGGCCCTTGGTCCAACCGAGGAGGGCTCCGGAGCTGCCACGTGTCCTGTAACTTGTCTTGGGCGGTAGGTTGCGGGAGTAAAAGGTGGTGTGTCCTATCCAGTCGCGCATTAAAGGCACACACCTTCTCCAAGCGTACAGGTGCGGCGCACGCCTCTTGTCAGGTACCGTTGCGTCCAATCGTATAACAGTGAAGGCGCCGCAGGCCTACCCCACACCGCCAAGTAGGTAGCTTACGGCGACAAGACGGATGCGACGTTCCCTGCCATCATCAACAACTACGCCTAGCCACTGGCGACCGACGCGGCAAGATAGCAAGTCTTCAAGGCGCGGTCAGAGGCAGCGTACGCAAGAAGTCTTAGATCTTATACAGGATAAAATCACCCCGGGGCCACCTGTCGGGCTCCGGGCCCCACTTGTAAGCTATTCGGCCTTGGACTATAAAAGGACTAGGCAGCCACCGACTTAGATAGCTTCTCTGGTCCGCTCGAACTAGGGACCAGACTCAGAATCCCCGATACACACACACCCGCATACACACTCACCAAGCAATACAATCCACCGTGGAGTAGGGTGTTACGCTCCCTGCGGCCCAAACCACGTAAAAAACTCCATTGTCTACTCTTCCGCTAGAACACTAGTTTGAGGTCTAAGCCCTGCCGAACAAGAACCTCCGCGGGCTGCTCTTTAGCACATTCGAGGGAAGTGTCGCATTGACTCTTCGATATTTGGCGCACCAGGTAGGGGGTTTTCCCCTCAAAAAATAGTAGCGCTTTCACCACCATGGTGTTCATCAAGCCTGCGAGTAGTAGCAAGATCAAGCCGCAAAAGGTCGACCAGCTCCGACACCACCCAGGGGGCCTGCCGTCGACGTTTCTACAGCAACGATGGGCGACGCCGGAGCAGCCAGCTCCGACACCACCCAAGGGGCCTGCCGTCGACGTTTCTACAGCGACGATGGGCGACGTCGGAGCAGCCAGCACCAGCACCACCCAGGGGGTCCGCCGTCGACGTTCTTCTCATTGATGATGGGCAATGCCGGAGCATCCAGCTCTAGCACCTCTCAGGGGGCCCGCTGTCGATATTTCTTAGCGTTGATGGTGGGCACCGCCGGAGCATCCAGCTCCGACACCTCCCAGGGGGACTGCCGTCGATGTTCCGAACGTTGAGGGTGGGCGCCGCCTCGGTTCGATGGCTACCTCATTGCCATCGCCGCCAGCATCAACTATCCATGCTCCCACGCTCTGCCGGGGGCCCACCAACGACATCCTGGGACTAAGTGGTAGGCGTGCCCAACCAGTTGGCCACACATATCAGGGGGCCTCTAAGGGGTCTCATGGGCAGGACGTCAAGCGGTTTCCCGCCACCACGGCAACAACGACATCACCAAGGCGTTACGGTAAGTTTGACCCGAAGATCCGCTGTAAGTATTACTTTTGGCACGGTGAGAGGTCCAGAGTATGCAACCTGCTTAGTCTGGTCCTGTACTCTAAGCGTGTACATTTTTCCTCCCCCAACCACTTCGGTAAAGCTTCACCCTGGGCGTAGTGGTAGGATAGTGTTTTTTTCTCGGAAAAGGGTGTCATAACGTCTACGAGCAGCGCTCGAAGCAACAAAGCTCCAGTGGGTCCGGTCCAGGGTGTTCAGCCTACTTAGCATGGTTCCATACCCTAAGCCGGTACATTTTTCCTCCCTTGTCATCCGGAGCAGGTCGTTGCCTTCTTGTAAAGCTTGCCCCCTCCTATGATTACCAAGTTAGAAAAACCACTGTCTTGCCCTATGCTATGTTTATGTTCATTTAATTACACATTAATTTTATAATTATCAAATCATGCTTGTTCTCGCATATTATCTGTAATATGCTCGAGCACTCTCTCCCTGTCTAGCGCCTAGTGGAGTTATGCAATCCTGCTGCTGGCTGGTCTGCTTGAGGTTTATGTGATGTATTTGGGTTCTTTGGTTGGTTTCCTGCTCGGGAGCCCGTGGCACCGAATGGTCACTCCCCTGAAAAGCTAACGCCCGTGAGAGGTCTAGAGTGTACAACCTGCTTAGCCTGGCCATGCACCTTAAGCATGTACACTTTGCCTCTTCAACGCTAATGGCTGAGTACAGGGGGCCGAACAGCACACACTCTTAAGTAGGGCAATAACCATAATCCGAATACTTTCACACTGAATTACCCCGCACCGTAAGCCCGGCTCAGGACTGTAAGACATAACGAGACTAAAAGCAGGAAGGGAGTAACCGACGAGCAAAATTATTTACATTATGCTATAATTTTTTGTTTAATTTTGCATATTGTCTGCCATATGCCCGATTAAATTTCTCTTGTCTCGTCCTAGTTGGAGTTGTGCTATTATACTAAAGGCGGATCCGCATGAGGTATATGCAATGTATTTGGGGTCCGATGATCGTTTTCTTGGTCGGGTCCATGGTGTCGAATGGTTTTAACTCCTAAAAGACTAAACGTCGAGCTGGAGGTCCAGGGTGTGCAACCTGCTGAGCCTGGTTATAAGGATCGAATGCCCAAGAGGGGGGGGTTGAATTGGGCTTCTTTTTAAAAACTAAAGCAATAAAAACTCAACTACTAAAAGCCCAATTCCCTATGCAAACAACCTATGCATTCAAGTGAAGAATAAGTTTGCGGTATATGAAATGCATAAGTATAACGGGAAAGGAAGAGTATGCAAACTCCCGAGAAGACACGAAGACACGGTGATTTATCCCGTGGTTCAGCAAGATCATCAAGACCTTTCTACATCCAAGTTGTGGCACCCGCCAAGGGTGTAGCCACTCCCAAGTCACCAAGACCAGGGATCTCACTAAAAGTCTCTATTCACCATCTCCGGCAAGGTGGAGCTCAAGCCTTGTACAAGTTTGATCTCCCGGGCTTCCACAACCGACTTGGCAAGCTTCGGAAGGATCTCTCCGATCACCGACTGATACACGGTGAATGCAATCACCAAGAGACACTCACTTACAGCTCTCACTAGACTAGAGACTCCAATCACCAAGAATAGAAGCACACAAGCATCATCTCTAGTAAGTTCTAGCCTATCTCTTGGTGTACAAGTGGTGTAAATGATGTGGAAGTGGTTGTTCAACGTCTTGAATGCTTGATAATGTGTATAGTAGCTCAGGACATCAAGACTTGTCTAAATGACTGGTTGAAGGGGTATAAATAGCCAGCTTCCACGAGATAGCCGTTGGAAAAGTAGGCTGACGTCACTGTTCTGCAAACACCGGATGATCCGATGTTCTCCCTTCAGCTGTCATCGGTCGAATACAAATTAGCTGAGGTCACTGTGTCAAATATGACTGTTGATCGACCGATGTTGTATACACCTGTACATCAGATAATCCGGTGACACTTGGTCCAGGATGGTCCAGAAATAATGCTTAGTGGAATGATCGACCGATGTGGCATATTTGTACATCGGATGGTCCAGTGTTACTTGGTCCAGGGAAATTGCTTACTGGAATGATCGACCGATGTAACACATGCTTCAACATCGGATGATCCGGTGTATACCCAAGACTGAGGTCTTTTTCTGCTGCAGAGCCAACTCGACCGATGTAGTTTTTTCTGGATATATCGGATGATCCGATGAGTTGATTTTGTCTGCTTCGAGTTGTTCTAAGTGATTCTTTTGGAATTTGTCCGAGTGAACTCTTAGACATTGGTTTGAAATGTTCTTCTGATGACGACTAAGTCTCGTGTGCTGTCAATTTTGATGGAATAATTTTGACATATAAGTTTTTTCTTTCAGTCTTCATGAAAAGCGATTGACCTCGTAAAATAGTTTGTTGAGGGGTCTCCAATTGTATCCAATGAGCAGTAGATGATATAAATATAGAGTCCATTAAGTGTGATTAGTTATATGAGAGACCTTGCATCCCCAAACTTATTAGTGATATCCAACGGTTGTCATTAATCACCGAAATCATACCTTATGGGGGCCTAGATGCTTTCAATCTCCCCCTTTTTGGTGATTCATGACAACACAACGAGTAAAGCATAACAGTAATGAAATTTGGAATACGATACTCAAAAAGATATGTAACAAGTACAAGATCCAACACAAGAAACTAGAAGGCTCAAAAACGATCAATAAAACATAAGAGAATTAAGTAGCACACGGATACTCAAGGATAGCAAAAGAATAGCAAAGCTTCCAAATTACAAAAGCTCCCAAAAAAATACTCCCCCTACAACTAGGACTCCCCCTAAGACTATGCTATCCCTCCCCCTAACTCTGACTCTTCTCCCCCTTTGGCATCAAAAAACCAAAAAGGGAAGCTGAATGTCTAAGGATCCTGAGTGCTTGGGGGGATGACGAACTGGTCGCCGTCGGGGGTGCTGTCGTCGGTCCCATCTCTTGGAGAGATGGAGCTGCTTCCTGCTGCTGCTGAGGCTGGAGTGAAGGAGACCGGGGTTGTGGGAGTCGCTGTCGGTACTGAGGGTGTCTGCTGAGTCGGGACTGCTGGTAGTGGGGCACTGACAACCGAAGCCGGAGTCTGCTGAAAGAGGGTCGTAGTCGGCACTAGAGCTGAGACTGGTGCTAGGACAGGTGGACCTGGAGCTAGACCAGGAAGCTGTGAGGGCAGGGCAATCCCAGTCTGAGTGTAGAGGTTGATGATCAACCCCAGGATGCCCATCATGGCCTGCTGCGTCTGCTGCTGCTGGTCAAGAGTACGCTGATGCATCTGGTCAATGAGTCTAGTGAGCTTGTCAATGTCCTCTCGCCTCTCGCGGGCTATCTGATGCTGCATCTCCTGCTGCTGCTGCTGGAGCTCCACAAGACGTGCAACCTGCTCAGCTCTGGCATGCTCAGCTGCAAGTCGATCCTGTCGCTACTGCTCAACCATCTGTTGTAGTAGAGAAGTAAGCTCGGATGGCTGAGAGACCTGTGCCTCGGACACCGGAGGTGGAGTAGGAGGTGGTGGTGCAGTCAAGTCTCCAGCCTCCGCGTCGTGCTGCCTGGGTGAGGGAGGAGGTGGGAAGTACTCCTCGACACTGTCACTAGTGTCACTCTCTGACCAGATATGTTGTGGATCCCCTCCCTGAGCCTCGGCCTGTGCTAAGTCTTCCTCTGCTAAGTTTGCCCAGTCTTCTTCTGAAAGTCGAGCTCGGACCTGACGCTCAACTGGGCGGCCAAGGCGGCGGTCTCCAGGAGCTGGAGCACGGTAGTGTCCGAACCAAGTGATGCTCTCGTCGGTGAGACTGTCACGCACGGCGGATCCCTCTGGAGCCAACAGGTAGAGCATGTGACTGATCCAGTGGCCAAACACGAGCTGTCTCATCATCCCAACTCCATCTGTGATGACATCCTCCATCTCACAGATGAGGATATCCACGATGTCAAACTGCATCCCGTTCATGACATAGAACAGGAAGGTCTGCTGCAAACTAGTGAAGCCCTCAAGGTATCCTGACCTGGGTAGTCACGTGCGGCGCAAGGCAAGGTGAACAGTACATGCAACCGGAGTGAGTAGAGCAGGTACCCTAGGCTGGTCAGGTGTGAAGGGTTGAGCAAACAGTGATCAAATCTCCTCAAAAGGTGGTGCCACACCTCCAGTGAGCGGCCTCCTCGGTGGGTCAGCCTATCCATAGACTAACTCGTGTAGGCAGGTGTCATGGATATCCACGCCTAGCAGCTGTCCCAAGGTCTGTCTAGTCAGATGGTGATGCTGGCCCATGAACATGAAGTCAATGGATCTACGGCCCTCAGAAACGTACAGTGTGGCATAGAAAACTCGGACCCAGTCCTCCAACGTAGGCACTCCGCTGGAAAGACATCAGCTCCACTAGCCCTCTATACCTCTCAAAGAAAGGGCGAATCTCAGTGCTGACTGCAAGTGCGAGCTGATCCCAATCAATGAAGTTGTGTTGGAAAAGTTTATGGCCCCGACGTCTGTAAGTCTCATATAGCGACACCTGTGTCAGGGTCCAGAAGTGGCTGTCCACAAGTGGCTCTCTGGGCTGCGGGAACCACTCCTCAAGCAAAATGCTCCATCGAAGCTTCCCGAGCTGCTTTGCCTTCATTTTCCTGTAGTCAGTTAGGCGGACACCCTCACCAACCCAGACATTGGTGTCCATCTCATAGACGGCTCTCGCGGCCGCTCTGTCCTCCCAAAGCTCAGCTACCGATGGTCTCTTACTCGGGGCTGCAGCTGGATGACCTCCACGGGTCCTGACTGTGCACCGACGAACAAGCGACTCCTCCGTCTCCTCTGTCTGCTGTGGTTGTAGCTGCCTCTGTCGGGACTCCCGGATCCTCAGGGATCCTCTTCGGCCACGCTCACGCTCCTCAGCGGCGCGAGCGGCCATCTCAGCTTGTCTAGCTTTCTTCATCTCTTTTGACAGCTTTTGTTTCTTAGCTGCCGGCTCCTTAATGGCCTTTCCTTTTCCTTTCTTGTCACAACCCATCTTGATGAGAAGAGTGACGAGGCGAAGACAGAGAATGTGCGATGGGGAACGGCGAGGAAGTGGTGTAGGTCAATGGGGTCTCGCGGGGCAACCAGGCGAAGAGGAATGGCGCGGCGGCGCAGAGGACGGTGGCGCGACGGGGAGCGCGGCGCTGAGTGCGACGGCGGGGCTGAGGGCGGTGGCAGCGCTGAGTGCAACGGCGGGCGGCGGCAAGGCGAGGGGCGTGGAGCGGCGTCGGCGGAGAGAAGAGAGAAAAAAGAAAGAAAAACGGAGAGGCATGCTAAATAGGTGCGGCCCGAACCCTAGCTCGATTTTTAACATCGGATGATCCGACGTCAGTTGAGAGGGTGCATCGGTCGAGTGGTACAGTAAGGTTATTCCAGAGGCACCTTCAGCATCGGATGACCCGACACGGAAAAGTTTATCATCGGTTGAATTTGGCACGACTCTAGAAATGTGAACATCGGATGCTCCGATGTTTCTCAGAATGAACTCATCGGTTGATTTGACTTTCTGTCTGAGTTGACCCTTGTACTTTAGCACAAACTGATCCTATGATGCTTCTGCCCTAATCATCAGATAATCCGATGACTACAAAAGATCAACAACAGCCCGTATATGTCCTTTTACTTAAACAAACAAAGAGAAACACAAGTCTTAGGACTTTTTGGGCAACCCCTAACCCCTCAAAAAGACTTTAACGCTAGTTGCTAATAACTTGGCTAAGCCCTAAAGCAAATAGAACACCAGGAAAAACCAAGGAAAAATCCAAACAAAATGTAAGGCCCATGCTTTGTGAGCTAGAGGATGAAGACCTCTATCTCTTTAAAACATGTTCCTTTAGGCATTAACACGCTTAACACTTTGTTCTTTCCACATCATATGAGTTGAGATATTGCATTTCAAACAAGTCTCTTTCTCATGAAGTGGGTCCCCCTTTGTGACAATCTACCGTATGCAATGCCAAACAATTTTTAATGCAGGATATTAAACGTGAGTGCAAGTCTATATGGCAGGCATCATGCAAGACATAAATTAAATCTATCTTGCCAAGTTTGAACCTTTCGAAGGCTTCTTCAGGGAGAGCCATTCTGCAAGCCTTGGTGATACCCAAAAAAACCGCCATCCCAAGCTAACCCTTGCTTTCCCCTATCCTTTGAAAGTTAGACAAGACCTATATGTGATGTATTCTTACATGACCATGGCAACTTACATGACGTTCGATGCATCTAGCACATTTAATTCACTCCTTAGTCTAGAAAAGGTTTTCTCATCAAGTGGTTTAGTGAAGATATCCGCTAATTGTTCTTCGGACCTAACACCTTGCAAGGAGATGTCTCCCTTAGCTTCATGGTCCCGCAAGAAATGATGGTGAATATCAATGTGCTTAGTACAGGAGTGTTGAACGGGGTTTTTAGCAATCTTAACCGCACTTTCATTGTCACAAAGGAGAGGCACACAACCAAATTTAACACCAATGTCCAAAAGGGTTTGCTTCATATATAGGATTTGGGCACAACATGCACCAGCCGCTAGATATTCCGCTTCCGCAGTGGACAAGGTAACGGAGTTTTGCTTCTTACTAGACCAAGATACTAGGGAACGCCCAAGCAAGTGGCACCCTCCGGAGGTACTCTTGCGATCCACACGACATCCGACAAAGTCCAAATCCGAGTAAACCAAGAGATGGAATTTAGCACCTTTGGGATACCACAGGCCTACACTTGGGGTATGCTTGAGATACCGAAGTATCCTAAAGACCGCCTTCTGATGCGATTCTTTAGGTGTCGCTTGAAAGCGAGCACACACGCATACACTAAACATGATATCGGGCCTAGATGCGGTAATATAAAGCAATGAACCAATCATGGAACAGTAATTAGATTGGTCAACAGGTTTACCATCCTTATCCGCGTCGAGATGACAATTTGTTGCCATTGGAGTACTTCTTGAGCTACAATCTCCCATTTCAAATTTCTTCAAGAGGTCCTTGGTATATTTTTCTTGATAGATGAAGGTCCCCTCTCGAAGTTGCTTGATTTGAAATCCAAGGAAGAAGTTAAGCTCTCCAATCATTGACATCTCGAATTCCCTAAACATCATTTTGCCAAACTCATGGTTAATAACCTCGTTAGTTGAACCAAAAATAATATCATCGACATAAATTTGACAAACAAATAGTTCTCCATCGATGTCTTTGGTGAAGAGTGTAGTGTCCACCCTCCTGATCTTGAATCCTTGCATGATCAAGAAATCCCGTAGTCGTTCATACCACGCTCTAGGTGCTTGCTTGAGCCCGTAGAGCGCCTTGTGCAACCTATACATGATTAGGATTCCTCAGATCTTCGAACCCGGGAGGTTGTTCAACATAGACAAGCTCGTTAATGTAACCATTAAGAAAGGCACTTTTCACATCCATTTCATAAATCTTTATATTATGATGTGATGCAAAAGCAAGAAGTATACGAATGGCTTCTAGTCGAGCGACCGGAGCAAATGTTTCTCCAAAGTCTAGTCCTTCAACTTGCGAGAAACCCTTGGCCACAAGTCTTGCCTTGTTGCAGATCAAAACACCATTCTCGTCTTGTTTGTTGCGGTACACCCACTTTGTCCTGATGACGTTCTTGTCCTTGGGTCGCTCCTCCAACACCCAAACTTCATTGCAGATGAAGTTGTTGAGTTCTTCTTGCATGGCCATTACCCAATTTGGATCTTGGAGTGCTTCCTCAATGTGAGTGGGTTCTACACATGAAACAAACGAGTAGTGCTCACAAAACGTAGCGAAATGGCGAGAACGTGTACTTACTCCCCTTGACGGACTACCGATAATTTGATCAATCGGATGCGCCTTGGAGATGCGTCCATGCCTCATAAGTGGTTGTGAAGCACTTGACGGTGGTGATGCGTGTTGCTCTTCTTGTGGTTGGACTTGATCGTGGACTTGTTCTTCTTCTTGATGTTGTGTGGCTTGTGAATCTTGTGTCGGAAATGATCATCTTTTTCTTCTTCATCAACTTGAGGTGCCATAGATGTGTTGATTGTTGGAACTTGAAGCTCCCCCTTGATCATGGCTCTCCTCAACTTTAGGCTTGATGTCTCCAATGGTCATGTTCTTCATAGCTTATCGTAGAGGCTCATCATCTATTTCATCATGACCAAAACTCTCATCTTGGGAGCCATTAGTTTCATCAAACTCAACATCACAACTTTCCTCAACTAAACCAGAGGTTTGGTTGAATACTCGATATGCTTTTGAGTTTGATGCATAACCAAGAAAGATACCAACATCACATCTTCTTTCAAACTTACCGAGCCTTTTCTTGGGTAGATATAGCTCTTGCACCCGAAGACTCGGAAATAGGAGATGTTGGGCTTTCTCCCAATGAGGAGTTCGTATGGGGTCTTTTGAAGTAGTCGATGTAGATAGACCCAATTTGCGTCATGGCACACCGTGTTGATTTCTTTGGCCCAAAACTTCTCGGACGTGCCATAGTCATCAAGCATTGCTCGTGCAAGAGTGATCAGAGTCTTGTTGTTCCTTTCAATGACACCATTTTGTTGAGGAGTGTATGTGGCTGAAAATTGATGTTTCACGCCTTCACGATCACACTAGTCTCCAATGTTGTAGTTCTTGAATTCGGTGTCGTTGTCACTCTGGACCTTGATGATGGGAAGTTGAAATTCCCTTTAAGCACGTTTAGCGAAGGTCTTGAACATTTCTGGAGTTTCACTCTTGTCACCTAGAAACAACGTCCAAGCATACCGAGAGTAGTCATCAACTATAACAAGACAATAGAGATTACCACCAAGACTTTGATATGTGGACGGTCCGAAGAGGTCCATGTGGAGCAACTCAAGTGGCTTGGAGGTTGACACCATTGTCTTCATCGGGTGGTGTGAAGCAACTTGTTTCCCGGCTTGACAAGCGCTACAGAGCTTGTTCTTCTCAAATGTGACATCCTTCACGCCAGTCACCATCCCAAGCTTGAATGACTTCTTGAGCTTGCTCATTCCAATGTGAGCGATGCATCGATGCCATAGCCAACCCAAACTCGTCTTGGTGAAAATACAAGTGGTCAAGCTAGCATCCTTGGCGGAGAAGTCTACTAAGTAGAGGTGTCCATGCTGAAACCCTTTGAAGATTAGTTCTTTGCTTGTTTCACTAGTCACAACAACATCATTCTTTCCAAAGGTGCACGTTAGTCCAAGATCTCATAAATGTGCAATAGAAAGCAAATTGAAACTAAGTGACTTAACATACAACACATTGGAAATAGATAAATCATGTGAAATTGCAATCTTACCCAACCCAATTACCTTCCCCTTAGAGTTGTCACCAAAGGTGACTTGTTCATGATTGTCGGGGTTCTCTATGGAGGTGAACATACCATCGTTGCCGGTCATGTGTTGAGTGCACCCGCTATCGAGTACCCAATGCTTTCCTCCGGCTTTGTAGTTCACCTACACACATGAATTCAGTTTTTGATTTTAGACACCCAAGCTAACTTAGGTCCTTGTATGTGTGATACAAGTGTTTTTGGGACCCAAAGTTGCTTGGGAAGCTTCCCCTTCATGCCCTTCATGTCCTTGCCAATGAACCTTGCCTTCACCTTGCCATCTACTTTAATCAAGAGATAATAGTGATCATCAAAGGTGGACTTGTAGTTAGTAGGCAATTTTGGAGAAGGCCGGTTAGGAAGAGGACACTCCCTTGTATGGTGACCGGTGACCTCGCAATGTTGGCAATAAGAACCAACTTCCTTGATGAAGCTTGTTTTAAGCTCTGGTGAGGGCACCTTTCCTTTGTTAGGCACCGAGAAGGATCCAAATCCTCTCTTGTTGAAGGCCTTTGCTTGTTGGAAGAGGATTTCTTTGTGCTTGACTTCTCCCTTAGATAGTCTTTCCACACTAGTGCGGAGACTTTCAATTTCATCCATCAAATCCTTCTCCCTAGCATTCTATTTCGTAGGCAAAGACTTATGCAAGACATTAGTGGCATGTGAAACAATGGATACCTTATCATTAAGGGTTTCTTTCTTTATGGTTTTCAATTCTTGATCAATGACTTCATAGGCAAGGTTAAGTACTTGATTCTCTTGGATTAACTCATTGTGCTTTCCAAAGAGTGCTTTGTGTGCTAAGTAAAGCTCATGATGATCTAGCTTGATTTGAGCCTTATCCTCCTCAACTTGCTTGACATGAGATTTGAGCATGTCATGCTCCTTAAGTATGCTTTCATACTTGTCAAGCAAATCGAGGTTAGCACTCTCAAGCTTAGCACGAGCTTCTTCAAGAGCCTTAACCTTACTCTTTTCCCTTTTAATGATAGTTTGGTATTCATTTATCATTGAAGCTAAGTCATCAGGGGAAAGCTCATCATCGCTAGAGTCATCACATACCTTGGTGTTACCTTTTGCCATGAGGCACATGGGAGGTGGACGAAGAGATGAATCATCATTGTTGACAATGGAAAGGCCGACCAAGCTCTCTTCTTTAGCTTCACTCTCTTCATCACTAGATTCTTCGTCGGTGATCCATTTATTTGCCTCACACATGAACACCTTTTGTGGACCTTTTCTCTTCTTTGGAAATAATTTTGCCTTTTTTCCTTTGTCATACTTCTTCTTTCCAAAGAATCTTGGCTTGGGCTTGACCTCTTCTTCATCACCCTCACTATCCTCAAGCTTGCGATGCTTGCCCTTGTGGTTCTCTCTTCTTTTGTCCGGTTTTGGACAATCATAGGAGATGTGACCTTGATCACCACAGTTATAGCAGGTCTTGTTGTCATCTTTCCTTGGTAGAAATGCTTTCTTTTTGGGTTCAAAGTTGTATCCCTTCTTGGCAATCTTTGAGTTCAAGTGAGATAATTTTATCATCATCAATGCAAGCTCATCATCGTCATATTCACTTGATGCTTGCTCTTCTTCACTTGAGCTAGGCTCGATCACTTTCTTTTTCTTGAGATTTGTTCTCTTGGTGGAAGCCTTTAGAGCAATTGTCTTTGAAGATGATTCCTCCATCATCCCAAGCACACTCATCTCATGAGCGCGAATCTCTCCAATAAGTTCAGAAACTTCAATGTGATCAAGAGATTCCTTTTGAAGCATGGAGTTGATGATTTTGTACTTTGGCTTAGGAAGAAGCATAAGAATCTTGCGTTTGATGAGTCCCTTGCCAAGAGGATCAATATCAAGAGCATTAATTTCCTCAATAAGAACATTCAAGCGAGAAAACATTTCATTGACATTCTCATGAGGTAGCATTTTGAACTCATCATATTTGGCCTTAAGCATGTGATACTTTAGTTCTTTAACGCGAGAAGAGCCCTCATGAATTTCAATCAAGCAAGCCCAAATTTCACAAGCTTTTTCTTTGCTAGCAATCCTAGCAAACACATCTTGACTAATGCATTTGTAAATAGCATTTCTAGCCTTGGCATCCCACTTGATTTGATCACCTATGTAGTTATTCTCACCAAACCCCGCATGGATCGCTTCCCATACCTCGGGAGCAATAGCCTCTAGATAAGCATGCATACGTGCTTTCCAATAGGCAAAGTTCTTGCCCTCGAAGATGGGAACCGAACCCCCAATCTTGGCCATTTTGGCTCTCTAGTGGTGAAGCTAGAATGATCCAATGAGCAACCTCGCTCTGATACAAATTGTAAGGATCAAATGCCCAAGAGGGGGGGGGGGCGTGAATTGGGCTTCTTTTTAAAAACTAAAGCAATAAAAACTCAACTACTAAAAGCCCAATTCCCTATGCAAACAACCTATGCATTCAAGTGAATAATAAGTTTGCGGTATATGAAATGCATAAGTATAATGGGAAAGGAAGAGTATGCAAACTCCCGAGAAGACACGAAGACACGGTGATTTATCCCATGGTTCGGCAAGATCATCAAGACCTTCCTACATCCACGTTGTGGCACCCGCCAAGGGTGTAGCCACTCCCAAGTCACCAAGACTAGGGATCTTACTAAAATTCTCCGTTCACCATCTTCGGCAAGGTGGAGCTCAAGCCTTGTACAAGTTTGATCTTCTAGGCTTCCACAACCGACTTGGCAAGCTCCGGAAGGATCTCTCCGATCACCGACTGATACACGGTGAATGCAATCACAAAGAGACACTCACTTACAACTCTCACTAGACTAGATACTCCAATCACCAAGAATGGAAGCACACAAGCATCATCTCTAGTAAGTTCTAGCCTATCTCTTGGTGTACAAGTGGTGTAAATGATGTGGAAGTGGTTGTTCAATGTCTTGAATGCTTGATAATGTGTAGAGTAGCTCAGGGAATCAAGACTTTTCTAAATGACTAGTTGAAGGGGTATAAATTGCCAGCTTCCACGAGATAGCCATTGGAAAAGTAGGTTGACATCACTGTTCTGCGAAAACCGGATGATCCGATGTTCTCCCTTCAGCTGTCATCGGTCGAATACAAATTAGCTGAGGTCACTGTATATGACCGTTGTCGACCGATGTTGTATACACCAGTACATCGGATAATCCGGTGACACTTGGTCCAGGATGGTCCAGAAATAATGCTTACTAGAATGATCGACCGATGTGGCATATTTGTACATCGGATGGTCCGGTGTTACTTGGTCCAGGGAAATTGCTTACTGGAATGATCGACCGATGTAACACATGCTTCAACATCGGATGATCCGGTGTATACCCAAGACTGAGGTCTTTTTCTACTGCAGAGCCAACTCGACTGATGTAGTTTTTTGTGGATACATCGGATGATCTGGTGAGTTGATTTTGTCTGCTTTGAGTTGTTCTAAGTGATTCTTTTGGAATTTGTCCGAGTGACCTCTTAGGCATTGGTTTGAGATGTTCTTCTGATGACGACTAAGTCTCGTGTGCTGTCAATTTTGATGGAATAATTTTGACATATATGTTTTTTCTTTCAGTCTTCATGAAAAGTGATTGACCTCGTAAAATAGTTTGTTGAGGGGTCTCCAATTGTATCCAATTAGCAGTAGATGATATAAATATAGAGTCTATTAAGTGTGATGAGTTATATGAGAGACCTTGCATCCACAAACTTATTAGTGATATCCAACGGTTGTCATTAATCACCGAAACCATACCTTATGGGGGCCTAGATGCTTTCACTGGTTCTATACTCTAAGCATGTGCACCTTGTCTCCCAGTGAAAACAGCTGAGTAATGGGGGCTAGTCGGCTCATGCCCTGAGGAATGCATCGACCATACCCTGAATGTTGTCGCACCGAATTACCCATGCCCCGCATCTTAGTTAAGGACCGTAAGCCATAACGAAACTAAAGAGCAGGGAAGTGGTGACCGACGAGCGAAATTACTTTTTGTATACCATGTGTGCAGGACATACTGGGAGCCCGCCGCCGACGTTCTACACATTTGTGGTAGGCGCCGTCGACACCCTCCTTCTAGCACCACTTCTACGAGCTCCGATGCCACCCCAGGGGGCCGCTGGCGTCACTTCTTTGAGCTCTGGCGCCTCCCACAGGGACCGCCGGTGTCACTTATGCGAGCTCCGACGCCACCCCAGGGGACCGTCGATGTCACTTCTTTGAGCTCCGTCGCCTCCCATAGGGACCGCCGGTGTCACTTCTGCGAGCTTCGACGCCTCCCAAGGGGGCCGCCGGCGCCACTTTTGCGAGCTCCGGCGCCTCCCACGGGGACCGCGCCTCCCAAGGGGGCCGTCGGTGCCACTTCTGCGAGCTCTGGTGCCTCCCAAGGGGGCCACCAGCGTCACTTCTTCGAGCTCCGGCGCCTCCCACGGGGACCGCCGACGTCACTTCTGCGAGCTCCGACGCCTTCCAAGGGGGCCGCTGGCGCCACTTCTGCGAGCTCCGGCGCCTCCCAAGGGGGCCGCCGACGTCACTTCTTCTAGCTCTGGCGCCTCCCACAGGGACCGACGACGTCACTTCTACGAGCTCCGGTGCCCCCAAGGGGGCTGTCGGCATCACTTCTCCGAGCTTCAGCATCCCCAAGGGGGCCGCTGGCGTCACTTCTCCGAGCTCTGGCGCTCTCGAGGGGGCCCGCTGGCGTCACTTTTACAAGACAAGATGAAGGCCCCACCTACGGGATCGTTGCCTCCCTCGAGGTGGGCCCGGGGTCCACTGTCAGTACCCTCAAGACCGGGTACCCCCGCATACAAGAAGAAGCTTCGGACCTGGCCTCCCCGCTAAGGCGGACTCTAGAGCTAGCACGCATCCTCCGACTCTGGGCCCTTGCTCCCGTTGAGGAGGGCTCCGGAGCTGCCACGCGTCCTTCGACTCCGCCCCCTTGCTCCCACCAAGGAGGGCTCCGGAGCTGCCACGCGTCCTCCGGCTCCGGGACCTTGCTCCCACCAAGGAGGGCTCCAAAGCTGCCACATGTCCTGCACCTTGCCCTAGGCGGTAGGTTGCGGGAGTAAGGGGTGGTGCGTCCTATCCAGTCACGCATTGAAGGCACGCGCCTTCCCCAAGTGTACAGGTGCGGCGCACGCCTCTTATCAGGTACCGCTGCGTCCAATCGTATCACAATGAAGGCGCCGCAGGCCTACCTCACACCGCCAAGTGGGTAGCTTACGACGACAAGACGGATGGGACGTTCCCTGCCATCATCAACGACTATGCCTAGCCACTAGCGACTGACGCAGCAAGACAGCAAGTCTTCAAGGCGCAGTCAGAGGCAGCGTACACAAGAAGCCTTAGATCTTGTACAAGATAAGATCACCCCGGGGCCACCTGTCGGGCCCTGGGCCCGACTTGTAAGTTGTCCAGCCTTGGACTATAAAAGGATTGGGCAGCCACTGACTTAGACATCATCTCTGGTCCGCTCGGACTAGGGACCAGACTCAGAATCCCCGATACACATACACTCGCATACACACTCACCAAGCAATACAATCCACCATGGAGTAAGGTGTTATGCTCCCCGCGGCCCGAACCACGTAAAAAACTCCATTGTCTCATACTCTTCCGTAGAACACTAGTTTGAGGCCTCAGCCCCGCCGAAAAAGAACCTCCGCGGGCTGCTCCTTAGCAGATCCGGAGGAAGTGTCGCATTGACTCTTCGTCAGAGACGAACACCCGGAATGAGCAGCGCTCGAACCTGTGCAGGCGCAGTTCGGTTGGGACCAAGCTGGCCAGTCGAGCCCTTGCTCGACCCCCAAAAAATTGTTTTTAAATGTTAAAAAGTCAGTTTTTGGAAATAAACTAAATTTGAAATCTCATTTAAAGCTATTTTTATCTTTTATTATATAAAGAAGTTAAAACATATTATAAAAATAATAGACAACTTGATGTACTATAAATAGATGGTGGTAAAAGCATCACCTATCCAGATTCAGGATTTGTTGAAGAACTTATTACATTATGTTGTCTGATCTTAACTCGATTATCCATTTTTTTAGTCACCTATATTTCTTATACTACTTGACACCAAGTTACATAGTCGCGTAGTAGGGTGGCAACTAGGACGCGACAACTTCAGAAGATGTGGTTGGAAGTTGAAGATGATCGAGAACCATTTCATCTCCATCCTAGGCTAGAAAAATGTTGAGTAAAGGTGAAAATAGATCAAATATTTTCTGTCCATCCAATACGTTTTTGAAAATATCGAATATGTCGCTACCCTGCATACCAGGTATCCCTTCGTACCAGAAGAACACGCGTTGAGTTTCACCTTTCAATATTGTGGACTTCCAGAGGCAACACGTGTCCCGCAGTGACGGATCTGCCTCTCTCCTTAGAGTGGCTCTGACCCTGCCACGTGTCTCGCGGTGCTGGAAACTGCCTCCCTCCTTAGGATGGCTCTGTTGCTGCCACATGTTCTAAGGTGCTGGACCTGCCTCCCCAACAGGGGATGTTCTGATGTTGCCACGTGTCTAGTATCTCTGGACCTGCCTCCCCGCAGAGGGAAACTCCGGAGCTACCATGTGTCACACATCCGGATCTATGTTTACAACAGGAAGACTTTGGGATCTCCAACAGTGCGAACATTCAAGGGCTATCAATCTGTTGTTACAAGACCTGGTTAATACATCATTAATACCATATTAATGATGCACAATTAGAGTAGTATCAAGATCGGTGATGTTCCCATTAAGGCACGTTATCACAATATTATCCTCCCTTTAACATCGTAGATCGTGTATAGGATGGTTTTGACAGCCAGGACCACCTGCCGAGCCACGGTGCATACTATACAGTCAGTCCTTAGCATATAAAAGGATTGTGTTGCACGGTAGAACTCAAGCTATTTAAGGTTGAGGATATTCAACACTCAATCTTACAAAACCTCATACAATACACAAACATCCTGTGGAGTAGGGTATTATGCTCAAGCGGCCCGAACCACGTAAAACTCTCTATTTCACCATGCTCTTGGATCTTGATTTTGCTCTCTGCCTAAATACGAACTTTCGCGTACTACTTCTTAGTAGTACCGAGAGAAGTGTCGTTGGCACACTTCAACATTTAGCGCGCCAGAAAGGGCAGAAGTTTTTCAATATCTTCAAGATGGTGAACTCTGCTACCACTTCAAACGGACCGACTGCACAAGCCATTGGTGGAAATTTCTCCAATGCTCAACAGCCGACCAACATTGTCTCAGCAAACATTTTCCACAACCACCACCACCTGCTGCAGTAGCGAACGCTGGACAGCAAGATGGTGACTTTGCATCGGTCACAAAATCAACTTTAAGAAGAAGTTGCAATGGGTTCACCAAAAAGATCTATCTGACTTAAGCTAAAATATTGTGAAACAAAATGAAGACATGGACCAACAACCCGGAGAATGCGCTAAACGCAACACAAACTCTTCTTCAGCGTCCTCCAGCGTCGGGAGCTCCTCCGACCGCGCTAGAACAATGGCACGCTAACCTTGAGCATCTAGTTGCAGCCGCATCCACTGCGCTCAATAACCAGGGTCTGCCCAATGCAGGACAGACACCTTCCTGTAACATGACCTTGTCTGGAAGACTTGGTCCTATGGCGTCGCAGCTCAAGAGACACGCGCCCTCTCAGCACGCGACGTCTCTACTCTCAGGGGCTCATCGTACTCATATGGCGTCGAGGCTCCTGACTCAAGATCTCCGGTCGGAGCTCGACCGCCAATACATGAGGCAGGATGGCCATGTCAACATCGAGCATGGTCGTGAGAGGGGACTTGCTCGTGAAAACCCATCCCCTCTAGGAGTTGGAGGCGGCTGTTTGGCCCTCGCCTTACATCTCCACATGGTAGAGTGGCCATCCAAGTTCTGGTCTTATTTGCCGGAGAAGTATGACACGACAATCAATCCCGTTGAATTTCTTCAAATCTACTCCACCGCCATCCTCGCAACAGGAGGGAATGAGGTCGTCATGGCCAATTACTTCCCAGTGGCTTTGATCGAGACTTCTAGGTCCTGGTTTATGAGCCTACCCCCTGACTCCATCTACAGTTGGGGGGGGGGGTTATGTCGCCAACTTTGGGAGCTCGTACATCCGACCTGGCACCAAGCTGGACCTTTTTGTCGTACAACAGAAGTCAGGAGAGTCACTTCGATCTTTCATCCAAAGATTCTCTCAAGTACAGAACACCATATCTTCTATCTCCAACGCTTCTGTCGTTGTTGCATTCTGACAGGGAGTTCGAGACAAAAAGATGATGTAGAAGCTGGCAGCTAAGGATGTTAGAAGTGTCACGAAACTCTTCAGTTTGGTTGACAAATGTGGCAGAGCTGCGGATAACCGTGAGATGCACTCCAAACCAGTTGCAGATAGGGATGAAAATGGATCAGATATTTTCCGATTCGTCCAGCTGCCAGATCCGAAAATATCTGATCCATATCCGTTTTGGTCGGATCCTATTCGGATACGGATCGAATGTCGGATATTTGTATTCGAATATCGGACCAAAATGGCGCGGCTCAATATCCGTCCGAATGTTCGGATATCCGTTTTCAATCGAATATATCCGGATACATATTTGGTTGATATTCGATTTGTTTTTGGGCCCAAAACTACAGGCGTTTGGTGGCCTGGCCCAATCGGCCTCGTGTTTACTGTTTAATAAAAACTTGAGAGAGTCAGGAATAGAACTAGCAACCTGCGACAGGCAGGCACAACGAGTTACCGCTGTACCAAACAGTGGCATCTGTTTGTCTCATATTTGTTCTTTATTTATTAATATTTATTTCAGCTCCTACAGAATAATGTTCAGATGTGCACTTGATTTGTAACATATGTGCTGCTGCTCACTAACCATTTGTAATCTGCAATGCATTATGCATCACCCTGACAGTTCCAAGATAATTAATTGTCTCCTTCAAGTGTCCACATGCTGCTGCTCACTAACCATTTGTTTATTATCACTTTGCGGTCCTGTGAGACGTGTATGAATATATTAACTTGTTAATTCATTGCAATTGTTCAGTCCGCGAGATGGAAGAGACACCCACTAGCACACCGACTTCAAATCAACATTGTATGTGTGTTTCATTGCAATTTTTTAGTCCGCCGAGATGGAAGAGAGACCCACTAGCACACCGGCTTCAAATCAACATTGTATGTGTGTTGTAATGTGTATGAACTATGACAAACCATATATTTGTGTGTTTGAATCATATATGCACTATGAATGAACTATTTGTGTGTTTCATGTATGAATCATGTATGCATTTGATGCGGATGTGTTATGGATTATGTGTATGAACTATGAACTACATGTTACTTGTAAATTGTTTTATCCAAAATAAATATCTATATCCGTCCGATATCCATTCCAATCCGATGAATCCGTTTCCGATACATCCGACATATCCGATACCATATCCGTTTCCAACAATATCCGATCCGAATCTGTTTCCGAAATTATTATGTGGATATGGATATGGAAAAATATTTTATCCGTCCATATCCGTCCATTTTCATCCCTAGTTGCAAAGGAAGGCCAGTCTGCCTCCAAAGCCGGAGCTACTGCCAATGGCAGTGGCAAAAATAAATAGAAGTCAAGTGGCAAGAAGAAGTCACATGCCGACACACCTACAACCGCCGTTGCCGCAGCCCCAGGTGGTCGGGGGCCATTCCCCGACAAGCGACCTCGATCATCGTCTGAAGATGGCAACAAGATGTGGTGTCCGATCCACAAGTCTATGGCTCACAAGCTTGAAGACTGTCACGAGGTCAAGAGGCTTGCTGAACGCAACAGCAAGCGTCAAGATGACACACCTTTCCGCCAGTGGGAAGGTGATATGCACCGAATTTGGTTCGGCGAAGGGTGGCCCGATCTTCACGACAGGAGGTTCAAGAACAAGATAACTTGCTGTAGAAACAGCGCGGATAACTAGCTTTATACCTGACCAAGGTTGGATGCGACCAAGCGACGGGGAGAGAGACACCAAAATCGTGAAGACTTCGACTCGATCTCCGAATGACTGCAGAACCACAACTGGAGCTAATCCACACAAGACGGGGTAGCCGTACTGGAACCCGCAGAGCACGAATTAGTGGATCTCAGAGAGATCTCTCCACAAGTTCAAGAAGAACAAGGAAGAACAAGGGTTGAGTAAGACACTCAAGTAGCTCAGTTGCAAATTTCATTGGAATAATCTTAATTCATCAAAGAGTTGTCCTTGGCTTACAAAAGAGGGTTATTTATACCAACAACTAGTCTAAAAATAGGTGTGAACTGAAAAAGCCATGTGGGAAGGTGGAAGGCCAACTGGCTTGATCATTCATGCAGTGATCATCAATTTCTCGCATGTCTTCTGGCCTTCTGAGTGGTCTTTAGTGTTTTAATCATAACTCCACCTAGGGACATCCAAAAGACATGGGCCAGATGCGTTGGAAAGATAATTTGATAACCTTTCACATAATGTGTAGCATGCTTCACGAAATATTGTAGAGTTATACAGTTTCTCACGAAAACTTGGATATCAGGTTGACTGTTGGTCTTTTGAACAGTCTGCACCAAAAGCACTCGGCTGCCAAGCTGGGAGCTCTAAAGCACTCGGCACTTAGTGGCATTACAAAGTTGACTTCAAAACCTTTCCAACAAGTACTCATGGACCTTCACAGCTTCTATGAATCAATAGATATGACTGTTTCTTCATGATAGTTCTGCCAGGCCGAACTGGTTCGACGTAGTTCTCCTCTCTGGTTCAGTCTTGGCGTGTCCTTGTCATCCTCCTTGGTGAACCTGAGTAATAGAAACATGTACGATTTAGGAAGTATATAATTCTCATTACTAAATGGAATTTTACAAAGTAGCGCGTGCACCTCTTGTTGTAGCTGTTTAGCTCAGCTACAAGTAATTGGTCCATCAAAAACATGAGTTGGTGTAGCTCGACTTGATGATTGTTCCATCTTGCTTGATGTAGTCGGTATACTTGATGGTGTGGTCCGTGTGGACATATCATCCTCCCCCCCTTGAAAAAGAGTCGTCCTCGACTCTTCCAATCCAAAGAATGGAGAGAGGTCGAACACATTGAAACTGGTACTTACACCATAAGTACTTGGCAGTTCAATTTCATAAGCGTTGTCGTTGATCTTGTGCAGAACTTTGAATGGTCCGTCAGCCTGGGGTTGCAACTTGTTCTTACGCAGCTCTGGAAAACGATCCTTTCGAAGGTGCACCCAAACCAAGTCCCCTGGTTTGAACAACACCTTCCTGCGACCCTTGTTAGCGTGCTTATCATACTTCTTGGTCATCTTTTCAATATTGGCCCGAGCCCTATCATGAATGTTCTTGACAAATTCAGCTCGCTTGCTTGCATCGAAGTTCACACGTTCCTGCATGGGTAAAGACAGAAGATCTATGGGAGCAGTTGGTGTGAATCCATATACAATTTCAAATGGACAAAATCTAGTGGTTGAGTGTACTGCCCTATTGTATGCAAACTCAACATGTGGCAAGCTTTCTTCCCATAGTTTCAGGTTCTTCTTAAGGACAGCTCGGAGCAACATTGATAGTGTTCGATTCACAACTTCAACTTGGCCGTCCTTTTACGGATGACATGTTGTGGAGAACAACAGTTTTGTCCCAAGTTTGCCCCACAATGTCTTCCAAAAGTAGCTCAAGAACTTGGTGTCACGATCTGACACAATGGTACGTGGCATTCCATGTAGTCGCACGATTTCCCTGAAAAATAATTCAGCAATACGGGAAGCATCATCGCTCTTGTGGCAAGGAATAAAATGTGCCATTTTGCTGAAACGATCAACCACGACAAAAATTGAATCCCTTCCCCCTTTGGTCCGTGGTAACCCAAGAACAAAATCCATTGAAATATCCTCCCAAGGTGCATTAGGAATAGGAAGGGGAGTATATAAACCATGAGGGTTCAGACGAGACTTAGCTTTGTGGCAGTTTTCGCAGCGAAGAACATGTCTATCTACATCTTGTCGCATTTTTGGCCAAAAGAAATGGTCAGCCAGCACTTGCTTCGTCTTCTTGGCTCCAAAATGGCCCATAAGTCCACCTGCATGAGCTTCCTGAACGAGTAAAAGTCGAACAGAGCAATCTGGAATACAAAGTTTGTTAGTGCGAAATAAAAATCCATCATGCACATGATACTTTTCCCATCCTTTGCCATTACGGCACTTGGCATATGGTTCAGCAAAGTACGAATCAGTGGCATATAATTCCTTTATACTTTCCAATCTGAGAATTTTAGCATCAAGTTGTGTGAGCAAAGCATGACGTCGAGATAAAGCATTAGCTACTATATTGTCTTGACCTTTCTTATATTTGACAATATAAGGAAAGGACTCAATAAATTCACTCCACTTAGCATGTCATTTATTCAGTTTTAGTTGTCCCTTAATATGTTTCAATGATTCATGGTCTGAATGTATTACAAATTCTTTAGGATAAAGGTAGTGTTGCCAAGTTTCCAAACTCTGAACGAGAGCATATAATTCTTTATCATAAATTGAATAATTCAAAGTCGGATCACTTAGCTTTTCACTGAAGAATGCAATTGGTCTCTTTTCTTGCATCAGCATGCCTCCAATCCCAACTCCACTTGCATCACATTCAATTTCAAATGTCTTGTTGAAATCTGGAAGTGCAAGGACTGGGGATGTTTCGAGCTTCCTCTTTAATTCTTCAAAAGCCTTTTGTTGTGCTTCTCCCCATTTGAAAGGTACGTCTTTCTTGGTCAGCTCATTGATTGGAGCAGCGATCGTGCTGAAATCTTTCACGAAGCGCCGGTAGAAAGCAACAAGTCCAAGGAAGATTATCACTTGGCTCACGTTCTGTGGGGGCCTCCATTCGTGTACAACCTTGACTTTCTCAACATCCACCTCCACGCCTTGTCCTGAAACAACAAAACCAAGGAAAACTACCTTGTTAGTGCAGAAGGTGCACTTCTCAAGGTTAGCGTACAATTTTTGTTTACGCAGGACAACAAGTATGCTCTGGATATGTGCAACATGTTCTTCAAGAGTCTTGCTGTAGATTAGGATGTCATCAAAATAAACCACAACAAATTTATCAATGAAAGTTCTAAGCACATGATTCATTAATCACATAAATGTACTAGGTGCATTGGTTAAACTGAAGGGCATCACTAACCATTCATACAATCCAAATTTTGTTTTAAAGGCTGTTTTCCACTCATCTCCTTCTTTCATACGAATTTGATGATAGCCACTTCTTAAATCAATTTTACTGAAAAAATTAGCACCACTAAGTTCATCAAGCATATCATCTAAGCGAGGAATGGGATGCCTATATCTTACTGTGATGTTATTAATTGCGCAACAATTCACACATAGTCTCCAAGACCCATCTTTCTTAGGCAATAAAAGAACATGGACAGCACAAGGGGAAAGACTTTCCTGTACATACCCTTTTTTCATCAATTGCATCACTTGACGCTGAATTTCTTTTGTCTCCTCTGGGTTGGTGCGGTATGCAGCCCTGTTCGGAAGTGACGCACCAGGAACCAAGTCAATTTGATGCTCGATCCCTCTCTTAGGTGGCAGTCCTGGTGGTACTTCGTCCGGAAAGACATCTTCATATTTCTGCAAGACATTCAAAAGAGTACTCGATAGGGTAGAGGGTAATGCATTAGTAGAAAGAAAAGTGTCCTTGTACATAAGTACAAAGAACATGGCATTGGGTTCACTCAATGCTTTGATATCCCCCTTCCTAGCCATCAATACTAAACCCTCTTTTCCCGGTTTCTGGGTTCCTTGCAGCTGTGGGGTTTGAGTTGGCTGTGGACACTCTTCCTTACTATTTTTGTGGTTCACTCGCAAGTGGTGCTCGGTCTCGCGTTGTTTCTTCCTAATATCTCCTTCAAAATTTCTTCTGGTGTCAAAGGAAGCAAGGAAATTCGCTCTCCTTTGAATACAAAAGACAGCTTGTTGGTCCTTCCAAAAATCTGGACATCACGATCATATAGCCATGGTCGACCGAGCAGAAGCTGGCAGGCTTGCATAGGCACCACGACGCACTCCACATGATCATTGTATTTACCAACAGAGAATGGTACAGTCACAGTATGACTGACACGCAGCGCACCACAATCATTAAGCCACTGCATCTTGTATGGACTAGGATGACGTCGTGGTTTCAGTCCCAATCTGTCCACCAATTCTTGGCTAGCAATATTGTTGCAGCTGCCATTATCGACGATGATGCGGCACACCTTATCGTTGATTATTCCACGGGTATGGAACAAATTATGTCTCTGCCCATTGTCTTCCTTTTCTGCTGTTACACTAAGCACTCGTAGAGAAATAAAGCCATTATGTTCTCCTACTTCAGGCTGGATCTCATTCCCTTCCTCCTCAATTTCTTCATCACATATCTGTTCAGCATCTTCCGGATCACTCTCGGATTCCCATTCACCTTTCTCATTCAACAACATGGTCCTCTTGCTTGGGCATTGGGCAGCAATGTGCCCACGGCCGTGGCATTTATGTCATACAATTTCTCTGCTTCGAGAAGAAGATGTAGCTCCCGAGACATTGCTGTGGGCTGCTGAACTTGCAGTGGGTCGCTGCTGAGTTGTTGGTGATGACGCGGTGGAGGCTGCCATCTTCGATGGAACAAATGATTGAGAAGACTTGGCTACAGCCCCTTGAGATCGTCCACCACCATAGGAAGTACTTGACTGCTGTTTGCGCCATGGGGCAACAATAGAATAACTGCCATAAGATTTTCCACGTGACTCTTGCTGAATCTTTTTCTTTGTTCACATAGCTTGATCAACAAGATCCTGCAATGTACGATATGGAAACATCTCCACAAAACCAGAAATTTCTTCATTAATACCTCCTAGAAATATTGCCATTGTTGACTCTGCATCTTCTCTTATTCCAGCCCGCACCAACAGTAGCTCCATCTCCTTGAAATACTCATCAACTGATCTCTTCCCTTGCTTTAACATTTGCAACCGGTTCCTGAGATCACGCTGATAGCTAGATGGCACGAATCGCCTTCTCATCACTTGCTTCATCTCCTCCCATGTATTAATATATCCACGTCCCAAATCACGTTGATTCTCCTGCACTTGGTTCCACCAAGTGAGAGCGTATCTAGAGAATTCCACCGAAGCAAGATTCACATGGCACTGAGCCGAAAGATTATGTACTCGGAATACTTGATC
The DNA here is from genome assembly GCA_036927565.1 of Tuctoria greenei. Taxonomy (NCBI): domain Eukaryota; kingdom Viridiplantae; phylum Streptophyta; class Magnoliopsida; order Poales; family Poaceae; genus Tuctoria; species Tuctoria greenei. The sequence continues at coordinate 194,599,387 of JAYESD010000005.1, forward strand.
ACACTGCTCAACCCATTCAAGAAACCCATCAGGATTCTCCTTTCCAGTAATCTTTGGAATACTCAATTTGACACAAGCGATGTTATCTGGGTTGTCATGAGGACGTCGACCATGATGGTATTCCCTTTCTTCAAAATCAGCAGGCCGGCGATGATGACGCCGAACAAACCTGCCACCTTGACCGAAAGGATTTTCATCATCATGAGATCCTTCTTCATGATCTTGATCTTCAAACTCTTCGTCTTCAAAATGCACGCGGCGACCATCAGCATTGCGCCTATGTGCGCGACGCCCACCATGGTAATTATTAAAATCAGCATGGCGACCACCACCAGATCTGTCAGGGCCATGTCCGAAGCGATTGAATCCATGGCTGAAACCAGAATTCTCATCGCCGAACTCCTCTCGATGACGGTCCTCTTGATCACGACATGCTCGACGTCCTCCAGCCGTGGGAAGACGCTCATCGAGGAGCCTTCCCATGGCCTCCATGAGTGAATCAGCCATGCGACACATCTCATCCCGTGAGACAGGGGGGTCCCTATCACCATGGTGTCCGCCATGAACACTTGAATCTGAGTCTGCCATGTTAGGAGCAGCAAGAAAAAGAAAAAGAAATATATATATATATATATATGGACACACTCGATATCACCTCTTACTTACCCAAGTTCTCGCCTGATCTCAAGAACTTTGATGGTGCTGGTGTGACAGCTTCAACGGAGGTGGTAAAGAGGCCGTAAGGAGTACAAATCGAAAGTCCCGGTTTATGTTTTTGGTGGAGCTATAGGTGGCTGAACAAGGAGGGCTACGGTACTGCCAATCAAGTGAAAAAAATGTGCTCAAAAGATAATTTTTTTGCTGCTATCAAGATTACCACCAACTTGGATATAAAAACTGAAAATTTCAACACTCAACCGTAAAACAAAATTCTTTAGAATCTTTTCACTTGTGCTCTTTTTTTTACTGTATCCTTTTTTTTATAACACTAACAGGGGTGTTGATTACAAAAGATATAGGTAAACGGTGGTGACGAGCAACTGGAAGAACACAAACACAAGATAACAATACCGTCAAAAGGGCTATAGGTATTTTTTTTAGGCTTTGGACTATAGGACAAACAAATATATGTAAAAGATAAACATAGGGATGAATATGTGGATGGTGAAAACTGTAACAGATTGAAAAAGGGTGGGAGGGTGGGTGATTAAAAAAATGAACCTACCGTGACAATGATAGCTCTGATTACCACATGATATGCACCAAATTTGGTTCGGCGAAGGGTGGCCCGATCTTCACGACAGGAGGTTCAAGAACAAGATAACTTGCTGTAGAAACAGCGCGGATAACTAGCTTTATACCTGAGCAAGGTTGGATGCGACCAAGCGACGGGGAGAGAGACACCGAAACTGTGAAGACTTCGACTCGATCTCCGAACGACCGCAGAACCACAACCAGAGCTAATCCACACAAGACGGGGCAGCCATACTGGAACCCGCAGAGTACAAATTAGTGGATCTTAGAGAGATCTCTCCACAAGTTCAAGAAGAACAAGGAAGAACAAGGGTTGAGTAAGACACTCAAGCAGCTCGGTTGCAAATTTCACTGGAGTAATCTTAATTCATCAAAGAGTTGTCCTTGGCTTACAAAAGAGGGTATTTATACCAACAACTAGTATAAAAATAGGTGTGAACTGAAAAAGCCACGTGGGAAGGTGGAAGGCCAACTGGCTTGATCATTCATGCAGTGGTCATTAATTTCCCGCATGTCTTCTGGCCTTCTGAGTGGTTTTTAGTGTTTTAATCATAACTCCACCTAGGGACATCCAAAAGACATGGGACCAGATGCGTTGGAAAGATAATTTGATAACCTTTCACACAATGTGTATCATGCTTCACGAAATATTGTAGAGTGATACAGTTTCTCACAAAAACTTGGATATCAGGTTGACTGTTGGTCTTTTGAATAGTCTGCACCAAAAGCACTCGGCTGCCAAGCTGGGAGCTCTAAAGCACTCGGCACTTAGTGGCATTACAAAGTTGACTTCAACACCTTTCCAACAAGTACTCATGGACCTTCACAGCTTCTATGAATCAATAGATATGACTGTTTCTTCATGACAGTTCTGCCAGGCCGAACTGGTTCGACGTAGTTCTCCTCTCTGGTTCAGTCTTGGCGTGTCCTTGTCATCCTCCTTGGTGAACCTGAGTAATAGAAACATGTACGATTTAGGAAGTATATAATTCTCACTACTAAATGGAATTTCACAAAGTAGCGCGTGCACCTCTTGTTGCAGCTGTTTAGCTCGGCTACGAGTAATTGGTCCATCGAAAACATGAGCTGGTGCAGCTTGACTTGATGATTGTTCCATCTTGCTTGATGTAGTCAGTATACTTGATGGTGTGGTTGGTGTGGACATATCAGAAGGAAAACAAAAAGTCGATGAAGCTCCGTCTGATCAGGGGATAGGCTTCCAAGATGCCAAGAAGGCATTAAAGGCGGTCTACAACACCGTCGACGACTCTGACACCAACTCTGATAATGAACATCGAAAGACATTACCTCTCAGTGCATTGTGAAAACTTTGCGTTGGGAGATGGCTGCTGCTGCTCCCACCGCCAAGGTGGAACCCTATTGGAAGTGGATGGACACTCCAATCACCTTTGATGCTTCAGACTTTCCAAAGAACATGGCAGGCGCTGAACAATTGCCTCTGATGGTCTCCTCGACTATCAACAATATCCAACTCTTCCATGTCTTGGTGGATGGTGGCGTGACCCTCAATCTGATCAGCTTCACAACTTTTGTGAAGCTCCAACTCAGTTTCTCGGACCTCAGGCCCTCACACCCATTTTCCGCTGTGGGTCTGAGAGCTATCACACCTCTCGGTTCTGTTACTCTCCCGATAACCTTCGGGGCACTGGAGAACTACTGGTCTGAGAAGCTAGTGTTTGATGTGGCACACATCAACTTACCCTTCAATGCTATCCTAGGCAGGCCATCCCTATATAGGTTCATGGCAGTAGCCCACTATGGCTACCTTGTTGAAGATGCCAACTTCGTCAGACGTCTTTCAGATCCGAGAGGATCGCACTACTGGAGTTGTTGCACTAGAAAAACTTCATGTGCTTGTAGCAGCGCAAGAAGCTGAGTCCGATAAAGAGCAATCTGCTCAGCAACCTCTAAGCTCGCGCCAGCGCGGCTCAAACTCTGCACCTCATGTGCAGACAAGTAGCAACACTGACGTTCCCGTCAAAGTCGTCCAACAATGAGATCATGAAGGTGCCCAACACTGAAGACGAATAAGACACAAAGGCACTCAATGTACTCAAGGAAAATATACACGATGATGAAGAAGTGCATCAACTCAATGCGCTTCTAAGGAAGAAACTCCTAAGCAAAAAGGGCAAGGAAGAAGATGAGAAGACGAAGGGGAGTGGTCATCATGACTACTCCTGATATCCTTATAATTACAATCGTTTAAATTCTAATAATCATTATCTCTCAATTCCCATGGCAAAACCTCCGTAGTTCGATGGAAATGAGTATGCCATGTGGAAGTACAATATGAAAATGCATCTAATCTCCTTGAACCCCAGTCTTTGGCATATTGTGTGTAGAGCTGTAGATTTTGCAGATACAGATGATGAACTCTGTCAGTACCCTGAGTATCGTATACCCCTTGAGATTGCAAAGATCTCAAGAAAATGCCATCTACTTGATTTGAAGACCTTCAGAGGCCCACATGTCAGACATAACTGGACCCGCTTCCCCAACATGGTTAGTCCCAGGGTCGTCACGTGTACCATTAAACCGGAGCTACCGCCCACAAGGGGGAAGCTCCGGGCTATGTACCATAATGGCACCCCGGACCTAACCCCAGACCGAGGGAAGCTCCAGAACTGACACGTGTGTGGTGGCACCGGACCTATCTGTTCCCCATAGTATGCTCCAGAGCTGCCACGTGTCCAACCGTCGGATCTTCAGCCTCAAACCTCCGGTAGAATCCACAACGGCTCCGGATCTTCAAAGGGGAATCAAGAACTTCAAGACCCGATTAAGTGTCATTAATACTATGTTAATGACACACGATCGGACGACCCTTAATACAAATAATGGCGCTGTCAAAGCCCATAACTCGGTTATTAAGGGTAATTAAGCGCATCAAATGTGTATCAATATTAGTAGCCCCTGAGGCCACATGTTGGGCCAGGCCAACTTGTAACGGCATGTCCTTGTACTATAAAAGGACAGGCCGACGATACATAGAAGGGGCTGATCTGATCTGATCTGATCTGGTCTAATCGGTTCACACGCGCTCTCAACTCACGTCATCTGAGTTGAGTTCATACATCCAATACAACACCAACACACCCTGTGGAGTAGGGTATTACGCTCAGGCGGCCCGAACCACGTAAATCTTTATGTCTCCTGTGTCATTTTACATTTCACCTTCTTGAATCTCTGCGCTCGCACATCGAACTTCAAACTCCGCAAACACTTTTAGTAGTGTTGGGAGATCTGCCGGATCAAAACCACCGACAGTTGGCGCGCCAGGTAGGGGATCCTGAGATTTCAAGAATGGTGAACTCAACTGCTGAATCATCCAATGGTCATCCCGCTGTTCAAGCTGTTGGGGCAATCCCTCCAATATGGAGCCACCAGCAGGAACCTCAGTTCCAGCAGGAGTCACACTTCCACCACCGCCGCCTCCACCAGCAAATCAAGCTGGACAGCGTGATGGTGCACCGACTTCAATCAATGCGTCGGCGAATCATGACAACCCGGAACACGCGCTCCATGCAGCACGTGCTCTCCTTCAGCGCCCACCACCTCCGGATGCATCCCGGGATGTAATGGAGCAGTGGAGGGCCAATGTGGAACACTTGGTTGCAGCAGCAGCCGACCGCATCAGTAACCAGGGTCCTCCTCCTTCAGGACGGGCCCCGTCGCAGCGATGGACCTTGTCTGGCAGACTTGGTCCGCACGTTTCCAACAACAGGAGACGTGCTGCGTCACAACAAGTGACGTCGTTGCCCTCCGGGGCGCGACGCACTCACACGATATCAAGACTTTCAACTCATGACCTCCGGGCGGAGCTTGATTGCCGATACCGTCAACAAGACGGCCGAGTCCATATCGAGTGTGCTCGTGAAAGACGAGAAGATCAGGACATTCCTGCTCCTGAAGGAGTAGGAGGAGGCTGTTCAGCCCTGGCCATGCATCTGCGCATGGTCAGGTGGCCACAGAAATTCTGGCCTCACCTGCCGGAGGAGTTTGACGGGACCGTTAATCCCGTCGAATTTCTTCAGATTTACTCCACTGCTATCCTGGCAGCTGGAGGAAATGAGGCCACAATGGCCAATTATTTTCCAGTGGCTTTAACTGGGACCGCCCGGTCCTGGTTTATGAGCCTTCCACCCAACTCCATCAACAGTTGGGAGGAGTTGTGCCGACAGTTCACCGCCAACTTCGGGAGTTCATACACCCGACCAGGCACCAAACTGGACCTTTTTGCAGTCGTGCAAAAAGGGGGAGAATCCATGCGATCATTCATCCAAAGATTCTCTCAGGTAAGAAACACTATCCCTTCTATCTCTAGCGCTTCTGTCATTGTGGCATTTAGACAGGGCGTACGGGATAAGAAGATGTTGGAGAAACTGGCGATCAAGGAGATCACCAGTGTCACAGAACTCTTCATCTTGGCTGACAAATGTGCCAGAGCAGCGGAGGGCCGTGAAATGCACTCCAAACCACCTCCGGAGGATCGCAAGAAATCCTCCAAAGGCGAAGCCACTACCTCCGGGAGTGGCAAAAAGAAGAAAAAGACCAACGGCAAGAAGAAGTCGTCGGCCGGTGCATCTAATGCTGCAGCTGCTGCAGCTCCGGGTGGCCGTGGGCCACGCCCCGAGAAGCGACCTCGACCGTCTTCTGAAGACGGTGGCAAACCCAAGGTGTGGTGTCCAATTCATAAGACGGACAGCCACAGTTTGGAAGACTGCTGGGAGGTTCAAAATCTTGCTGAGCGCTATAACAAGCGCTAGGAAGAAGTTCCTTTCCGACAGATGGAAGGAAAACAAAAAGTTGACGAAGCTCCGGTTGAAGAGGAGTTAGGTTTTCAGGATCCTAAAAAGGTCCTGAAGGCCGTCTACACCTCCGTCGACGATGATTTTGACGTCTCTGACAACGAGCGTCGGAAGACCATGAACACCATTTTTGGTGGATCATGGGACATCACCTCCCGCCGTGTCCTCAAGACAATGCGTCGGGACATGGCCGCTGTAGCTCCTAAGCCAGGGCGGAGCCTCATCGGAAGTGGATGGACACAACCATCACTTTTGATGCTTCGGACTGTCCTCGAAGCATGGTTGGAGCATGCCAGTTACCTTTGATGGTATCTCCTACCATCAATAACATTCAACTCCACCATGTTATGGTAGACGAAGGTTCGGGGCTGAACCTCATAAGCTTCGAAGCTTTTACCAAGCTTCAGCTCTGACCTTCGGATCTTCACCCCTCCCGACCTTTCTTCGGAGTAGGTCCGGGAGCCATTACCCCAATCGCTGCTATTACTCTCCCCGTTACCTTCGGGACCCGGGAGAAGTATCGCACTGAGAAGTTGGTCTTTGACGTTGCTCAGATCAACTTACCTTTCAATGCCATCTTGGGTAGGCCTGCCTTGTACAAATTCATGGCGGCTGCTCATTATGGCTACCTGGTGTTAAAGATGCCAACACCAGTAGGCGTTCTCCGGATCCGCGAAGATTGCACTGCCGGAGTAACCGCTCTGGTAGAACTTCATGCACTTGCTACAACGCAGGAGGAAGAGTCCAGGCAGGAGCAAGCTCCAAAACCCCTGAGCATTTGTCAACGAGGCTCGACTTCTGCACCTCGTGTGCAGCCAAGCGGCGACACCGACATTCTCTTCAAAGTCTTCCAAATCAGTTCTGATGCCGCTCAGACCACCCGTATATTGGGGGGACTGAATGACAAATAGGAACTCGCGCTCATCGCTTTTCTCCGGGCTAATGTCAACGTGTTTGCCTGGCAACCGTCACAAATGCCTGGGATCCCCAGGGAAGTGATTGAGCACAATCTGAAGATCTACCCTGACGCCCGACCCGTGCATCAGAAGCCTCGGAAGTAATCCGTGGAGCGACAGAACTTCATTCGACAAGAAGTGAAGAAGTTGCTCGAAGCTGGATTCATCCGAGAAGTCTTCCATCCAAAATGGCTGGCAAACCCAGTCGTTGTGCCCAAGGCCGGCGGGAAGCTTCGGATGTGTATTGACTACACGACACTAAATAAGGCATGTCCAAAAGATTCATTCCCACTACCTAGAATAGATCAGATAGTGGATTCCACCTCCGGGTGTGAATTACTGTGTTTCCTAGACACATATTCTGGGTATGATCAAATCAGAATGTCTAGGGAAGATGAAGAGCATACCTCTTTCATCACAGTAGATGGATTGTACCGCTATACAGCCATGCCATTTGGTCTCAAGAATGCAGCTTCAACCTTTGTACGAGCTATGTACAAAACTTTTGAAGAACTCATTAGAGACATAGTGGAAGTGTATGTCGATGACATCGTGGTCAAGGTCAAGAACAAGGAGTTACTCCTTGACACCTTACAGGCTGTCTTCGACAAGCTGCGGGTCACCCGCACAAAGCTAAACCCAGACAAGTGTGTCTTCGGGGTTAGCTCCGAAAAACTTCTTTGTTTCTTGGTAAATCACCGGGGCATAGAGGCTAATCCGGTGAAGATCAAAGCCATTGAAGACATGCGGCCACCAGCCCGCATCAAGGATGTCCAAAAGCTGACTGGATGTCTAGCAGCCCTCAGCTGGTTCATTTCAAGACTGGCGGAACGGGCACTTCCCTTCTTCAAGTTATTGAGGAAGTCCGGACCATTCCAATGGTCTGAGGAAGTAGAAAAGGCGTTCCAGGAGCTAAAACAGCTCCTCACCACCCTACCAACTCTGGTCGCTCCGAACCCTGGTGAGCCTTTGCTGCTTTACATTTCAGCAACTGACGAAGTCGTCAGTATGGTCCTGGTTGCGGAGAGACCAGAACCGTCCCATGCTCAGGAATCCAGACCCCTCCAGGAGGGTCCGGAGGTTCCTTAAAGCGAGTCTGGGTCCCAGTTCCCAGACTTGAGTCCACAAGAAGTTACTTCAGAAGACCCAGACCCCTCCGGGAGGGTCCAGGTCGCTTCTGAAGAAGCTCCGGTGCCAATTTCATGCAAAGCAAATTCACACACCGGCTCAACCTCTACAAATGATACCTCCTACATGGCCCTTCGCTGTGTGGGGGATGGACATCTTGGGACCTTTCCCAAGAGCCGTCGGAGGTTACAAGTTCCTGTACGTCGCCATTGACAAGTTCACCAAGTGGCCGGAAGCAACTCCAGTTGTGACAATAAACAAGCAATATGCTATCAACTTTTTGCAGTCCACTGTATGCAGATTTGGAGTCCCAAACAAAATCATTATTGATAACGGGACCCAATTCACAAGCTCTGCATTTCAAGGATATTGCGAAGGCCTCGGCATTCAAGTTTGCTATGCCTCCGTAGCTCACCCGGTAAGCAATGGCCAGGTCGAGAGAGCAAATGCTGAAATCCTGAAAGGACTCAAAACGCGCACCTATGAGCGCTTGAAAAAACATGGAGCCAACTGGATTGAAGAGCTTCTGCCCACTCTATGGGCCAACAGGACAACTCCAAACCGGTCAACTGGAGAGACACCCTTCTTCCTGGTGTACGGAGCTGAAGCAATCCTTCCTCCAGAAATCACCTTGGGGTCACTCCGGGTCCGGACCTTCGACAAAGCCACGCAGGACCAGCTCCGGCGTGAAGACCTAGACCTCCTTGAGGAGGGAAGGTGCCAAGCAGCTGTTTGGAATGCCCGATACCGCCAAGCCCTTCGGCGCTATCATCAGCGGCATGTACACAACCGACAGCTCGAGGAAGGCGATCTGGTGCTACGAAGAATACAATCCATATAAGGGTTAAACAAACTCTCCCCCAGCTGGGAGGAACCCTTCCGAGTGATTAAAGTATCCCGTCCCGGAAGCGTTCGCTTGGCTACCAAGGATGGGACACCTCTCCCAAATCCTTGGAATATTGAGCAACTCTGTAAGTTCTACACTTAATATCACGGAGGTGAGTCTGTAGTAACTTGAGGTGTATGTTATAGAGTCATTGTACAGAGTCGGGTAGTTCCTCCGGGAGAACAGCCGGACCTTTCCCGGAAGGTCCGCAAAGTTCATGCAACACTTGTCACAGTCTCAGGACTAAAAGTGTGGCTAGCTACTCTGGGTCAAACGAGAAATGAAACACGCTTATCTTGGTTCCGTACCCTAAGAGTGTACTTGTTTCCCCTGTACCCCGGACCTATAATGAAAGACATCTTCATGTGAAACAGACTCCACATGCATTTATTTTGTACAGGCTCAACATTGTTTATTTTTCTCTTTCTTGTCTATAACAAAGTTGTGCAATTCTTAAGAAATTTTAGTTCGACCAGTTCATGTACAATTCGAGCTGTATTGTCAATTCTTTTGGATTCAAATTTTGTTCATGGCTCACTCGCCTGAATGCCGCCAAGCCAATCTAGGGCCGGAGTGTGCTATCGACTTAGACTGGTCAAGCACCCTAAGTACGCCACTCTACCTACACCCCGACAGGCCGAAGTAAGGCGGGTCCAAGTACAATTGGATCTAGAAGAAAGAAGGCAACGCATTCGGTTGTATTCAGAATTGTGTTTGACCTAAAACTTTCTTGAGAATCGTAAGCCGCGATGAAGTTTTAGGAAAGGAGCGAATTTTACTATTTTTCTTGGCTTTAGTGTGCAGGAAAAATAAAGAATCCACGTTGATGGAGAAAAGTCGGAGCTAGCAAAGCTCCGACTCCCCCTAGGTGGCTTGTGATCGATGTTAAACATTGAAAACGAGCATTACCGGAGCAACCAAGCTCCAGCAAAGCTAGGGGGCCAGCCGTCGACGCAGAATAAAAGATGGTGAGAAGACCCCACAAGCGGAGTCTACTGCCGACAAGCTACGCGTTGGCAAAGGTCACTGCCGGAGATACTAAGCTCCGACACCCTAGAGTGCTAACTATCGATGCTCTACACGTTTATAGGGACTATTGCCGGAGCTACTAAGCTCCGACGGTAGTCAATGCCGGAGCTTATGAGCTACGACAACCTCAGGGGGCCTTCACTATCGAAGACTTCGGACCTACACTCTACAAGTTCGAAGCAAACGAGTCTTCAACAAAATACAATATCCTCTTGGTACATGTTCACAATCAAATTGTGTACATCTACCAGGGGGCCAAGTGAAGACAGAAGTGTTGAAGACAAAAAATGAAATTCATTAACAAATTGTGGATTTCATTCATCTGGAGACAAGGGATTACAAAATTGGGGAAGAAAAAGAGAGAATACAAGTGGGAGCTACAGAGATGGTCCTAGACCCTATGGAAGAACTGGGTGACCTTCTGAGCAACCTCCAACACGTTGGCTCGGGTGGCTTCACCTTCTCCTTCGACGGGACCTTCAAGCACCGGGTCCAGAGGAAATTGGGGATCCCGGCTGGTGTAGCACGTCAGCACATACTCTGCGACGTTCTTCGCCAGGGACTGCCCCTCAGCCTCCAACTAGTCCGCGATGGCATCCCCCACCTTGGAGAGTTTGTCACCCGCCGAGCTCAACGCTTGCAACGCCAGGTTCGGCTCCGGCTCCGGATCATCCGGACGCACAGGACTGAAACCCATTGGTGTTAGCGCGTCGTTGGCTTTGCTCAGGAACTCCCAAACCTGTAGGGAGTCTGCAGTCCTCAAGCCCCCCCTTCAGTTCCTCCAAGGATCTTTTGGCCGCCGCCAGTTCAGAATTCTCACGAGCAAGGCGCTCAACCTCTTTGGCATTTTGCTGAATCTTTTCAGCAACCTGCTTCTCGAGTTTTCTGAGCTCCTCCTCCCGGAGGTGGATATTGTTCCGGCGGTCGACCAGGTCCTTCTCCCGGCCCCTAACTTTCTTCTCCCTGGCAGCGATGGCACACTCTTGCTTGTAGAGTTCCTGCCCTCGCACCCAGGCCTTCTCCTCCTCCTCAACGCAACACTCCTCCAATTTCTTGGTGCGTTCCTCGAGGCCCTTGTCAACCAGAGCCACCTTTTCGGCAAGCTCCTCCTCCCTCTTCACGACATCATCCCGCAGCTCTAGGAGTTTTTGCTCTTCGTCTTCGAGCTTCTTCTCCCTCTCCTCAAGTGCCTCCCGACGCTTGATGAGGATAGTGTTAATGGCTTCAATCCTTTCTTGGCGATCATCAGCCACACTATTAGTTGCTTTGGCCTGCTCATAAATGGCCCGAGATTGAGTGTCGAGGGCACGAGTCAAGCTCTCCCTATCATCCAATAATTTGCCCCAGTATTCCAGGCGGACATTCTCCTGTTTGATCCACTCCTTGTCATCTGCCAGCCTTGACTGCGCCAGCTTGGTCTCGAAGTAGAGCCGATTACGCCACCGCCTAAGGGTTTGGCGCTCCTCTTCAAAAGCCTTGCTGTCGTGGTAGAACACCAGCTGGACTTGACGTAGACTGGGGCAAGCGTTGTCAATGGACAACGACAGGGGAATAGGGTCCGGACCTGCTGGGGTCTCCTCCGCTGGTTCCAGCGGGTTCTCGCTTACAAAAATTGGGTCCCACTCCACAAGAGTGGTCCCCTGAGCCTCCACAGCACTAGGGCCGTCCTCTGGGATAGCCTCAGTCGCCACCGAGGAGGGTCCCGCAGAAGAAGTTATGACCTTCGGAAGTGGTTCCGAAGGCCCTGTCGCCAGGTCTTCATTTGCCCCCTCAGGCAGGGGGCCAGCGAATTCATCAGGGCACCCTGGCTCAGCAGCAGGCACCTCTGCCGTCATCACTTCCGGAGCAGGGGCTACTTCTAGCTCCGGCCTGGGCTCCTCCTCCGCTGGTGGCTCGGGTGTTGGCGCCTCGACCATCATGGGTTCGAGTGCTGATGCCTTCGCAACGACCGGCTCGGGCGCCAGAAGGTCAACAACAACCAACCCTGAGGCTGGAGCTTCAACCTCAACCGGCTCAGGCGCTGGAAGGTCTTCAACTGCAACCAGCTTTGTAGCCGGAGCTTCAGTGGCAACCGGCTTTGAGGCCAGAGCTTCGGAGGTAGCCGGCTCAACCGCTGGGACTTCCTCAACATTTGGCTCGCTCGCCGGGACTTCAATAACCTACGGCTCAACCGCCGGGGCTTCGACAATTTCCAGCTCTGGGGCCAGAATCACTGCTTCCTCCGGCTCAGCGGCCTAAGCTTCCAACATCTCAGCATCAAGACCTGGGGCTTCAACCTCCGGGGCAGGTGCCGCTGGTGCATCTTCTCTCCCGTGGTCCAGCGCTACCACGGGAGTCTCGAGGGATGAGTCGAGGTCCATGACCACGACAGCTGGCGCCGGAGCTGCCGCAACTTCAGCCACCACTTGGGGCGGCACTGGGACAGGAGCAGAAGCCTCCGCCCCCACAGCTTCAGCTGCTGTGGTTGAGGGCGGAGCCTCACTCCTCTTCTTGGGGACGCTGCAGATGATGGATGAAGAAACTTAAAAAACAGTTACTACAACAAAACAATTGTCTGAGGTAAAGATTAAAAATTACCTCGGAAGGCTTCCGCACCAGCTTGCACAAAATCTCTTTCTCGGGCGTTTTGGACTGACCATGGCCGCCGCCGGCGTGGTAGCTCCGGAAGGCCCCCCAGAACTTGTTGCAGCCGCGGGCATTTCCTTAGTCGAGGCCCCCCTTGACCGAGAAGGACCTCCGGACCCAGAGACCTCAGCTGGCCCTGGTACTGGAGTCACATGCCCGAGGCTAGCACCCCGGGAAGACACTGCTGCAGGTGCAGTCACCGTAGTTGTAGAAGACCTCCCCCTCCGGGGAGAAGGAGCTACTGTAGAGGGTGCAAGCCTGACGGACCTTCCGTTGGCATGCTTCAGCTTCCTCTTCCGGCTCGAGGGTTCGGCCGCCGGGTCCTTGCCCTTGCCGACATGTTCAGTCCTTGGCTTCGAGGCAGGGGCGGAGCCACCTTCAGAAGCCCCAGAGATCACCAACCTGGAAGTCGATCGTCTCTTGATGACACCGAGGTCGTCAAGCGCCGGCATCGTTCGCTGGAGCTCCCTGTAGAACTGTACTTCCACGTTCAAAGGGAGGAAAGCTGGTGGCGGGGTCAAGTCATCACCCGCGACGTTGATTCCGTGCTAGAACTTCTTGAGATGAAACTCCAAGGTCACCCCCTCCATGTTGGACTTCAGCCCGGTCTCGACCCGGTCGTCGTCCATCACACTGTTGAGGCTCCAAGCGAGTTTTTCTCTCCTCTTCAGCGGTGCCCACCTGTTGACTATGAAATTGCAAAATACCGCCTGAGGAGTTAATCCCCCCTCCACACATTGGCGGATCCTGGTCAGAGCAGGGTTGAAGGCATCCGACAGCACCGGAGCTTCACTCCAGACTGCAGTGTCAATGTTGGGGAGGCCTTCGGGCAGCTCTAGCTTCTCGTGCTCCTCTACCTGGATGACTATCCAGTCCTTCTTCCAATCGTCCCACTTTCCAGAGGGAAACGACCGGAGGTACTTGAATGGGCACTTCTTGCGCTTCACAAAGTAGTAGAAGCCAAGGTACTCATCACCCCTTCCGCTGGTATGGACGGTGAAGAAGGTCCGGAAAAGCTCAATACAGGGGGGGATGCCCACCCACATTTCACAGAAGTGGACGAAGACAGGCACTAGAAGAATGGAGTGGGGGCCAAGGTGGTACAGCTGCAGACCATAGAAGTCTAGCAGCATCAAGAAAAAGGAGGAAAAAGGTGGGATCAACCCCACCATGGTGTACGCAAAAAAGTACACCATCTCACCGGCGTGCTCCTTCTCGAATGGGAGCTCTCCCCCGGCGCGGACCAGGTGGTTGAAGAAGTCTGGGGACCACCCCATGAGCGCCCGGACCTTCTTCGGGTCACTTTCGGTCTTCAAGCGGCTCTTGCGGAGACCCAAGTCCATCGCAGCACAGCGAGGCAAGGGAGGAAAAGCAAGCACAAGTTTGGGAGTTCGAGCGCAAGTTCAGATGAGAGGCGTAAAGAACCCCAGACGGTGCACTCTTTTCTTCTTAAGTAAGCCCCCGCAACGCTTGGATGGAAACCACAGGGAAGCCGAAGATACTATTCAAAAATTTCACCCTGCCGATGACAAGAGGGCCCGGGACCACCCCGACGATCAAGTCGAGGTTCTTACCCAGACGAACGGTTGTCATCATGAAAGGCGGGAAGCCCGAAGGCGGCGGCCTGACAAGGCGCGCGGAACCGATACGATTTTTGTATCGGGAACCGGCAACCTTCAATTGCGTGAGATCCGCACACCAAAGATCTCATTTGCCGCACCCGGGATATGCCACGCGGTAAGGATTTAACTCCAAAACTATCGCCAACAGCACATCTGAAGACCTTTGAAGACTCGGCTCAAAAGTCGAAGGATGGACCCACCTCCGGCGGAATGACTTCACCCAAGGGGTCTTCCCCAGAGGTGGGCCCAGGGGGCCACTGTCGGTACCATGAGTACCGTATACCCCTTGAGATTGCAAAGATCTCAAGAAAATGTCATCTACTTGATTTGAAGACCTTCGGAGGCCCACATGTCAGACATAACTGGACCCGCTTCCCCAACATGGTTAGTCCCAGGGTCACCACGTGTACCATCAAACCGGAGCTACCGCCCACAAGGGGGAAGCTCCGGGCTATGTACCATAACGGCACCCCCGGACCTAACCCCAGACCGAGGGAAGATCCGGAACTGACACGTGTTTGGGGGCACCGGACCTATCTGTTCCCCACAGTATGCTCCGGAGCTACCACATGTCTAACCGTCGGATCTTCATCCTCAAACCTCCGGTAGAATCCACAACGGCTCCGGATCTTCAAAGGGGAATCAAGGACTTCAAGACCCGATTAAGTGTCATTAATACTATGTTAATGATACACGATCAGACGACCCTTAATACCAGTAACGGCGCTGTCAAAGCCATAACTCAGTCATTAAGGGTAATTAAGCACATCAAATGTGTATCAATATTAGTAGCCGCCGGGGCCACATGTCGGGCCAGGCCAACTTGTAATGGCCTGTCCTTGTACTATAAAAGGACATGACAACGATACATAGAAGGGGCTGATCTGAGCTGATCTGATCTGATCTGATCTGGTCTATTCGGTTCACACGCGCTCTCAACTCACGTCACCTGAGTTGAGTTCATACATCCAATACAACACCAACACACCCCGTGGAGTAGAGTATTACGCTCAGGCGGCCCGAACCACGTAAATCCTTGTGTCTCCTGTGTCATTTTACATTTCACCTTCTTGAATCTCCGCGCTCCCACACCGAACTTCAAACTTCGCAAACACTTTTAGTAGTGCTAGGAGATCTGCCGGATCAAAACCACCGACAAACTCACTCCGGAACAAGAACTAGAAATTCACCGCAATGCACAAGCCGTTGCAGTGATCACTTCATCTCTGAGCTGAGAAGAGTTCACCAAGATTGATGGACTAGAAAGTGCCAAGGAAATCTGGGATACACTCAAGACCGCACATGAATGAAATTGCTCAGTTTGTGAGGCGAAAATTGAAATGCTCGAAGGGGAATTGGGGAGGTTTGCCATTGAGGAGGGCGAATCACCTCAAGACATGTATAACTGAATGAAGGCACTTATCAACAAGATACGTGCCTATGGAAGCAAGAAGTGGACTGACCATGAGGTGGTCAAAAGGATGATAAGAGCATTTATACCAAGGAATGTCACCTTGTGCTCCATGATCTGTGAAAGCCTGGGGTGTCACAAAATGACTCCGGATGAACTATTGGGAAAGATTATCAACCATGAGATGATGCAGAAGGAGGCCCAATACGTCAAAGACTTGGCTTAACTTACTCCCTCCAAAAATAAGGATGTTGCTCTTAAAGCAACTTGCAAGTCTAAAGGAAAGGAAGCTCGTGAAGCACAAGATGAAAAAGACACAAGTGATGTGAGCACCAATTTGGATGATGAAGAGATGACACTCTTCATCAAGAAATTCAAGCGCATGATGAGAAGAAGGGCAACAACTCTAGTGATGTGAAGAGCAAAGAAAAAGGAAAATCCAAGGCTCGACGTACCTGCTACAACTGTGGTCAGTACGGTCACTTTATGGTTGACTGCACATATGAAGAAAATAAAAAGAAGAAGGAAGCAAAGCCTCAAGAGAAGAAAACCTTCAAGAAAAGGAGGCAAGCTCATCAATCGCACATTGGCAAGGAGTGGGACTCAAACGACGAGTCCTCCTCCAATGAAGAAGAAGAGATGGCCACCATTGCCATCAAGAAGCCTACCAAGAAGTCTACGCTCTCCCCGAACATGGGAGGACGGGAGACTCATAATCATACTTGCCTCATGGCTAAGAAAGGCAAGAAAAAGGTTCGACTTACACCTCTCTCAATTAATTCCTCCATTGATGATTTTGATAGCTCTAGTGAAAATGAGGAAATGTTTAAAGGGTTGAGTAAAACTGCTTTAAAGAAAATGAAAATGTTGTCAGATGAAATTTTTGAGAAGGAGGAGCTTGTCAACCGATAAGAAGGTATGCTCATCCGCGAAAGGAAGAGGTATCAAGAGGTTGAGAAACTCCTTGAGCTTGAGAGGGAGAAGAGCAAGTCACTTGAGCATGATCTAGCCTTGAGTAAGGAAACTTAATCAAAACTAGAAGACTCACACTTTGCAATCAAAGATGAACTTGCTAACTTGTCAAAAGTTAACAAGATCCTTGAGGTGCAAGTTGAGTCACTCAAGCAAAGTGACTCATCCTCCTCGAGCTCATCTTCCAAAGGTGTAAATTCGATAACAACTGTAACTTGCACATGCTCTAGTAAGAAAAATATTGTTAAACATGACTCTTTTGTTTCACATGCTAAACATCCATCCCAAAGTGGCATCGTTGACAAGGAAAAGATTAAATATGCACGTAGTGCATATATGATCACTAGACCTCCTAACGTCAAAGATGGTCTCTGGTTCACTAAAAGTAAACACATGTGCACTAATGTTCAGGTTAAGAAGCAAATTACTTTTGTTAAGGAAACATCACATGAATCTGAAATGCAAATATTATTTCGTACTTTTGATGCTTCCTATGTACTCATGAAAAATAAATCTGGACATGTATTTGCTAAATATGCAGGGCCACGCCACAAGAACTCAAAAACTTGTGTGTAGGTGCCCAAGACTCTTCTGCCTAACCTGCGAGGACCGAAGCAAACTTGGGTACCTAAAACTAAGAAATAACTCTGTTTTGCAGACCTACTCCTCCGGTGGATCGAAATGGGTGTTGGACAGTGGATGCACTAGTCACATGACCGGAGAGAGGAATATGTTCGTGGAGTATGAGCGCAACACGGATCCAAGTGAAGGAATATACTTTGGAGACAACAGCCAAGGAAAAGTCCTTGGTAACGGTAAAATTGAAATTTCTTCTCAACATACTCTTTCAAATGTTCTACATGTCGATTTTCTAGATTATAATCTTTTGTCCATATCTCAGTTGTGCGACAAAGGTCATAATTGTTTATTCACAAATGAGGGTGTGACTATTTTTAGAAGAAGCGATGGATCGATTGCATTCAAGGGAATGTTGAAGGGAAAGCTTTATCTTGTTGACTTCAACAAACATAAAGCTGAACTCAACACTTTCTTGGTTGCTAAAACTAACATGGGATGGTTTTGGCATAGACGGTTAGCCCATGTTAGGATGAGAAATCTGCAGAAACTTCTAAAAGGTTGTCACATCTAAGGTTTAAAAGATGTTTTCTTTGAGAAAGATAGGTTGTGCAGCACATGCCAGGCGGGAAAACAAGTTGGAGCACCACACCCCACCAAGAATGTGATGACAACCTCAAGACCGCCAAAACGTCTTCACATGGACCTCTTCGGTCCAATTGCTCATATAAGCATCGGCGGTAACAAATACAGATTGGTTATTGTTGATGATTTTTCTAAATTTACCTGAGTGTTTTTCTTGTATGATAAATCAAAAACTTAGGAAATCCTAAAGAAATTCCTAAAAAGGGTGCAAAATGAATTCTCCTCAACCGTGAAGAACATTAGAAGCAACAATGGAACGGAGTTCAAGAATACACAAGTTGAGGAGTACCTAGATGAAGAAGGAATAAAGCATGAGTTTTTGGCACCCTACTCCCCACAACAGAATGGAGTGGTCGAAAGGAAAAACATGACATTAATTGAAATGGTGAGGATAATGCTAGACGAATACAAGACTTCAGACCAGTTTTGGGATGAAGCGTTGAACACCACTTGTCACGCCACAAACCGGATATATCTTCATCGACTTTTGAAGAAAACTCCATATGAGCTTCTCACTGGTAACATACCAAATGTTTCATATTTCAAAGTATTTGGATGCAAATGTTTATCTCGAACAAGAAACCCATGATTTTTAAGTTCGCTTCAAAATCTGATGAAGGGTTCTTGCTTGGTTATGATTCGAACGCCTACGTCGTGTCTTCAACAAAGTCTCTGCCCTTGTTGAAGTAGCACGTGACGTAGTGTTCGATGAAACTAATGGCTCCCAAGTGGAGCATGTTGATAAGAGTGTGCTAGATCAAGAAGAAGCTCCATGCCAAGCGTTGAGGAGGATGGTTGTCGAAGTGTTAATGCGATACTTCCCAGGATCTGCTAAGGAGCAGCCCGCGGAGGTTTTTGATCGGCAGGGATTAGTTCTCAATCTAGTGGTCGCGCGTATGAGAGTATGGGACAGTGGTTTTTACATGGTTCGGGCCGCAAGTGCATAACACCCTACGCCACAGCGAGGTTGTATTGATGGTGTGTGTGTGTGTGTGTGTATGTGTGTGTGTGTGTGTGTGTGTGTGTGTGTGTGTGTGTGTGTGTTGGGGATTGATGGGAATGCCCCATCCCTGGCACCATAAGCTACCCACTTGGCAGAATGAGGTAGGCCTGTTGCGCCTTCACTGTGATGCGATTGGGCGCAGCGGTACCTGACAGCACGCGTGCGCCGCATCACGCGCCTTGGGAAGACGTGAACCTTCAATGCCTGATCTGGACAAGGCGCACCTCCCTCTTAACTCCTGCAACCCACCGCCAGGGCAAGTTGCAGGGCACATGGCAGCTCGGGAGCTAGCCTCTTCTGGGGAGGCCGAGTGCCGACCTGCTGACCACGTGGCAGCTCCGGAGCCTGCTCCTGAGTAGAGCGGGGGCTCTAGGGCCGCTGGACACGTGGAAGAGCTGAAGCCCGCCTCTTCGGGGAGGTGGCTTGTCTATTGTCTCGAGCCACGTGGTAGCTCCAGAGCCCACCCCCATTGGGGGAGCAGGATCCCGTCCTGCTGGACACGTGTCCGCTTGGGAGCTCGTCCTTGAGGAGGAGCTGGACTCCTCCTTGAGGTTCATGCGGTTACTCCGGACCCCGTATCCGAGGTAGAGGGGTTCGGGCCTTCTGGACATGTGGCATCCTCGGATCCCGCCTTTGCTGGGGACTGGGTACCTTGGAGACTTAAGCCTGTGCAAGAGGGTACCCGGTATGTCGGGTACCGACAATGGCCCCTGGGTCCACCCTGGGAGGAAGCGATGAGCTCAAGGGTGGAGCCCTATCCTTGCTTTCCCGCACTATCCTTCAATTTTGTCTTGATCAGCCGAAATGGTGTGCGCCTCTGCCATCGTGGCCACGCGTCCCTCTCTGGTTGAGGGCCTGTGGTGACGGGATCTTCGCTTGATGCAGCTTCTTTACTGCGACAGTTCCAAATGTGACTATTGCCCTTGTGCTCCTTCCACTCCCGCCTTTATGGGAGTTGTCGGGTTGCCTTCTCGGGTCGATGCCCCTTTAGGCTGACCTCTCTGACAGGGGACATGGGACCCTACGTTAAGGACACTATGGGTTGAGCAGCGGGTTTTGGCCCCAAGCGATTTGCTCAGTGCGCTCAAACGCCTAACGGGGTGTTAAAAGGAAACCTTTGTGGGCATAGCTGGTTCTCCCTTACGCACACCCCAACGTTCGGGCCTTCGTCCTCCTCCTAGAGCACCCACACCTTCGAGGTTCTCATATCCCACCCCAATGGACTCAACCTTGCCTCCTTCTCGCATAGTTGATGTAGCGACTGTGAGGTGGATGTTCGGCTGGGAGGACGAGGCGCGGCGAGACCTGATCTGCCCAGGCACCCTGCCTCTGAAGTTGGGGGAGAAGGAGATCGTCTTCTTCCAGGCGTACGCGTACTATGGGTTTGTTCCTCCCGTTTCCTCCTTCCTGGTGAAGCTCCTGGAGGAGGGCTCCAGCTTCACCACTTGTCGCCAAACTCACTGGTGGCGGCAGCGGTGTTCTCGCACTTCCGCGAGATGTTTTTGGGGTTCACCCGTCTGTGTTGGTGTTCCAACAGTTCTTTGTGTCGAGGCGGACCGGGAAGAAGAGCAAGACAAGCTTCCTCGGCAGCTACTACTTCCAGCACCGGGCCAACAGCCGCTTCAAGTACATCACCCCGCTCTCCACAGCGAAGTGGGCCGACTGGAGGAGCGACTGGGTGATCATACAGGTCGATACCGTGCATACCAGGTATCCCTTCGTACCAGAAGAAGACGCGTTGAGTTCCACCTTCCAGCATTGTGGACTTCTGGAGGCAACACGTGTCCTGTAGTGCCGGATTTGCCTCCCTCGTTAGGGTGGATCCGGCCCTGCTACGTTTCTTGTAGTGCCAAAAACTGCCTCCCTCCTCAGGGTGGCTCCGATGCTGCCACGTGTCCTGGGTGCTGAACCTGCCTCCACAACAGGGGAAGTTCTAGTGCTGCCACGTGTCTAGTAGCTTTGGACCTGCCTCCCTGCAGAGGGAAGCTCCAGAGCTACCACGTGTCACACATCCAGATCTATGTCTATAAAGGGAAGACTTCAGAATCTCCAACGGCGCAGACATTCAAGGGCTATAAATAGGCCGTTACAAGACCTGGTTAACACGTCATTAATATCATATTAATGATGCACGATCAGAGCACTATCAAGACTGGTAACCTTCCCATTAAGGCACGTTATCACACTATTAACCTCCCTTTAACATTGTAGATCGTGTATAGGGTGGTTATGACAGCCGGGGCCACCTATCAGGCTATGACACATATTGTAACAACCAACCCTTAGCATATAAAAGGACAATGTTGCACGGTAGAACTCAAGCTATTCAAGGCTGTGGACATTCAACACTAAATACACAAGCTCATACAATACACAAACACCCCATGGAGTAGTGTATTACGCTCAGGCAGCCCGAACCACGTAAAACTCTCTGTGTCACCTTGCTCTTAGATCTTGATTTTGCTCCCTTCCTAAATATGAACCTCCACGGACTACTTCTTAGTAGTACCGGGGGAAGTTTCATTGGCATACGTCGACAGAAACCATATCATTCGTGTTCGATCTTATTTTGACACGGTCTAATATTGGATAAAAAATGGATTAGATCAATATGTGCCTGAATAGTCGGATATCCATATTTGGTCCAAAAAATATCTGAATGCAATTTTGATCCAATTTAACATTTGGGCTTTATCCTTAAGCGACCAGACTCACGAAACCTAGGTTTGGCCATATCAAATATGCCCCAAACCAAAGGGTGCTGACTATGGACACCAGTTAATACATGTCGCACGTAACCTGATGGTATCGACCTCACTTGGCGACTCCCGACCCCACTGCGCCGCTCCCGTTGTCTCTGGTCCCTGCTGCTGCACGCCCACCCCGCCCACCTATCTGTTGTGCCGCCATCCGTCCCTGCTCAATAGCTCGATTTTTTATTTTATTATGATTTTTAAATGATTTTATATTAATAGCCTGCAAATTTTTTTTTACCAAACTAGTCACCAAATCATCCACACTGTGGATTGTAGGTCTATGTGGCCGAAGAGCTGTCCACGGTGTGTACGGTTGCACCACGAGGGCAAGGAACCCATCCACACTGTGGACGGATTGCCCACCGTGGCAGCCAGTGTGGCCGAGTCGACCGTTTGACTCACGGGCCATTGAACTGGTGTGGCTTCCCGTCCACACTGTGGATGGCAACCACAGGTATTTAAGTGTGCGCGCGCTTGTGCTCCAGTCACCAGAGAAGAGAAGAGAGGGAGGGAGGAGGGAAAAAAGAAAGAGGAAGAGGAGAGGAGGAGAAGAAGAAAAAGGAGGGAAAAAGGTAAAATTTTTAGTTATATTAATTTATGTAATTAGATAATTAATGTAGTTATATTAATGTAGTTATGTTAGATGATTTATTGTGGTTATATTGTTAATGTTGTAATGGTAGTTAATTTAGAATATTTATTTATTTAGTTAAGTTAAATTATTAATATAGTTATGCTATGTTAGTTATTTTATAATATGTTTTATAATTTAGTTAATAAATAGTAATTAATTTAGGTATTTTTAATATGTACGCTATTAGTTATTTTAGTTAATTAATATTATAAATATATGTTAATGTTATTTATTAAAATTTAAATTTAAAGGTAAAATTGTTTTTGAATATTTTTTTCGGAGAAGAAGATAAACAGTAAAAGAAGGTAATTTGTTTTATAATATTTATAATTTTGTATTTATTTGAAAGTAGTTATAATTCTGTATTTATTTTAAAAATATTTAGAATTCCATATTTATTTTAAAGTATTTATAATTCCAGAATTTATTTTATATTATTTATATTTCCGTATTTATTTTAAAGTATTTATAATTTCGTATTTATTTTATAGTATTTATAATTCTGTATTTATTTAAATTCCCTAGTCATGTTGTAGTATTTATAATTTACATTTTATAATCCATATAATTTTATAGTATTTATAATTCAGTATTTACATGTAGTAATAATTTTGATTTTTTAGTATTTTGAATTCTGAATTTATTTCAGTATTCATTCTATAGTATTTGTAATTTTTTATGTATTTTATAGTATTTATATCTTACATTCTATCTATATTTATTTTATAGTATTTATAATTCAATATTTATATTCTTTTAGTTATATTTCGTGTTTGAATATCTGTATTTACATTTCTGTACATAATTTATTTTGTATTTAATAAGATATTATAGTTTTATTGTTCATAAGTAGTTATTAAGAAGATTAAGAAGGCGCATTTACATAGTGTGAAACAAACGAGAACTGTGTAGAACAGGTTCGAGATCGCTTGCAAAGACAAAGGCAGACGTGTTGGCACACATGAAAGAACGGTGCACGAATGTGTTATTAGTGAGAACTTGACCATATGTACTTGTATGAAGTCAAAGCTCCTTCATAGGCCTTGTTCATATATTATTGCTGCATGCAGACGAAGTAAATTATCTCCAAATATGTATGTCTTACATTACTTCTTGAAGGAGACTTTGAAGACGACTTGGCATGCTGATATATTTGATTATTGCCTTTTTGGTAAATTCACCACGGATCCAGGACTTGATGTCGAAAGAGGTCCTGATTATTTTAGGTTGAAGCAGAAGCGTGGTCATCGTAAAACCGGACATATTAGAAATGATATGGATGAGTCCTCATCTTCACTATAAGTTAGATATTGCAACTGTAACGGATTTGACCATAGTTACAAGAATTGCATTCAGAGTAATGTTACGGGAGCAGCTGAAGCAGGACCTTCAGGAAATCCGCATGACGGGAGACGTCCTCATGGTCGTCTTTCAATAAGGGATGAACATGGAAATGTTCTTTGAGTACATTTCAAATTATGTAATCTTAGAACTTAGCTATGTTATGTTGCGAAGATTTTGTAATGAAGTATTTGCTTTCTGAAAAATTTGGCTATGTTAATGTATTTTGTCTTAACTTAATATTTTGATATTTCTTTAGTGAGAAAGTGTTATAATGTACATTGTAATAAAATTATTGTATCATATTTCTGCAGTTATGGCTGCAGGTAGTGGCACCCCAGAGCTACTGGATGCTCAGTTGGACGTTCGAGCTGTGGACCTTGACACGTTGCGAACAAGTGTCGAAGAAGTTGTTACCCATAGATGAGCGATGGACTACACAGTACGTATGTTTTAAATAAAATAATTGAAATAATGTTTATGGTCTCCTTACTAACTTGTAATTTTATGATACAGTTTACATGCAGCGGGGGCTTCTTCCACCGTTTAAGATGTTGGAGCCTAATACAATTGAATGGTCTAAAGAGAAGTTCACGCGACTGATATATGATTGTTCCCTACTTACTGCGTTTGTCGATCGATGGAGACCAGAGACACACACTTTCCACGTGCCTTGCGGGAAGATGACTGTGACACTACAGTATGTGTCGTACCTCCTTGGTCTTCCTATCGCCAGCGATGCAGTTTGTAGGCCAGACTTCATAGACGGCTGGCGTGCGGATATACTCGCTCATTTCTCGAGTGTCATCCCTCGCCCGAGGTACACTCAAAGGAATGGTCCGATAAGATCCATTCCACAAAAATATTATCATGGTCAGATGAGGAGTCGATTGCAGCGGTACGAGGTAAGTATTTTAAGAATTATAGTCATAATATTCATTTTAACAAATATTGTATACTAACTTTATTTTTTCTGTTCATTACATCAAGAAAACATTCACCCTAATACAGACGAGTACGCGGCCTCGAGACACTCGGAGGTGTACTTGTTGTGGCTTTTTGGGTGGATAAGGTTCACATATTCGCATGGGGACTCCTGCGACAAGCACCTGATCTACTTTGCTAGGAAGATAGCGGATACTCCAACTGAAGTACTACAACAGTCCAGTTGGGATTCAGCAGCGCTTGCGGCTACGTATCGAGGTCTCTGTACGGCTTGCACGAAGGTAATTTAGTAACAATCTAATACTTCTGCATATGTTATGTTACTATCTCATAATGATCTAATATGTCATATTTCCATTATATTAAGATCACAACGGACGGAATTTTGCCTGGTTGTCCTATGTTGCTTATTTTTGTGGGTGTACGAGCGATTCTCAATAGGTCTGCCCGTAGTTGACGTAACCCCGTATGGCGATACTTCGTACGGGGACACGGAGAAGGACAGACTGACAATGGGCACATTGTGGACTCGATGCAGGGTAATTGAAATTATTGTTCATATATGTTCAATGTTACTTAAAAAAGTACTTAATTAATTGTAATGTTTTTTTCTACGTGCATGGGGTGACGACACATCGCATAGGGAGTACCCCGGAGTACACGATGTGGTTCAATCGCCTACACGCTGATAACACCATCGTTTGGATGCTTTACTTGTACGAGGCTGTGCAGCGGCACATGTCCAGCGGGTTGCCGTTGTTGTGCATGAGAAATACAGACTTTTGATGGACAGTGTCAAAGAGTACGAATGACACTTTCACCGGTACTACTAAGTTGTAGCCCACGGAGGTCCTTGTATCAGTTTTGATGTGCGAAGATCTAAGACAAGATGATGACACAGACAATTTACATGGTTCGGGCTGCCTAAGCGTAATACCCTACTCCACGGGGTGTGTGTTGTTGTATTAGTGATTTGCTGGTACTTGCGTGCGTATGAGCTTTCTTGTCTAGTATCGTGTAGCACATCCCTTTTATAGACCAAGGGATGGCTGTTACATGAATTGCCTCGCCCGACATGTGGCCCTGGCAGTTATTATTGCCTAAAACACAATTAAGTGTTTTTAAGCACCCTAATAGCGTGATAACGCACCTTAATGGTGGTGTTACTAGTATTAAGGGTCTTCTGATTGAGCGCTGTCGGCGTTTGGATCCGACAGATCTCCCGACACTACCGTTGGTAGATCGTGGAGTTGTAGTTCGGTAATGGGCGCGCAGAGATTCAAGAAGGTGAAAGACAAGTTGACACAGAGATTTACGTGGTTCGGGCCGCCTGAGCATAATACCCTACTCCATGGGGTGTGTTGCTGTTGTATTCAGCGTGTAAGTCTAGAAGAAGCTCCAGAAGAAGAAGCTCGTCTAGTTCAGGGAGTCCAGTAGTGGTCTAGAGCCGTCCCTTGTGTATCGTTGACCAGTCCTTTTATAGTACAAGGACTGGTCGTTACACCGTTAGCCTGGCCCGACATGTGGCCCCAGCGGTTACACATGCTTGATACACAATTAATGAGGTTAGTTACCCTTAATAGCCTGGTAACGGGCCTTAACGGTGCCGTTACCAGTATTAAGAGCCATCTGATCGTGTGTCTTTAATATGGCATTAATGACACTTAATCAGGTCTTGAAGTCTTTGATTGCTCCTTGAAGGTTTGGAGCTGTTAGGGGTCCATCAGCCTAATTGTTGAAGTTGAAGGTCCGACGGTTCAGCCACGTGGCAGCTCCGGAGCTTATCGTCGTGGACGGGTAGGTCCACCGCTGTTGGACACGTGTCAGCACCGGAGCTTCCCTCTGTCTAGGGTTAGGTCCGGGGATGCCATATTGGTATCTAGTCCGGAGCTTTCCCATGTGTGGGCAGTAGCTCCGGTCTTATGATACATGTGGCGGCCCTGGGACTAACCATGTCGGGGAAGCAGGTCCGGTTACACCTGATATGTGGGGCCTTCAGAGGTCTTCAAATCTGGTAGATGGAGTTTCCTTGTGATCTTTGCAATCCCAAGGGGTATTCGGTATGTATGGTACCGATAGTGGCCCCCTGGGCCCACCTCCGGGAGAGACCTTTTGGATGAAGTCATTCCGCCGGAGGTGGGTCCATTCTTCAGTTTTGAGCCGTGTCTGCAGGGGTCTTCGGACGTGCCGTTGGCGATAGTTCGTAGTTAAACCTCCGCCGCATGGTATATCTTGGAGGCAACAGGTGAGATCTTGTCGTGCGGATCTCACGCAATTGAAGGTTGCCGGTTCCCGATACGAAAATCGTATCAGTTCCGCACGCCCTGTCAGGCTGCCGCCTTCGGGTTTCCCGCCTTTCATGATGAAAACCGTTCGCCTGGGGTAAGGACCTCAACCTGATCATCGGGGTGGCCCCGAGCCCCCTTGTTATTGGCGGGGTGAAGTTTTTGACTGGTATCATCGGCTCCTCTGCGGTTTCCATACAAGCGTTGCAGGGACTTACTTAAGAAGGAAAGCACGCACCGTTTGGGTTTCTTTACGCCTTTCATTCGAACTTGCGCTCAAACGTTCCAAACTTCCGCTTGCTTTTCCTCTCTTGCCTTGCTGTGCCGCGATGGAGTTGGGTCTCTGCCAGAGCCGACTGAAGACCGATGGTGATTTGAAGAAGGTCCGGGCCCTCATGGGATGGTGCCCTGACTTCTTCAACCACTTGGTCCGCGCCGGCAAGCTTCCGTTCGAGAAGGAACATGTCGGCGACATGGTGTACCTCTCCGCGTATGCCATGGTGGGACTGATCCCATCTTTCTCCTCTTTCTTCCTGATGCTGCTAGACGTCTATGGTCTACAGCTGTACCACCTTAGCCCCCACTCCATTCTCCTGGTGTCGATCTTTGTCCACTTCTGCGAGATGTGGGTGGGCATTCCCCCCCTGCATTGAGCTCTTCTGCACCTTCTTCACTGTCCACACTACGGTTAGGAGTGACGAGTACCTTGGCTTCGACTATTTTGTGAAGCGCAAGAAGTGCTCGTACAAGTACTTGTGGTCGTTCCCTTCTGGGAAGTGGGACGATTGGAAGAAGGATTGGATTGTCATCAGGGTGGAGGAGCACGAGAAGATGGAGCTGCCGGAAGGCCTCCCCAACATCGACACTGCAGTTTGGAGTGAAGCTCCGGCGTTGTTGGATGCCTTCAATCCTGCTCTGACCAGGATCCGCCTGTGCGTGGAAGGAGGGGTGACTCCTCAGGCGGTGTTTTGCAACTTCCTGACCAACAGGTGGGCTCCGCTGAAGAGGAGGGAGAAGCTTTCTTGGGCCCTCAACAGTATGCTGGACGATGACCGGATCGAGACTGGTTTGAAGTCCAACATGCAGGGTGCAACTTTGGAGTTCCACCTCAAGAAGTTCCAGCACGGCATCGACGTCGAGGGTGACGACTTGGATCCGCCAGCGGCTTTCCTCCCTCTGAACATGGAGGCAGAGTTCAGTAGGGAGCTCCGGCGGACGATGCTGGTGCTTGACGACCTTGGTGTCGTTGAGAGGCATTCGACCACCGGGTTGGCGATCTGCGAAGCTCCTGAAGGCGGCTCCGCTCCTGCCCCTAAGCCAAGAACCAAAGTCGTAGGCAAGGGCAAGGAGTTGGCCGAGCCCTCGAGCCGTAAGAGGAAGCATGTCGACAGAAGGTCTGTCAGGCCTGCTTCTTCCGTGGCGGCTCCTTCTCCCCGGAGGGGGGGGGGTATTCAACGGCGGCATCTACTCCAGGAGCGGCATCTTCCCGGGGTGCTAGCTCCGGCCATGTGACTCCAGTACCAGGGCCAGCTGAGGGCTCTGGGTCCGGAGGTCCTTCCCGATCGAGGGGGGCCTCGACCAGGGCAACACCAATAGCAGCAGCAAGCTCCGGGGGACCCTCGGGGACTACCACACCAGTGGAGGCAGGGGCCAGCCCGGAGCGTCCAGAGAAGAGGTTCCGTGCTAACTGGTGTGGAAGCCTTCCGAGGTAATTTTTGGTTTTTTACCTCAGCCAGTTGTTTTATTGTTATGTCTGTATTTTGAGTTTCTTCATCCTTCATACACAACGTGCCTAAGAAAAGGGTTGAAGCTCCGATCCCTGCAGCAGCAGTTGAGGCTATGCAGGCTGAAGCTCCGGCTCCAATTCCAGCGCCGCCCCAAGAGGTGGTTGAGGCTGTGGCAGCCCCGACGCTGGCTGGGTGGTCTTGGACCTCGACTCATTGTCAGAAGCTCCCGTGGTAGCGCTGGACCACGGGAATGAAGATGTACCAGCGGCACCAGCCCCAGAGGTTGAAGCTCCGGGTTTGGATGCTGAGATGTTGGACGCTCCGACCATAGAGCCGGAGGTACCTGCGATTCCGGCCCTAGAGCCAGATGTTGTTGAAGCCTCGGCAGTTGAGCCGGTGGTTGATGAGGTCCCAGCGGTGGAGCCGGGTGTTGATGAAGCTCCGACACTTGAGCTGGTTGTTGAGGAAGCTCCGGCGGTAGAGCTGGTTGCTGCAGAAGTTCCGGCTGTAGAGCCGGTCGATGAAGTGGTTCTAGCGTTCGAGCCAGTTGCTGTGGAGGTGTCAACGCCTGAGCCTATGATGGTCGAAGCACTAGCGCCTGAACTAGCGGCGGAGGAAGCGCCTGCGCCGGAGCCAGAAGTAGCTCCTACTCCGACTGAACCTTTAGCACCTGTTCCGGAAGTGGTGATCCCAGAGGCGCCCGCTGCTGAGCCAGGGTGCGAAGATGAAGCTGCTGGCCCCCCGCCTGAGGGGCCCGTTGTTGATGACCTGGCGGCAGGACCTTCGGAGTCAATTCCGAAGGTCGGCACTTCTGCTGCAGGACCTTCCTCGGTGGTGGCTGAGGCTATCCCTGAGGACGGCCCTAGCACCGTGGAAGCTCAGGGGACCGCTCTTGTAGAGTGGGACCCAATTTTTGTCGCTGAAGATCCGCTGGAGCCAGCGGAGAGGACCCCGACAGGTCCGGACCCGATCCCCCTATCATTGTCTATTGACAACGCCTGCTCCAGTCTTCGCTAGGTCCAGCTGGCTTTCTACCATGATAGCAAGGCCCTCAAGGAGGTGCGCCAAACCCTTAGGACGTGGCGCAACCGACTCCATTTCGAGACCAAGCTGGCACAGTTGAGGCTGGCTGACGACAAGGAGTGGATGCAGAGGGCGAAGGTCCGCCTGGAGTACTGGGGTAAGCTGTTGGATGAGAGGGAAAGCATGACGCGATCCCTTGACAACCAGTCCCGGGCCATCTACGAGCAGGCCAAAGCTACTAATTGAAAGTGCATCTAGGACTCCCTTATGGGTTTTGGATGATTTATGACAAGCAATTGGGATCCTAATCCTTTTGTTGAGATGAATGCAGGAAAATGATGAAAAATGAGCAAAGTGCCAAAAAGAGGGAAATTAAGAAGGAAAATGAATTTGAGCTCAAGGAGAAGAAATTAGTAGTTTAGTATGTATGGAGTGTGTTAAGGAAACACACCCAAGAGCTCAATCTCATTTAATCACACACACACAATGCACAAAGCTATACAGGACCGGACTAGTCCGATATCAGCCGGACTAGTCCGATATCTTTCTGATCCACTTCGGACTAGTCCTCTCCAATGAGAACTAGTCCTTAAAACAATGCACAAGTCACACAAAATCGTACAAGTCCGTTGTGACCCGGACTAGTCCGATATTCATTCTGATCCACTTCGGACAAGTCCGGTGTCTACACGGACTAGTCCGATATACACTCTGATCTAAATCGGACAAGTCCTCCAAGTGCGGACTTGTCATCCTAAACACTTAGGGTTTCACAGGTCCGGACAAGTCCGATGACAATCGGACTAGTCCGAAGATTTCCAGCAGCGAAATCGGACAAGTCCGTTTTCATCCGGACTAGTACGATATTCCTGGACACTTAGGGTTTGCTACACACAGCACACCGGACTAGTCCGGTCACCACCACGGACTAGTCCGATCTTTCTGAACCCTAACGGTCACTTTTAGAAACCCCATATAAATAGAGGTACACGGCTCACTTTCATAAACTCTCGAACCCTAGCGCCGTCACACCTCCCAAGAGACTCAAAAACCATCTCTCTCCACGAAATTAAGTGCAAAATCAATCAATCCATTGAAGATCACTTCTAGATCATTGGAGAGGCACTTGGCACACGATTGAGCTCTTGGTTTGAATCTATAACACACTCTTGTATCTCAATTTGTATATTTCGAAGTGTGTTATTGGTGGTCTTGAAACTTGTAATCAAGGGAGCTCTCAACTTGTGAGATCGCCCCTTCAACTTGGTGATTTACCCCTGTGTGATTAGTGGAAGAGGATTGGCCTTCGTGGCGATCCGACGAGGGAAGGGTTGGTGAAGACCCGGTCCTTTTGTGGGCTCCTCAACGTGGACGTAGGTTGCCTTCGTGGTAACCAAACCACGGGATAAATCTTGTGTCTTGTTCGTTTGTGTTCATCATTCTAGTTGATCAACATTATCTAGGGTTTGATTCTTTTTGTTGAATTCAAGTTAAATAGTTGAACAAGAATCATACTTGCAATAGAACTTGACATACAACTATTGAACTGTTATTAAAGTTTATATTTCCGCTGCAAACGTCAACGAAACAATCAAATTGACCTAACTTGATCAACCTAGCCCGTGAAATCCGGACTAGTCCGCACTTTACCGGACTAGTCCGATATATCTGGTTTTGACCTTGTTGTTGAAGTGCTACAGGAACCGAGAAAATTCAAGAAGGCCTATTCACCCCCCTCTAGGCCTACATTCAATTGGTATCAGAGCAGGTTCTTCAAGAAAGAGTGCAACCACTCGAAGAGATCATGTCGGACATGAAGGAAGTCCAGAAAATCAACAACCAGGAAGAAATGAACAATGACAAGCACCAAAAGCTTGAAAAGTATCTCGAAGCCATTCAAGACTTCGATGATGATGATGAGGAGACATTGGAGCTGAAAGCACTCCTTAGAAAGAAAGCGCTTTCCAAAGGGAAATCTAAAGTCGAAGAAAAGAAGAAGGGGAGTAGTCACACCGACTACTCCCGATATCCTTTTAATTATGACCATTTAAATTCTAACAGCAGTCATTATCTATCTATTCCTCTCGGAAAAGCCCCACACTTTGATGGGAGTGATTACTCCATGTGGAGGCAAAATATGAAGATGCACTTGATTTCCCTTAACCCAAGTTTATGGCATATAGTGTGCACAGGAATAAACATCCCTGATGACGATGAAGAGCTCACGCCAAGTCAAGAGCAAGCCATCCACAGGAATGCCCAAGCCGCAGCCGTTATCACCTCATCTCTAAGTCGAGATGAATTCACAAAGGTGGACGGATTGGAAATTGCCAAAGAAATCTGGGACACACTACAGACAGCACATGAAGGTGACCGACATGTGCGGGAGGCAAATATTGAAATGATTGAAGGCGAACTAGGAAGGTTCGCGATTGAGGAAGATGAGTCTCCCCAGGACATGTACAACAGACTGAAGACTCTTGTGAACATGGTTCGATCATATGGGAGCAAAAAGTGGAATGACCACGAGGTTGTAAAGCTCATCCTTAGAGCCTTTATGCCTCGCAACGTCACACTTTGCTCTATGATCCGAGAAAGTCTCGGGTACAAGAAAATGACTCCGGATGAACTGCTTGGCAAAATCATCAACTTTGAGATGATGGAGAAGCAAGCCAAGCACTTAAAAGAAATAGCCGACCTCACATCAGCCAAGAAGAAGGGAGTTGCCCTAAAGTCCTCACTCAAGCCTCTATCCAAAGAAGCAAGAGAAGCACAGCTTGAGGAGGACAGCGATGATGAAAGCAGCGAGCTGGACGAAGAAGATATGATTTTGTTCATGAAGAAGTTCAAAAGAATTATGAAGAAAAGACAAGGAACAAAATCGAGTGAAGGAAAATACAAGGAGAAGACAAAGCCGAAGATGAGGCGGGCATGCTATAATTATGGTGAGTACAATCACTTTATAGTCGATTGCCCGTATGAGGACAACAAGAAGAAGAGTAAAGAGTCCAAGCCTCAACCGAAGAAATTCTTCAAGAAGAAGAAACAAGCTGAACAAGCACACATCGGAAAGGAGTGGGGCTCAAACGATGAGTCCTCATCGTCCGATGAAGAAGAAATGGCTAGCATAGCCATTGAAAGCATGTCCAAGAAACCCACACTCTTCCCCACGCTCGGTGCAAAGAAGGCAAATGGAACTTGCCTCATGGCTAAGGAAGGTAAATGCAAGGTAAACATCAAAACTCCTTACTTGCATTCTTACTCAAGTGATGATGATCTAGATAGTGATGATGAAGATATGCTAATTGGTTTAGATAGAAAAACTGCTGCTAAAATGAAATTCTTGCTTAACCAACTTGTTGAGAAGGAAGAGCTAATTGATCGTCAAGAAGACATGATTATCTCCCAAAAGGAGAAGCATGTCGAACTTGACAATCTTCTAGCCCTTGAAAAGGAGAGAAACCACTCACTAGAGCTTGAGCTAGCTTCAAGCAAGAAAACTTGCTTGGAGTTAACCAACTCAAACGTTGCAATCAAGGATCAACTTGATGACCTAATCAAGGTCAACAAGATCCTTGAAGTGCAGGTTGAGTCACTCAAGCTTAGTGAACCTTCCTCCTCTTCAAGCCTACCTTCTCAACCCACTTCAACTAATATCGCTCATATTTGCAAATGTGATAAAATTAACACCAGGTTGAAGGAAAATTCTACCTCCACAAAGGACAAAAATCCTACCCAATGTGTAATATTTGACAAGGAGAGGATCAACTATGCACGTAGTGCATATTTGGTCCAAAGACCTCCAAATGTCAAGTATGGCATTGGTTACTCTTATGATGGAAAGCAAAGAGCTGGAAATCATAAGAATAACAAGGGAAGGATTACCTTTGTGAAGGGAGGACCCTCACAACATGGTAACTCGAAAACTAAAAACCTGAACTCTCATGAAAACCGGACTAGTCCGGTTGTGGTCCGGACAAGTCCGGTCATCCGGACAAGTCCGGTCACACAGACTAGTCCGACCCATAATCAACAGCAACTCTTGTTTAAAACCTTTGATGCTTCTTATGTATTAATGAAAAATAATGTTGGTAAAGTGTATGCTTATTATGCTAGGCCACGCCATGGGAACACAAAATCCCATGTGTGGGTGCCCAAATGTATTGTTACTAACCTCCAAGGACCCAAGCAAGCTTGGGTACCTAAAACCAAGGCGTAATTTGTTTTTGCAGGCCTACTCCTCCGGTGGATCCAAATGGGTGCTAGACAGTGGATGCACCAACCACATGACCGGAGAAAGGAGGATGTTTGTGGAGTATGAAGTGAACAAGGACCCAAACGAAGGCATCTACTTTGGGGATAACAGTCAAGGAAGGGTCCTCGGTACCGGTAAAATAGCAATATCCTCTGAACATACTCTTTCGCATGTTTTACACGTTGAATCTTTAGATTATAACCTGCTGTCCATATCTCAATTATGTGACAAAGGTTATAATTGCCTGTTCACTAACAAGGGTGTGACCGTCTCAAGGAGAAGTGATGGTTCTGTTGCATTCAAGGGTATGTTGAAGGGAAAGCTTTACCTTGTTGACTTCAACAAGGATAAAGCCGAACTCGACACATGCTTGATTGCAAAGACCAACATGGGTTGGCTGTGGCATAGACGGCTGGCACATGTTGGTATGAGGAACCTTCAAAAACTCCTCAAGGGCGATCACATCCGAGGTTTGAAAGATGTTGTGTTTGAGAAAGACAGGCCTTGTAGCGCGTGCCAAGCAGGGAAGCAAGTTGGAGCACAACATCCCGCGAAGAACATCATGACCACGACAAGACCGCTCGAACTACTTCATATGGACTTGTTTGGTCCAATTGCTTACATAAGCATTGGCGGTAATAAATACGGTTTAGTTATTATTGATGATTTTTCCCGCTTCACTTGGGTGTTCTTTTTGCATGACAAGTCAGAAACACAAGGAACACTCAAGAAATTCTTCAAGCGAGCGCAAAACGAGTTCTCACTATCAATCAAGAGTATTCGGAGCGACAACGGCACAAAGTTCAAGAACATACAAGTGGAGGAGTACCTTGATGAGGAAGGAATCAAGCACGAATTCTCAGCACCATATTCTCCACAACAAAACGGAGTTGCCAAAAGGAAGAACCGAACGCTCATAGAGATGGCAAGAACAATGCTCGATGAATACAAGACTTCGGATCGATTTTGGGCGGAAGCAATCAACACCGCTTGCCATGCCACAAATCGACTCTACCTTCATCGACTACTAAAGAAGACCCCCTATGAGCTACTCACCGGTAACAAACCGAACATTTCATATTTTCGAGTTTTCGGTTCTCCTTGCTATATTTTGAACAAGAAGCCCAGGACTTCAAAGTTTGCTTCGAAGTCCGATGAAGGTTTCTTGCTTGGTTATGATTCGAACACTTACGCCTATCGTGTTTTCAACAAGGCCTCCGGACTTGTTGAAGTGGCACGTGACGTAGTGTTCGATGAAACTAATGGCTCCCAAAAGGAGCAAGTTGATCAATGTGAATTAGGTAAAGAGGAAGCCCCCTATCAAGCATTGAAGAGGATGGCTCTAGGCGAAGTACGACCACAAGAGTCATCGTCACAAATACAAGAGGAAAGTGAACCACAAGAGGAGATCAACAATCAAGGGGGAGCCTCGATACAAGATCAATCACAGGAATATGAACATGATCAACAAATCAACGAGGACAACAACTCAGGGGGAGAAGAAGATGATCACCAACATACGACCCCCCAAGTGCCACACCCAAGAGTACACCAATGCATTCAAAGGGATCATCCAATCGACAACATCATCGGCGACATCCAAAAGGGAGTAACCACTAGATCTCGTATAGCAAATTTCTGTGAACATTACTCGTTTGTCTCCTTTTTGGAAACCCGCAGGACTGAGGATGCATTGAAGGATCCGGACTGGGTGGTGGCAATGCAAGAAGAGTTGAACAACTTCAAGAGAAACGAGGTTTGGGAACTTGTGAAAAGACCCAATGCAAACATAGTGGGCACCAAGTGGGTCTTCCGCAACAAACAAGACGAACACGGGGTGGTGACAAGAAACAAGGCACGACTTGTGGCCAAAGGTTACTCACAAGTCGAAGGTTTGGATTTCGATGAGACTTTTGCTCCAGTAGCTAGGCTTGAATCAATTAGAATATTACTTGCATATGCTACTCACCATGATTTCAAGCTGTACCAAATGGACGTGAAAAGCGCCTTCCTCAACGGACCGATCAAGGAAGAGGTGTACGTGGACCAACCACCCGGATTTGAAGACGAAGAGTTCCCCGACCACGTGTATAAACTGCGTAAGGCTCTCTATGGCCTCAAACAAGCTCCTAGAGCTTGGTATGAGTGTCTTAGAGATTTTTTAATTGATAATGGTTTTCAAATTGGCAAAGTAGACTATACATTATTCACCAAGCCATATTCACCAAGCCACTTGATGAAAAACGTTTTTGCGAACTCCGAAATGAGCTAAACATTCTTGATTCTCGGAGTGTGGCTTGAAAAGTTGCATACCTGTATGATTGCTTCAAAATATTGATTGAATTGTGAAAATCATCCCTCTTCATTTTTCTCTAGAAAAACTATGTCAATTATTAGATCTTGATGAATTTTTGATCATAGTATGATTGTTGTTTGCTTACTGGTCAAATTCATCAAGATTATTTGAATTGTTTTGCCTCTCTACTCTCAATCATTGGACCTTCAAATATATATGAATGGGCTATGCAATTCTTTCCTAGTGACCACGGACAAGTCCGTGGTTACCCGGACTAGTCCGCCATTGCAGACTAGTCCGCAGAGTGCCGGTTAGGCCGGACTAGTCCGACAGACCACGGACTAGTCCGATATAGGTCTCTGGATGACTTTGGACTAGTCCGGTCATGTTCGGACTTGTCCGATTTTTCGTGTCCATAACCCTAGCCGCCACCAAACCCTAATCCCTTCACCCCACACTTGCCCCCAAGCTCTCTCTCTCTTGCGCTCGAGCTCCCAAGGCGAATCCTTGATTCCTCCGTCGAAAAGCCTCAATCTTGGGCGGAGATCAAGCTTGAAGACTTGGGGACTGAAGTTAGCGGACAAGTCCGGCCTCCAACCCCCAAAATCTCAAGCTTCCTTTGATTTCTTGGTAAATTTTCTTCGAAACCCTAAGAAATCACAAATTTCTCTATTGCTTATCGTTTGGCCTAGCATTCTTCACTAGTTACATGTCTAGTTGATGTACTATGTGTATGCTAGACTAGTTTTACCTTAGGGATCAATTTTTGTCCAGTCTGTTAGGTTTTTGCAGATGAACACCGGACTAGTCCGGTCCAGGTACGGACAAGTCCGGTCCCCCGGACTAGTCTGTGCCTGTGCACCGGACAAGTCCGTTGTTTCTGAACCAAAACCTAATTCTTTAATTCCCTAATGCCTTCCATTGCCATCTTACCTCACCAATACCTTGTATAACTTGTCCTTTCTCTTGATCACTCATTCTCGGATCATGTCGAGCTCCGACAACGAAATCTCCGATTTCGAGGCCGAGTTGGACCACGAGGTGGCACCTCGGTCCTCGGCGGGTCTTGGCAAGAAACGCCAAGAGAGACCCTCCGAGCCTGCTCCTTCCCCTCCCCAGGTTCGGAGGAAGGTCTGTGCCAAGAAGCCTGCCTCGAAGGCTGCTCCGTCTACAAGCGGCCTTCGCCAAGCAAAAGGAAAAGGCAAGGGAGTAGCAACGGGGCCAATTGGGCCCTTGAAGCTACACGCTCCCAGGGAAGGGGTCCGGGACCCAAATGAGGAAAGATTCACTGGCAAGGGCAGCGATGTGGCTGCGAAGTTGAGAAGTGTTGATTGCTATGCAGGGCCCAAGCAAGCAGCTGATGGCAGATTTTGGTCAAATTTCCATGCTGATTTCTACAAGCTGGTCTACTTGCCGATGAAGACCCCGGTGGTGCGCAGTCAATGGATTGACTGGGCCCACCTTGAGAAGAAGAAATGTGCAGCTTTTGATGAAGTGATAGCAGCTGCAGAGAGACATGGTCTGAAGGATCTCTTTGCCTTCAGACACAACTGGAATGATGAAGTGATAGCACAATTCTATGCAACGTGCCACTTCTCGAGTGAAGATGAAGAAAGTGTGACTTGGATGACCCATGGATCCAAGTACTCCATCACTCAGGAGGATTTTGCAAACCTGCTCCACTTAGACTCTGCTGGAAATGACCACCTAATCATCCACAACATAGGGGTCATTGAGAGGGACGGAATGAAGTTCATGTATGAGCCCAACTCTAAGTATGTTCCTCCCTCCACAAAGAACATGAAGCCCTTCTTTGTGGTCCTGAACAGAGTTCTCCGGAAGACCATTGCCCCCAAGGATGGGGATGCAGGGAGTGTACAGGGCTACCTCCGGACTCTAATGAGGGTCATAAGCAAGAGGAGACAGTTTGATGTTGCAGATTACATTTGGAACGATATGGTCAACATCTCAAGCACCCCCAACCGGTCCTATGGCTATGCTCCCTACCCGATGTTTATGATTGAGAAGGTCACAGGGATCGAGTTTGTGAAGGATGTGGAGCACACCCCACTTAGGCCTCAGAAGCCTCAGCCAGTGAGTGTCCAGGCTGCTCCATCGCTGGCCTCAAGCCCCGAGGCACCGGCAAGGCAAGAAGAAGCTGCTAGGGCTCCTCCTCCCTCCAGGGAAGCCCCTCAGAAAGGATCCGCCAGTGGGATCCTCAAGTACTTGGCTGCAATTTTCTCCTCATGCAAGAAAACTGAAGTGAAGCTTCACAAGCTAAATCAGAAGAGGAAGGAGAACATGAGGTACATAAAAGCCAATGTGAAGCAGCTGAGTGAGAAGCTGGAGATCAACCCAATTGGATCTCCAGTACTTTCTGAAGATTCTGATCCGGACATCACCGAGCTCAGCCCCTTGACTCCCTCCAAGCTTGCCTATTTTGGCATTGGGGGCTCGAGCAGCTCCGCTCCTCCTCCTCCCTCTCAACCTCGTCAAGTGGAAAGCGATGAAGACGATGAAGATGACGAGAGGACTGACAGCGAAGAGTGAAGCCCTAGGACCTTCCTCTCTCTCTTTTTGGTGTCTTGATGCCAAAGGGGGAGAGATTGAGGGGGAGTCTCTAGTCTTAGCTTTAGCTGAATTGGATGCGAGGAGAGAGCTCTCTATGTATTTTTAATTGTGATTGTATTTGTTTAACACTATTTTCATATCATGTTTGGTCCTGTGTTAAATTGCTCAATTAATTTGCAAGTGTGTGATGAAATCTGAATTTTTGCTCCTGAAATGCCATATTCACTTGATATTAGTTGATCAATACAAATTCTATCATTCTTAATGCATTCATGCTCTTAGTATGCATCCCACCATAAAGAATGCACACATGAATAATTATCTTGTTGCTTGATGTATTTTTGAGTCATATGTGCATACTTTATGAAAATCTCATTTTATACCTCATTTTGTGAAATCTCAATTGGTTGTCATCAATCACCAAAAGGGGGAGATTGAAAGTGCATCTAGGACTCCCTTGTGGGTTTTGGATGATTTATAACAAGCAATTGGGATCCTAATCCTTTTGTTGAGATGAATGCAGGAAAATGATGAAAAATGAGCAAAGTGCCAAAAAGAGGGAAATTGAGAAGGAAAATGAATTTGAGCTCAAGGAGAAGAAATTAGTAGTTTAGTATGTATGGAGTGTGTTAAGGAAACACACCCAAGAGCTCAATCTCATTTAATCACACACACACAATGCACAAAGCTATACAGGACCGGACTAGTCCGATATCAGCCGGACTAGTCCGATATCTTTCTGATCCACTTCGGACTAGTCCTCTCCAATGCGGACTAGTCCTTAAAACAATGCACAAGTCACACAAAATCGGACAAGTCCGTTGTGACCCGGACTAGTCCGATATTCATTCTGATCCACTTCGGACAAGTCCGGTGTCTACACGGACTAGTCCGATATACACTCTGATCTAAATCGGACAAGTCCTCCAAGTGCGGACTTGTCATCCTAAACACTTAGGGTTTCACAGGTCCGGACAAGTCCGATGACAATCGGACTAGTCCGAAGATTTCCAGCAGCGAAATCGGACAAGTCTGTTTTCATCCGGACTAGTCCGATATTCCTGGACACTTAGGGTTTGCTACACACAGCACACCGGACTAGTCCGGTCACCACCACGGACTAGTCCGATCTTTCTGAACCCTAACGGTCACTTTTATAAACCCCATATAAATAGAGGTGCACGGCTCACTTTCATAAACTCTCGAACCCTAGCGCCGTCACACCTCCCAAGAGACTCAAAAACCATCTCTCTCCACGAAATTAAGTGCAAAATCAATCAATCCATTGAAGATCACTTCTAGATCATTGGAGAGGCACTTGGCACACGATTGAGCTCTTGGTTTGAATCTATAACACACTCTTGTATCTCAATTTGTATATTTCAAAGTGTGTTATTGGTGGTCTTGAAACTTGTAATCAAGGGAGCTCTCAACTTGTGAGATCGCCCCTTCAACTTGGTGATTTACCCCTGTGTGATTAGTGGAAGAGGATTGGCCTTCGTGGCGATCCGGCGAGGGAAGGGTTGGTGAAGACCCGGTCCTTTTGTGGGCTCCTCAACATGGACGTAGGTTGCCTTCGTGGTAACCGAACCACGGGATAAATCTTGTGTCTTGTTCGTTTGTGTTCATCATTCTAGTTGATCAACATTATCTAGGGTTTGATTCTTTTTGTTGAATTCAAGTTAAATAGTTGAACAAGAATCATACTTGCAATAGAACTTGACATACAACTATTGAACTGTTATTAAAGTTTATATTTCCGCTGCAAACGTCAACGAAACAATCAAATTGACCTAACTTGATCAACCTAGCCCGTGAAATCCGGACTAGTCCGCACTTTACCGGACTAGTCCGATATATCTGGTTTTGACCTTGTTGTTGAAGTGCTACAGGAACCGATAAATTTCAAGAAGGCCTATTCACCCCCCCTCTAGGCCTACATTCACTAATAGTGCAGCGGATGACCGCCAGGAGAGGCTCGTCGCCATCCACGATAGTCTCATCAAGCGCCGGGAGGCTCTTGAGGCGCGGGAGAGAAAGCTCGAAGATGAAGAGCAAAAACTCCTAGAGTTACAGGACGACCTCGTTAAGTGGGAGGAAGAGCTTGTCCAAAAGACAGCTCTAGCTGACAAGAGCCTCAAAGAACGCACCAAGAAATTGGAGGAGCGTTGCGAGGAAGAGGAGAAGAAGGTCTGGGAGCGAGGGCAAGATCTTTACAAGCAGGAGAATGCCATCACCGCCAGGGAGAAGAAAGTACGGGGCCGAGAGAAGGATCTGGTCAACCACCGGAATGAGATCCACCTCCGGGAGTAAGAGCTCAGTAAACTCGAAAGGCAGGTTGCTGAAAAGATTCAGCAGAATGCCAAAGAGGTAGAGCGTCTTGCTCGGGAGAACTTGGAGCTTGCAGCTGCCAAAAGATCCTTGGTGGAGATGCGAAGCACAAGGGCTATGGAGTCCCAACAAGTTTGGGACTTACTGGGCAAGGCCAACGACGCGCTGACGCCAATGGGCTTCAGTGCCGTGCGTCCGGATGATCCGGAGCCAGAGCTGGACCAGGCGTTGGAGGTGCTGAGTTCAGCAGGCAACAAGCTCACCAAGATGGGCGATGTCATCGCGAGCCAGCTGGAAACTGAGGGATAGTCCCTGGCGAAGAACGTTGCAGAGTTTGTGTTGACGTGCTACACCAGCCGGGACCCTCAATTCCCCTTGGACCCAGTGCTTGAAGGCCCCATCGAAGGATAGGGTGAAGCCGCCCGAGCCAGCGTGTCGGAGGTGGCCCAGAAGGTCGCCCTGTTCTTCCATAGGGTCTAGTACCATCTCTCTATAGCTCCCGCTTGTATTCTCTCTTCTTCTTCTCCAATTTTCTAATCTCTTGTCTCCGGATGAATGAAATCCAAACTTTTTTATGAGTTTCATTTTTTGTCTTCAACACCTTTGTCTCACTTGGCCCCCTGGTATATGTACACAATTTGATTGTGAACATGTACCAAGAGGATGTAACAGTTGAAGACTTGCATGCTTCGAACTTACAGAATGTAGGTCCAAAGTCTTCGATGGTGTAGGCCCCCTGAGGCTGTCAGAGCTTAGTGGCTCCAACATTGACCATCACCAAAGCTTAGTAGCTCCAACAGTAGTCTCCATCAACACGTAAAGCATCGATGGTTAGCCCTCTGGGGTGTCAGAGCTTGGTAGCTCCGGCAGTGACCTCTGCCAACACATGGTGTGTCAATGGCAGACTCCACTTTAGAGTCTTTCCACCATCTTCACATTGACGGCATGCCCCCTAGCTTTACTGGAGCTGAGTAGCTCCAACAATGCTCGATTTCAATGTTTGAACATCGACCACAAGCCACCTAGAGGATGTCAGAGCTTTGGCAGCTCCAGCTTCATTCACTATCATCATGAAATATTTATTTTTCCTGCACATTGAAGTCAAGAAAAACAGTAAAATCTGTTTCCTATCTATAACTTCATTGCGGCTTACTATTCCCGAGAAAGTTTTAGGTCGAACACAATTCTAAATACAATCAAGAGCGTCGTCTTGTTTCCTTCAGGTCCGATCGTTTCTGGACTCTCCTTACTTCGGCCCGTCGGGGTGTAGGTAGAGTGGCGTACTTAGGGTGCATGACCAGGCTAAGTCGATATCACACTCCGGCCCTAGATTGGCTTGGTGGCATTCATACGAGTAGACCATCAACAATGTTTGAACCCGGAAGGATAGACAATGCAACTCGAATTGTACATGAACTGGTCGAGCTAAAGTTTCTTAAGAACTGCACAACTCTGTTATAGACAAGAAAGAGAAAAATAAAAAATATTGAGCCTGTACAAAGTAAATGCACGTGGAGTCTGTTTTCACATAATGATGTCTTTCATTATAGGTCCGGGGTACAGGGGAAACAAGTACACTCTTAGTGTATGGAACCAGGCTAAGTGTGTTTCGTTTCTCGTTCGACCCAAGGTAGCTAGCTACACTTTTAGTTTTGAGACTATGAAAAGTGTTGCATGGACGTTGCGGACCTAACGGGGTAGGTCCGGCTGCCCTCCCGGAGGAGCTACCCGACTCTGTACAATGACTCTATAACATACATCACATGTAATTACAAACTCACCTCCGTGATATTAAGCGTAGAACTTACGGAGGTGCTCAATGTTCCAAGGATTTGGGAGAGGTGTCCCATCCTTGGTTGCCAAGCAAACGCATCCGGGACGGGATACTTTGATCACTCGGAAGGGTCCCTCCCAGCTGGGGGAGAGTTTGTTTAACCCTTCTCTGGATTGTATTCTCCGTAGCACCAGATCGCCTTCCTCGAGCTGTCGGTTGTTTACATGCCGTTGGTGATAGCACCGAAGAGCTTGGTGGTATTGGGCATTCCAAACAGCTGCTCGGCACCTTCCCTCTTCAAGGAGGTCAAGGTCTTCACGCCGGAGCTGGTCCTGCATGGCTTCGTCAAAGGTCCGGACCCGGAGCGACCCCAAGGTCATTTCCGGAGGAAGGACTGCTTCAGCTTCGTACACCAGGAAGAAGGGTGTCTCTCCAGTTGACCGGTTTGGAGTTGTCCTGTTGGCCCATAAAGTGGGCAGAAGCTCTTTGATCCAGTTGGCTCCATGTTTTTTCAGGCGCTCATATGTGCGCGTCTTGAGTCCTTTCAGGATTTCTGCATTTGCTCTCTTGGCTTGGCCATTGCTTGCCGGGTGAGCTACGGAGGCGTAGCTGACTTGGATGTCAAGGTCTTTGCAGTATACTTAGAAAGCAGAGCTTGTGAATTGGGTCACATTATCTGTTACGATTTTGTTCGGGACTCCAAATCTACATACGATGGACTGCAAGAAGTTGATAGCTGATTGCTTGTTTATTGTCACAATTGGAGTTGCTTCCGGCCATTTGGTGAACTTGTAAATGGCAACATACAGGAACTTGTAACCTCCGACGGCTCTTGGGAAAGGTCCTAAGATGTCCATCCTCCACACA
The DNA here is from genome assembly GCA_036927565.1 of Tuctoria greenei. Taxonomy (NCBI): domain Eukaryota; kingdom Viridiplantae; phylum Streptophyta; class Magnoliopsida; order Poales; family Poaceae; genus Tuctoria; species Tuctoria greenei. The sequence goes on from JAYESD010000005.1 coordinate 194,643,131, forward strand.
GCGAAAGGCCATGTAGGAGGTATCATTTGTAGAGGCTGAGCTAGTGTGTGAATTTTCTTTGCATGGAACTGGCATGCTTCGCATTTCTTCACCAGCTCAGTTGCATCCTGGAGCGCTGTAGGCTAGTAGAAGCCATGTCGGAAGGCTTTACCGACCAGCATGCGGGAAGACGTGTGGTTCCCACACTCGCCTCCATGGATTCCTGCGAGGAGCTCGCAGCCTTCTTCCCTTGTGATGCACCGCATTAGGACGCCGTTGGCACCACGCCGGTAGAGATCCCCTTCTACCAGCGTGTATCTTTTAGCCAATCTGACTATCCGGTCAGCGGATACATCATCGTCAAGAAGGATATTGTCTTTCAAGTAGCTCTGGATCTCCGAGATCCATGCATCAGAGCTTGCTTGAGCATTTGAGTCTTGCGTGCTGGGTTGCTCGGAGCTTCCGGCAGCACCTACGACCCTTGATGGCTGCCATGGTAACAGGGCCATCGGGACCGCCAGCTTCGGGATGCTAGTCTCACCCCCTTTGCTCAGTTCGGCAGGCTAAGCTGTGCATTTTGACAACCTCCGGACGAAGGTTCCGTCAGGAGCCGGAGCTCCGGTTGACGCTTTCGTCGAGAGTTCGTCAGCTTCAGCGTTATGGACACGCTGGACATGGTGGAGATCCATGACTTCGAAGTCCTTCTGAAGCCTCTAGACTTCAAGGAGATAAGCAGCTATTTGAGGATTGTTAGAGGAGCATTCACCCTTCACCTGTTTAATGATGAGCTGCGAATCTCCCTTGACCAACAGTTGCTTGACACCATATGATAGTGCCACCTTTAGTCCATAAATGAGTCTTGGCATCATGTAGTACTTCGCTGATGAAGTACACTGGGCGCTGGACTGTCTGGACCCTTCCAGAGGGGCCCAGAGCTTCCTCCACATCGACCCGAACCCTCCCGGAGGGGTCCAGGTCTGCTTCGGGGACCTCTGGGTCCTTGCTGGAGCAACCCGAACCCTCCCGGGGGGGGGGGGGGGGGTCCAGATCTTCTGGAGTAACTCCTTGTAGATCCAAGTGTGGGGGCTGGGACCCAGACTCACCTTCAGGAACCTCCAGACCCCCCAGAGGGGTCTGGATTCCTGAGCTTGGGGTGGTTCTGGTCTCTCCACAACCAGAACCATGCTGACAACCTCGTCGGTTGCTGAAATGTAAAGCAGTAAGGGCTCACCAGGGTTCGGAGCTACCAAGGTTGGTAGAGTGGTGAGGAGTTGCTTTAGCACCTGGAACGCATTTTCTGCTTCTTTAGACCATTGGAATGGTCCGGACTTCCTCAATAGCTTGAAGAAGGGTAGCGCACGTTCCGCCAGTCTTGAGATGAACCGGCTGAGGGCGGCTAGACATCCAGTCAGCTTCTGGACGTCCTTGATGCGGGCTGGTGGCCGCATATCCTCAATGGCTTTAATCTTCGCCGAATTTGCCTCTATGCCCCGGTGGTTTACCAGGAAACCAAGAAGCTTTCCGGAGCTAACTCCGAAGATGCACTTTTTGGGTTCAGCTTCGTGCGAGTGACTCGCAACTTGTCGAAGACAGCTTGCAAAGTGTCAAGGAGTGACTCCTTGTCTTTGATCTTGATGACGATGTCATCAACATACACTTCCACTACGTCTCTGATGAGCTCTCCAAAGGTTTTGTACATAGCTCGTACAAATGTTGAAGCTGCATTCTTGAGACCAAATGGCATGGCAGTATAGCAGTACAATCCATCTACTGTGATAAGAAGTATGTTCTTCATCTTCTCTAGACATTCTGATTTGATGGTACCCAGAATATGCGTCTAGGAAACACAGTAATTCACACCCGGAGGTGGAATCCACTATCTGATCTATTCTAGGTAGTCGGAATGGATCTTTTGGGCATGTCTTATTCAGTGTTGTGTAGTCCATACACATCCGAAGCTTCCCGCCGACCTTGGGTACAATGACTGGGTTTGCCAGCCATTTTGGATGGAAGACTTCTCGGATGAATCCAGCTTCGAGCAACTTTTTTACTTCTTGTCGTATGAAGTTCTGTCGCTCTACTGATTGCTTCCGAGGCTTCTGGTGCACAGGCCGAGCATCAGGATAGATCTTCAGATTATGCTTGATCACTTCCCTAGGGATCCTAGGCATTTGTGACGGTTTCCAAGCAAACACGTCAACGTTAGCCTGGAGGAAAGTGATGAGCGTGAGTTCCTATTTGTCATTCAGACCTCCCGATACACGGGTGGTCTGAGCGGCATCGGAACCAATTTGGACGACTTTGACGGGGATGTCGATGTCGCCGCTTGGTTGCACGCTAGGTGCATAGATCGAGCCTCATTGACGAATACTCAGGGGTTTCAGAGCTTGTTCCTGCCTGGACTCTTCCTCTTGCGCTGTAGCAAGTGCATGAAGTTCTTCCAGAGCAGTCACTCCGACAGTGCGGTCTCCGTTGATTCGGAGAACACCAGTTGGTGTTGGCATCTTCAACACTAGGTAGCCATAATGAGCAGCAGCCATGAACTTGTACAAGGCGGGCCTGTCCAGAATGGCATTGAAAGGTAAGTTGATCTGAGCGACGTCAAAGATCAACTTCTCAGTGCGATAATTCTCCTGATTCCCGAAGGTCACGGGGAGAGTAATGGCACCGAGTGGGGTTATGGCCCCCGGACCTACTCTGGAGAAAGGTCGGGAGGGGCGAAGGTCCGAAGATCGAAGCTGAAGCTTGACGAAAGCTTCAAAGCTTATGAGGTTCAACCCCGAACCTCCATCCACCATTACATGGTGGAGTTGAATGTTATTGATGGTTGGAGTTACCATCAAAGGTAGTTGACCAGCTCCGATCATGTTCCGAGGGCAGTCCAAAGCATCAAAAGTGATAGTGGTGTCCATCCACTTTCGATGAGGCTCTGCCCTGGCTGTAGGAGCTACTGAGGCCATGTCCCGCCGCATAGTCTTGAGGACACGGCGGGAGGTGATGTCCCACGAACTACCAAAGATGGTGTTCATGGTCTTCCGACGCTCATTGTCAGAGACGTCGGAGTCGTCGTCGGCGGAGGTGTAAACAGCCTTCAGGACCTTTTTAGGGTCCTGAAAGCCTAACTCCTCTTCACCCGGATCTTCATCGACTTTCTGTTTTCCTTCCCTCTGACGGAAAGGAACTTCTTCCCGGTGCTTGTTGTAGCGCTCGACAAGGTTTTGGACTTCCCGACAGTCTTCCAAGTTGTGGCTATTCGACTTGTGAATAGGACACCACACTTTGGAGTTGCCACCGTCTTCAGAGGACGGCGAGGTCGTTTCTCGGGGCATGGCCCCCGGCCTCCCAGAGCTGCAGCAGCTGTAGCAGTAGACGTGCCAGTAGACGGCTTCTTCTTGCCGTTGGACTTTTTCTTCTTTTTGCCACTCCCGGAGGTAGTGGCTTCGCCTTTGGAGGATTTTTTACCATCCTCCGGAGGTGGTTTGGAGTGCATTTCACGACCCTCCGCAGCTTTGGCACACTTGTCTGCCAAGCTGAAGAGCTCCGTGATGCTGGTGATCTCCTTGATCGCTAGCTTCTCCAACATCTTCTTATCTCGTACGCCCTGTCTAAATGCCATGATAACAGAGGCGCTGGAGATAGAAGGAATAGTGTTTCGTACCTGGGAGAACCTCTGGATGAATGAGCGTAGGGATTCTCCCCCCTTCTGCACGACAGCAAAAAGGTTCAGTTCGGTGCCTGGTCAGGTGTATGAACTCCCAAAATTGGCGGTGAACTGTTGGCACAATTCCTCCCACCTATTGATGGAGTTGTGAGGAAGGCTCTTGAACCAGGACCTGGCGGTCCCAGTCAAAGCCACTGGGAAGTAGTTGGCCATTACAGCCTCGTTACCTCTGGCCGCAAGAATTGCGGTGGAGTAAATCTGGAGAAACTCACCGGGATTAACAGTCCCATCAAATTTCTCCGGCAGGTGAGGCCGGAACTTTTGTGGCCATCTGACCATGCGTAGGTGCATGGCCAGGGCAGAACAACCTCCTCCTACTCCCTCAGGAGCATGACTGTCTCGAGCCTCTCGCCTTTCGCGAGCACGCTCGATATGGACACGACCGTCCTGTTGACGGTAACAGCGATCTAGCTCCGCCCGGAGGTCTTGAGTTGAAAGCCTGGTTACCGTATGAGTGTGTCGCGCCCCGGAAGGTAGCGACGTATCTTGCTATGATGCAGCACGCCTCCTATTTTGGGAAGCATGCGGACCAAGTCCGCCTGACATAGTCCGGCGCTGCGATGGGGCCCGCCCTGAAGGGAGAGGACCTTGGTTGCTGATGCGGTCGGCTGCTGCTGCTGCAACCAGATGTTCCACGTCAGCCCTCCATTGCTCCATTGCACCCTGGGATGCACCTGGAGGTGGTGGACGTTGGAGGAGAGCACACGCTGCATGGAGCGCATGTTCAGAGTTGTTGTTATTCGCCGATGCGGTGACCAACACCGATGTACCGTCACGCTGCTCAGCTTGACGTGCTGGTGCAGGCAGTGCCGATGGAGGCATGACTCCAGCTGGAGCCATGGCACCTGCTGGTTGCTGCATGTTAGAGGGATTGCCCCCAGCGGGTTGAACAGCAGGATTGCCGTTGGATGATCCAGCAGCTGAGTTCACCATCCTTGAAATCTTGGGCGCCCCCTACCTGTCGCGCCAACTGTCAGCGTTTGGATCCGGCAGATCTCCCAACACTACCGTTGGTAGATCGCGGAGTTGTAGTTCGGTAATGGGCGCACAGAGATTCAAGAAGGTTAAATACAAGTGGACACAGAGATTTACATGGTTCGGGCCGCCTGAGCGTAATACCCTACTCCATGGGGTGTGTTGGTGTTGTATTGAGCGTGTAAGTCTAGAAGAAGCTTGTCTAGGTCAGGGAGTCCAGTAGTGGTCTGGAGCCGTCCCTTGTGTATCGTCGACCAGTCCTTTTATAGTACAAGGACTGGTCGTTACACCATTAGCCTAGCCCGACATGTGGCCCCAGCGGTTACACATGCTTTATACACAATTAATGAGGTTAATTACCCTTAATAGCCTGGTAACAGACCTTAACAATGCCGTTACCAGTATTAAGAGCCATCCGATCGTGTGTCTTTAATATGGCATTAATGACACTTAATCGGGTCTTGAAGTCTTTGATTGCTCCTTGAAGGTTTGGAGCTGTTAGGGGTCCACCAGCCTGATTGTTGAAGTTGAAGGTCCGGCGGTTCAGCCACGTGGCAGCTCCAGAGCTTATCGTCGTGGACGGGTAGGTCCGGCGCTGTTGGACACATGTCAGCACCGTAGCTTCCCTCTGTCTGGGGTTAGGTCCGAGGATGCCATACTGGTATCTAGTCCGGAGCTTTCCCATGTGTGGGTGGTAGCTCTGTAGGATCGAAGAGCACGTGAAAAGCTACCAGAGGGGGGGTGAATGGTAGATTTAAAAATCTTACGCAGCAGAAACAATTAAACCCCATCCCCTTTGGCAGAAAATCGATCACTTAAAGAAATCGTGTGTAAGACTAATCTAAATGTGTTTCACTATGAAAAAAGTGATGGATATCAGAGAGAATATAGTCACGAAGACAACACAAAAAGAATCACTCAAATCCGACGAGAAAAACTCAAGTTATGATCGAAAGATCAAACAATGGTCAATCTGCCCTACCCGAGAAAAAACAGTTCTGGAACGCTGCAAAGAAACTCGTGTAGATCATAGACCACAAATCCAATGACCGTGAAATATTGACATATATTAGATAATCAAGTTGTGAAGACAACCGAAAAAGAATCACGTCAATTGGATCTGTAAAACTCGAGTTATGATAAAACCACCGACGAAAGGTAGTGCTGTCCAGAAACTCGACGAGTAAAACTTGTCTGGAACAAGTCGGACGAACAAGGCACAAAAAATTCCTTCAAACTACGAATTTTATTCAATAGAACACAAGAGGAACAGCCCCCAAAGTCCTCACCACGAGCTTTGGCCTTCCCTTGCTTATATAACCAGCCCTTAGGCCATCCCAATCTCAACTAGGACTCCAATCCTAATCCGATCACAATCAGAACTTTCCATAACTGCTTAGGACTCTTCTATACGCAGATAGAAGCAATCTTAAGACTTCCAAACACCTTAAGAACGTATCCCACATTCCTAAACAACTCAAATTCGTGACCCACACGAAATCCTAACATAACCAACTCGATATTTCCATACCGAGCCATAACCGACTCAGCTTGCAGCCTAAGTCTTCAACCGATACGATCCGATCCTTCCGATCAGATCTTCCTTCCATAATCCGTCTCTAGAAGCATATTGCCACGTCATGCACCTCATTCATACGTGCGAACACCTTCCTTTGACCTTCATATGCACTGCCCTTGATTCAATCATCCTGCGCGACCTCCTGATCAGCTCAACCACAGTTCCTCCCGAACTTGGTTGTTGGAACCTCATCTCCTCCCTGAGACTAGTCCAATGGATCCCGTCACCAGCCATGACTTGAACTCCAGCAACACCTGCACATGAATAAACAACCAATCCATACGAGCCCAAGTCCTCGACTTGACTCAAGTTAGTTCCGAACACAACACCTTACGTGAGAACCTCACATAAGCATGTTGCAAAATCATAGTAACATGATATCATCCATATTATCCAAAACGCACCAAAAACATAGCAAATGAATACTAAGCAATCTTTCCAACAATGTAAAGCAAGTACGAAACATTGCAAATGAAAAGCAGAAGCACTGCGGTCAAGTTGCAGACCTTGCCAGAGCAACCCGGAGCTTGAGCCGGAGCTAACAAAAGCTAGTAGAACCTAGCGCTGGAGCTTACCAAAAACTAGTCAAAACTAGTCAACCCAAAACCGGAGCTAGACAAAGTATGTCGGAGCTTAGCAAAAGCATGCCGGAGCTATCAAATATATGCCGGAGCTATCAAAGACATGCCAGAGCTAACAAAGTCATGCCGGAGCTAACAAAGACATGCCGGAGCTAAAGATAAAGCTCACCGGAGCTAACCAAAGCTAGTCGGACCTTACCAAGAAGTCGTACCTAGCATCTAACGTAGCCGGAGCTACCCAAAACAAGCCGGTCCTACCGTCGGACCTTGCTGTAGCTCAGAGCTAGAGTCGGACCTTGACAAAAAGGTGTTTTGGTGATATTTAAAACTTTTATCATCAAAGCCAAGTATATTCACTACAAGCCAATGTATTCAGGACATATAGGTCTTACAATCTCCCCCTTGATGAATGCATTGGCAACACCATCTAAAATCCAAACATTGGCTTATTCACATAAAAGTTTTTGAAAACAATTTCTCCCCCTTTGTAAATCAAAAGTAAAAAGAGAAAAAAATGAAAATCTCTCCCCTTTTATTATCTCTCCTTATGCCCATATTCTCTTTCTCTTCATGCTTATCTCTCCCCCTTTGACAATGTATTCAGCAAGTCATGAGCATGTAAACAAATTTTCTCTCCAACTTTAGTTGTTATGAGCATATTATAACATATACATATAAACAAAGCTCATCCAAGTTATACTATCAAGTACCTTACATTATCACATAAAATGAAATACATAAGGTAGTGTAAGCCATGCTAGAGATCAAATGTAATTTTTCAATTTAAGCGAGTCATGATCTCACAAACTTAACTATTTAAAAACCTGAAAGCATGACAATAGTTGCTGCATTTTATTATTTTTCAAAGCATAAATTTAGATCATATGATATTTGCAAGAGATTATATGCGCATCTGCCTTATTCTAACCAACCAAGCCAAGCCTATGTCATTTGACAATCAGAAGCTTAAGGACATGGTTTTAGTCATACACAACTTCTTCCAATTTCATATCTAGGTGCAATGACAAGCCATCTCAAAAGAAGAAGTGTGATGCATGCATATTCTCTTGATCTTTTCTCAATTTATATTTGTTCATAAAAACTCAACATGTGAGTTGATTACTTGATTAATTCTTTATGATTAAAAGCACTTGTAAACATGTAACAAGTTCAAAACAGCAAGAAAGTTCGACCATGACCAGTTTTAGTGTAAGTAATTATTCCAATTACTAGACATGGCAAAAACTACAAAATGTATAACACGAGTAATGTAGTAAGAACTTTCAGCATGTAAAAGGAATCACAAAGTCATATATGTATGAAATACTATGCTCATATTATTTTAATTTCAGATTCACACATAGACTTCCCAAGTTTCAAAAACTCCCCCTCAATTTAAGCCATGAGGATGAATAACCCCCATTTCACTACAAATGAAACAAAAACGAGTGAAATCCAAAGGTTTTGTAAAAATGTCAGCCAATTGTTGTTCGGTATCTACATGATGAAGCACAATGTTTCCTTTTTCAACGTTATCTCGGAGAAAGTGATACCTAATATCAATGTGCTTAGTTCTAGAATGTTGCACGGGGTTTTTAGCAATGCAAATGGCACTAGTGTTATCACAGAATAGTGAAACACTATCTAGATCAACCCCATAGTCCTTAAGTGTTTGAACAATCCAAAGAATTTGTGAGCAAGCACTAGCAGCAGCTACATATTCAGATTCGGCTGTGGATTGAGCAACTGAATTTTGTTTTCTAGAGGACCAAGCAACAAGAGAATTACCAAGAAAATGACAAGCACCGGAAGTACTTTTCCTATCAATCCTACAACCCCCAAAATCAGCATCCGAAAAAGCTTTCAAAGTAACGGTTGAGGAAGAAGGAAGAAAAATGCCAAATTCTTGAGTTCCATGTAAGTACCTGAGAATCCTTTTGACGGCTTGACGATGTGAAACACGTGGGGAAGCTTGAAACCGTGCACAAAGACATACGCTGAATTGTATGTCCGGTCTTGATGTCGTGAGGTACAAAAGTGATCCGATCATACTTCTATATTCTTTTTGATCCACGGATTCACCATCTTCGTCAAGTTCAAGTGTTGTTGCTGTTCCCATTGGTGTCCGAAGAGGCTTGCTTTTGTCCATGTTGAAGCGCCTTAGGAGGTCTTTGGTATACTTCGTTTGATGCACAAAGGTACCCTCCTTGGTTTGCTTGATTTGCAGCCCCAAAAAGTAAGTGAGTTCACCCATCATACTCATTTCAAATTCGGAACTCATCATTGCTGAAAACTTGGACACAAGATCATGAGAAGCACAACCAAAGATAATATCATCCACATACACTTGAACGTATAATGAGTCATTGCCATGCTTAAGAACAAAAAGAGTTTTATCAACCTTGCCCATGGTAAACCCCTTTTCAAGTAAGAATGTTTTTAACCTATCATACCATGCTCTTGGGGCTTGTTTGAGACCGTATAATGGTATGGACAGTTTGTAAACATGATTAGGAAAATCTGGATTTTCAAAACCCGATGGTTGTTTGACATAAACCTCCTCATCTATGTAGCCATTAAGAAAAGCACTTTTAACATCCATTTGATATAGCTTAAAACCTTTAGATGCTGCAAAAGCTAACAAAATTCTTATGGCTTCTAATCTAGCAACGGGAGCAAAAGTTTCATCAAAATCTAGACCTTCAACTTGAGTGAAACCTTGAGCAACCAACCTAGCTTTATTCCTAACCACAACCCCATCCTCACTTTGTTTATTTTTATATACCCATTTAGTTCCAATTAAAGTGTGACCTTGAGGTGGAGGTACAAGTTTCCAAACATTATTTCTTTCAAAATTTTCTAACTCTTCTTGCATGGCAATAATCCAAGATTCATTAGTGAGTGCGTGTGATATATCTTTGGGTTCAAAAGAAGCAACAAAAGCAGAATGAGCCTGAGAGTTTGGATCGCAAAAACTGGACCGTGTGACTCGTTCGTGCAAGCTTCCAATCATCTGTTGTGGGGGATGATCTTTGTAAAAACGTAGGGGAACAGATGTCTCACAAGCTTCTTCTTCATTAGGTTCATCGTAGATTGATGAGCTTGTGACTTGTGGACGATCAGGACCAGCAGAGGTGATAGCCGAAGCTTGTTCAATGTCCGGAGCTGGACACGTGTCAACTTTGGAACTACCAGGCAGTATCACCGACTCTTCTTCATCTTCAAAAATACCATCCCCCTGAGGATACGGATCTGGTCCTGCAACACCGGAGCTAGTACCTGGGCTAGCTTCATCAAAAGACACTTCACAAGTCTCCACAATTTTGTTAGTGTCAAGTAAAAGCACACGGTAGCCTCTAGTATGAGATGGATATCCAAGAAACATGCCATCAATGGATCTAGGTTCAAATTTATCAAGATTACCATGTTTCTTAACAAAGCATTTGCAACCAAAGACCCGAAAGTGTGTAACACTAGGCCTATGTCCAAACCGGAGCTCATATGGTGTTTTACCTAGCTTAGCACGCAAGAAAACACGATTTGATACATAACAAGCAGTTGCTAACGCATCAGCCCAAAATTTTCTAGGAGTTTGATATTCATCAAGCATAGTCCTAGCCATCTCAACTAAGGTTCTGTTCTTTCTTTCTACAACACCGTTTTGTTGAGGTACATATGGTGAAGAGAATTGATGATCTATTCTATTTTCAGCACAAAAGTGATCAAACTATTGATTTTTAAATTCAGTTCCATTATCACTTCTAATTGCTTTTAAAGATCCTGGGTGATCAATTGATAATCTAAGAAATAAAGTCCTAAAGTGACTAAAAGCTTCATTCTTAGACGCCATAAAGTAAACCCAAGAGTATCTAGAATAATCATCAACAATCACAAGAACATACCATTTACCTCCGAAGGATTGAACACGTGAAGGTCCTACGGTGTCAAGATGCAAAAGTTGACATGGTTCAGTTGTCATGATCATTGTGAGAGGAGTATGTGAACTTGCAACCATCTTAGCATGTCTACAAGAAGAGCACACAGTTTCTTTGTCCCCTTTAAGCTTAGGCAGCCCACGTATGCGATCAAGAGCACTAACACGCGTTAGGTGATCAAAGCCTACGTGACCAAGTCTACGATGCCAAAAATATAAGTCCTTTGAATCATTAGCAACTAGACACCTATGCTTAGAGGAAGACATATCAAAATCAGCTTTAAAAACTCTTCCAAACCGAGACATGTTAAAAATAAGCTCACTATTTGAACCTACAACTTTGCAACAGTTTTTATTAAAAATAATTTCTAGATTTTCATCTAGCAATTGTGAAACAGAAAGCAAGTTGTATTTCAAATTTTTGACAAGTGCCACATCCTTCAAAGTGTAGTGATCATTTATTTTAACCGAACCCTTAGCAATTATAGGAGTTAAAGAATTATCGGCAAAAGTAACATTCTCTACACGTGACACAAAAGAAAGGGAGGAGAACCAATCTTTGTTACCGGTCATGTGGCGTGAGCAACCTGAATCCACAATCCAAATGTTCTCCTTCCTCAGACGTGTAACCTACATAGAAGCACAAACGTCGATGACTCAATACTGGGGTTAGCCAAAAGCCATTTAGGTATCCAGTACTGAGTCACACGACGTGCAGTAGGAAAAACACGCAAAAGCTAAGATAAAACAGCAGGTTTATGAGTCGAAGTTTGAGGTTTTCTATTCTTAACTCTTTTAGCACAAGAACCAGTAGCTCTGGAGGTAAAAGCAGCAGTTCCAAAAGACAAAGCTGAAGCTTCAGAAATAAAAGCTGAAGTTCCGAAGGAAACAACAGAAGGTCCGGGAGCTCTCGGAGCTATCGGAACTATCGGAGCTGCTTTTGCAGATTTCTTACCAGAAGGTCCGGAAGCTACCTTTTCAAATTTCTGACTCACTAAAGCAGGTTGTGTTTTTCTAATTGCATGAAAGTTATAAGATCTAGCAATTTTTCTTTCCTTTTTCTGTTGTTTAGGTAGTCTATAACAAAAATCTATGACATGACCATCTCTACCACAGAAGGTACAATGAAATTTAACTTTGTGTTCATGTCTAGATGAGCAAGCAATATTTTTATTTGAAACCGAATGAGGCAACACTCCTGCAGATTTGAAAACCACTCCTTTTTGTTTAGGAACTGTTTGAATCAAACCACTTCCTAATGACTTTACAATTTTAGGTGGATGTGCCTTAGCATGAGCATGAGAATCAAAACCTAAACCATTTTTTATTATTGCAAGGCTTGGAAGAATTTAGCAGCAAGTTTAGGTTCTTATTCCCATTACAAAACCGATCTAATGTCCTATGCATGTCATCAAGTTTATTGGACAGATCAAGGCAATTTTCACATGAAGTTTTTCCTTTTAATTTGCAATTGGAACAAAATTTAACTTCATGAGAACGTAAAGCATTGTTCAATATAGAAATTTCATTCATAGCATCCTGTAGTTTCTTATCAAGATCATCACAAGTAGAACAATGCAAGTCAATTGTAGAAAAGCAATCATCTTTCAAGTTTTTATCATTAAGTGCAGCAAGCTCTTTGTTCTTTTTAATTTCTTCATCAAGTCTATCTAGAGTGGAGGAGTGTGCACTTCTTAATGTGGACAATTGTTCATAGATTAAGTCACATGAGGGACATGCATCATCACTAGGAATCAAAGTTTTTAAACGGTTAATTTTAGATTCTAGTGATTCAATTTTAGCAGCATTATCCCTATGCTTTTTGTCCTTTTTCTTGACAATAATAGTTGCACGAGAAATAGCATCACACATTTCATTGCAGGTAGAACATACCTCATCGTCTTCACTGCTGTGTTCTGCATCCTCCTGACTTGATCTTGATCTTGTTTTGCCCGCCATGAAGCATAAGTTGGCCAGATCGTCATCATCTTCATCACTTTCAAAGTCTACATCACTTGAACTAAGTTCTTGAAGTGCGGTGAAGCTGTTAATCATCTTGCGTCCTATGGTACCCTTCTTCTTCTTGTTGGAGTTTCCAAAGGAGGTCCGGACCTTGCTTTGTTTTTCTTTCCGGGTGGTCGGACCTGAAAGGTTAGGGCATTCTGTACGAAAGTGTCCTATTTTACCACATTCAAAACAGCGTTGAGGTCCGGAGCTTCCTCTCCTTCTAGTTCTCACATTTTGCAATGCTTTTGAGAATCTAGTAGAGATGAGTGCCAACTCCTCTTCTGGAAATTCTTCGATCTGTTCCAGGGTTAGCGAGGACAACAAAGCAAGAGTATTGCAAGATGATGATTGGCCGGAGCTAGACATATCACGTTGTGAAACAAATGCAATAGACTTATTTGGGTTCTTACGTGCTAGAATATCAATTTCATGAGTTTTTAGTTTAGAATAAAGTACATCTAATGTAAGAGAACTCATGACCGTTGATTCACGAATAGATGTTACTTTCATTTCCAAAATTGACATGTCTAATGCATTAAGAAGTTGCCTAGCATTCTCAGCATCAGAAAAATTAACATTGACACTACGTAAGTTGCTGAGAATTTTATTGAAACGAGCAAAGAGGTCATCGATAGATTCACCTGGTTGCATCTCAAAACGCATGTATTCCTTTTTGAACATATCTTTTTTTACCTCCTTGATTGTGTTGGAGCCTTCATGATAATCACAGAGAGCTCTCCAAACATCGTATGCTGACCGGAGGTGCGTGACACGATCAAAGTCTCTTTGAGTGAGTCCTTGGAAGATCAAGTTTCAGGCTTTGTTGTTGTTGTTGACGTCCCTTAGGTTTGTGGTCGTGACTTGATCATTGGGTGGCACTTCATAAGGCTTATACACCTTCTCCCATATTGCAAAGCCTTGTGCCTGGATGAAAGCCTCCATGCGTGCCTTCCAAACCTGGAAATCAATACCAGAAAACACACAAGGTTTGGCGTAGTACTTCTCCATGATGATTAGTCAAAAACACGTGCAAATCACAAAGATTAGAGCACCGTGGCTCTGATACCAATTGTAGGATCGAAGAGAACGTGAAAATCTACCAGAGGGGGGGGGGTGAATGGTAGATTTAAAAATCTTACGCAGCGGAAACAATTAAACCCCAACCCCTTTGGCAGAAAATCGATCACATAAAGAAATCGTGTGTAAGACTAATCTAAATGTGTTTCACTGTGACAAAAGTGATGGATATCAGAGAGAATATAGTCACGAAGACAACACAAAAAGAATCACTCAAATCCGACGAGAAAAACTCAAGTTACGATCGAGAGATCAAACAATGGTCAATCTGCCCTACCCGAGAAAAAACAGTTCTGGAACGCTGCAAAGAAACTCGTGTAGATCATAGACCACAAATCCAATGACCGTGAAATATTGACATATGTTAGATAATCAAGTTGTGAAGACAACTGAAAAAGAATCACGTATATTGGATCTGTAAAACTCGAGTTATGATAAAACCACCGATGAAAGGTAGTGCTGTCCAGAAACTCGACGAGTAAAACTTGTCTGGAACAAGTCGGACGAACAAGGCACAAAAAATTCCTTCAAACTACGAATTTTATTCAATAGAACACAAGAGGAACAGCCCCCAAAGTCGTCACCACGAGCTTTGGCCTTCCCTTGCTTATATAACCAGCCCTTAGGCCATCCCAATCTCAACTAGGACTCCAATCCTAATCCGATCACAATCGGAACTTTCCATAACTGCTTAGGACTCTTCTATACGCAGATAGAAGCAATATTAAGACTTCCAAACACCTTAGGAACGTATCCCACATTCCTAAACAACTCAAATTCGTGACCCACACGAAATCCTAACATAACCAACTCGATATTTCCATACCGAGCCATAACCGACTCAGCTAGCAGCCTAAGTCTTCAACCGATACGATCCGATCCTTCCGATCAAATCTTCCTTCCATAATCCGTCTCTAGAAGCATATTGCCACGTCATGCACCTCATGCATACGTGCGAACACCTTCCTTTGACCTTCATATGCACTGCCCTTGATTCAATCATCCTGCGCGACCTCCTGATCAGCTCAACCACAGTTCCTCCCGAACTTGGTTGTTGGAACCTCATCTCCTCCCTGAGACTAGTCCAATGGATCCCGTCACCAGCCATGACTTGAACTCAAGCAACACCTGCACATGAATAAACAACCAATCCATAGGAGCCCAAGTCCTCGACTTGACTCAAGTTAGTTCCAAACACAACACCTTACGTGAGAACCTCACATAAGCATGTTGCAAAATCATAGTAACACGATATCATCCATATTATCCAAAACGCACCAAAAACTTAGCAAATGAATACTAAGCAATCTTTCCAACAATGTAAAGCAAGTACGAAACATTGCAAATGAGAAGCAGAAGCACTGCGGTCAAGTTCTGGACCTTGCCAGAGCAACTCGGAGCTTGAGCCGGAGCTAACAAAAGCTAGTAGAACCTAGCGCCGGAGCTTACCAAAAACTAGTCAAAACTAGTCAACCCAAAACCGGAGCTAGACAAAGTACATCGGAGCTTAGCAAAAGTATGCCGGAGCTATCAAATATATGCCGGAGCTATCAAAGACATGCCGGAGCTAACAAAGTCATGCCGGAGCTAACAAAGACATGCCGGAGCTAAAGATAAAGCTCACCGGAGCTAACCAAAGCTAGTCGGACCTTACCAAGAAGTCGGACCTAGCATCTAACATAGCCGGAGCTACCCAAAACAAGCCGGTCCTACCGTCGGACCTTGCTGTAGCTCAGAGCTAGAGTCGGACCTTGACAAAAAGGTGTTTTGGTGATATTTAAAACTTTTATCATCAAAGCCAAGTATATTCACTACAAGCCAATGTATTCAACACATATAGGTCTTACAAGCTCCGATCTTATGATACACGTGGCGGCCCTGGAACTAACCATGTCGGGGAAGCAGGTCCAGTTACACCTAACATGTGGGGCCTTCAGAGGTCTTCAAACTTGGTAGATGGAGTTTCCTTGTGATCTTTGCAATCCCAAGGGGTATCCGATACGTATGGTACCGACATGCACCATTAATATTATATTAATGTCACATAATCAGGCCTTGTTATTGTAGCAATCACTGTCCCTTAAATGTTCATGCCGTTGGAGATCCATCAGTGTTCCCGCTGGTGTCGTAGGTCCGGAGGCTCAACACGTGGCAGATTCGGAGCTTTCCCTCACAGGGAGGTAGGTCCGGAGCCGTTACACACATGGTTACACTGAGCCTTCCTCTACTGGGGGTTAGGTCCAGGGTCACTGTACACGTGTCAAGCACGGAGCTCCCTTATGTAAGGAGTTTAGCTCCGGTCCTATATTACACGTGGTAGTGCCGGAGCTACCCATATGAAGGAGGCGGGTCCACTGCCGTGTGACACGTGGGGTCTACGAAGGTATTCAACATTGACAGGTGGAACTCCCTTGCACTTCTTGCGGTATCATGGGGTACCTAGTACGCAGGGTACCAACAGTGGCCCCCGGGCCCACCTCTGGGAGAAATCCTTTGGGTCAAGTTATTCTACCAGAGGTGGGGCCATCCTCGATTCTCACGCTATGACTTCAAAGGTTTTTTGATGTACCATTGGGGCGATGTCTGGGGTTGATCCCTCGCCGCATTGCTTGTTTTGAATGCGGCAGGTGAGATCTTTGAGTGCGGATCTCACGTAATTGAAGGTCGCCGGTTCCCAATACAAAAAACGTATCGGTTCTGATCGCCTTGTTAGGCAGCCGCCCTCGGGCTTCCAGCCGCCCATAATGACAATGGTTCACCTGGAGTAATAACTCTGACTCCTCCGTTGAAGTGGCCTCTGGCCCATTCATCATCGATGGGGTAGATTTTTTGTAATGTGGCCTTGCTCTCGTTGCGGTTTCCATCCAAGCGTCATGGAGGCTTACTTAAGAAGGAAAGTCTGCATTGTTTTAGGATTCTTTACGCTTTCGATCAAACTTGCGCTCAGAGCCTCCCAACCTTTGCCTAGCTCTCTCCTCTTTTGCTCCACTTTGCCGCGATGGAGTTAGGTCTTCCTAAAAGCCGCATCCAGGGCAAGGATAATCTGATGAAGGTCCGGACCTTCATGGGATGGTCCAGCAACTCCTTCAACCACTTGGTTCATGCCGGCAAGCTCCCCTTCAAGAAGGAGCGCCGTGGCGAGATGGTGTACTTCTCGGCGTACGTCATGGTGGGACTAATCCCACCTTTTTCAAGTTTCATCCTGATGCTGTTGGACTTCTATGGCCTTCAACTGCATCATCTCGGCCCCCACTTGGTCCTGCTGGTGGCGACTTTCGTCCACTTCTGCGAGATGTGGGTGGGCGTGCCTCCCTGCGTCGAGCTGTTCCAGACCTTCTTCACGGCCCATACCATCGGCAAGGGGACATAGTTGCTTGGCTTCTATTACTTCATGAAGCGCAAGAACTGCCCCTTCAAGTACCTGAAGTCATTCCCCTTCGGCAAATGGGATGAATGGAAGAAGAATTGGATCGTCATTGCAGTGGAGGAGCACGATAGGTTGGAGCTGCCCCAAGGACTCCCCAATGTTGACACCAATGTCTGGAACGTAGTTCCGAAGCTATCGGATGCATTCAAGCATGTCCTAGCTAGAATCCAAGAATGTGTGTAGGGTGGAGTGACCCCCTAGATGGTCCTCGGAAATTTCTTGGTGAACAGGTGGGCTCTACTGAGGAGAAGGGAGAAGTTCGCCGGGGCTTTCAATAGTGTGATGGATGACGACCGGATTAAAACCGGTTTGAAATCCAACTTGGGTGATGAAGCTTTGAGGCTCCATCTCAAGAAATTTCGGCATGAGTCCATCGATGACGATGCCTTGGCTCCGCCGGCTGCTTTCCTGCCTCTGAACATGACTCTAGAGTTCAGCAGGGAGATCCGGAGGAAGATGCCGGCGCTGGATGACCTTGGTGAAGTGGAGAAGCGCAGGACCTCCAGGATTGTAATTCCTGGAGCTTCCAAGGGGGTGTTCACCCCTGCTCCGAGCCAGAGAGTTGATGATGTCGGCAAGGGCAAGGTGAAGGAGCCAGTCGAATCTTCCAGCCGCAAAAGGAAGTTGAGGCATGTTGATGGGAGCTCCATCGGGTCTACTCCAACTCCAACAGCCCCTTCTCCCCGGCAGAGGAGGCCTTCGATGACTACACCTGCTTCGGTGCCAGCGCCCTCGAGGGACTTAAGCTCTGGCAGGCCAACTCCAGCTTCGGTGCCAGTTGTGAGCTCTGGGTCCGGAAGTCCTTCCCAACCGAGGAGTGTGTTCCGGCTGAGAGGATTCCAGCTGCTGCAGATGACCTCCGACTGAGGTACGAAGTTGCTGTATCACCAAATTTGGTGAGCCCCGACTCCTGGCCCCAGAAGAAGAGATTACGTGGCGATTGGGGCGGTAGCATCCCCAGGTAAGCATTGCCATCTTACCTTTAAATGCTAATCTTGCCTTTTTTTTATATTTTTAATCTTCTTGACCTTTTGCTCCCAGGGTGACAAGAAAAAAGTCCGAAGCTTCGGCATCCGCTACAGCAACTAGAGTTGTGCATGCTGAAGGTCCAGCTTCAACCATTGAGCCTCCCCAGGTGGCGGCAGGAGACACGACAGCTCTGATGCCAGCTGTCGTGGACTTAGATCTAGAAGAGATGCCAGAAGCCCCTGTGGTAGCGCCGGACCACTGGGTAGAAGTAGTTGAAGTTGCGCCCCAGTAACGGCGTTAGAGACTGAAGCTCCGATGTTGGATCTAGAGGTGTCTGATGCCCCGACACTTGAGATGAAGGTACTTGAAGCTCTAGCGCCTTACCAGAAGTGGCAGAATACTCGACGATTGTGCCAGAGGTGCCCGAAGCTCCATCCTCTGTGCCAGTGATAGTTGAAGTTTCGGCTGCTGAGCCGGAGGTGATTGATGTACTAGCGCCTGAGCCGACGGTGGAAGGTGCTTCGGATGAAGCTCCGACAATCGCCCCGGAGGTAATAGCTCCGGAGGTGTCCATGCCCGAGCCTGAACACCATGAAGAAGTGGCGGCAGGCTCTCCACCCACGGAGCCAGCAATTGAAGAATCTGCGGCGGGACCGTCGGAGTCGGCCCCAGAGGTAAAAGTTCCCTTGTGGGATCTTCCTCAACAGCTGTCGAAGAGCTCCCGGAGGGCGGTCCTAATGCCGTAGAAGCTCAGGGAACCACACTTGTGGTGTGGGACCCTATTTTTGTTCTTGAAGATCCTTTGGAGCTGGCGGTGATGACCGTGAAAGGTCCGAAGCCTATTCCTTTGGTGTTGTTTATTGACAATGCCTGCTCGAGCCTTCGACAGGTCCAGCTCGCCTTTCCATGACAGCAAGGTCCTCGAAGAAGAGCGCCACACCTTGAGGCGTTGGCGCAACATACTTCACTTCGAGACTAAGCTAGCGCAGACGAGGCTTGCAGACCAAAAGGAGTGGGTCGAGAAGGAAAAGGCCCAGCTGGAATATTGGGGCAAGTTGTTAGAGGAGAAGGAAGCCGCCATCAGGGCCCTCGACGCTAATTCTCGGGAGATTCTCGAGCATGCCAAGGAAAAGAGTGATGCTGTTGACAAGCATCATGACAACCTCAATGAATTAAATGAGGTTCTCCTGAAGCGTCGAGCAGACCTTGATGCAAGAGAAGAGAAGCTCTTGGAACAACGGGAGGATGTTTTGAAAAGAGAGGAGGATCTTAGTCAGAAGCTAGCTCTGGCTGAGCAAAATTTAAAAGAACGCACTAAGAAGTTTGATCTATGGAGTAAGGAGGAGGAGGAGAAGTACTCAAAACTGGGGCAGGAGCTCTCAAAAAGAGAAGCTGATGTTGCCGCTAGAGATGGGAAAGTAAGGGGCAGGGAGAAGGACCTAGCCGAACGGCGGAACCGCATCCACCTCAGGGAGACAGAGCTAGCCGACCGCGAGAAGCAAGTTGCTGAGAGTATGCAACAACATGCTAAAGAGGTCGAGCGCCTCGCTTGGGAAGTTTCAGAGCTTGCGACCGCCCGGAGGTCACTGGACGAGTTGCGGAGTTTGAGGGAGACCGAGTCTATGCAGGTATGGGACTTCTTGGGATGAGCCAATGACGCGTTGATGCCACTAGGCTTCAGTCCAGTGCGTCCAGACAATCCAAAGCTGGAGCTGGACCGAGCGCTGGTAGCTCTCAACTCTGTTGCGGCAAACTCGACGTGATGGGTGATGTCATCATGGACCAGCTGGAGACAGAGGGGAAATCTTTGGCTAAGAACGTCACAGAATATGTGATGACGTGTTACAAAAGCTGAGATCCCCAATTCTCTCTGGATCCGGTGCTCGAAGGTCTTGTTGCTGAAGAGGAGGACACCACCAAGACCAGCGTTCAAGATGTTGCCCAGAAAGTCGCCTCATACTTCCGTAGGACTTAGGACCTTACTTCGCTTGTAACTTCTCCAATTTATTTTCCAATTTTGTAATCTCCAATACTTAGATGAATGAAATACAAACTTTTTGAATGATTGAATTCCATTTTGTCTTCAATACATTGTCCTTCATCTTGTTTGCCCCCTAGTAGATGTACACAATTTATTTGCGAACATGTACCGAAAGGATTTGACTATGTGTTGAAGACTTGGGCGCTTCGAACTTGTAGATTTTAGGTCCAAAGTTTTTATCTCCGACTTCTCCAGGGAGCTTTTATTTTGTCGACGACGGGCCCCATGGAGTTGTCGGAGCTTGATAGGTCCGACGACACCCACTGTTAACGCGTAGAACGTCGACGGCGGGCCCCCTGGGGTTGTCGGAGCTTGGTAGGTCTGATGATACCCACTGTCAACGCGTAGAACGTCGATGGCGGCCCCCCTAGGGTTGTCGGAGCTTGATAGGTCTAACGACACCCACTGTCAACGTGTAGAACGTTGACGGCGGTCCCCCTGGGTTTGTTGGATCTTGGCAGGTCAAACAAGACCTACTGTCAATGCGTAGAACATCGATGGTGGGCCCCCTTGGAGGTTGTGAGAGCTTAATAGCTTTGTCATCGTCTACCATCTTAACTTCGATTGTCTTGGGTTCTTGACATCAACGGCTGACCGCCCTAGGGTTCTCGGACCTTGTTAGCGTCGACGACACCCTCTATCAACGCTTGAAACGTCAATGACGGGCCCCCTTGGGGAATGTCAGAGCTTAGTAGCTCCGACATTGTCCACCATCAGCATGAATTTTCCATCTTTCCTGTACACTTAAGTCAAGAAAAATAGTAAAATACATCTTCTCGTCTATAACTCAGTTGCGTCTTACTATTCCTTTTTAAACTTTTAGATCTGTAAGAATTCCATATATAAACAAGTGCACTAAATTAATTTCTTCATATTCGAATGTCTTCTGGACCCGCCTTACTAAGGACTGTCGGGATGTAGGTAGAGTGGCGTACTTAGGGTGCAGGACCAAACTAAGTCGATAGCTCACTCCGGACCTATGTTGGTGTAACACCCTCATTTTCATGCATCATACCCTACATGCACTCATATACATGTTTAACATTAACCCATAACAAGAGGAACAAGTTTAAAATTGATTTGGAACAAAACCGCACTTAAAAATGTAGGAAAGTGCGGACTAGTCCGGTTTTGCTGAGGACTAGTCGGATTTCTCTCTGTCTAAAAACGATCTTGTCCGTTTTTGCTGCGGATTAGTCCGATATTTGCCTCTGGACAACTTCGGACTTATCCAATTTTGTGCGGACTAGTCCGGTATTCCATGAATCCTTGAAAATTTGCTAAGTCCCTCGACTTTTCCGGACTAGTCCGGTGTTCCAGCGGACTTGTCCGTTTTCCTTTCTGACTAAGATCGGACTTGTCCGATTTTTGACCAGACTTGTCCGATTTTCTCTCTGGACGACTTCGGACTAGTCCGGTCCTGTCCGGACTTGTCCGATATTTCGTGACTCCGAGATTGACCTTTTGTTTTACGACTTGTTTCTTGGGTTTCACGTCAAGTGGGCCTAGGGACGTCGTGCCCAACTCTTTTAGAGCCCATGTGGGACTCTAAACCGGCCTCTACTCATCCTAAACTCGAAATCCATCTAACCCTAGCCTCCAGGTCTATATAAACAACCCCACCCCTTGGTTTGACATCTATTTGCCACTTTTCCACCCACCCAAACCCTAGTTCGTGGGGAGCCACCATCAAGGAGGGAGGAGAAGATCCCAAACAAGAAGAAGAAGAGGAGGAAACGAAGGAGGATCAAGATCTCCACCAAGTTTCGTCCTTCGCCACCAATTCATCTCCAAGTTCATTACCAACCCTAGATCATCAAGATCCAAGTGTTACCTCCAAATTTCTTGGTTCATTGGAGTTCTAAACACCTGGTATACCTTCTATTCTCTTTTCCTTATGTGAATTCAACCCTTAATCTCCAAATTCACGTCGATCTAGAAAACCCTAATTTGCTGATCTCGTCAAGTGCGGACTTGTCCGGTCCCTAGCGGACTAGTCCGATCTTTCTGGTTAAATTGTGTTGAATTAATTCTAAAATTGATCTAATCGACCCCAAACCTGTATAAACTTGTTAAAATCTATTAGAGCTAGTTAGTGATCACTAAAAGCAATCTAGTGACAAGTTCTACCTTGCATTGCATCAATCATGCATGTCATGTCATATTGAGTAATATTTGTGCACTCTTTGATTGTGTTTATTGTCTTGTATGTTTATTGTGTGGATTAGACGGATTTGCGCTAGAGAGTGCCATGGAGGATCTACAACATCAAGAGTTTGAAGGCTTTGACCCTAATCAACAGCAAGAGCAAGGCAAGTGTCCTTGAAGCATATTGATCCTATTTTAAAATAAATGTTTTGTTTGCAAAACTGCATGCTGTGTCAATTTGATGGGAATCCTATGGTAGGAAGTTTACTAGACTTGTTAAACCACCCTTGTCACCTGGAATTTATGGTAGAGAGTTGGGAAGGGTTTTTACCTTTTTGCTTCGCTTAACTAATTGGGATGGAAAAACCAACACTACACATTTAATTATGCATCAATGATATTCTGGTTAATGTGAACTGGTCAATACGATGGGTAATCTAAGCAAGCCTGGTATGTGGATGGGTTGGATGTTATGGTGGTTTGCTTGCTTTAGATCTAAGGACTGGTTCATGCGAGAATAAGCCAGGACTACAGTGCCACCACGAGGCCAAGTTATGGGTGCGGCGTAGCTGATTAATTAGGGCTTTGCTAGTGCTGTTTGGACCATTGGGGATGCTCGGGGAAGGGGTAGTCGGATTGGGTTTGTTGATGATTGGTGGGACCACCCTGAGATCCGAATGGCTCAAGAGGGGGCCCTTGGTTGAAGATGTGCTCAGTTGGAGGCATCGCCACCGGTGAAACCTCAGTGGGGTCTAAATAGGCTAGTAATCCCTTTGTAAAGGCTATTTTGTGATCTCTTGGCCACACACCCACGGAAGTGTGTAATGTGACCGACGGGTCATGGGCATAAGGGAGGTTCTTAGTCGCTGAAAGGTGATGAAATCACAAACACGTGGGTAAAGAGGTACAAACTCTGCAGAGTAATTAAAACTATCATGATAGCCGTGCTCCCGGTTATGAGCACATGGACAACTTCCATGAGTAGAGGCAAATTGGAATTTGGGATGGTTATGGTTTGGTAATGGTTATGGCTGGTTATGAGTTTATCTCTGGTATTGAATCTGGTTATTGGCAATGGTGAAATCTGGAATTTTTGATGATGGTAATGAATTCAGATTTGGTATTACGGTATTACTTATGATTATGATGGGTTTACTTCACGTACTTATACTATATTGCTTTTCAAATGTTTTGATGTACTTTTCAGCACTTTACCATTATTATTGTCGACATTTGAATAAGCCACATGTCATACTTTCCACACTTGCTGAGTACGAGATGTACTCACTCTTGCAATCCCCCCAACAGTTGCAGGTCAGGACTGGGATTTTAATGGCGATAATGCGGAGTTCTAGGCCGTGTCTACCATCAGCTTTGCCTGTGGTGTTGATTGGAGCTGCGCATACATACCCTGTCGCCTATGCTGCTTAGTTTGCTTAATTAGTTTATTTCCGCTGCATTAGTTGAACTTGTCATTAATATTTATTAGAGCTTGTATTCGAGGATAATATGGTTTGTGTAATGAAATTTGGTTAATTAAACTTGTTCTGTGGTAATTTTCTGTATATCCTTTTGTGATTACACTCGTGTATGTGTGATGAACATCCTGGGCACACATATGCGTTAGCTTGGTTCATTTTCGGAACCGGGCGTCACAGATTGGTATCAGAGCCACAGGTTTGACCGTAGGATGCAGCCTAGATAGAATGGACACTTTAGAGCACATAGGAGCACTCAGGAATCGATGTGTTCTTGCTTGGTGTGCTGTTTGCTATATATATTGGTTGCTTGTGTGCTTAATAGAGGATTTTGGGGTGCTTTAGCATTGCCATGTCCACCTAGGCTAGTGTAGCTAGTTGTTTAGTTTCATATCCCTTGATTCATATAGTTGGGGCGTTTTCTAATTCTTACCTACTGCTTTTCTTCAGATGGTGAGGACTCGCAACCAGAGGGATGGCAATGATGAAGAGGAGAACAATGGAGTGCCTCAGAACAACAATGGGCAAGGATCTACTCAGGGAGCTATCAACATCGAGCAGCTTTTGGCCATGCAAAACCAGCTCATGCAGACCATGATACAGACTATGGGACAGCTGCAGGCTGGCAATATCAACAATCAGCCCCACATGCCTCCACCGCCACCCCCACCTCCTCATAATCGATTGGGAGAGTTTATGAGGACTAGGCCGCCAACCTTTGCTCAAGCCGCAGACCCTATGGATGCGGATGATTGGCTCAAGTCCGTGGAGAAGAAGCTAGCCATTGTCCAATGCAGTGACCGGGAGAAGGTGCTATTTGCTTCTCATCAACTCGTTGGAGCAGCTGCAGATTGGTGGGATTCCTATTGCAATGCTCATGAGAACCAAGAGAGAATTACCTGGGCGGAATTCAAGGAGAGTTTCCGTTCTCATTATGTGCTGGAAGGTGTTATGATCTTGAAGAGGCAAGAATTTGAGAACTTGAGACAAGGAAAATCAAGCGTGAGTGAATATCACAATAAGTTCACTCAACTCTCAAGATATGCGCCTGTGGATGTTAGCCGGGACAGCCGGAAGCAATACTTGTTCATGAGGGGATTGAACAATACGATCCAAGTGCAATTGCTCAACTGTGATTATGTCAATTTCCAGAAGCTTGTGGACAAAGCAATTGTGGTTGAGAACAAGATCCGTGAGATGGAGCAAGAAATCAAGAGGAAGGCGCCATATCAAGGACAGCAACAAGGAAGTAATGTGCGCCCTCGCTTTGCGCCGCCCAATGCGCCTCATTACAGCTCCTCTATTCCTGCTCAGCGCCCTGGTTATGCACCGCGCCCAACTCAGTTTGTGCAGCAGCGCCCTGTTATGCAAGCAATGCCTTATGCACCTCGTGCTGATTTTCCTGGAACCAATGCTCAAAACCAAGCTCGTCCCAATAATTCTGGTGGAGTCAAGAGGTGCTATACTTGTGGAGAAGCTGGACACTTTGCACATCAATGTCCTAAGTCGGGCCTTGGTCAAGGAAGCAATGCATCGAGGCAAAACCCAAGACCTAATGGAGGACAGCCACAAGGAAGCCGTGGACAGCAGAATTTTGCTCGTGGCAACGTGAACCATGTCTCTACGGAGGATGCTCAACAAGCGTATGACGTGGTCATTGGTATGTTTCTCGCCAACTCCAACCCCGCGACTATGTTATTTGATTCTGGAGCATCGCATTCATTCATTGCATCGAAGTATGTTGCCAAGTATAGTTTGCCTATCTCTCATATGAAGTTTACTCTGTTGGTTAAGTCTCCTGGAGGAGAGATGAGGACAAATATAGTATGTCCAAAGGTAAGCCTTAGAATAAGGGGGGTAGACTTCTCCGCCAACCTCATTGTTTTAGATTCTCAAGGGTTGGATATTATACTTGGTATGGACTGGTTGAGGAAGCACAATGGAGTTATTGAATGTGCCACAAAGACGGTGAAGTTGACCAATGAGGAAGGGATCACCGTAGAATTTGAAGCATCTCAAACCGCACTGAAGCAATTGGAATTGAATCATATGGACGGTGCCGCAATTGAGGAGATTCCAGTTGTATGTGAATTTTTGGATGTGTTTCCGGATGAGTTGCCAGGTATGCCACCCGATCGAGACATTGAGTTTGTTATTGATTTAATACCTGGAACTGCACCTATAGCTAAGAGGCCGTATAGGATGCCTCCTATGGAATTAGCGGAGCTCAAGAAACAAATTCACGAGCAATTAGAGAAGGGTTTTATTCGCCCTAGCTCTTCACCTTGGGGAGCGCCCGTTCTATTTGTGGACAAGAAGGATGGATCCCAAAGGATGTGCGTGGATTACCGAGCTCTCAACGAGGTAACAATCAAGAACAAGTACACCTTGCCACGCATAGAAGACTTGTTTGATCAGATGAAGGGTGCTTGTGTCTTCTCTAAGATTGACTTGAGGTCGGGATACTTTCAAATGAAGATTAGACCATCGTACATACCCAAGACAGCTTTTAGGACACGGTATGGATCTTATGAGTACACCGTGATGTCTTTTGGATTGACAAATGCGCCTGCCTACTTTATGTACCTCATGAATAAAGTCTTCATGGAGTACTTGGATAAGTTTGTCGTGGTGTTTATTGATGATATTATGATCTACTCGAAGGATGAGAAGGAACATGAGGAACACTTGAGGCTTACGCTGCAGAAATTGAGGGAGCATCAATTATACGCCAAGTTCAGTAAATGTCAATTCTGGTTACGAGAAGTTTCCTTCTTAGGCCATATTATTTCCGGAGGAGGAGTATCGGTTGACCCCGGTAAAGTGAGGGATGTGTTGAAGTGGGAACCACCGCAAAACGTCAAGGAAATAAGGAGTTTTCTTGGGATGGCTGGATATTACCGTAGATTCATCAAGGATTTTTCCAAGATAGCCAAACCCATGACGGAATTGCTAATGAAGGGGAAGGCGTTCCAATGGACTGAAGCTTGTCAAAACAGTTTTGAGGAGTTGAAGAAGAGGTTAACAACAACCCCAGTTTTGGTATTGCCGGATGTAAGCAAGAGTTTTGACATTTATTGTGATGCATCAAGACAAGGACTTGGATGTGTATTGATGCAAGAAGGTCAAGTGGTCGCCTATGCGTCAAGACAATTGAAGAAACATGAGCAGAATTACCCCACACATGATCTTGAACTAGCAGCCGTGGTACATGCATTGAAGATTTGGAGACACTATATTCTTGGACATAGGTGTGAAATTTACACGGATCATAAGAGTTTGAAGTATATTTTCACCCAAACGGATCTGAACTTGAGGAAACGAAGATGGTTAGAGCTCATCAAAGATTATGATGTGGGAATCAACTATCATCCGGGAAAAGCCAATGTAGTGGCCGATGCTTTGAGTAGAAAGGGAGTAAGTCATCAACTCACGGTTCGAGAGTTACCATTCGAGTTATGTAAGGAGTTTGAACGGTTGAACCTCGGGTTTGTAAATGAGATGGAGATGATGGAGTTAAACCCAACCTTTGAGCAAGAAATTCGAGAAGCACAAACCACGGATGAGGAGATCAAGGAAATCAAGGAAAGAATCAAAGAAGGGAGAGAATTCAGATTTGATGAAGACGAACATGGTACCTTATGGCTTGGAAAGAGAATCGTTGTGCCTAATGTAAAGCATATTCGGGAGACAATATTAAAGGAGGCACATGACTCGCCTTACTCGATTCACCCCGGTTGTACGAAGATGTACAAGGACTTGAAGACTTGCTATTGGTGGGATAGCATGAAAAAGGACACAGCCGAATATGTTGCATTGTGTGATGTGTGTCGACGAGTCAAGGCGGAACATCAAAGGCCAGCCGGACTATTGCAATCGTTGAAGATTCCGGAATGGAAGTGGGAAGAAATTGGTATGGACTTCATAGTTGGGTTACCGCGTACTCAGTCCGGGTATGACTCAATTTGGGTAATTGTGGATCGCTTAACCAAGTCAGCTCATTTTGTCCCTGTGAAGACCAAGTATACAGCTGCACGATTGGCCGAAATATACATGGAGCATATTGTGTGTCGACATGGAGTCCCTAAGAAGATAGTCTCGGATAGAGGTTCTCAATTTACCTCCAGATTTTGGCAAAAATTGCATGAAGCTTTGGGAACGAGGTTGAATTTTAGTTCAGCATATCATCCTCAAACGGATGGACAAACCGAGAGGACCAATCAGATTTTGGAGGACATGTTAAGAGCTTGTGCTTTAAAGCATGGGAAAAGTTGGGACAAAAGCTTGCCATACGCAGAATTTTCATACAACAATAGTTACCAAGCAAGCTTGAAAATGTCACCATATGAAGCGCTTTATGGGAGGAAGTGTAGGACACCTTTATTCTGGAATGAGGCAGGAGAAACTCAAGTATTTGGTCCGGATGTGTTGCAAGAAGCCGAAAAGCAAGTCCAAATAATTCGTGGAAACTTGAGGGCTGCCCAATCAAGGCAAAAAGGCTATGCGGATAATAGGAGAAGGGAATTAGCCTTTGAAATAGGAGATTTTGTTTACCTCAAGGTGTCACCAATGAGAGGTCATAAGAGGTTTAACATAAGGGGTAAGCTCACACCTCGTTATATTGGACCATTCAAGATTTTGGACAAAAGAGGAGAAGTAGCATATAAGTTGGAGATGTCAGCTCATCTTTCAGACGTACATGATGTGTTTCATGTTTCCCAACTAAGAATTGTCTCAGGGTACCGGAAGATCAAGTGCCAATGGAAGAATTGGAACTGGAGGAAGATTTGACGTATGCCGAGCAACCGGTCAAAATCTTGGAAACTAAGGAAAGAGTCACAAGGAACAAGGTGATTCGATGGTGTAAAGTCCAATGGAAGCACCATATCGAAAAAGAAGCAACTTGGGAGCTAGAAGATGATC
Organism: Tuctoria greenei; assembly: GCA_036927565.1. Taxonomy (NCBI): domain Eukaryota; kingdom Viridiplantae; phylum Streptophyta; class Magnoliopsida; order Poales; family Poaceae; genus Tuctoria; species Tuctoria greenei. The sequence goes on from JAYESD010000005.1 coordinate 194,671,970, forward strand.
TCAAGAAGGAATTTCCCTATCTCTTCTCTTCCGCGTCGAATCTCGAGGGCGAGATTCATTTTAAGGGGGGTAGGTTTGTAACACCCTCATTTTCATGCATCATACCCTACATGCACTCATATACATGTTTAACATTAACCCATAACAAGAGGAACAAGTTTAAAATTGATTTGGAACAAAACCGCACTTAAAAATGTAGGAAAGTGCGGACTAGTCCGGTTTTGCTGAGGACTAGTCCGATTTCTCTCTGTCTAAAAACGGACTTGTCCGTTTTTGCTGCGGATTAGTCCGATATTTGCCTCTGGACAACTTCGGACTTGTCCAATTTTGTGCGGACTAGTCCGGTATTCCATGAATCCTTGAAAATTTGCTAAGTCCCTCGACTTTTCCGGACTAGTCCGGTGTTCCAGCGGACTTGTCCGTTTTCCTTTCTGACTAAGATCGGACTTGTCCGATTTTTGACCAGACTTGTCCGATTTTCTCTCTGGACGACTTTGGACTAGTCCGGTCCTGTCCGGACTTGTCCGATATTTCGTGACTCCGAGATTGACCTTTTGTTTTACGACTTGTTTCTTGGGTTTCACGTCAAGTGGGCCTAGGGACGTCGTGCCCAACTCTTTTAGAGCCCATGTGGGACTCTAAACCGGCCTCTACTCATCCTAAACTCGAAATCCATCTAACCCTAGCCTCCACGTCTATATAAACAACCCCACCCCTTGGTTTGACATCTATTTGCCACTTTTCCACCCACCCAAACCCTAGTTCGTGGGGAGCCACCATCAAGGAGGGAGGAGAAGATCCCAAACAAGAAGAAGAAGAGGAGGAAACGAAGGAGGATCAAGATCTCCACCAAGTTTCGTCCTTCACCACCAATTCATCTCCAAGTTCATTACCAACCCTAGATCATCAAGATCCAAGTGTTACCTCCAAGTTTCTTGGTTCATTGGAGTTCTAAACACCTGGTATACCTTCTATTCTCTTTTCCTTATGTGAATTCAACCCTTAATCTCCAAATTCACGTCGATCTAGAAAACCCTAATTTGCTGATCTCGTCAAGTGCGGACTTGTCCGGTCCCTAGCGGACTAGTCCGATCTTTCTGGTTAAATTGTGTTGAATTAATTCTAAAATTGATCTAATCGACCCCAAACCTGTATAAACTTGTTAAAATCTATTAGAGCTAGTTAGTGATCACTAAAAGCAATCTAGTGACAAGTTCTACCTTGCATTGCATCAATCATGCATGTCATGTCATATTGAGTAATATTTGTGCACTCTTTGATTGTGTTTATTGTCTTGTATGTTTATTGTGTGGATTAGACGGATTTGCGCTAGAGAGTGCCACGGAGGATCTACAACATCAAGAGTTTGAAGGCTTTGACCCTAATCAACAGCAAGAGCAAGGCAAGTGTCCTTGAAGCATATTGATCCTGTTTTAAAATAAATGTTTTGTTTGCAAAACTGCATGCTGTGTCAATTTGATGGGAATCCTATGGTAGGAAGTTTACTAGACTTGTTAAACCACCCTTGTCACCTGGAATTTATGGTAGAGAGTCGGCAAGGGATTTTACCTTTTTGCTTCGCTTAATTAATTGGGATGGAAAAACCAACACTACACATTTAATTATGCATCAATGATATTCTGGTTAATGTGAACTGGTCAATACGATGGGTAATCTAAGCAAGCCTGGTATGTGGATGGGTTGGATGTTACGGTGGTTTGCTTGCTTTAGATCTAAGGGCCGGTTCATGTGAGAATAAGCCAGGACTACAGTGCCACCACGAGGCCAAGTTATGGGTGCGGCGTAGCTGATTAATTAGGGCTTTGCTAGTGCTGTTTGGACCATTGGGGATGCTCGGGGAAGGGGTAGTCGGATTGGGTTTGTTGATGATTGGTGGGACTACCCTGGGATCCGAATGGCTCAAGAGGGGGCCCTTGGTTGAAGATGTGCTCAGTTGGAGGCATCGCCACCGGTGAAACCTCAGTGGGGTCTAAATAGGCTAGTAATCCCTTTGTAAAGGCTATTTTGTGATCTCTTGGCTACACACCCACGGAAGTGTGTAATGTGACCGACGGGTCATGGGCATAAGGGAGGTTCTTAGTCGCCGAAAGGTGATGAAATCACAAACACGTGGGTAAAGAGGTACAAACTCTGCAGAGTAATTAAAACTATCATGATAGCCGTGCTCCCGGTTATGAGCACCTGGACAACTTCCATGATTAGAGGCAAATTGGAATTTGGGATGGTTATGGTTTGGTAATGGTTATGGCTGGTTATGAGTTTATCTCTGGTATTGAATCTGGTTATTGGCAATGGTGAAATCTGGAATTTTTTATGATGGTAATGAATTCAGATTTGGTATTACGGTATTACTTATGATTATGATGGTTTACTTCACGTACTTATACTATATTGCTTTTCAAATGTTTTGATGTACTTTTCAGCACTTTACCATTATTATTGTCGACATTTGAATAAGCCACATGTCATACTTTCCACACTTGCTGAGTACGACATGTACTCACTCTTGCAATCCCCCCAACAGTTGCAGGTCAGGACAGGGATTTTAATGGCGATAATGCGGAGTTCTAGGCCGTGTCTACCGTCAGCTTTGCCTGTGGTGTTGATTGGAGCTGCGCATACATACCCTGTCGCCTATGCTGCTTAGTTTGCTTAATTAGTTTATTTCCGCTGCATTAGTTGAACTTGTCGTTAATATTTATTAGAGCTTGTATTCGAGGATAATATGGTTTGTGTAATGAAATTTGGTTAATTAAACTTGTTCTGTGGTAATTTTCTGTATATCCTTTTGTGATTACACTCGTGTATGTGTGATGAACATCCTGGGCACACATATGCGTTAGCTTGGTTCATTTTCGGAACCGGGCGTCAAAGTTGGCTTGGTGTTCAGGCGAATAGACTGTTCAACAATATTAAAATCCAGAGAAATCAACAATGCAACTTGCATTGCATATGAATTACTTGGACTTAAAGCCAACAAGAATTGCACACCTTCATTATAGACAAGAAGGAAAATAAATATAATTCAGAAGAATGAGCCTGTACAAAATAAATGCACGCGGAGTCCATTTTCATACAACAATGTCTTTCATTATAGGTCCGGATTACAGGGGGGACAAGGACACGCTTAGGGTTCGGAACCAGACTAAATGTGCTATACTTCTTGTTCTAACCCAGGGCAGGTAGCTACACCTTTAGTGCTGAAACTGTATCAAGTGTTGCTTGAACTTACCGGACCCCCCTGAATGAGTACGGATGTTCTCCCAGAGGACCTACCTGACTTTGTATGTTGACTCTATAACATACATTGTATGTAATTACAGACTCACCTCCGTGAAACTAAGCATATAACTTACGGAGGTGCTCGATGTTCCAAGGATTGGGAAGTGGGGTCCGATCCTCAGTTGCCAAGCGAACGCATCCGGGACAAGATACTTTGATTACTCGGAAGGGACCTTCCCAGCTGGGGGAAAGTTTGTTCATCCCTTCACGAGTTAGTATTCTCCGCAGCACCAGATCACCTTCCTCGAGCTGTCGGTTGTGCACATGCCTCTGATGATAGCATCGGAGCGCTTGGCGATAACATGCATTCCGAACCGCTGCTTGACACCTTCCCTCGTCGATGAGTTCAAGGTCTTCACGCCGGAGCTGATCCTACGTGGCTTCATCGAAGGTACAGAACCAGAGTGACCCTAAGGTAATCTCCGGAGGAAGGACTGCTTCAGCTCTATACACCAAGAAGAAGGGTGTCTCTCTAGTTGACCGGTCAGGTGTAGTCCTGCTTGCCCACAGTGCAGACAGAAGCTCTTCAATCCAGTTGGCTCCATGCTTTTTCAGGTGCTCAAGTGCGCGTATTGAGTCCTTTTAAGATTTCTGCATTTGCTCTCTTGGCTTGGCCATTGCTTGTTGGGTGAGCTACTAATGCGTAGCTGACTTGAATGCTGAGGTCTTCGCAATACTCTTGAAATGTTGCACTTGTGAATTGGGTTCCATTGTCAGTGATGACTTTATTTGCAACTCCAAATCTGCAAATTATAGACTTCAAGAACTTGATTGTTGATTGCTCATTGATAGTCACAACTGGAGTAGCTTCTGGCCACTTGGTGAACTTGTCGATGGCGAAATATAGGAACATGTATCCTCCGACAGCTTTTGGGAAAGGTCCCAAAATGTCCATGCCCCACACAATGAATGTCCATGTAGGAGGAATCATTTGCAGTGACTGAGCCGGTGTGTGAATTTGTTTTGCATAGAACTAGCATGCTTCACACTTTTTCACCAACTCCACTGCATCCTGGAGTGCTATAGGCCAGTAGAAGCCGTGCCAAAAGGCTTTGCTGATCAACGTGTAGTAAGATGTGTGGTTCCCACACTCGCCTCCATGGATCTCTGTGAGGAGCTCACGGCCTTCTTCCCTTGCAATGCACCACATTAGGACATTGTTGGCACCGCGCTGATAGAGATCCCCTTCTACTAGCGTGTATCTTTTAGCCAATCTAACGATTCGGTCAATGGATACACTGTCTTTAGGAAGGATGTTGTCCTTCAAGTAGCTCCGGATCTCCAAGATCCATGCATCAAAGCTAACTTGAGCTTCTAAGTCTTGCGTGTTGGGTTGCTCGGAGCTTGCTGCAATACCTACAACCCTTGGTGGACGCCATGGTAACAGGACCACTGGGACCGCCAACTTCGAGGTGCTGGTCTCGCCCCCTTCGCTCAGTTTGGCAGACTGAGTTGTTGGTCTTGACAACTTCCGGACAAAGATTCCATCCGGAGCCGCAGCTCCGGTTGAAGCCTTCATTGAGAGTTTGTCGGTTTCAGCGTTATGGAGATGCTAAACATGGTGGAGTTCTAGTACTTCGAAGTCCTTCTGGAGCCTCTGGACTTCAAGTAGATATGCAGCTAGTTGGGGGTTGTTGCAGGAGCATTCACCTCTAACTTGCTTTATGATTAGCTCTGAATCGCCCTTCACCAACAGCTGTTTGACACCATATGATAGTGCCACCTTGAGCACATAGATGAGAGCTTCATACTCTACCATATTGTTGGTTGCCTTGAAGTCAAGGTGAACCATGAATTTAACATTCTCCCCAGTTGGGGCGAGGAGGAGGATTCCAGCTCCGCCCCCCTGCTTCTGCACGGAGCCATCGAAATAGAGAGTCCAGTGAGGCTCGGTGAAGACAGGGACCTTGGGTTCTGACTTCTTCTCACTGGGACCCCCAGGGTTTGATGAAGAAGGAGTCCATTCCACCATGAAGTCAGCCAAAGCCTGACTCTTGATTGCTTGTCGCGGCACGAATTCAAGGTCGAACTCGGCCAGCTCCGCTACCCACTTTGCGATGTTCCCAGTAGAATTAGGGTTATGCAATATAGCATGCAGTGGATAAGAAATTATCACTGATATCTTGTGGGCTTGGAAATAATGATGAAGCTTCCTTGAGGCGATAAGAATTGCGTAAAGCAGCTTATGCACCACGATGTATCTGGTCTTGGCATCATGGAGTACTTCACTAATGAAGTACACTGGGCGTTGGATGGTCCGGACCCTCCCGGAGGGGCCCGAAGCTTCCTCTCCATCGACCTGGACCCTCCCAGAGGGGTCCGACCCTTCTTGTTGAGCTTCCCGGACCCTCCCGGAGGGGCCCAAAATTTCTTCTTGTTCAACCCGGACCTTCCAAAAGGGGTCCGAATCTTCTTGAACAGCCGTGAGAACTCCCTCGGATGAGAGAGGTTGATCTTCTACCATCCCTTCTTGAAGATCTGTGCCTGGGGCCTAGGACCCAGACTCGCCCTCAGGTAGCTCTGGACCCTCTCGGAGGGGTCTGGGCTCCCGAACTGGAGGTGGTTCTGGTCTTTCCGCGACCAGAACCATGCTTACAACTTATATAGTTGTGGAAATATAAAGCAGTAGAGGCTCACCAGGGTTTGGAGCTACCAAGATTGGTAGAGTGGTGAGAAGCTGCTTGAGCTCTTGGAACGCCTTTTCTGCTTCTTCGGACCAATGGAATGGTCCGATCTTCCTCAATAGCTTGAAGAAGGGAAGCGCCCGCTCCGCCAATCTCGAGATGAACTGGCTGAGCGCAGCTAGACATCCAGTTAACTTCTGGATGTCCTTGATGCGGGCTGGGGGCCACATATCTTCTATAGCCTTGATCTTCGCGGGGTTTGCCTCAATTCCTCAGTGGGCCACCAAGAAGCCAAGGAGCTTCCCAGAGCTAACCCCGAAGACGCACTTGTTCGGGTTTAGCTTGGTGCGCGTGATGCATAGCTTGTCGAAGACGGCTTGCAAGTTGTAAAGGAGTGACTCCTTGTTCTTGATCTTCACAACAATGTCATCAGCATACACTTCCACCAAGTCTCTAATGAGTTCTCTAAAAGTTTTGTACATAGCTCACACAAAGGTTGAAGCAGCATTTTTTAGACCAAAGGGCATGACACTATAACAATACAATCTATTTACTGTTATGAAGGCAGTATTCTCTTCATCTTCCCTAGACATTTGGATTTGATGATATCCAGAGTATGCATCTAGGAAACACAATAGTTCACACCCGGAGGTGGAGTCCACTATCTAATCTATCCTAGGTAGCGGAAATGGATCTTTTGGACATGCCTTATTTAGTGTGGTGTAGTTGATACACATCCCAAGCTTCCCGCCAGCCTTGGGTACAACGACTGGGTTTGCCAGCCATTTTGGATGAAAAACCTCCCGGATAAAACCAGCTTTGAGCAGCTTCTTGATCTCCTGTCGGATGAAGTTTTTCCGCTCGACTGATTTTTTTGGGGCTTCTGGTGTACAGGTCGTGCGTCGGGATAAATCTTCAGATTGTGCTCAATCACCTCCCTAGGGATCCCAGGCATTTGTGTTGGTTGCCAGGCAAACACGTCAACATTTTCCCGGAGGAAAGTGATGAGCGTGAGTTCCTATTTGTTGTTCAGACCTCCCGATATACGGGTGGTCTGAGCAGCATCGAAACCAATTTGGACGACTTTGACGGGTATGTCGTTGTCGCTGCTTGGCTGCACACGTGGTGCAGAAGTTGAGCCTTGATGACGAGTGCTCAGAGGTTGAGCAGCTTGCTCTTTGCCGGATGCCTGCTCCCGCGCTGTTGCAAGCGCATGGAGTTCTTCCAGTGCAGTGATTCCTACAGTACGGTCCATGCGGATGCGGAGAACGCTAGAGGGTGTTGGCATCTTCAGCACCAGGTAGCCATAGTGAGCCGCAACCATGAACATGTACAAGGCAGGCCTGCCCAGGATGGCGTTGAAGGGTAAGCTGATCTGCGCGACGTCAAAAACTAGCTTCTCGGTTCTGTATTTCTCCCGAGTTCTGAAGGTCACCAGGAGTGTGATGGATCCGAGAGGGCTAATGGACCCCGGGCTTACCCTAGAGAAATGACGTGAAGGATGAAGGTCCGAAGGTCGGAGCTGGATCTTGGCGAAGGCTTCATAGCTCAGTAGGTTCAGCCCCACACCTCCATCCACCAAAACATGGTAGAGATGAACATTATTAATGGTAGGAGATACCATCAGTGGTAATTGGCTAGCTCTGATCATGTTCCGGGGGCAGTCCGTAGCATCGAAGGTGATGGGAATGTCCATCTATTTTCGATGAGGTTCCACCCTTGTGGTAGGAGCTGCAGCGGCCATGTCCCGCCGCATTGTCTTCAGGACACAGCGAGAAGTGATGTCCCAAGAACCACCATAGATGGTGTTCAGGGTCTTCTGACGCTTGTTGTCAGAGACATCAGAATCGTTGTCTATTGTGTTGTAGACAGCCTTCAGGACCTTCTTGGGATCTTGAAATCCTAGCTCCGTCTCAACCGGAGCTTTGTTGACTTTCTGTTTTCCTTCCCGTTGGCGAAAAGGGGCTTCCTCTTGGCGCTTATTGTAGCACTCGACAAGGTTCTGGACCTCCCGACACTCCTCCAGACCGTGCTTGTCCGTCTTATGGATCGGACACCACATTTTGGGGCTGCTACTGTCTTCTGATGAAGGTCGAGGTCGTTTTTCGAGGCGTGGCCCCCGGCCACTTGGAGCTACAGTAGTCGTAGCAGCAGGAGCGTCGGCCGATGGCTTCTTCTTGCTATTGGACTTATTCTTCTTTTTGCCACCATCGGAACTAGTGGCTTCAACTTTGGAGGGCTTTTTTTTAACCTCCGAAGCTGGCTTTGAGTGCATTTCCTGGCCGTCTGCGGCCCGGGCGCACTTGTCAGTCAGCCTGAACAACTCTGTGACATTGGTCACTTCTTTTGTCGCCAGCTTCTCCAACATCTTCTTGTCTCGGACACCCTGTCATAATGCGATGATAACAGAAGCATTCGAGATAGAAGGGATGGTATTGCATACCTGAGAAAACCGTTGGATGAAGGATCACAGCGATTCCCTATTTGCTTCATAGCAAACAGATCTAGCTCGGTGCCTGGTCGGGTGTAAGAGCTCCCGAAGTTGGCAGTGAACTGTTGGCATAGCTCCACCCAACTGTTGATGGAGTTGGGCGAAAGACTCATGAACCAGGACCTAGTAGTCCCAGTCAAAGCCACAGGGAAATAGTTGGCCATCACGGCCTTATTGCCCCCCGCCGCAAGGATAGCGGTGGATTAGATTTAAAGGAATTCAGCGGGGTTGACAGTCCCATCAAATTTCTCCGGCAGATGTGGCCAGAACTTCTGGGGCAGCGGACCATGCGTAGATGCATGGCTAGGGCAGAACAACCTCATCCTACTCCCATTGGAGCAGGATTGTCCCGAGCTTCTCGCCTCTCGCGAGCATGCTCGATGTGGACACAACCATCCTGATGTCGGTAACGGCGATCGAGTTCTGACCGCAGGTCATGCGTCGAAAGCCTCGACACGGTGTGGGTGCGACGCGCCTCGGAGGGAAGCGAAGTCACCTGTTGGGACACATCACGCCTCATGTGCTGTGAAGCTTGCGGACCAAGTCTTCCTGACAAGATCCGACGTTGTGAAGGTGCTTGCCCCGAAGAGGCAGGGCCTTGGTTGCTAATGCCATCGGCTGCAACTGCAACCAGATGTTCAACATCAGCCCTCCACTGCTCCATCGCACCCTGAGGTGCTCCTGGAGGTGGTGCACATTGGAGTAGAGTACGCGCAGCAACAAGCGCGTGCTCAAGATTGTTATTTGTAGATGTTGTGATCGACGCGAGTACTCCATCCTGCTGTCCAACATTGTTTGCTGGAGCAGATGTTGGTGGAGGTGGTGCGACGCCCGCCAGGACAACGGCGCCTGCTGGTTGCTGCATGTTGGAAGGATTCCCCCCAGCATGTTGCATAGCTTTGTTGCCGTTTGATGATCCTGCGATGGAGTTAACAATCTTGTGATCTTAGTCGCTGCCCCCTACCTGGCGCGCCAAATGTTGAAGCATAAGAACGACACTTCCCCCGGTACTACTAAGTTGTAGCCCGCGGAGGTTCTTGTATTGGTTTGGGCGCGCGGAGATCTTAGACAAGATGATAACACATACAATTTATGTGGTTCGAGTCGCCTAAGCGTAATACCCTACTGTCGGCGTTTGGATCTGGCAGATCTCCTGACACTACCGTTGGTAGATCACGGAGTTGTAGTTCGGTAATGGGCGCGCAGAGATTCAAGAAGGTGAAAGACAGGTGGACACAGAGATTTACGTGGTTCGGGCCGCCTGAGCGTAATACCCTACTCCACGGGGTGTGTTGGTGTTGTATTGGGCATGTAAGTCTAGAAGAAGCTCCAGAAGAAGAAGCTCGTATAGGTCAGGGAGTCCAGTAGTGGTCTGGAGCCGTCCCTTGTGTATCATCGACCAGTCCTTTTATAGTACAAGGACTGGTCGTTACACCGTTAGCCTGGCCCGACATGTGGCCCCGGCGGTTACACATGCTTGATACACAATTAATGAGGTTAATTACCCTTAATAGCCTGGTAACGGGCCTTAACAGTGCAGTTACCAGTATTAAGATCCATCCGATCGTGTGTCTTTAATATGGCATTAATGACACTTAATCTGGTCTTGAAGTCTTTGATTGCTCCTTGAAGGTTCGGAGCTGTTAGGGGTCCACCAGCCTGATTGTTGAAGTTGAAGGTCCGGCGGTTCAGCCACGTGGCAGCTCCAGAGCTTATCATCGTGGACAGGTAGGTCCGGCGCTGTTGGACATGTGTCAGCACTGGAGCTTACCTCTGTTTGGGGTTAGGTCCGGGGATGCCATACTGGTATCTAGTCCGGAGCTTTCCCATGTGTGGGCGGTAGCTCCGGTCTTATGATACACGTGGCGGCCTTGGGACTAACCATGTCGGGGAAGCAGATCCGGTTACACCTAACATGTGGGGCCTTCAGAGATCTTCAAATCTGGTAGATGGAGTTTCCTTGTGATCTTTGCAATCCCAAGGGGTATCCGGTACGTATGGTACCAACAGTGGCCCCCTGGGCCCACCTCCGGGAGAGACCTTTTGGATGAAGTCATTCCGCCTGGAGGTGGGTCCATTCTTTGGTTTTTGAGCCATGTCTTCAGGGGTCTTCAGACGTGCCGTTGGTGATAGTTCGCAGTTAAACCTCTGTCGCGTGGTATATCCTGGAGGCGGCAGGTGAGATCTCAGCGTGCGGATCTCGCGCAATTGAAGGTCGTCGGTTCCCGATACGAAAATCGTATCAGTTCCGCGTGCCTTGTCAGGCCGCCGCCTTCGGGTTTCCCACCTTTCATGATGACAACCGTTCGCCTGGGGTAAGGACCTCGACTTGATCGTCGGGGTGGCCCCAGTCCCCCTTGTCATTGGCGGGGTGAAGTTTTTGACTAGTATCGTCGGCTCCTCTACGGTTTTCATCCAAGTGTTGCGGGGGCTTACTTAAGAAGGAAAGCATGCACCGTTTGGGTTTCTTTACGCCTTTCATTCGAACTTGCGCTCAAACCTTCCAAACTTTCGCTTGCTTTTCCTCTCTTGTCTCGCTGGGCCGCGATGGAGTTGGGTCTCCGCCAGAGCCGACTGAAGACTGATGGTGATTTGAAGAAGATTCAGGCCCTCATGGGATGGTCCCCTGACTTCTTCAACCACTTGATCCGCACCGGCAAGCTTTCGTTCAAGAAGGAACATGCCGGCGACATGGTGTACTTCTCCTCGTACGCCATGGTGGGACTGATCCCACCTTTCTCCTCTTTCTTCCTGATGCTGCTAGACTTCTATGGTCTGCAGTTGTATCACCTTGGACCCCACTCCATTCTCCTGGTGTCGATCTTTGTCCACTTCTGTGAGATGTGGGTGGGCATTCCCCTGCATTGAGCTCTTCCGCACCTTCTTCATTATCCACACTACGGGCAGGAGTGGCGAGTACCTTGGCTTCTACTATTTTGTGAAGCGCAAGAAGTGCCCGTACAAGTACTTGCGATCGTTCCCTTCTGGGAAGTGGGACGACTGGAAGAAGGATTGGATTGTCATCAGGGTGGAGGAGCACGAGAAGCTGGAGTTGCCGGAAGGCCTCCCCAACATCGACACTGCAGTTTGGAGTGAAGCTCCGGTGTGGTCGGATGCCTTCAACCCTGCTCTGACCAGGATCCGCCTATGCGTGGAAGGAGGGGTGACTCCTCAGGCGGTGTTTTGCAACTTCCTGACCAACAGGTGGGCTCCACTGAAGAGGAGGGAGAAGCTTGCTTGGGCCCTCAACAGTATGCTGGACGACGACCGGATCGAGACCGGTTTGAAGTCCAACATGGAGGGTGCAACTTTGGAGTTCCACCTCAAGAAGTTCCAGCACCACATCGACATCAAGGGTGACGACTTGGCTCCGCCGGCAGTTTTCCTTCCTCTAAACATGGAGGCAGAGTTCAGCAGGGAGCTCCGGCAGACGATGCCAGTGCTTGACGACCTTGGTGTCATTGAGAGGCGTTCGACCACCGGGTTGGCGATCTCCGAAGCTCCTGAAGGTGGCTCCGCTCCTGCCCCTAAGCCAAGAACCGAAGTCGTAGGCAAGGGCAAGGAGTTGGCCTAGCCCTCGAGCCGTAAGAGGAAGCATGTCGACAGAAGGTCCGTCAGGCTTGCTTCTTCCATGGCGGCTCCTTCTCCCCGGAGGGGGAGGTCTTTAACGGCGGCATCTACTCCAGTAGCGGCATCTTCCTGGGGTGCTAGCTCCGGCCATGTGACTCTAGTACCAGGGCCAGCTGAGGGCTCTGGGTCCGTAGGTCCTTCCCGGTCGAGGGGGGCCTCGACCAGGGCAACGCCGATAGCAGCAGCAAGCTCCAGGGGACCCTCCGGGACTACCACGCCAATGGCAGTGGGGGCCATTCCGGAGCGTCCGGAGAAGAGGTTCCGTGCTAACTGGTGCGAAAGCCTTCCGAGGTAATTTTTGATTTTTTACCTCAGCCAATTGTTTTATTATTACGTCTGTATTTTGAGTTTCTTCATCCTTCATCCACAGCGTGCCTAAGAAAAGGGCTGAAGCTCCAGTCCCTGCAGCAGTAGTTGAGGCTGCAGGCTGAAGCTCCAGCTCCAATTCCAGCGCCGCCCCAAGATATGGCTGAGGCTGCGGCAGCCCCGTCGCTGGCTGTCGTGGTCTTGGACCTCGACTCGTCCCTAGAAGCTCCCGTGGTAGCGCCAGACCACGAGAATGAAGATGTACCAGCGGCACAAGCCCCGGAGGTTGAAGCTCCGGGTTTGGATGCTAAGATGTTGGACGCTCCGGCCACAAAGACGGAGGTAGCTGCGATTCCGGCCCTAGAGCCGGATGTTGTTGAAGCCTCGGCAGTCGAGCCGGTGGTTGATGAGGTCCTAGTGGTGGAGCCGGGTGTTGATGAAGCTCCGACACTTGAGCCGGTTGTTGAGGAAGCTTCGGCGATAGAGCCAGTTGCTGCAGAAGTTCTGGCTGTAGAGCTGGTCGTTGAAGAGGTTCTAGCGTTCGAGCCAGTTGCTGCGGAGGTGTCGGCGCCTGAGACTATGATGGTCGAAGCGCCAGCGCCTGAACCAGCGGCGGAGGAGGCGCCTGCGCCGGAGCCGGAAGTAGCTCCTACTCCGACTGAACCTTCAACACCTGTTCCGGAAGTGGTGATCTCGGAGGCGCTCGCTGTTGAGCCAGGGTGCGAAGATGAAGCTGCTGGCCCCCCGCCTGAGGGGCCAGTTGTTGATGACCTGGCGGCGGGACCTTCGGAGTAAATTCCGAAGGTCGGCACTTCTGTTGCAGGACCTTCCTCGGCAGCGGCCGAGGCTATCCCGGAGGACGGCCCTAGTGCCGTGGAAGCTCAGGGGACCACTCTTGTAGAGTGGGACCCAATTTTTGTCGCTGAAGATCCGCTGAAGCCAGCGGAGAGGACCCCGGCAGGTCTGGACCCGATCCCCCTATCGTTGTTTATTGACAACACCTGCTCCAGTATTCGCCAGGTCCAGTTGGCTTTCTACCATGACAGCAAGGCCCTCGAGGAGGAGCGCCAAACCCTTAGGAGGTGGCGCAACCGACTCCATTTCGAGATCAAGCTGGCGCAGTCGAGGCTGGCTGACGACAAGGAGTGAGTGCAGAGGGAGAAGGTCCGCCTGGAGTACTGGGGTAAGCTGTTGGATGAGAGGGAAAGCATGACGCGATCCCTTGACAACCAGTCCTGGGCCATCTACGAGCAGGCCAAAGCTGCTAATAGCGTAGCGGATGACCGCCAGGAGAGGCTCGCCGCCATCCACAATAGTCTCGTTAAGTGCCGGGAGGCTCTTGAGGCGCGGGAGAGAAAGCTCGAAGATGAAGAGCAAAAACTCCTGGAGCTGCGGGACGACCTCGTGAAGAGGGAGGAAGAGCTTGTCCAAAATACAGCTCTGTCTGACAAGAGCCTCGAAGAACGCACCAAGAAATTGGAGGAGCGTTGCGAGAAAGAGGAGAAGAAGGCCTGGGAGCGAGGGCAATATCTTTACAAGTAGAAGAATGCCATCGCCGCTAGGGAGAAGAAAGTACGGGGCCGAGAGAAGGATCCGGTCAACCGCCAGAATGAGATCCACCTCTGGGAGGAAGAGATCAGTAAACTCGAAAGGAAGGTTGCTGAAAAGATTCAGCAGAATGCCAAAGAGGTAGAGCGTCTTGCTCGGGAGAACTTGGAGCTTGCGGCTTCCAAAAGATCCTTGGTGGAGATGCGAAGCACAAGGGCTATGGAGTCCCAACAAGTTTGGGACTTCCTGGGCAAGGCCAACGACGCGCTGACGCCAATGGGCTTCAGTCCCGTGCGTCCGGATGATCCGGAGCTAGAGCTGGACCAGGCGTTGGAGGCGCTGAGTTCAGCAGGCAACAAGCTCACCAAGATGGGCGATGTCATCGCGGACCAGCTGGAAACTGAGGGACAGTACCTGGCAAAGAACGTCACAGAGTTTGTGCTGACATGTTACACCAGCTGGGACCCTCAATTCCTTCTAGATCGTGTGCTTGAAGGCCCCATCGAAGGAGAGGGTGAAGCCGCCCGAGCCAGCGTGTCGGAGGTGGCCCAGAAGGTCGCCTAGTTCTTCCATAGGGTCTAGGACCATCTCTTTGTAGCTCCCGCTTGTATTCTCTCTTCTTCTTCCCCAATTTTGTAATCTCTTGTCTCCAGATGAATGAAATCCAAATTTTTTTATGAATTTCATTTTTTGTCTTCAACACCTTTGTCTCACTTGGCCCCCTGGTATATGTACACAATTTGATTGTGAACATGTACCAAGAGGATGTAACAGTTGAAGACTTGCATGCTTCAAACTTGCAGAATGTAGGTCCAAAGTCTTCGATGGTGTAGGCCCCTTGAGGCTGTCGGAGCTTAGTGGCTCCAGCAATGACCATCATCGGAGCTTAGTAGCTCCGGCAGTAGTCTCCATCAACGCGTAAAGCATTGATGGTTAGCCTTCAGGGGTGTCGGAGCTTGGTAGCTCTGGCAGTAACCTCTGTCAACACATGGTGTGTCAACGGCAGACTCCACTTTAGAGTCTTTCCACCATATTCACGTTGACGGCATGCCCCCTAGCTTTACCAGAGCTAAGTAGCTCCAACAATGCTCAATGTCAATGTTTAAACATCGACCACAAGCCGCCTAGAGGATGTCGGAGCTTTGGCAGCTCCGGCTTCATTCACCATCATCATGAAATATTTATTTTTCCTGCACATTGAAGTCAAGAAAAATAGTAAAATCCGTTTCCTATCTATAACTTCATTGCATATTACTATTCCCGAGAAAGTTTTAGGTCAAACACAATTCTAAATACAATCAAGAGCGTCGTCTTATTTCCTTCAGGTCCGATCGTTTCTGGACTCGCCTTACTTCAGCCTGCCGGGGTGTAGGTAGAGTGGCATACTTAGGGTGCATGACCAGGCTAAGTCGATAGCACACTCTGGCCCTAGATTGGCTTGGCGGCATTCAGACGAGTAGACCATCAACAATGTTTGAACCCGTAAGGATAGACAATGCAACTCGAATAGTACATGAACTGTTCGAGCTAAAGTTTCTTAAGAACTGCACAACTTTGTTATAGACAAGAAAGAGAAAAATAAAAAATATTGAGCCTGTACAAAGTAAATGCACGTGGAGTCTGTTTTCACACAATGATGTCTTTCATTATAGGTCTGGGGTACAAAGAAAATAAGTACACTCTTAGGGTACGGAACCAGGCTAAGTGTGTTTCATTTCTCATTTGACCCAAGGTAGCTAGCTACACTTTTAGTCCTGAGACTGTGACAAGTGTTGCATGGACGTTGCGGACCTAACGGGGTAGGTCCGGCTGCCCTCCCGGAGGAGCTACCCGACTCTGTATAATGATTCTATAACATACATCACATGTAATTACAGACTCACCTCCATGATATTAAGTGTATAACTTACGGATGTGCTCAATGTTCCAAGGATTTGGGAGAGGTGTCCCATCCTCGGTTGCCAAGCGAACGCATTCGGGACGGGATACTTTGATCACTCGGAAGGGTCCCTCCCAGCTGGGGGAGAGTTTGTTTAACCCTTCTCTGGATTGTATTCTCCGTAGCACCAGATTGCCTTCCTCGAGCTGTCGGTTGTGTACATGTTGTTGGTGATAGCGCCGAAGAGCTTGGCGGTATCGGGCATTCCGAACAGCTGCTCGACACCTTCCCTCTTCAAGGAGGTCAAGGTCTTCACAGCGGAGCTAGTCCTGCGTGGCTTCGAAGGTCGGGACGCAAAGTGACCCCAAGGTGATTTCCAGAGGAAGGACTACTTAGCTCTGTACACCAAGAAGAAGGGTGTCTCTCCAGTTGACCGGTTTGGAGTTGTCCTGTTGGCCCATAGAGTGGGCAGAAGCTCTTCGATCCAGTTGGCTCCATGTTTTTTCAGGCACTCATATGTGTGCATCTTGAGTCCTTTCAGGATTTACTCATTTGCTCTCTCGGCTTGGCCATTGCTTGCAGGGTGAGCTACGAAGGCGTAGCTGACTTGGATACCGAGGTCTTCGCAGTATCCTTGGAAAGCAGAGCTTGTGAATTGGGTCCCATTATCTGTTATGATTTTGTTCGGGACTCCAAATCTGCATACGATGGACTGCAAGAAGTTGATAGCTTATTGCTTGTTTATTGTCACAACTAGAGTTGCTTCCGGCCATTTGGTGAACTTGTCAATGGCAACATACAGGAACTTGTAACCTCCGACGGCTCTTGGGAAAGGTCCCAAGATGTCCATCCCCCACATAGCGAAAGGCCATGTAGGAGGTATCATTTGTAGAGGCTGAGCCGGTGTGTGAATTTGCTTTGCATGGAACTGGCATGCTTCGCATTTCTTCACAGCCTCAGTTGCATCCTAGAGCGTTGTAGGCCAGTAGAAGCCATGCCGGAAGGATTTACCGACCAGCTTGCGGGAAGACGCATGGTTCCCACACTCACCTCCATGGATTTCTGCGAGGAGCTCACATCCTTCTTCCTTTGTGATGCACCGCATTAGGACGTTGTTGGCACCGCGCCATTAGAGATCCCCTTCTACCAGCGTATATCTTTTAGCCAATCTGACTATCTGGTCAACGGATACATCATCGTCAGGAAGGATATTATCTTTCAAGTAGCTCCAGATCTTCGAGATCCATGCATCAGAGCTTGCTTGAGCATTTGAGTCTTGCGTGCTGGGTTGCTTGGAGCTTCCGGCAGCACCTACGACCCTTGATGGCTGCCATGGTAACAGGGCCATCGGGACCGCCAGCTTTGGGATGCTAGTCTCGCCCCCTTCGCTCAGTTTGGCAGGCTGAGCTGTGGGTTTTGAAAACCTCCGGACGAAGGTTCCGTCAGGAGCCGGAGCTCCAGTTGACGCTTTCGTCAAGAGTTCGTCAGCTTCAGCGTTATGCACACGTTGTACATGGTGGAGATCTAGGACTTCGAAGTCCTTCTGAAGCCTCTGGACTTCAAGGAGATAAGCAGCTAGTTGAGGATTGTTACAGGAGCATTCACCCTTCACCTGTTTAATGATGAGCTGCGAATCTCCCTTGACCAACAGCTGCTTGACACCATATGATAGTGCTACCTTTAGTCCATAAATGAGTGCTTCATACTCTGCCATGTTGTTGGTCGCCTTGAAGTCAAGGTGGACCATGTATTTTACCTTCTCCCCGGTTGGAGCGAGGAGAAGGACTCCAGCTCCGATCCCCTGCTTTTGCATGGAGCCGTCGAAGTAGAGGGTCCAGCGAGGCTCGGTGAAGACCGGAGCCTTGAGTTCCGGCTTCTGCTCACTAGGGCCCCCAGGGTTTGATGGAGAGGGGGTCCATTCCGTCACAAAGTCTGCCAATGCTTGACTCTTGATCGCTTGTCTTGGGGCGAATTCAAGATCGAATTCGGACAATTTCGCTGCCCATTTTGCAATGTTCCCAGTAGAGTTGGGATTATGCAAGATCACACACAGTGGATAAGAGGTCACCATTGAGATCTTATGAGCTTGGAAGTAATGGCGAAGCTTCCTGGAGGCGATGAGAACTGCGTAGAGCAGCTTGTGCACTTCTAGGTATCGAGTATTGACATCATGTAGTACTTCGCTGATGAATTACACTGGGCGTTGGACTGTCCGGACCCTCCCGGAGGGGCCCAAAGCTTCCTCCACATCGACCCGGACCCTCCCGGAGGGGTCCATATCTGCTTCGGGGACCTCCGGGTCCTTGCTGGAGGAACCCGGAGCTTCTACTGGAGCGACCCGGACACTCTCGGAGGGGTCCAGATCTTCTGGAGTAACTCCTTGTAGATCCAAGTCTGGGGGATGGGACCTAGACTCACCTTCAAGAACCTTCGGACCCTCTCGGGGGGGACTGGATTCCTGAGTTTGGGGTGGTTCTGGTCTCTCCGCAACCAGAACCATGCTGACAACCTCGTCGGTTGCCGAAATGTAAATCAGTAAGGGCTCACCAGGGTTCGGAGCTAGCAAGGTTGGTACATTGGTGAGGAGCTGCTTTAGCTCCTGGAATGCCTTTTCTGCTTCTTCAGACCATTGGAATGGTCCGGACTTCCTCAATAGCTTGAAGAAGGGTAGCGCCTGTTCCGCCAGTCTTGAGATGAACCGTTTGAGGGCGGCTAGACATCCAGTCAGCTTCTGGACATCCTTGATGCGGGTTGGAGGCTGCATATCCTCAATGGCTTTAATCTTTGCTGGATTTGCCTCTATGCCCCGGTGGTTTACTAGGAAACCAAGAAGCTTTCTGGAGCTAACCTCGAAGATGCACTTGTCTGGGTTTAGCTTCGTGCGAGTGACTCTCGACTTGTCGAAGACAACTTGCAAAGTGTTAAGGAGTTACTCCTTGTCTTTGATTTTGACGAAGATGTCATCAACATACACTTCCACTACGTCTCTGATGAGCTCTCCAAAGGTTTTGTACATAGCTCATACAAATGTTGAAGCTGCATTCTTGAGACCAAATGGCATGGTAGTATAGCAGTACAATCCATCTACTGTGATAAAAGAAGTATGTTCTTCATCTTCCCTAGACATTCTGATTTGATGGTACCCAAATTATGCGTCTAGGAAACACAGTAATTCACACCCGGAGGTGGAATCCACTATCTGATCTATTCTGGGAATGGATCTTTTGGGCATTCCTTATTCAGTGTCGTGTAGTCGATACACATCCGAAGCTTCCCGCCGGCCTTGGGTACAACGACTGGGTTTGCCAGTCATTTTGGATGGAAGACTTCTCGGATGAATCCAGCTTCGAGCAACTTTTTTACTTCTTGTCGTATGAAGTTCTGTCGCTCTACGGATTGCTTCCGAGGCTTTTGGTGCACAGGTCGAGCATCAGGATAGATCTTCAGATTATGCTCGATCACTTCCCTAGGGATCCCAGGCATTTGCGACGGTTGCCAAGCAAACACGTCAACGTTAGCCCGGAGGAAAGTGATGAGCGGGAGTTCCTATTTGTCATTCAGACCTCCCGATATACGGGTGGTCTGAGTGGCATCGGAACCGATTTGGACGACTTTGACGGGGATGTCGGTGTCTTCGCTTGGTTGCACGTGAGGTGCGGAGGTTGAGCCTCGTTGACGAATGCTCGGGGGTTTCGGAGCTTGTTCCTGCCTAGACTCTTCCTCCTGCGCTGTAGCAAGCGCATGAAGTTCTTCCAGAGCAGTCACTCCGGCAGTGCGGTCTTCGCGGATTCGGAGAACACCAGCTGGTGTTGGCATCTTCAACACCAGGTAGCCATAATGAGCAGCAGTCATGAACTTGTACAAGGCGGGCCTGCCTAGAATGGCGTTGAAAGGTAAGTTGATCTGAGCGACGTCAAAGATCAACTTCTCAGTGCGATAATTCTCCCGAGTCTCGAAGGTCACGGGGAGAGTAATGGCACCGAGTGGGGTTATGGCCCCCAGACCTACTCCGGAGAAAGGTCGGGAGGGGCGAAGGTCCAAAGGTAAGAGCTGAAGCTTGACGAAAGCTTTGAAGATTATGAGGTTCAACCCCGAACCTCCGTCCACCATTATATGGTGGAGTTGAATGTTATTGATGGTCAGAGTTACCATCAAAGGTAGTTGACCAGCTCCGATCATATTCCGAGGGCAGTCCGAAGCATCAAAAGTGACAGTGGTGTCCATCCACTTTCGATGAGGCTCTGCCCTGGCTGTAGGAGCTACTGAGGCCATGTCCCGCCGCATAGTCTTGAGGACACGACGGGAGGTGATGTCCCACGAACCACCAAAGATGGTGTTCATGGTTTTCCGACGCTCATTGTCGGAGACATCGGAGTCATCATCGACGGAGGTGTAAACAACCTTAAGGACCTTTTTAGGGTCCTGAAAGCCTAACTCCTCTTCAGCCGGAGCTTCATTGACTTTCTGTTTTCCTTCCCTCTGACGGAAAGGAACTTCTTCCCGACGCTTGTTGTAGCGCTCGGCAAGGTTTTGGACTTCCCGACAGTCTTCCAAGTTGTGGCTATTCGACTTGTGAATAGGACACCACACTTTGGAGTTGCCACCATCTTCAGAGGCAACCAAGGTCGTTTCTCGGGGTGTGGCCCCCGGCCTCCCGGAGCTGCAGCAGCTGCAGTAGTAGATGTGTCGGCCGACGGCTTCTTCTTGCTGTTGGACTTTTTCTTATTTTTTCCACTCCCAGAGGTAGTGGCTTTGACTTTGGAGGACTTTTTACCATCCTCCGGAGGTGGTTTGGAGTGCATTTCACGGCCCTCCGCAGCTTTGGCACACTTGTCTACCAAGCTGAAGAGCTCCGTGACGCTGGTGATCTCTTTATTCGCCAGCTTCTCCAGCATCTTCTTATCTCGTACGCCCTGTCTAAATGCCACGATAACAGAGGCGCTGGAGATAGAAGGAAT
The DNA here is from genome assembly GCA_036927565.1 of Tuctoria greenei. Lineage (NCBI taxonomy): Eukaryota > Viridiplantae > Streptophyta > Magnoliopsida > Poales > Poaceae > Tuctoria > Tuctoria greenei. Next base: position 194,692,709 of record JAYESD010000005.1, read on the forward strand.
AGTGTTTCGTACCTGGGAGAACCTCTGGATGAATGAGCGCAGGGATTCTCCCCCCTTCTGCACGACATCAAAAAGGTCCAGTTCGGTGCCTGGTCGGGTGTATGAACTCCCAAAATTGGCGGTGAACTGTTGGCACAATTCCTCCCAACTATTGATGGAGTTGTGAGGAAGGCTCATGAACCAGGACCTGGCGGTCCCAGTAAAGGCCGCTGGGAAGTAGTTGGCCATTACGGCCTCGTTACCTCCGGCCGCAAGAATTGCGGTGGAGTAAATCTAGAGAAACTCAGTGGGATTAACAGTCCCATCAAATTTCTCCAGCAGGTGAGGCCGGAACTTTTGTGGCCATCTGACCATGCGTAGGTGCATGGCCAGGGCAGAACAGCCTCCTCCTACTCCCTCGGGAGCAGGACTGTCTCGAGCCTCTCGCCTTTTGCGAGCACGCTCGATATGGACACGGTCGTCTTGTTGACGGTAACGGCGATCTAGCTCCGCCTAGAGGTCGTGAGTTAAAAGCCTGGTTACCGTATGAGTGCGTCGCGCCCCGGAAGGTAGCGATATAGCTTGCTATGATGCATCACGCCTCCTATTTTGGGAAGCGTGCGGACCAAGTCTGCCCGACACAGTCCGACACTAGGATGGGGCCCGCCCCAAAGGGGGAGGACCTTGGTTGCTGATGTGGTCAGCTGCTGCTGCAACCAGATGTTCCACGTCAGCCCTCCATTGCTCCATTGCACCCTGGGATGCACCTGGAGGTGGTGGACGTTGGAGGAGAGCACGCGCAGTCCCGGGGGATCTCGCGGTTCCAGCTTCTGCTCACACGTAAGTTTCTTGTTTCATTTCCATATCCATCCTATATTACCTTTCTATTCCTCGATGACATTGACTATTGCACGTAGGTACACATGCAAGGGTTTCGCTTCAACCTTGTTCTGACATCGCATGTAACCGATGGTACAACAATGGGCATATGCCGTTTTGGACATTGCAAATGCTTTTCCGTTCACTGCGGAGTCGTACACAGAGTACATACAATGGTACGTGAGTCAAACACGTATTAGGATCACGTACACACCAGCTGAGCCAGAGGTACATGTTGCGTCTACTACTGACACGTACCCTAAGTACCAGGATTGTAACACTTTAGTTGCGGTAAGATTGCTCTTTCTTCAGTTATTCAAATTACATTGGTTTTCTTAAGACATACATAATTCAAATTGTCATTATTTACAGTTCTAGATGCTACGCAATGCAGAATTTGGGTCTGCAACAATGGCTCGGAGGACTGAACTAGGATTGCAGATCACTACGTCAGAGATGACTTCAGCATGGAAGAAGGTCAACAATTACATTAAGGACACCATGAAGAACTTGGTCCTATTGTGCACAGAGTCTTGCTGTCAGGACTCCTCCGTGCAGCAGCCGAGGTTCACTCTAACTACGAAAGTTCTGTGCCCGTTCCACCATCTGCGCCGGTTGAGCCAACAGGTAAGAACTTTTAAGACAATTTATTTTCATGATTTGTTGAAGTTGCTAATGTAAACTTTTATCATTACAGTGTTGTCGATGTCGTACGTTCGTCCTACGCGTCCTGCTGTTATTGTTGGGACGTCCAACTGGTGCACTGATAAGTCCAAGTTTAGTTTTACAAGTTTTGTAAAGATTATTATTTACTTATACTTGTAATAACAAAAATATTTTGTAGGTTTTGATGATATGTCCATCGGTTCCAACCCTGCCCAGCAGGACTTCGGAGACACCTTCGATTGGGTGAGTTACGCTGTCGACATAGCAGCAGACACTTTTCCTCAAACACAGGGAGCTCCAGAGCCCATGCAGCCGACACAACCCACACAGGGAGCTCTAGAGCCCACGGAGCCTACACAGCCGACGCAGCCCACGCAGGATGCGACGCCGACACGAGTACCTCAGGCTAGAAACCCTCCAGACCTTTTATCGTATGATGCTAACCACGTTCGAGCGACACAGAGGGGACGTACCAAGCGCTCTAGGCGCTGATGTTGTACTTTTTATAGTGTATCATGTGTATGTTATGTTGCTTTATGTACAATAATTTGGATATTGTTTTATTTCTTTGTCTCTTATGCTTCATTTATTTCACTACATAACTTTCGTTTGTACTCCTATGCTTGGTCCATAGACTGCACCACATTGATCTATAAAAGAATCATCCCATGCACCTCATATCTCATTCAACTCAGTACTCACAAAATGGAGAGCAGAAGTCATGGTAGGAGAGGAGGAGGAATCCTTAGAGCGGTGCCTGAGAACTACTTGGTTGGTGATCCTTTGTGGTATGAAGTACCACTCAACGAGTTTCCGCTTCTAGGCAAAATTGATTTTGGTGTGTTTCATCCTCTTCGTCCATATGATAGTACCAAACAGGTGTGGCTTAAGTGTTGTTGCGGCCTTGATTGTGTTGTGCAAATGATGGATAGAAGAGAGGACAGCGATTGTTGATTCTTTCGTTGCCCTGTCGGTGGAGTAAGTTCAAATCTTTTAATTTTGTGACCTAACGTATTTTCTTATGTTGACTTTGATTTCCGTTTCCGTAGTGCTACTTCGATGAAGATAATAGCGAATACACATTGTGGGTTGATCCACCACCTATCAAGCCAATTAAAGATTACATCAAATATTTACAACATTGAAACCGAAAATTAGTGGGTGAAATAGCGGATATGGAGTTACAACAATTCGACGACATTGGTACTAGTACCATGTGCAACAATATGTCTTGCGAATGCCCTCACCACAAGTCATAACCTACTAGTTAAAACTATCTCTGATTATTGTTTCCAATGTATGCTTGCAATGTATGTTATTGTAACTTCGATTTCAATAAAAATTTAGTTTTCAATGTATGTATCGTTGTGAATGCAATTGTGTTTTGTTGTCGTAATGTATCAGTTACATTGAAGAGAAAAATCACGACAAATAACATGATTTATAGTAATGAGTCCTATATTTTTCATCCATATTGAAAACCAGTCGTCCACCTGATGAACGAGTCGTCCACGTGACAGACGACTCGTCCACCTGATGGACGACTCGTCCACAAGATGAACGACTCATCCACCTTTTGAACGACTACATGTCTCGATCGTCTATATAAGAGTGACCCCCCGCTGTCACCACAATCGCACCTCATAAACTCATCTCACACCGTCACCACACACATTGCATACATCATGTTAGCATGGACTCACGTTTCACACCACCAAACAACAAAGAAAGAGTTGACATCCCTAGGGATTACAACCGCTAATATGTCTATGTGACACTGATTGTCGGTTTGTTAGAGATCTTAGGTTGGGGGGCTCCTATGGTTTAACACTCTGTATGTGTAACAACTATGAGTATGATCCTCTCATAGGACCACACCATTTTTCCCAATGGTACACGTCAGATAACAAATGTACTTTGGATTCTATGAATTTCACCTTTACATTTCAATTCTTCTATTGATAACGATACATGTTGAATCATGCAGTCTCCACCGTCTCTTTGCGAGTTCACACAGTACATCGACCACGAATAATCAGCATAAAAAAGACATCAATTACATCTATAGCATGCATAGATCTGCTATCGAGAACTTTCTCTATGAAATAGAGTGAAAGGGTTGAGCGAGACAGGAGGGAGGGAGCTGAACATGAAGAGCGGCATCACAAGCGTCAAGAAGAGCGTCGATAAGAGGAGGAAGAGTATCGTCACAAGATTCAAGAGGAGGAACGTATGGAACAACAAGCAAGAGAGGTTGAGCGGGAGCGCATGCGCAGGAGAGCACGTCGCGCAAGGGAAGCCGGGCCGGATGCATTGCGCAAGAAAAAATATCTCTGTTGCACTTAGTAGATTCTACATGAATCATGCTCGGCTTTAAATTCAACTAAGGTGTATTAGGCGTAAGTTGGTGCACGTAGGTTAGACATTAAGTGCATCATACACACACATTTGTATTTTGAAATTTATTTTCTATTTATAAATAAGTGTTGTATGCCTTATATATCGTAGTAGTATAGAGACAGACATGATACACTTATTTGTAAACTTCGTAATGTATGTAATCGCCGATTTTTTAATTAAATGCATGCATTTTAAAAACTGTGTTACTGTGATCATAATTCATATTTCAAAAATACATAACAATTCATTCCATATACGAAAGTTTGTGTAACTCATTGCATGAAATCATAACTATGTATACTACATTTACTTCCATAACAACATCTTCCAAATATGTCACTAAGTATTTTTAAATCAATGTTGAAAATTCAATAAAATGGAGGCAAACATTTTGAAATTCAAATATGTGATCGTAATGCATATTTCAAAAGTACTTAACAATTTACTTCTTGCACTAAAAATTTACATAAGTCATTGCAAGAAATGACAACATTGTGTATTACATTTATTTCTATAACAACATTTTAAATATACGTCTCTATTTCTAAATCCATGTCGAAAAATAAACACAACGAGCTTAAATATTAAAATTTCAATGTCTCAGACGACTGGGAGGCAGTCGTCCATGCTGTGGACAGCAAGGTAATGTGGCAGCCACGGCAAACCGTCCACGGTATGGACGGCTCCCTGTCATGTAGACCTGTTGTCCACAGTGTGGACGGTTTGGTGGCTAGTTTGGCAAAAAAGTCGCACGCTATTAATATAAAATCATTTAAAAATCGTGCTAAAATAAAAAATTCCAATAGCTCCACCCCTCCCTGCCTACCCTGCTCGGTTGCAGGTAACAAGACTTGATTTTGCTGATGTTTGATTACTTGATTTGTATGTCACAAGTTAATTACTTGATTTGTTGATGTCTGAGTAAGTTTATTTGTGATGCTAGATTTGGTAACAGGACTTTTATTTGTCAGCAATGTTGATGTTAGAGTTAAGTAGTGATTATGAATGAGACATTGCCATCTTAGTTATATCTCGATCAATGGAAGCAAATTGTTATTGTAATTTTATTCTAGGGTAATTTGATTTGTGCTATATAACATACTAGGATAATTCTTTCACTTGACTGCCACTTATTATTGAAGACCGATTTAGCAAAAAAATTACTGTTAGAAAGTGATAGCACCCAGTCCGTCCATGCGAGAGACATCCGCCAACACTCCGGCTCCAAAACCAAACTCACACGTCGTATACGGTGAATTGTAATATCATGTTGTAATATGACATGATATGCGAAGAGTTATTTCTGATATAAATTTTTTAGTTCGTCCGATATCGACATCTTTATGAATGTTTCCGATATATCCGACATATCTAGTACGGAATCTGTTCCAGTCAATATCGATACCTAATCTGTTTCCGAAATCAAGTATATAGATATGAAAATGATTTATCCTTTTGTCCTTGCATTTCCATCCATTTTCATCCCTAAATACAAGTAGTTTTTAGGAGAAAATAAATAATTTCCATGCTATATATTACTTCTTTCGGGATCAATTTATTTGTCGCCCAGACAAGAATGTCTAGTTCTTTTTCTATTCTTTTAGTAGTGGGGAAAGACAATTAATATGAACGGATGTAGTACTTGCCTGAAGCGAGTTTTCCACAGACAACAAAACCAATGGAAGAAATAAAGAGTCTGTTGGGATTGTTTCCCTTGTTTACCTTTTCAAAGTTTGGTGTTGCCAACTTTTGGTGAAGGATTTGGAGTGTGTTTGGATTGTTGGCAATACTTACCTTATCAAAATTTGGTAGTTGACTATGAAATGTAAGTGTATTTGGGTTGAAGCCAAAATTTGGCAAGCCAATGAACTAATATCTTGTGGTAGTTCATTTTATTTACCAATATTGGCCAAATTTTGGGTGGTCAAATCCTTCACCAAAATTTGTCAACACCAAACTTTAAAAAGGTAAGCAAGGGAAACAATCCAAATAGACCATTGGCCACCCAAAGTTTGACCAATATTGGTAAAGAAAATGAACTACCACAATACATTAGTCAATTAGCTTGTCAAATTTTAGCTTCAATCCAAATACACTTACATTTCATAGTTAACTATCAAATTTTGGTAAGGTAATTTGCTAAAATAAGTAGACAACGATCAAACACACCCTTAACCCGGCGGTGCTCCCCTGTTCCTCTCTGCCTCCTCTGGCCGCGGCCTCCCATTCCAATCCAATCTATTCCCGTTCCGGCCGCTCCCAGTTTCCCATGCTCCTCCAGCGATTCCCCACCGCAAGACTCGTTCATGGCGCCTGAGAAAAACCCCACCCCCCTCCATGATCCCAGCGGATCGCGTCCGGCGCTGCGAGCCTGCGAGAGCCCGTGAAATTTCACCAGGTGCGTGCCAAGAAATTAATTCCATTCGATCCTTATCAGTGCATACCCCAACGTGCTTGGATAAAGGCTTGGTTGTTGTTGTCGATCCTTATCAGTCTTATGCAGATCCGTACGTTCTTCCGCCTTATTCAGCAGTTCCGGGGATAGTAAGCTTGTTCTTTCTGTTCTTTGATTGATGTTGTTACATGAATCAGGTGTAGAAGTGTGTATCCGATCTGATTGATTGGTGGACAGCGAGGAGCTTCAGCTGTTCCTCGGCCATGGCCGGCGATGAGGCTGCGGCGGGAAGCCAGAGTAGGCGGCGTATGGATCCAAACATGTACTTCAGCCTCCCTCCATTGTGGCGACCTCCTGGCTTGATCGATGATGCGCTCGATCGCCCGGTGTCATTGCCGAATTCGACCGGGCCAGCACCGGTTGCCCCAAGGATTGATGAGCAGATGGAATTTCTCGCCCCAATGGCGGTATACTCGCCGTGGAATGCTCTGTCCACCCCAGAAGAGCAGTCGATGCTAGACTCTTTTGATTATACTTGGCTAGAGGGCCACAACACCGATGGAGAGGAAGACACATCGGTGGGCGGTACCAATTCCTCATCGTCGTCATCGAGGTTGGCTCCTGGGTTAGAAGCCTATGAGGATCTTACACCGTTGGTGGAAAGGTTTGTGCGCCCTGGTCGGGTGACTGGTGGTGTGGAGATGGTCAGCACGACAAGCTTACTGAGTCGGTCCTCCATTCAAGGGGCTGTTGACATTGAAGCAAGGACTCCTGAGCTTCGTTTTCAGAGGTTGATCCGGATTAGCCAGCAGCACAGTATTGTGAGGACAAGGTCAATGAACCGCAGCCAACGGGCCAGTAGTCCGGAAACGGATAGGCTGTCCTGGGCCATCCAATGCTCCCATGAATCTCTCGAAATCTCAAGGCGGCAAAAACTGGATGGTGATAATAAAGTGGGAGGAAAGGGTGCTGTTAACAAGGATGAGTGCTGCGGATGCAACTCCAGCTTTGAATGCAACATCTGCCTTGATCCAGCTAAAGAGCCTGTGGTTACACCCTGCGGTCACCTCTTCTGTTGGCCATGTTTGTATAAGTGGCTTCATGCACATTCAGTCCATTCTGAGTGCCCTGTCTGCAAGGGTGAGGTGCTAGAAGTGAATGTCACACCGATTTATGGAAGAGGGGATGATCAAAGGGATGCTTCCGGCCTTGGTATGCCTCCCAGACCTTGTGCAAACAGAACACAGAGCCTGAGACAGCAGTTGCAAATAGCAGACGCAAGAGGAATTGCAACAGTGGTGAGGCAGTTGATAGAAAACCATGGTGTAGTGAGGGGCCAACCAAACCCGGTGGAGGCATCTGTTGTTCCTGCAAGCCGGTCAAGAGCTAGGGTTCAGAGACAACAAAGGCAGGATTCCATATCTGCAATAATGCTGAATGTGGGCAATGTTGCCCCTGAGAACAGCAATCAGGTCCCATTGCCACTCTCTGATGCTGACAATACTACGCCAATGGTTCCTGCAGCTCCAGAGCAGTCATCGTCTATGGAGCAAATATCAGCTTCTAGCACTGCAGCTGTTATAGTGGGGGATTCAAGTAGGAGGCCAAGGCCTTCTGGATCCCCAACCACAAGAAGAACCAGGAGGAGGCAGCCATAACCATTGTCATTCTCTCCTACAAAACCTATCAATCATGTTGTGTTCCCAGACCTTACCTTGATCAGTTCCCAAAACATCTAAAGTTCATAAGGTAGGAATGTATATGCCATCGATTATAATCCTTTTTTTACATACCTATGTATGCACAATTTTCATGGCAGGGGTATAGAACTGTCAGTCTCATGTGTGTTGTTGTATCCTGTATGCTGGAATGAAATGCTCAGATTTTGCATCTGTTTCTGGTACAGAAAGATATGAAGTGTTTAGTGTTTTGATTAGGACTTTATAGGCATATTCTGTTTTGTATGATGCTAAAATTATGTAGCTATTGCAGCTAAAATTCTTATTCACTACAAGTACGCCCTATATCCAGAGTTTGGTAGAGGACGTTCTCCATCCAAATTTGCCGTGTCATTGTGAATGAGCAGAAATTGGATGTGACATTGCGCCATAGCTACATTTTAGTACTTTTGTTGCATTTATCCCTCCAATTAGTTCTTTTTTTTTCTGGTAGTATTCCATAAAATAGATAGCACACAAGTATGTTACAGTATATTACAGTGGGACGCCTGAACTGCTTTATGTTTATATTGTAAAAAAGAGAGCACTCATTTGTGCAGAATCAGCCCCTCACGAAACAGCTCGTCACGTGGTAAACTGATAAATAACTATCCGCAAACGTATGAGTATGTCACATTTCAGAACCGTCATTTGACCATCTGAATGTTTTGAGAGATCACTACGTCTCATGATAATATTGATGGCAATTTCTTCATGGCTTCCAAAACTGTTCATGCATAGGGATGGAGAAAACAGCTAGAATCTTTGAGACCAAGATGGTTGAACAGGAAGCAGAGCAGTGATGTGAATAGCCAGGCTCAAACCTTGCAAATTGACAATATTTAAAGCAACAAACTCTAGAACAAATTCGAAAGCTGGTACTCAATTCGCATACTTGCGAAACTGCCTGGCACTACACTGCCGTACGGAAAGCATGGGTATGGTTTACTTCCATGAACCCTTGTACAAGAAAAATGCCAAATCGATGATATGCTCATATGCAACCAGCTCCAGGAGTCAGATGAGTTTAGGTTTGCTTATCATGAAGCCAGACGAACTGTATAAACCTGTTCCTTGGTTAGGCTTTGGCAAAAGTAAGCGCAAAGAATATTTCTCTTTTCATTTGTACGGAATGAAGCCTAAAGCCTTAAACAGCAGTCCTGCTGGGGGGTGCGGGTCTGTGAAGGCTGTTACAAGTAGCAGCAACATGTCTTCAGTATGTGCAAAACGCCATGTATAATGATAATTTTGTTTAACATTTCCCTTCTTGCTTGAGGCAACCTGTCTTCCATGTAATGCATTGCTCAGCTGTTCAACTTTTAAATAGAATGCTGGTCTCCTGCAATGTATGCCAGAAAAAAAGATCAGGGTACAATTTGATTGTAACACTCAGTTATACTACTTGATCATTTTGTATACCTTATAAATGGACAAACCATATTTTTAGCATCTGCGACATTCAGTTGTCATACGAGAATCATTCAGGGCAGCAAAAGGTAGTCGAAGGTATATGTAACCTATTAGATTGTGCACATGTAGGATTACTGTACCAAAAGAAACTCTCCCACTGAATGGCAATGGTCGTCATGTGCTGCAACATGTTCTTCAGTTATTTGCTAATTTTTGTAAGGCTCAATTGAGTACTGATTTTGTTTTAAAATTATTAAACTTCTTGAAAGTAACAGCGAACGGGTGGCATCATGCCTTGAACTGCTCGATAAGTCTGATAAGACTATATGTCTCGGCATCAGGCATTGCTCCTCTCAAAATCATTGCCTTTAACAAATCCGGCTCATGAACTTTTGCTTTCACGTAAGCTTTAAGGAGGGTATTATAAACAAAAGAGTTCCTACAATATTTGGATTCATTCAGTTCTTCATAAACTTTCTTTGCATTTTCCAAGTCACCAATTTCTGCGAAGTTCTCGAGCAACATGTGTGTCGTCTCCAACCACGGTGTTGAATTTCTCACCTTCTTGGTGACAATTTCTTTCTTTCCCATTTCCATTGTGTTCAAAGCTTCTTTAACAAGACCCAATTTCAAGCACCCCAGTGCTAAGTGGCGATAAGTAATAGCATTTGGTTGACAGCCACTTGCTCTCATTTCTTTGAATACAGCTGATGCTTTATCCAGGAGACCGTGCCTACAGTACACTGACAGTATGGCATTGAACTGTTCTGCATGACTTATTTTCTTTGTTGATTTTATCTCGATCCATATCTTTTCAGCGTGATCAACAGAGCTAAGCTTTCCAAATGCTTCAATTGCTAGTGTGAAACTTCTGTATCGAATATGAGGGAGGTTCTGCATGATCGCCCATGTCCTCTTTAGCTCCTTTTCCTTCCCAAGGTAACCATACAGGATAAGAAGAATTTCTAGTGTAGACCAATTAGCACCTGTCAAGGAATTCTCAATGGCTTCAACATATGTTAGGGCAGCAGTATATAGCCTAGCTACAGCATGTGCAATAGCCAGAATGCCATAAGTGATCTCATTGGGCTCAATCTTTGCTCTTTTCATATCATTGAACACCCTTGCTACTCCATCAATGTTGTGCTCGTTGGCCTGTATTTTCAATAGGATGTTGTAGGTTGATGTGTGAGGGGTGACGCGATCACCTCTCATCTGAGAAAGGATCTTGGATATAGTTTTCCTGCGCCCCGGTGATGAATGGAGAATGATCAAGCGGTTGTAAACGTAGGGAGAAATCAGCAGGGATAATTCCCTCATCTTCCTCATGTAAGCATATGAATGCTTAATCAGACCCAGATCCAAAGCTGCCATGACAAGGTTGTTGTAGAGAAGCTCTTTCTGATATTCTTGAGGCACACGCAGGAAGAGGCTTTCAGCTTCAGAAATGCCATGAACTTTAGCAGTGAACTCCAGGAGGTATGAGTAATCAAGCTCAGTCAGTTTGTATGGCATCTCTCTCATGACCCATTCCATTAGCTGTGAAACAGATATGCAGACAACGTGAACATTTTCTCGTCTCTAAACAGACAAGAAACAGATATGCAGGAATGCTCTAAGTTTCTTTACCACATTCATGCAAAAGTACAGAAATCACTATATGAGTGTGCATGAACGGGGAACAAGAAAGACAAAAACTTGAATCAATCACTAAATTAAATTCGTGCGGGGGGGGGGGGGGGGGGGGGGGGTAGAATCCAAATAATGATGATTACAACACGTAAAGGGCGGGAAGGGGGAGGGAGACACCTGAAGGGCGGTGCGGTGAAGGCGGTGGCGTCGGAGACGGTTGACGGCGTGGAAAACGTGGCCGCGGTGCACGGCGTGGCCATCTCCCATCCACCCCCGCATGGCCGCGCACACCGACGCCGCCTGCTCCACCCGCCGCGCCAGCGAGTCCCCCTCCGGCTCATCACCGGGCCCCTCTGGCGCAGGAGGAGGCGGCGGTGGAGAAATATGCGCGATGGTGTCGCTTCCGGAGCTGGTGAAGAAGCCTGCGGCGGCGGAGGGAGGCAACGGCCGCCGGCGCCGGAGCAGCGCTCGCAGCAGCAGCATCGCCGCGGGGCCGGCTTTGGCTGCAGCAGTCGAGCACTGAACTCTCCACGCTTTTCGTGGCCGTCGGATCTGAAACCAACGGTTTCAGTGTGTTGGACAAGAAAATCTACTCTGCGGTTTTCCCCAAAGCTTTTCTTTAGGCCCAAAACATGCCTACTCGAAGCTGAAAATACTATCTGCGATATGATGAAAATACCACCCATTGCAACGAGTCCATTAAATTGTGCGGTGCCTTAAAACTATTCAAATACTATCTAAATGAGAAATAGCCAACATTTAAGTCAAAAACACATCAAATCTGCAATAGCATCCGCCGTCATGCAGCAGCGCAGCCGTTTTCAACAAACCATGTGATGTCATTCCAGGTGTTGAACATTGAACAGGGCACGGATCCGTATCCTCTACTGTAAGGAAGAAAATGCAGAGTATTGTAGCCATCGCCACAGTAAATTGAGAGGAGGGGAACAGTCCTCTGCAGTAGCACTGTAACAGCGGGACATTCAACGGTACAACCAGCTACTGTAGGGACATGTTATTACTGTTTATAGAGACTGTAGCAGTATGATCTGGACCGTTTGGTTTTCATTGAACGGTCAAAAACAGAGCTAATGTAGGGCACTATAGCTCCTCTACATTTTCTTCTTCAATGCAGAGGATCAGAATCCACAGGGCACATATTAGTACATGAAACGCATTTCAAGCTCTTAAGTCATGCAACACCTCAATGATACACATAGTCAATCATCGTATTCAGATGCCACATTACCTCACTACTTAATTTATCGACAAATCTTACACTATAAAAACTGTCCAAGGACACAATCTTAAATTCTTAATACATCTCATGAGGTTGCAAAAATCCCGCAAAAGATTCTTATAGCACTATTACCATAGTTATTAAGGCGGTAAGGCGACCTAAGGCGACGGACACCCTTTTTACCTTTTAAGCGATAAGGCGAGACGACGCCTTACTAATTTCTAAAAATACTTTGTAGTATGTAAAAATAGATAAAGAAATTCAGAATTATATGTATATATAGTATCATTGGCTGATTTTCCTCACCCACATTTCCTCTCAACTAAGGTAACAACCGGCCCAGACCATAACCAACCAGCACCAGTCCAATAACTTAACCCTAGCGTTTGTTCAGCTGCCCCACATCGCCCCCAACCACGCCCTCGCGTCCCGCCGCCAACGTGAGCGTCACCCCGCCCTCGCCCTCGCGTCCCGCTGCCGCCGCGGCAGCACCCCGCCCTCACCCTCGCGTCCTGCCGCCACTGCGACACACCGCGCCGCCGCCCCCGATGCCTCTGCTCGACAGGAGGGCCCACCGCCTCTGCTCCTCCGGATCTGCACCGAGGTAGGTCGCTCCGCCGTTTTCCTCTGCTTCCGCCGCTGCTGCCCTCCCCTGCTCCCGCCGTCTCCAGGTCGCCTTACCCAAGATTCTAAGGCGTCGGGACGCCTTATCCTCGCTGGGCGCTTTCGACGCTTAAACGACGTTTTAATAACTATAGCTATTACAATAGTTTTGGAGTGCGGAGTAAATCTTATACGATGTCTGCAAGTAAAAAAGAATCCAATAGGACGATCAGAGAAACAAGTGACAACTCAAATAATATATTTTAAAGAAAAATCATCATATGGGTAGGAACTGATAGCAGAATGCTGAAAATGGAATGTATCCGTTCCTTAAAAAAGGGCAAGTCGTCACCTAATGATATAAGCACATTCGACAAGAAAATCACAGATCCCATTTTCTGATGGCCCTTCAACCTACTTTCAACTTGATGCAATTTGATCGCATACGTATTCACTCTAAAAAAACATACATATACATTTAGAAGTAGCAACCGAGAAGTATCAGTAATCAAGTACAGCATACATTTTTCTCGTCAACTCTAATTTCTGATGGTGATAGGTAAACCCTTTTACAGCAGCTAAATCAAGAGGTCAATATCATGGTCCCAAATGTTTTGCCGCAGATTCCATTGTAAAATACTATTCCTGAAAATACAGAAAGAATTTGTAAGAGTTCATGCTTACGTAGATTCCAATTGATCATTTCAATCACTGACCCTCAAGTTGTAAACCTAACAAACAGCAGGCACCATATTTATTGTCAAAATTTTACAAGAGTACTGTTGCATTGCATGACGACAAAACTTCGTATGGACAGAATAAAGGAATTAGATAACAGGTGATCACATCCGGTTTGAATTAATTTAAGAGATGGCATCCATGCTATTTGCCACAACATGTGGCTACATCAGTTTGATCCAAAAAAAAAGTTCGTGTTATATGAATGTTTCAAAAACCATGTATTTAAACTTGAGGAAATAGTTTACGTCAAAAAAATTTGAGGAAATAGCTCTCCTCCAGTCCTATTGGTCAACAAGCAAATCTTCACAATGTCCTCCATTTTGTCATGGGCTCATGGCAGCTCAATATATAGGAAGTAAGACACTACCTAGTTGGTGCAAAACTGCAAATAAATTATAAAATATACGCACAAAGTAATCTATAGATAATGGAATCTAATGCTACATAGCTCCAGACACAACAGCAATGTACACCTGAGTAAAATATGATGGTCACATACCAGTTGCAAACTTCCTGAGGAACATTTGAAGCTTTTCAAGTATAAGGTTCTATAAGGCCCTGTTTGGCACAGCTGGAACGTGTTACAAAAGCAACTTATTTGAAAAGCTGGTGGAAAACAGTTTCTGCTTATGTCCTGCTTTTAGTTCATTCTGAGAAGCAGCTGAACTAATAAGTTGTTAAAGAATCTTTCTGTTTGGCACACCTTCAACTTCTTTTTATGAAGAAGCTGCAGCAGAAGTTGTGCCAAACAGGGCCTAAGTCCGGGCATCTCCAATGTACTGTCCTCTTAATGTTGTTTCTAAAATCTCAACTCAACATAATCAAGAAACAACATAAAAGATAATCTCTCTCCAATGCATCGGTCATAACTTCTGCCTGTCTAAGTTTTTAACCTAATCCCTGATGCTACTCTCATCAAAACGTGGGTTACATAAACATCTGCTCCAGTGCAGTTGTTGCTCTCTTTTGACAATGGTCTTGAGGTCCAGGTTGTCCCCTACCACCAGACGCAGCTTAATTTGCCCATGCTCCTCCTGCCTTATTCACATCAGCTAACAACTAGGGTGAACCATTGTACATGAACTTGATTCCAAGCATGAATCCACCATGTAAAACTCTAGGCCCAGTAATCAGAGGAGCTTATTTTGGCTTGACAAATTACCCAATTGATCAAAATCATACGTTCAGTAGAATGGATTTAAGCGACCCAACTACTGCCAGGCATCTTATTCAAACCCCTTTCTGCCATAATCTTCCTTAACCTCTTGACCTTGTCCCATTTTTCAGCTTGTGCATATATGTTACCCAAAAGAATGTAATATCCGCTCTCTTCAGGCTCCAGTTCGAAGCACTTGTAGGCAACAACCTCCCCAAGCTCAACATTGTTGTGTAACCTGCAAGCGAGAAGCAAGGCACCCCAAACACTAGCATGTGGCTGCATTGGCATTTGCTTAATGAGCTGAAACGCTTCATCCAGATTACCACTGCGCCCAAGAAGATCTACCATAATGGTGTAATGTTCAACCGAAGGAGTAATCATATATTTGCTTGACATGGAAGCAAAGCAAGCGCGGGCTTCTTCCATCAGCCCCACATGATTGTAAGCAAACAACAAACCCACAAATGTAATGGCATTAGGATTAATCTTTGCATCAGACATCTCCTTGAACAAATCAAGAGCTTCCCTTAGCTTACCATGCATCCCACAGCCCACTATCATCGCGCTGTAAGACACAACATCCCTCGTCTTCAAGCCTCTGAACAAATCAAAAGCCCTATCCATCCGTCCGTTCTTGGTGTACAAATCAACCAGAGTGGTGCGCAGGTGATCATCCAGTTCAACCCCCACACACTCAACGAAACTCTGAACCCACAACCCAAACCTCAAGTCCCCAAGCTGAGAGCAAGCCGAGATGACAGATGAGAGAGTCTTCTCGTTTGGCAGCACCCAAACATGTGGTTTCAACATCCGGTTGAAAACACCAAGCGCCTCCCGTGCACAGCCATTCTGTGCATAGCATGCAATCATGGCATTCCAGGCGTAAAGATCTTTGTTTTCCATCCTATCGAACAGGTCGGCCGCAGAATGGACCTCCCCAGCTTTGGCATACCCGGAGATCATTGTGATCCATGCGACATTGTTCCTGACAGGCATCCGCTCAAATAGCTCCCCCGCTCGGGCAAGTTGGCCCTGCACGATGAACCCACACAGGAGGGCATTCCAGGACGCAGCGTTCCTCTCGGGCATTCGGTAGAACAGGTCGACGGCCTCGTGGAGGTGGCCGGCCTTGGCGAGACCGGCGACCATGGAGTTCCACGACACTACGTCCCGCGCGGGCATCCCGTCGAACAGGGCGCGCGCGGCGGGCACGTCCCCCGTGCGGAGGAGCGACGCGAGGCGCGAGTTGGTCGCGACGAGGAGGGAGTGGTGGTGGCGCGGCAGCGGATCGTCGAGCAGGTGGTGCGACTGGTTGTGTGTTGGGTGAAGGAGGCGGGAGTAGAGGTGCGAGAGCGCGGCGTGCGGGTATGGGTGGGCGAGGAGGCCCAGGCGGAGGAGGTGCGCGTGGAGGGAGGCGGCCGCGGGGAGCTGCGCGTGCGCGGGGAGGCGGGGCACGGACTTGAGCACGGCGGCGAGGGCGAATGGGCAGGGGCGGGACGAGCGGAGGGACGAGACGTAGAGCGCGACGGCGCGGCGGGGCCGGCCCTGGTCCGCCGCGGCGCGAATTACGAGCGTCCACGGCGAGTTGAAGCCTGTGGCATCCCGGGCGCACATTGCCGTGTCACGGACTAGGCGTCGACTCACATCAGCAACCGCGTAGGGGTGCACATCGGCGGCGTCGAGACGGGAGGAGACTCCGAGGAGGAAGTCGAGAACTGAAGAGCGGTACTTGGTGGGTGTGGATGCGCTTCCCTACTCCCTTTCAGTCCTATTATGCATTCTCCGCATTTAAGTGTCAAAATGTTATTGGTTTCACTTTTAATACTCAAAC
Source organism: Tuctoria greenei (assembly GCA_036927565.1). Classification (NCBI taxonomy): domain Eukaryota; kingdom Viridiplantae; phylum Streptophyta; class Magnoliopsida; order Poales; family Poaceae; genus Tuctoria; species Tuctoria greenei. The sequence continues at coordinate 194,709,362 of JAYESD010000005.1, forward strand.
TAATTAACGTATCTTCACAACAAATAAAATAATGACGCATCAGCGTGAGGATGCATGAGAGTACAAACAGGATGAGAGAAGCCGTGTCCGGTGGGTGTGGGTGTTATGGTGGAGCCGGCTGCCACGTGGGCCCCGCTTGTAAGCGTTGAGTCTAAGTGATGTGTCGGTGTGTGGGGATTGGTGGGCCATGTTGGACTGGCGGTCCCACCAGGCCGTGTTCCTGGATCTATGTAAGGATGGTAACACAATTGGAGAGCAAGTAAGAAAATATTCTTCAAAACAAAATCGATTTCCACCACTATCGTCGTTTTCCCGACGTCTCGCGCCTCTCCGCGCCGCCGCGACGATCTCACGCCCCGATTCCAACGAGTCGGCAACGAAGGAGCGTCACAGTGGTATCAGAGCTTTACCTTCTCTAGGAACTTCATTTTTGGGAAACAAACCGTTGTGTGTTGGGGGTTGGTGGTTATGATCGGAGTTTGCAGTTTTGCAGTTCGTCATCACGGCGTTTGTCCCTAAACCCTCTGTGCAGACACGTTTGGTCCTCCAGGCCATGGAGGAATCACAGTGCACGAAGGAGGGTCGATGGGAGAGGGTGTTCGGGTTGTTGGAGGATCTCACGAGGGGTCAGTGTGACCTGCAGGGGCAGCATGCGCTCGCTGCGTCCATAGCGGAGCAGGCTGCTAAGGAGCGTGACTTGTTGTTTTAGCAATTGGAGAATATAGGGAAGCATATTGAGGCTTTGAATCTGGAGAAGACGGTGGGGATTTCGGATTTGGTGAAGGGAAGTCAATCTGGGGAACTGCGAAGTGCAAGTAGGATAGATGGAAGTGGATTGAAGGGAGTCAGGAGGTATTGGACCTTAGAGGAGCAAGATAGATGGGCGTGGAGTGGAGCTGTTTATGGAGGCAGGGCGAGAGCCCCTCGGATTTTTCCAGGAGGGGTGTATCAATCTGGAGTGCAGGGTGACCCTGGTGGAGGGGGAATTCCTCAAACTCATACTAGAATAGAGGAGAATCGAGGTCCTTCTAGTGATAGAGGTGGTAGTGATGGTGAGAAGAGTCTCATGAAGTTGTCCTTTCCGAAGTTGTCGGGTGAGCAACTGGGAATTTGGTTAGACAAGTGCGAAGATTATTTTTCTCTATATCATGTCACAGAGGCATTTTGGGTCCGAGCAGCATCCATGTGAAAGGCAATGGTGCAAAGTGGTTGTAGGTTTTCAAGGCCACTAAAGGATTGAGTTCTGGTCTCATTTCTCGGAGGTTGTAAGGGAGAAATTTTGGGTATATGACTACCCTGAGGCTATGCACGATCTCTTGCATTTGAGGCAATTTGGGACATTGGTAGACTATGTGTCTGAGTTGTGAGAGTACTCGCTATACTACTGTAATGTATAACTCTGATATGGATGAGGTATTCTATGTGCAACAGTTCCTCAAAGGGTTGAAACCAGACTTGCAGAGCCCGGTGCAGTCTCAGGTACCGTGGTCTGAGACCAGAGTAACTATACTGGCTCGGGTGCAGTGAGATATCTTGGAGAGAGGGAGGTATAGGATGACTAGAGGCCAAGGTGGGGTGAAGCAAGGATGGGGATTAAGAGGAGAACAGAGAGGAGTAGGTGTAGCCTCAGACCTGTCGAGGGAGAGGTAGCTTAGAGACTATAGGAGGCTGAATGGATTATGTTACACTTGTGGGAAGAAATATGAGCCTGGCCATCTGTAGAAATGTGCTAAGAGAGGACAGTTACAGCTAAATGCCTTGGATGTGGTGCAGGAGGATGTGGTCTTGTCTGATGCAGTGTTAATGCAGTTGGAGAACGAGGATTTACAGGAGGAAGAATGTTACACTATCTCTACTCATGCTCTGGCTAGTACTCAAGGTGTGAATTGTATGAGGCTAAGAGGCTTGGTTCACAATAAGGTATTTCTGGTGCTGGTGGATTCATAGAGCTCATAATATTTTGTGAACAAAGCTTTTGTTGATAGAGCAAGGTTGACAATCTTTAAGGCTGACCAGGTGGTGGTCAGAGCAGCCAATGATGAAGAAATGGTCTCGGACAGGATGGTGAAGAATTTGGAGTAATGGTGTAAGGGCCACACATTTCAGATGGACCTGAGGGTGCTCCCTTTGGGGGCTTATGATGCAATATTGGGGTATGATTGGCTGTCTACACACGGTCCGATCCAGTGTGATTGGCAGGACACAACATTACAATTCTCACTGAAAGGAGTACCAGTGCTGTTACAAGGTGAAAGCATCTAGGCCCCATGAGGTACGGTTTCGGTGATTAATGACAACCATTCGATATTACTAATGAATTTGTGAATGCAAGGTCTCAATGACACTCAATCAAATGAAATCAAAAGTACATTGGAGACCCATATAAAATCAACGAATTAGATCAAACCAAATCACATGAAGACAAGAAGTGAAAGCTCTAACTTGATATCACTCAATGCTTGAAGACAATCAAAACAACATTTCAAACAAGTGTCAAAGAGGTCACAAGTTCAAATTCCAAAAGAACAACTCAAAACAACTCGAAGTCAACAAGTTGAACACACCGGATCATCCGATGGTCTTTGAGTTGACACACATCGGTCGAGTTGGTTCAACTGAAGAAGAAGACCTCAGAAAAATGCACTCACCGGATCATCCGATGTGAGTGGCTAAGTGACATCGGTCCATCATCACAGATTGCAATACCATTGGACCAAGTGAAGCACCGTATCATCCGATGTACAGACTTACATACATCGGTCGATCACTCCAGTGAGCCTCAAGATCAAGCAAAAATCTGGAGGAAGAGCCACCGGATCATCCGATGAGAAGACAGATCAACATCGGTCTAACAACGGTCATATCTGACACAGTGACATCAGCTAATTTGGCTTTGACCGATGATAACTGAAGGGGAGACATCGGATCATCCGGTGTTCGCAGAGAAGTGATGTCAGCCTACTTTTCCAACGGCTATCTCGTGGAGGCTAGCTATTTATACCCCTTCAACCTGTCAAATCGATAAGACTTGAAGCCCAGACATACTCTACACATCCTAGAGCATTCAAGCAATAGAGCTACCACTTTCACATCATTTGTTCATCATTTGTACACCAAGAGATAGGCTAGAACTAGCTAGAGATAGTGCTTGGGTGCCTCCATTCTTGGTGATTGGAGTCTCTAGTGTAGTGAGAGCCCAAAGGGAGTGTCCCTTGGTGTGTGCAACTTCCGGAGCTTGCCAAGAAGATTGTGGAAGCCCGGAGGATCCCAAAGTGTACAAGGCTTGAGCTCCACCTTGCCGAGGTTGGCGAACGGAGAAGAATAGTGAAGAACCCCCTTGTCTCGGTGACTTGGGAGTGGCAAAACCCTTCGGCGGGTGCCACAACGTGGATGTAGGAAGATCCTTGTGATCTTACCGAACCACGGGATAAACTCCGTGTCCCTTGAGCGTTTGCATCCCTCTCCCTTTTACTCTTATGCAATCTTCATTCCGCAACTTTAATTTACATTGATTGCATAGTTTAATTGCATAGGGAATTGGGCTTGAGGTTGTTAGTTCTTAATCGTTTTAAAATTTGAAAAAAAGCCCAATTCACCCCCCCTCTTGGGCATTTCGATCCTTACAATTGGTATCAGAGCAAGGTTGCTCATTGGATCATTCTAGCTTCACCGCTAGAGAGCTTAAATGGCCAAGAATGGGGGTTCGGTTCCTACCTTCGAGGGCAAGAACTTTGCCTATTGGAAAGCACGCATGCGTGCCTACCTAGAGGCTATTGCTCCCGAAGTTTGGGAAGCGACCCATGCGGGATTTGGAGATCATACTTATATTGGTGATCAAATTATGGGATGCTAAGGCTAGAAATGCCATCTATGAATGCATAAGTCAAGACGTTTTTGCTAGAATTGCTAGTAAAGAGAAAGCTTGTGAAATTTGGGCATGTCTAATTGAAATTCATGAGGGCTCATCTCGTGTTAAAGAACTCAAATATCACTTGCTAAAATCCAAGTATGATGAATTCAAAATGCTTCCTCATGAAAATGTTAACCAAATGTTTTGTCGCTTAAATGTGCTCATTGAGGAGATTAACGCACTTGACATTGCTTCTCTTGGTAAGGGACTTATCAACCGCAAGATCCTCATGCTTCTACCTAAGCCCAAGTACAACATTATCAACTCAATGCTCCAAAAGGAATCACTTGACAACATTGAAGTCTCGGAGCTCATTGGAGAAATTCATGCTCATGAGATGAGCGTACTTGGAATGATGGAGGAGTCATCGTCAAAAACTATTGCTCTCAAGGCTTCAACCAAGAAGACAACTCCCAAGAAAAAGAAAGTGGTTGAGCCTAGCTCAAGCGAAGAAGAGCAAGCAACAAGTGAAGATGACGATGATGAGCTTGCGTTGATGATGAGAAAATTCTCACGTCTAAACTCCAAAATCGCAAAGAAGGGATACTCCTTTGATCCAAAGAAGAAAGCCTTCCTCCCAAGAAAAGATGAAAACAAGATATGCTACAATTGTGGTGATCAAGGCCATATTTCATATGATTGTCCAAGACCCGACAAGAGGAAGGACAACCACAAAGGAAAGCATAGAAAGCTAGAAGAAAGTGATGAAGATGAAGAAGAGGTCAAACCCAAGCGCTCCTTTGGAAAGAAGAAATTTGACAAGGGCAAGAAGACCAAGCTCTTTCCAAAGAAGAGAAGAGGGCCTCAAAAAGTCTTCATGTGCGAGGCAAATGAGTGGATCACGGATGAAGAGTCAAGCGATGAAGAGAGTGAAGATGAAGAAAACTTGGCGGGCCTTGCCATCGTCGACAAGGACAACTCACCTCTTCGTCCACCTCCTATGTGCCTCATGGCTAAAGGTAACACTAAGGTATGTGACGATTCTAGCGATGATGATGATGAGCTCTCCCCCGATGAACTAGCATCTATGATTAATGAATACCATGTCATCATAAAAAGGGAAAAGAGCAAGGTTAAAGCACTTGAACAAGCTTGTGCTAAACTTGAGAGTGCGAAGCTCGATTTGCATGACAAGTATGTAACCATACTTAAAGAGCATGACACGCTCAAAACACATGTCAAGCAAATCGAGGAGGAAAGTGCTCAAATCAAGCTTGATCATCATGAGCTTGACTTAGCAAACCAAGCACTCTTGGGAAAGCACAATGACTTGGTTCAAAAACATGAAGTGCTTAACCTTGCTTATGAGGCAATTGAACTAAAAATGAAAAACATGAAAAAGGAAACCCTTGATGGCAAAGTATCAACTATTTCACATGCCACTAATACTTTGGATAAGTCTTTGCCTTTGAAAGCAAGCCTTAGGGAGAAGGAATTGATGGACGAAATTGAAAGTCTCCGCACTAGTGTGGTGAGACTTTCCAAGGGGGAGGACAAGCACAAGGAAATCCTCTACCAACAAGCCAAAGGCTTCAACAAGAGAGGACTTGGATCCTTCCCGGTGCTCAACAAAGGAAAGGTGCCCTCACCGGAGCTTAGGACGAGCTTCATCAAAGAAGTTGGATCCTATTGCCAACATTGTGAGGTCACCGAACACCACACGAGGGAGTGTCCTCTTCCCAACCGTCCTTCTCCCAAATTGCCTCCTAACTACAAATCTACTTTCCATGATTATCACTATCTCTTAAGCAAAGTAGGTGGCAAGGTGAAGGCAAGGTTCATCGGCAAAGATATTAAGGGCATGAAGGGGAAGCTCCCCAAGCAACTTTGGGTCCCAAAATCACTTGTATCACACATACAAGGACCTAAGTTAGCTTGGGTGCCTAAACTCAAAAACTAACTTCATGTGTGTAGGTGAACTACAAAGCCGGAGGAAAACATTGGGTACTCGATAGCGGGTGTACTCAACATATGACCGGCAATGATGGTATGTTCACCACCATAGAGAACCCCGATAATCATGAACAAGTCACCTTTGGTGACAACTCAAAGGGGAAGGTAATTGGTTTAGGTAAAATTGCTATTTCACATGATTTGTCCATTTCTAATGTACTATATGTTAAGTCACTTAGTTTCAATTTACTTTCCATTGCACAACTATGTGATCTTGGACTAACGTGCACCTTTGATAAGAATGGTGTTGTAGTAACTAGTGAATCAAGCAAAGAACTAATCTTCAAAGGTTTTCGGCATGGACATCTTTACTTGGTGGACTTCTCCAACAAGGATGCTAGCTTGACCACTTGTCTTTTCACTAAGACAAGCTTGGGTTGGCTATGGCATCGACGCATTGCTCACATTGGGATGAGCAAGCTTAAGAAGTCATTCAAGCTTGGGATGGTGACCGGCGTGAAGGATGTCACGTTTGAGAAGAACAAGCCTTGTAGTGCTTGTCAAGCCGGGAAGCAAGTTGCTTCACACCACCCAATGAAGACAATGGTGTCAACCTCCAAGCCGCTTGAACTACTCCACATGGACCTCTTCGGACCATCCACATATCAAAGTCTTGGTGGTAACTTCTATTGTCTTGTTATCGTTGACGATTATTCTCGATATGCTTGGACTTTGTTTTTAGGTGACAAGGGTGAAACTCCGGAAGTTTTCAAGACCTTTGCCAAACGTGCTCAAAGGGAATTTCAACTTCCCATCATCAAAGTCCGGAGTGACAACGGCACCGAGTTCAAGAACTACAACATTGGGGAGTGGTGTGATCATGAAGGCGTGAAGCATGAGTTTTCGGCCACATACACCCCCCAACAAAACGGTGTCGTTGAAAGGAAGAACAAGACCCTCATCACCCTTGCAAGAGCAATGCTTGATGACTATGGCACGTCGGAGAAGTTTTGGGCCGAAGCAATCAACACGGCGTGCTATGCCGCAAATAGGGTCTATCTTCACCGACTACTCCAAAAGACCCCATATGAGCTCCTCATTGGGAGAAAGCCCAACATCTCCTACTTTAGAGTCTTTGGGTGCAAATGCTACATCTACCGCAAGAAAAGGCTCGGTAAGTTTGAAAGAAGATGTGATGTTGGTGTTTTTCTTGGTTATGCATCAAACTCAAAAGCATATTGAGTATTCAACCAAACCTCCGGTCTAGTTGAAGAAAGTTGTGATGTTGAGTTTGATGAGACTAATGGCTCCCAAGAGGAGAGTTTTGGTCATAATGAAATAGATGATGAGCCTCTACGAGAAGCCATGAAAAACATGACCATTGGAGACATCAAGCCGGAAGTTGAAGAGGGCCATGATCAAGGGGGAGCAAGTTCCAACATCAACACCTCCATGATGCCTCAAGTTGATGAAAAAGAAGAAGAGAAAGATGATCCATTGCCAATGCAAGATTCACAAGCCACACAACACCAACAACAAGAAGAAGTCCATGATCAAGTCCAACCACAAGAGGAACAACTAGCTTCACCACCGCCAAGTGACTCACAACCACTTATGAGGCATGGACGCATCTCCAAGGCGCATCCAATGGACCAAATCATTGGAAGTCCTTCAAGGGGCGTAAGTACTCGTTCCCGCCATGTCGCCTCATTTTGTGAGCACTACTCTTTTGTTTCGTGTGTAGAACCCACTCATATAGAGGAAGCACTCCAAGATCCAAATTGGGTGATGGCCATGCAAGAAGAACTCAACAACTTCACCCGCAATGAAGTTTGGGTGTTGGAGGAGCGACCCAAGGACAAGAACGTCATCGGTACGAAGTGGGTATACCGGAACAAGCAAGACGAGAATGGCGTCGTGGTCCGCAACAAGGCAAGACTTGTGGCCAAGGGGTTTTCACAAGTTGAAGGACTAGACTTTGGAGAAACATTCGCTCCGGTCGCTCGGTTAGAAGCTATTCGCATACTCCTTGCCTTTGCTTCACATCACAATATAATGCTCTATCAAATGGATGTTAAAAGTGCCTTTCTCAATGGCTATATTAACGAACTTGTTTATGTTGAGCAACCTCCCGGGTTTGAAGATCCGAGGAATACTAACCATGTGTATAGGTTACACAAGGCGCTCTACGGGCTCAAGCAAGCACCTAGGGCGTGGTATGAACGACTAAGGGATTTCCTGGTCATGCAAGGATTCAAGATCGGGAGGGTGGATACTACACTCTTCACCAAGGACATCAACGGAGATTTATTTCTTTGTCAAATTTACGTTGATGACATTATTTTTGGCTCAACTAACAAAGCTCTTAGCCATGAGTTTGGCAAAATGATGTCTAGGGAATTCGAGATGTCAATGATTGGAGAGCTCAACTTCTTCCTTGGATTCCAAATCAAGCAACTTCAAGAGGGGACCTTCATCTATCAAGAGAAGTACACAAAGGACCTCTTGAAGAAATTTGAGATGGGAGATTGTAGCTCAAGAAGCACTCCAATGGCGACAAATTGCCATATCGACGCGGACATGGACGGTAAACCTATTGATCAATATCATTATCGTTCTATGATTGGCTCTTTGTTATATCTTACCGCATCTAGGCCCGATATTATGTTTAGTGTGTGCTTGTGTGCTCGCTTTCAAGCGGCACCTAAAGAATCGCACAAGAAGGCGGTCTTTAGGATACTTCGGTATCTCAAGCATACCTCAAGTGTAGGTTTGTGGTACCCCAAGAACGCTAGTTTCCATCTCTTGGGATACTCGGATTCGGACTTTGCCGGATGTCGTGTGGATCGCAAGAGTACCTCCGGTGGGTGCCACTTACTTGGGCGTTCCCTAGTATCTTGGTCGAGCAAAAAGCAAAATTCCGTGGCTTTGTCCACCGCGGAGGCGGAGTATATAGCGGCCGGTGCATGTTGTGCCCAAATTCTATATATGAAGCAAACCCTTTTGGACTTTGGAATTAAAATTGGTTGTGTGCCTCTCCTTTGTGACAATGAAAGTGCGGTTAAGATAGCTAGAAACCCCGTTCAACACTCCCGCACTAAGCACATTGATATTCGCCATCACTTCTTGCGTGATCATGAGGCTAAAGGAGACATCTCTTTGCAAGGTGTTAGATCCGAAGAACAATTGGCGGATATCTTCACAAAACCACTTGATGAGAAAACCTTTTCTAGACTTAGAAGTGAATTAAATGTGCTAGATGCATCTAACGTCATGTAAGTTGCCATGTTCATGTAAGGATGCATATCATATAGGTCTTGTCTAACTCCCAAAGGATAGGGGCAAGCTAGAATTAGTTTTCCCTGAGGAAGCCTTTGGAAGGTTCAAACTTGGCAAGATAGATTTATTCTATGCCTTGCATGATCCCTGCCATATAAACTTGCACTCATTTAATCTCTTGCATTATAATTTGTTTGGCATTGCATAACGGTAGATTGTCACAAAGGGGAACCCACCTCATGAGAAGGAGACTTGTTTGAAATGCAATATCTCAACTCATATAAGGTGGAAAGAACAAAATGTTAGGTACGTTAATGCCTAGAGGATCATGCTTCAAAGAGATAGAAGTCTTCATACTCTACCTCACAAAGCATGGGCCTTACATTTTATTTGGATATTTTCCTCCTTTTTCTTGGTGTTCCATTTGAGTTAAGGTCTAGCCAAGCTATTGGCATATTAGCTTCTTGAGGGGTAAGGGGTTGCCCAAAAAGTCCTAAGACATGTGTTTCTCTTCGATTGTTTGTTTGGTCAAAGGACATATATGGGATGTTTTCGTTCTGTTGTCATCGGATTATCCGATGCCTATGTCAATCCCTCATCGGTCCAATAGGTGTTCAAATCTTCAAAGCTCAATTCTGTCTGAATTTCAAATGATCCGACGCGTTCATTCCGAAAAACATCGGTCCATCCGATGTTCACTCTTCTGGAGCTGTGGTCAATTCAACCGATGTTCGCTTCCTCCAACGTCGGACCATCCTGTGTCATCTTCACTCTTTTGAACACCCTTACTGTGCCATTCGACCGATGACCCAAACCCTAAACGTCGGTCCATCCGATGTCAACAGCAATTTTTGAATACCCTTACTGTGGCATTCGACCGATGTGCACTTCACTTATCATCGGACCATCCGGTGTTAAATTTTCGGCTAGGGTTTGGGGTCCACTATTTAAACCCGTGCGACCGCCGCCGACCTTTCTCTCTCCCCGACGCCTCCCGTTCCATCGCCACAACCTCCGCCGCCCACTGCAGTGCCGCCGCCGGACGCCGCCGCCGTCCCTCTGCTCGCACCGCCGCCGCCAGCGACCTCCGCGCCACCACTGCCCGGGCCCGCGCACCGCGCCTCCTCCCTCGGCGCCGCCGCCGCCCGTGCCCGCGCACCGCGCCACCTCCGCCGCCAGCAGCCGCCGCCGCCGCCGCCCTAGGCGCCGCTGCCGCCGTGCTCCACCCGCGCCCAAGCGCCACCGCCGCCACGCACCTCTCCCTCCGTCGAAGCACCTCCACCCGAGCAAAGCCGTCTTCTCCGGCCCCCGTCGCTAGGTTTTCCCGAGCTCCATCGTCGCTAAGGTGAGCTCCGTGCCGTGCGACGTCTCTCGTTGCTTCTCTCGTCGTTCTCTTTCATCGTCGCTAACCCTAGCTCTCCGTCGTCTAGATGGGTCGCGACCGCAAAGGGAAGGGAAAGGCGATCGCGGAGCCCGCCGCGAAGAAGCGCAAACTTTCGAAGGATGAGAAGCAGGCCCTAATGGCCGCTCGCGCCGCCGAGGAGCGTGAGCGAGGCCGAGGGGGATCCCTGAGGATCCGCGAGGCTCGTCCGAGGCAGCCTCCCGTGATCGACGACTCCGACGCCGAAGAGGAGCCGGTTGAGCCTCTCGTCCGCCGGCGCTCAGCCCGGACTCGAGGAGGTCACACCGAGGCTGCTCCTCGTCCGAGACCGACGGCTGCCGACCGTCGTGAGGACAGGGAGGCTGAGAGAGCCATCAATGAGATGGACACGGCCGTCCGGGTCGGTGAAGGAGTCCGTCTTGTGGACTACCGGAAGATGAAGGCTAAGCAACTCCGGAAGCTCAGATGGAGTGTACTGCTTGAGGAGTGGTTCCCACAGCCCCGAGAGCTTCTTGTGGACAGTCGCTTCTGGACTGTCACCCAGGCGTCTCTCTATGAGACCTACAAGCGCCGAGGGCACAAGCTTTTTCAGCACAACCACTTGGACTGGAGGCAGCTTGCAGTGGCAGCGGAGACTGAGGTCCGTCCTTTCTTTGAGAGATACAGAGGTTTGGTGGAGCTACTGGATTATGAGAGAAGTGCGTATGTGGAAGAGTGGGTCCGTGTCTTCTACGCGACCCTGTACATCTCAGAGGGCAGGAGGTCGATTGCCTTCATGTTCAATGGTCAGCACTACCACCTCTCGAGGCAGACTTTGGGGCATATTCTTGGTTTGGACCTGCACGACACCAGCGTACACGAGAAGGTCTATGGGCAGGCAGATCCACCAAGGAGGCCACTTACTGGAGGGGTAGCACCACAGCTGGACGAGATCCGCTCTCTGTTTGGCCCCTCGTTCTCTCCAGACCAGCCGAGAGTTCCAGCTCTCCTGACCCCAGCTGCGCGCATTGTGCACCTCGCCTTGCGCCGCACGCTCCTGCCGAGGTCAGGATACTTGGAGGGGTTCACGAGTCTGCAGCAGACCCTCCTGTTCTACATAATGAACGGGATGGATTTCGATATCGTGGACATACTTCTCTGTGAGATGGAAGACGTAATCACAGATGGAATCGGCATGATGAGGCAGATGGTCTATGGGCACTGGATCAGTTACATTTGCTCTATGGTGGTGCCTGAGGGACATACAGCACAAGCCCGGCTAGCTGACGAGAGTGTGAATCGCTTTAGTCACTATCGTGCCTCTGCTCCTGGAGACCGTCACCTTGGTCGTCCAGTTGAGTGCCAGGTTCGGGCCCGTCTGTCAGAGAAAGACTGGTCCGACCTAGAGCGGGAGGACGAGAGGCTTGCTGAGGCTGAGGCTCAGGGGGAGGACCTGCAGCACATCTGGTCTGAGAGCGACACCGACGACAGTGTCGAGGAGTACTTCCCTCCCCCTCCACCTTCACCGAGGCAGCACGACGCCGAGGCAGGAGGATCAGCTGCTCCGCCACCGACACCACCTCCTGTGTCCGAGGCGCAGGTGACGCAACCGTCTGAGCTGACGTCGCTCCTCCAGCAGATGATCGAGCAGCAGCGCCAGGACAGGCTCGCTGCTGAGCAGGCCAGGGCAGAGCAGGCTGCTCACCTGGCACAGCTGCAGCGGCAGCAGCAGGAGCTCCAGCTGGAGATCGCCCGTCAGAGGCGAGAGGATACGGACCGGTTCACCAACCTGGTAGATCAGATGCACCACCGTACCCTCGACCAGCAGCAGCAGACCCAGTAGGCCATGATGGGGATCCTAGGGTTGATCACCAACCTTTACACTCAGACCGGGATCACCCTTCCTCCACAGCAGCCTGGACTGGGACTGGCTCCAGGTGTTGCTCAGGTGCCTACTTCTCCTATACCTTCAATCAGTATGTCACCTCTTCTGGCATCCAGCGCACCGATTCACTCACCACTGCCGGCGACGATCTTGTTCCAGCAGACACCGGCGTCCGTGGTGAGCGCTCCACTTCCTCCAGCTCCACCGGCACCTCCAGTACCGGCTTCCTCTCCTCCAGCACCGGCAGCGGATCCTCCAGCTCCCGCCGCCCCGGCAGCTCCTACGACCGGCGACTCCAGCTCCGACGACTGCGACGGTTCTCAGTTCGTCCTCGCGCCCAGCTCTCAGGGTTTATAGGCGTTCTGATCCCTTTTTGGTGTCCTGATGCCAAAGGGGGAGAAGATGTAGAAGAGTCAGGGGGAGTGGTAGTCTCAGGGAGGGTGTGTGTGTGTGCTTATCCTTTTATCCTTTGTATTCATGCTTGAGTACTCTTTTGTAATTTTAATTAAGCACTCTTTCACTTGTCTCATTTGCTTATGATTTTAATCAATTGAGCTTTTCGCACCACAAATTTCTTTTGCGTTTTACAAGCTTAATGTGTCCTATGCTGTATTCATTGCATATATACTTGAGTATTATCATCAAATTCATTATTATTGCGCTTTAAATTATTGTGTTGTCATCAATCACCAAAAAGGGGGAGATTGAAAGCATCTAGGCCCCATGAGGTACGGTTTCGGTGATTAATGACAACCATTCGATATTACTAATGAATTTGTGAATGCAAGGTCTCAATGACACTCAATCAAATGAAATCAAAAGTACATTGGAGACCCATATAAAATCAACGAATTAGATCAAACCAAATCACATGAAGACAAGAAGTGAAAGCTCTAACTTGATATCTCTCAATGCTTGAAGACAATCAAAACAACATTTCAAACAAGTGTCAAAGAGGTCACAAGTTCAAATTCCAAAAGAACAACTCAAAACAACTCGAAGTCAACAAGTTGAACACACCGGATCATCCGATGGTCTTTGAGTTGACACACATCGGTCGAGTTGGTTCAACTGAAGAAGAAGACCTCAGAAAAATGCACTCACCGGATCATCCGATGTGAGTGGCTCAGTGACATCGGTCCATCATCACAGATTGCAATACCATTGGACCAAGTGAAGCACCGGATCATCCGATGTACAGACTTACATACATCGGTCGATCACTCCAGTGAGCCTCAAGATCAAGCAAAAATCTGGAGGAAGAGCCACCGGATCATCCGATGAGAAGACAGATCAACATCGGTCTAACAACAGTCATATATGACACAGTGACATCAGCTAATTTGGCTTTGACCGATGATAACTGAAGGGGAGACATCGGATCATCCGGTGTTCGCAGAGAAGTGATGTCAGCCTACTTTTCCAACGGCTATCTCGTGGAGGCTGGCTATTTATACCCCTTCAACCTGTCAAATCGATAAGACTTGAAGCCCAGACATACTCTACACATCCTAGAGCATTCAAGCAATAGAGCTACCACTTTCACATCATTTGTTCATCATTTGTACACCAAGAGATAGGCTAGAACTAGCTAGAGATAGTGCTTGGGTGCCTCCATTCTTGGTGATTGGAGTCTCTAGTGTAGTGAGAGCCCAAAGGGAGTGTCCCTTGGTGTGTGCAACTTCCGGAGCTTGCCAAGAAGATTGTGGAAGCCCGGAGGATCCCAAAGTGTACAAGGCTTGAGCTCCACCTTGCCGAGGTTGGCGAACGGAGAAGAATAGTGAAGAACCCCCTTGTCTCGGTGACTTTGGAGTGGCAAAACCCTTCGGCGGGTGCCACAACGTGGATGTAGGAAGATCCTTGTGATCTTACCGAACCACGGGATAAACTCCGTGTCCCTTGAGCGTTTGCATCCCTCTCCCTTTTACTCTTATGCAATCTTCATTCCGCAACTTTAATTTACATTGATTGCATAGTTTAATTGCATAGGGAATTGGGCTTGAGGTTGTTAGTTCTTAATCGTTTTAAAATTTGAAAGAAAGCCCAATTCACCCCCCCTCTTGGGCATTTCGATCCTTACACAAGGAGATAAGGGGGGAGAATCGGGAGTGCTCGAGCAGATGTCTACGCTGCAATTAGAGGAAGTGTTTGGCTGGTAACGATATATGGGCTTTAGTAGTTGTAGAAGGAGTAGAAGAAGGTAGGAAAACCAAAAATGGAAGGGAGTCCGAGGCGATCCAGCAACTGTTACATGATTACAAGGATGTATTTGGAGATCCCAAGTGTTTGCCACCACCCAAACCATTTGATCATGTCATATCGTTGGTCTTTGGGGCTATACCTGTGAATTCCATACCTCATAGGTATTCTCCTATGCATAAGACTAAAATTGAAAACCAAGTGGCTGCTCTGTTTGAGGTTGGATTCATAGAGCACAGTGTAAACCCATTTGCTTCACCAGTGCTTCTGGTACAAAAGAAGGATGGGTCTTGGCGTTTTTGCATTAATTATAAGAAGTTGAATGACATCACTATCAAGAATAGGTTTCCTATGCCATTGGTGGATGAGATTCTTGATAAATTGGCTGGAGCTAAGTTTTTCTCTAGCCCAGATATGAGGGCTGGTTATCATCAGATTAGAATGAGGCAAGGAGAAGAGTATAAGACTGCCGTCAAGACTCATTCAGGTCATTACCAATTTAAGGTGATGTCTTTTGGTTTGACTAATACCCCTGCTACTTTTCAATGTACTATGAATTTATTTTAGCTTCTTATCTCAGGAAATTTGTCCTAGTTTTTATTGATGATGTCTTGATCTATAGTCCTTCCTTAGAAATGCATTGTGAGAATCTCAGGTTGGCATTGGAGACTTTGAGGACTAATCAGTTTTACATCAAGCTCTCTAAGTGTCATTTTGCATAGAGAGAGTTGATATATCTGGGGCATGTGATTTCTGATGAAGGGGTACAAATAGATCCTTCAAAAACTAAAGCAATGGTGGCTTGGCCTGTGCCTACTTCCTTTACTGAATTAAGGGCTTTTCTGGGGATGACAGGGTACTACAGAAAGTTTGTGCAAGGTTATGGGCAAATTGTGAAGCCATTGACATCTATTTTGAAGAAAAGACAGTTTGAATGGACTGAAGAAGCTGGGAAGGCTTTTTAAAGGTTGGCAGAAGCAATGTCTTCTACACCTGTGTTGGCTCTGCCTAATTTTGATGAACCATTTGTGATTGAGACTGACGCTTGTGATTTTGGAATGGGGGCAGTTCTAATGCAGCACAATAGACCTATAGCTTTTATCAGCAAGGCTTTGGCTCCTTGAATGTGGCCTAGAGGGGGGGTGGGGTAAATAGGTCTTTTTGAATTTTAGTCGGAACCTGCAACACTTAGCAACTTGATCAAATACCAGAACATCGGACTAATCCGGTAGAGTGCGGACTAGTCCAGTGCATGCGGATTAGAATGATCAAGTTAGATCAATGATTTCAATACAAGCACAGTACACAACGAAATTTAGTATGTAACTTGAAAGTATTTAGTCAATGAAATTAAGTGTATCACAAACTTCAATGTTTTAACGTAAGATGGACAAGATCAAGTAAACCCTAGAATATGATATGAAAAACTTAAGAACAATTTTGACACAAGATTTTATCCCATGGTTCGGTTCCCGCAAAGGCAACCTACGTCCACGTTGAGGAGCCCACGAAAGGACCGGGTCTTCACTGACCCTAACCTCGTCGAATTGCCACGAAGGCCAATTCTCTTTCACTATCACAAGGGTAAATCACCAAGTTCAAGGGGCCTTCTCACAAGTTGAGGGCTCCCCAAGATTACAAATCAAACACCACCAAGAACACACTCTTAAGATCAACAATGAAACAACAGGAGTGTGTTAGAGATCAAACCCAAGAGCTCAAACGTGTGAATCGTGTCTCTCCTTTGATCCAAGATGAATTCTCAAGAATTTGATCTTTCTTGCATTGGATTGCGTGGAGAGATGTGTTTTCTAAGCTCTTGGAGGGTGTGACGGCGCTGGGAGTCGAGAGATATGAAAGTAGGGTCGTGCACATCTATTTATAGGGTGGTTCCAAAAGTTATCGTTAGGGTTTCGAGGGTCCGGACTAGTCCCAGGTGGAGTCCAGACTAGTCCGGTGTGCGGCGTGCAGGAAACCCTAAGTTCTGAGGAAGATCGGACTTGTCCGGCTTAGGGCGGACTAGTCTGATTTAGGCTCTGGAAAAGTTCAGACTAGTCCGATTATTTTCGGACAAGTCCGGCTGTGGTGATCTCCTTAGTGAATTGGGGACAAGTCCGCATTTGGAAGACCTGTCGTACTTTAGTCAGAGAGGTTATCGGACTTGTCCGATGTCGTGCAAAGTTGTGAAGTGTTGAGGACTAGTTCACACTAGGGAGGACTAGTCCAATCTTAGTCAGAAAGATATCGAACTAGTCCGTGGTGATATCGGACTAGTCCGGTCCGTGTAAACCTGGACTGTGCAGACAAGTCTGCACTGGGAGGACTTGTCTGATTTTGAACAGAGGGGTTATCGAACTAGTCCGGATATTATCGGACTAGTCCAAACCTGTATAAATTAGTGCAGTGAGTGAGTTTTATTGTCGTTGAGCTCTTGGGGTGTGTTTCTCCGACACACTCCATACACAATGATCTAGTCTATTCAGCTCTTGAGCTCTTTTCCATATAGATCCTCATTCTCCTTTCTTTTTGTGCTTACTCCATGTTTTCATTAAAAACTGTGCTTGTCGAAGGTCTTAAACGACACTTCCCCCGGACCTGCTTAGAGAGCAGCCCGCGGAGGTTCTTTGGATTCATGAGGGCTAGTCCCAGGAGATTGAGCGCAGCGAGATGATGAACACAGTGGGTTTACGTGGTTCGGGCCGCCAGAGCATAACACCCTACGTCCACGGGAGTGTTTGTGTATTGCCTTGCTTGAGTGTGTATGAGTTTCGATCCCCTGTGAAGGTCGCCTGCTGAGTCCTTTTATAGTCCAAGGACTCTGCGGTCACAAGGTGGGCCCTGGGGCCTGACAGGTGGTCCCAGGGAGAGCCAAATCTTATACAAGATCTAGGATTAAATGCTATCTACTTCCCTTTGTCAGGGGCTTCAATGTGCCGTCCCACCGCGTCGTGCGCCAGGGCTACACATAGATGTTGATGATGGCAGGGCATGTCACGCCCGTCTTTTCCCCGCGCACTCGTCCGTCTTGCACAGTGGGTATGTACCAGCTACTTGGACAAGACAGGACACTGGAGCCTTGACTTGCGCATGCGCGACTCCGCTTTGCCTGGGGAAGGCGCGCATACTTAATGCATGTCTGAGCAGCACACTCTTTCCTTTATTGCGGCCTCCTACCGCATTGAGTTAGCCGTCTGCCACGTGGTCACATCGGAGCCTGCCTCTGCGGGGAGTCGAGCGCCCGGCTGTACAGACCACGTGGCGCCTCCGGAGCCCACCTCTGCGGAAGGGCGGAGGCTCAGCCCTGCGGGCCACGTGGTAGTTCCGGAGCCCTTCCCTGCGGGGAGACGGGCCTGGTCCCTGGGGTTCCAATGGCTACGTGGCAGGCCTGGAGCCCGCCTCGGCGGGGAGGCGAGGGTCCGGTTCTGCCGGCCACGTGGTAGCCCCGGAGCTCGCCTCGGCGGGGAGGTGAGGGTCCGGTCCTATCGGCCACGTGGAAGCCTCGGAGCCCGCCTTGGCAGGGAGGCAGGATCCGGTCCTTCCCTCCACGACGTGGCAACCTCGGATCCGGCCTCCAAGTAGGGGCCGAGTCCTTAGCCGTTTTCTCCTTGTGCGCGGGGGTACCTGGTCTACGGGGTACCGACAGTGGCCCCCGGGCCCACCTCGGGAGAGATGACAATTCCGTGGGTGGGGCCTTCATCTTGTCTTGTAAAAGTGACACCAGCGGGCCCCCTCGAGGGGTGTCGGATCGGAAAAGTGACATCGGCGGCCCCTTGGGGGCGCCGGAGCTCGCAGGAGCGACATCGGCAACCCGCTCGGGGACGCCGGAGCTCGGAGAAGTGACGTCAGCGACCCCCTTGGGGGCGCCAGAGCTCGCAGGAGCGACGTCAGCGACCCGCTTGGGGACGTCGGAGCTCGGAGAAGTGACGTCAGCGGCCCCCTGGGTGGGGGGGCGTCGGAGCTCGCAGGAGCAACGTCGGCGACCCGCTTGGGGATGCCGGAGCTCAGAGAAGTGACGTCAGCGGCCCCCTTGGGGGGTGTCGGAGCTCGCAGGAGCGACGTCGGCGACTCACTTGGGGACGCCGGAGCTCGGAGAAGTGACGTCAGCGGCCCCCTTGGGGGGCGCCGGATCTCGGCGAAGCGTCGTCGGCGCCTACCACAGACGCGTAGAACGTCAGTGGCGGGCTCCCTATATGTCCTGCACACACAGTAGATAAAAAGTAATTTTGCTCACCAGTCACCCCTTCCCTGCTCTTTAGTTTTGTTATGGCTTACAATCCTTAGCTAAGATACGGGGCATGGGTAATTCAGTGCGACAACATCCACGGTATGGTCGCTACCTTGCTCAGGGCATGAGCCATCCGGCCTCCTGTACTCAGCTGTTAGCACTGGGAGGCAAGGTGTGTATGCTTAGGGTTCGGAACCAGGCTAAGCAGGTTGCACACTCTGGACCTCTAGCTCGGTGTTAGCCTTTCAGGAGTGAGAACCATTCGGCACCTCGGAGCCCGAGCAAGAAAACGACCATCAGACCCCAAAGACATTGCAGGTACCTCATGCGGATTCGCCTTTAGCAGGATAGCACAACTCCAACTAGGACGAGATAGAAGAAAAGTAACTGAGCATATGGCAGACAATATGCGAAAGTAAGCAAAAAATTAAAGCATAATGTAAATAGTTTTGTTCGTCGGTTACTCCCTTCCTGCTTTTAGTCTCGTTATGTCTTATGGTCCTGAGCCGGGCTTATGGTGCCTGGGTAATTCAATGTGATGGTATCCAGATTATGGTTATCACCCCGATCAGAAGTGTGTGCCGTCTGACCCCCTGTACTCTTAGCGCTGAAGAGGCAAAGTTTACATGCTTAGGGTGCAGGACCAGGCTAAGTAGGATGTACACTTTGGACCTCCCACGGGCGTTAGCTTTTCAAGGGAGTGACCATTCAGCACCACAGGCTCCCAAGCAGGAAAACAACCAAAGAACCCGAATACGTCACAGGAACCCCCAGCAGACCCGCCAGCAGCGGGATTGCATAACTACACTAGGCGCGAGACAAGAAGAGAGTGCCCTAGAATATGACAGAGAATATGCGAGAACGAGCATGGCCTGGAGGAGCTAGCCTTGGAACGGACGCTCACCATGCTGCCAGTGAAAATCTTCAGGGGGAAAAAGCCCCCTACCTGGCGCGCCAAATGTCGAAGGTCTTAAACGACACTTCCCTCGGACCTGCTTAGAGAGCAGCCCGCGGAGGTTCTTTGGATTCACGAGGGCTAGTCCCAGGAGATTGAGCGTAGCGAGATGATGAACACAGTGGGTTTACGTGGTTCGGGCCGCCGGAGCGTAACACCCTACGTCCATGGGAGTGTTTGTGTATTGCCTTGCTTGAGCATGTATGAGTTTCGATCCCCTGTGAAGGTCGCTGCTGAGTCCTTTTATAGTCCAAGGACTCTGCAGTCTAGCGCTTCGGAAGTCACTCTGGCGTGCCCCACAGGTGGTCTCGGGGAGAGCCAAATCCTATACAAGATCTAGGATTAAATGCTATCTACTTCCCTTTGTCAGGGGATTCAATGTGCCATCCCACCGCTTCGTGCGCCAGGGCTACACATAGTTGTTGATG
The DNA here is from genome assembly GCA_036927565.1 of Tuctoria greenei. Taxonomy (NCBI): domain Eukaryota; kingdom Viridiplantae; phylum Streptophyta; class Magnoliopsida; order Poales; family Poaceae; genus Tuctoria; species Tuctoria greenei. The sequence goes on from JAYESD010000005.1 coordinate 194,729,496, forward strand.
ATGGCAGGGCATGTACCGCCCGTCTTGTCCCCATGGCTCACTCGTCTGTCTTGCGCAGTGGGTCTGTACCGGCTACTTGGACAAGACAGGACACTGGAGCCTTGACTTGCGCATGCACGACTCCGCTTCGCCTGGGAAAGGCGCACATACTTAATTCCTATCTGAGCAGCGCACTCTTTCCTTTACTGTGGCCCCCTACCGCATTGAGTTGGCCGTCTGCCACGTGGTTGCATCGGAGCCTGCCTCTGCGGGGAGTCAAGCGCCCGACTGTACAGGCCATGTGGTGCCTCCGGAGCCCACCTCCGTGGAAGGGCGGAGGCTTAGACTTGTGGGCCACGTGGTAGTTCCGGAGCCCTTCCCTGTGGGGAGACGGGCCTAGTCCCTGGAGTTCCAATGGCTATGTGGCAGCCCCGGAGCCCGCCCCAGCGGGGAGGCGAGGGTCTAGTTTTGCCAGCCACGTGGCAGACCCAGAGCCCGCCTCGGCGGGGAGGCGAGGGTCCGATCCTGCCGGCCACGTGGCAGCCCCGGAGCCCGCCTCGACGGGGAGGCAGGATCCGGTCCTTCCCTCCATGACGTGGTAGCCTCGGATCCGACCTCCAAGTAGGGGCCGAGTCCTTAGCCGTTTTCTCCTTGTGCGCGGGGGTACCTGGTTTGCGGGGTGCCGACAGCGCTCATCTCAACAATTTGGTTAGGATCTCATTTGTTTGTCATAAATCAACCAAAACCCACAAGGGATACCTAGATTCACTTTCAATCTCCCCCTTTTTGGTGATTGATGACAACCGATTGTGATTTCATAAAATATGATAAAAATACAGAATTTTCATATAGTGTGCACATATGAGTTAGGTACAAGTTAAGCAATGTAAACATAGGTCATATGTGCACTCTTTATGGTGGGGTGTAAAACTACGTGAGTGTGAGCAATAATCGTGGTGAGAATGAAGTGATTGACATTAAAATACCAATATCAAGCATATATGTCAATTTCAAGGCAAAACACAAATTTCATAACATAAGCAAAGTCATTCCATCACACCACAATACCAAAGATAGAGATAATAGTATTAAAGTTTTACAACCCAAGAGAGACACAAAAAGATACACAAATGAAGCTCTAATCTCTCAACCTACAGCTAGGACTAGTGACTCCCCCTCAATCTCTCCCCCTTTGGCATCAAGACACCAAAAAGAAGGAGAGGAGGGATCTAGTGGCTTATTCCTCGCTGTCGGTTCTCTCCTCATCTTCATCTTCATATTCCGGCTGTGGAGGAGGAGGAGCAGACCCACTCGAAGTGCCCCCAATGCCAAAGTAAGCAAGCTCGGAGGGAGTCAAAGGTCCGAGCTCAGTGAAATCAGAGGCTGAATCTTTAGAGATGGTTGGGGATCCAATAGGCTCAATCTCCGGCTTCTGGCAAATATGGTTGACATTTTCTTTGACATATCTCATATCTGCCTTCCTCGCCTTGTTCAACTTATGAGTATTCACTGCGGCCTTCTTGCATGAGGCAAAGATTGCTGCAAAGTACTTCAATATTCCACTAGGAGACCCTTTTTGGGGAGGGGCCCTAGTTGAGGGGGCAGTCCTCTCATCTCCTCTAGCTCTCCTTGGAGCCTCTTCACTGGATGCAGGGGATTGAGCAGCTTGGACAATAGCTTGGGGAGGCTTCTGGGGCCTCAAAGGAGTGTGCTCCACATCATTCACGAACTCGATCCCTGTGACCTTCTCAATAATAAACATCAAGTAGGGGGAATATCCACAGGATCTGTTCGGAGTGCAGGAGATGTTGACCATATCATTCCAGATATAGTCAAAGATGTCAAACTTTCTATTCTTGCTTATAACTTTCATCAAGGTCCTCAAGTATCCTTGGACACTTCCCGCATCCCCATGTTTTGGTGCTATAGTCTTCCTCAGCACCCTGTTGAGAACCATGAAGAAGGGCTTCATGTTCTTGGTTGAGGGAGGGTTGTACTTCAGGGTAGTGTCATAGAGGAAGTCCATTTTATCCTTTCCCAAGACACTGATGTTGTTGATAGTCAAATCGTTGTCGCTGGTGTCTTCTAGGTGAAGGAGTCTTGCAAAATCATCATAAGTGATAGTGTACTTGGATCCATGAGTCATCCAAGTCACCCTTTCCTCCTCATCACTGGCAAAGAAACAAGTCGAATAGAACTGAGCAATGATCTCATCATTCTAGTTAAATCTGAAGGCAAACAACTCCTTCAGTCCATGCCTGTCCACTGCATTTATAACTTCATCAAATGCTGAACAACTCTTCCCCTTAAAGTGATTCCAGTCGATCCACTGGCTGCGGACCACCTGAGTCTTCATGGTAAGGTAAACCGAGTTGTAGAAGTCTGCATGAAAATTGCTCCAAAATCTAGCATCAGCATCCTTATTGGGTCCATTGTAGCAATCCACAAATATATGTTTGGAAGCAATATAGCTCCCCTTGCCGTTGAACTTCTCCTCGGAGGGATCTCTGTTTCCCTGCCTCGGAGCATGCATCTTGAGAGGGCGGACTGGGCCCGAAGCAATCCCCTTTCCTTTGCCCTTCACTTGGTGAAGTGCCGCCGAGCTAGAGCCAGTTGCGTCCTTGGCCTTGGACACAATTTTCTTGGCGAGCACCTTGCGACACACCTGAGGTGGGGAAGGTGCAGGCTCGGAGGGACGCTCTTGCCTCTTTTGAGCGTGAGACTCCAAAGCACGCGACAACAAGTATTGTTCCATCTCATCTTCAAAGTCAGAGATGTTTTCGTTCAACATTGTCTTGAGAGAGCATTGTGCAATGTATGGATAAGAATTGATGGCAAGGAGGTGCATTGAGGAATGAGAAATTAGGGTTGACTTGAGTTAAAAATCGTACTTGTCCGGTGTCCAGGTACGGACTAGTCTGGGGGATCAAACTTGTCCGTACATGGACCGGACTAGTCCGGTGTTCATCACCTCAAACCCTAACTAGACGAAAAATGGTGATTCCCAATACAAAACTAGTTTAAGGTAAATGTAATACAGCAAGGAGGCATGTATTAACCGAGAGGAACTAGGCTATTTAGTCAACAATGAAGAAAATCACGATTTCTAGGCTTTGGGAGGAAATTTTACCAAAGATCCTTGATTCTTAGAGATGAAGGGGTTGAAAGTCCGGACAAGTCTGTGGTCTTCAATCCCTATGCAATGGAGATCGATTTCCACCCAAACTTGGAGGGATTTGATGGATAATGGAGGAAATCGCCTTGGGAGCACTCGAGCGAGGAGAGAGAGCGTGGGCCAAGTTGTGAGGATGAATAAGATTAGGTTTTGGTGGTGGCTAGGGTTATGGAGTCGAAAAATTGGACTAGTCCGTGGTACACTGGACTTGACCGGACTACCGGACACTCTGAGGACTAGTCTGCAGTGTGCGGACTAGTCCGGATGACCACAGACTAGTCCGTGGTCACCAGAACAGATATATTTAGCCCATTTGTATATATTCGAAGGTTCTTTTAAAGAAAACTAGGGGCCAAAACAATCAAGTAATCTTAATGAATATGATTAGTAAGCATACAACAATCAAGCAATGACCATAATTCATCAAGATCAAGTAGTTGAACTAGTTTTCGGAGAAAATTGAGAGAGATGATTTTCGAAACTCAAACAATATATTTTGAAGAGTCCATACAGGTATGCATGTTTTCAAGCCACATTCCGAGCATCAATGATGTTTAGTTCATTTTGGAGCTCGCAAAAACACTTTTCATCAAGTGGCTTGGTGAATATGTCTGCTAGTTGTTTTTCGGTGTTGACATGGGAAATAGCTATGTCTCCTTTCATTGAGTGGTCTCTCAAAAAGTGGTGCTGGATGTCTATATGTTTGGTCCTAGAGTGCTCAACAGGGTTATGGGCAATTTTAATGGCACTCTCATTATCACAAAGAAGTGGAATACGACTCATATTGTAACCGTAATCCCTTAGAGCTTGTCGCATCCAAAGGAGTTGTGCACAACAACTCCGGGCTGCAACATACTCCGCTTCAGCCGTGGATAAGGCAATGGAGTTTTGTTTCTTGGAGGACCAAGAAACTAGGGATCTACCTAGAAATTGGCACGTACCGGAGGTACTTTTTCTATCTACTTTGCATACGGCATAGTCTGCATCGGAGTATCCAATGAGATTGAACTTGGATCCTTTAGGATACCAAAGGCCTAGGTTGGGTGTATGAACTAAATACCGCAAGATCCTTTTTACGGCTGTCAAATGACACTCTTTTGGGTTGGCTTGAAACCTTGAACACAAACATACACTCAACATAATGGCTGGTCTAGATGCACATAAGTAAAGTAGGGATCCAATCATGGAGCAATATACCTTTTGATCGACGTTTGATCCATCTTCATTGAGATCCAAGTGTCCATTTGTTGCCATGGAAGTCTTTATAGGTTTCGCCTTGTCCATTCCAAACTTCTTAAGTATGTCTTGAGTATACTTAGTTTGGCTTATGAATGTCCCCTCCTTTTGTTGCCTCACTTAGAATCCCAAGAAGTATTTCAGCTCTTCCATCATAGACATTTCAAACCTATATGTCATAATTTTACTAAATTCTTCACAGAAGGATCTGTTAGTTGACCAAAAATGATATCATCAACATAAATTTGGCAAACAAAGAGATCATTATCAAAGTGCTTCGTGAATAATGTATAATTAGCTTTGCCAATTTTAAAACCATTTTGAATTAAGAATCTCTAAGACACTCATACCAAGCTCTAGGAGCTTCTTTGAGGCCGTAGAGAGCCTTAAGCAATTTAAAGACGTGGTCAGGGAACTCTTCATCTTCAAATCCAGGGGGTTGCTCCACATACACCTTCTCCTTGATTGGTCCGTTGAGGAAGGCACTTTTCACATCCATTTTATAGAGCTTGAAATCATGGTGAGTAGCATATGCAAGTAATATTCTAATAGATTCAAGCCTAGCTACGGGAGCAAATGTTTCATCGAAATCCAAACCTTCGACTTGTGAATACCCTTTGGCCACAAGTCGCGCCTTGTTCATTGTCACCACCCCGTGTTCATCTTGTTTGTTGCGGAAGACCCATTTGGTGCCGACGACGTTGAACTTGAGTCTTTCGACGAGTTCCCACACTTTGTTTCATTTGAAGTTGTTGAGCTCTTCTTGCATTGCCGCCATCCAATCCGGATCCTTCAATGCATCCTCAGTCCTGCGTAGTTCCATAAAGGATACAAAGGAGTAATGTTCACAAAAATTGGCTATGCGAGATCTAGTCATTACTCCCTTTTGAATGCCCCAATTATGTTGTCGACAGGATGATCTCTTTGGATGCAATGGTGTACTCTTGGGTGTGGCACTTGTGGTCTTGAGTCTTCAGGATCATCTTCTACTCCCCCTAGATGGTTGCCCTCATTGACTTGTTGATCATCTTCGTCTTCTTGATGTTGATCTTGTGTGGAGGCTCCCCCTTGATCGTTTACCTCCACTTGTGGTTCATCTTCTTCATTTGCATTTGGAGGTGGTGCTTATAGTCGAATATCGCCCAACGCCATTCTTCTCAATGCTTGACATGGAGCTTCTTCTCTATCTAGCACACGTGGATCAACTTTGTCAGTACCCTGCATACCGGATATCCCTTGGAACTGCAAAGAGTGCAAATGAACTCCACCTATCTGAGTTGAAGACCTCAGAAGGCCCCACGTGTCATACGGAACCGGACCTTCCTCCCTTCTATGGTTAGTCCCAGTGCCGCCACGTGTATCATAAAACCGGAGCTACATTCCATACATGGGAAAGCTCCGGACTATATACCTGTGTGGCACCCCTGGACCTAACCCTAGACAGAGGGAAGCTCCGGTTCTGACACGTGTACAACAGCACTGGACCTACTCGTCCAAGATGGTAAGCTCCGGAGCTGCCACGCGTCCAACCGTCGGACCTTCAACCTCAACAAGCAGACTGGTGTACCTCCAACGGTTTGGACCTTCAAGGAAAAATTAAAGCTTTAAGACCCGATTATGTGTCCTTAATGCTATCTTAATGACACACGATCGGAGGACCCTTAATACCAGTAACGCCGCCATCAAGGCGCATTATCATGCTGTTAAGGGGAATTAAGTATATTAACTGTGTATTAAGCATCATTAACCACTAGGGCCACATGTTGGGCCAGACTGATGATGTAACGATCAGCCCTTGTACTATAAAAGGACTGACCGAGCGAGACACGGAAGGACACGCACTCAAGACACTCTAGTCTATGACACTCTAGCGCTGAAATGGTCAATACAACAGCAACACTCCCGAGGAGTAGGGTATTACACTCAGGCGACCCGAATCACATAAATTCTCGTGTCAACTCATCATCTTGTTCTGAGTCTCTGCGCGCCCCAATCAAACTACAAAACTCCACGGGCTGCCAACGTTAGTACCGGGAGAATTGCCATAATCACACTCCGACAGTTGGCACGCCAGGTAGGAGGTGCCTGAGATTCAAAGATGGTGAATTCTGCTGCTGGATCATCCAATGGCAACCATGTTGCGCAACCATGTTGCGCAACCTTCTGGTGGCAATCCCTCCAACATGCAGCAACCAGCAAGTGCCGTGGCTCCAACAGGAGTCATGCCACCACCGCCACCATCCGCTATGGCGAATCAAGCTGGACTTTGAGATGGGGCGTCCGCGTCGGTCACTGCATCGACGAACCACAACCCTGAACACACGACTAATGTTGTGTGTGCTCTCCTCCAACGCCCACTGCCTCCAGGAGCACCCCAAGGTGCGATGGAGCAGTGGAGAGCTGATGTGGAACACCTGGTTGCAGCAGCAGCCGATGGCATCAGCAATCAAGGTCCTCCCCCCTTGGGGTGGGCCCCATCTCAGCATTGGACCTTGTCGGGTAGACTTGGCCCGCACGCTTCGCAGCACAGGAGGCGTGCTGCATCTCAACAGGCGACGTCGCTGCCTTCCGGGGCGCGATGTACTCACACAATAACAAGGCTTTCGACTCATGACCTCCGGGCGGAGCTCGATCATCGTTACCGTCAACAGGACGGCCGTGTCGACATCCAGTGTGCTCGGGAGAGGCGAGAGGCTCAGGCAGTCCTACTCCTGAGGGAGTAGGAAGAGGCTAATCTGCCATGGCCATGCATCTACGCATGGTCAGATGGCTGCAGAAGTTTTGGCCTCACCTGCCGGAGAAATTTGACGGGATCGTCAATCCCGCCGAATTTCTTCAAATCTACTCCACCGCTATCCTTGCGGCTGGAGGCAATGAGGCCGTGATGACCAATTATTTCCCTGTGGCTTTGACTGGGACCGCTAGGTCTTGGTTCATGAGCCTTCCGCCTGACTCCATCAACAGTTGGGCGGAGCTGTGACAACAGTTCACTGCCAATTTCGGGAGCTCATACACCCAACCAGGCACAGAATTGGACCTTTTTGCTGTCAAGCAAAAGAAGGGAGAATCTTTACGATCTTTCATCTAGAGGTTCCCCCGGGTACGAAATACCATTCCTTCTATCTCAAGCGCTTCTATTATTGTAGCATTCAGACAGGGCATTCGAAGAATATGCTGGAGAAGCTGGCGACCAAGGAGGTCACCAGCGTCACGAAACTCTTCAGTTTGGCAGACAAGTGTGCCAAGGCTGCGGAGGGTCGTGAGATGCACTCCATACCACCTTCGGAGGCCAAGGAAAAATCCTCCAAGGGTGAAGCCACTATCTCTGAGAGTGGCAAGAAGAAGAAAAAGTCTAACGGCAAGAAGAAGCCGTCGATCGGCACACCTGCTGCTGCAGCTGCTACAACTTCGGGTGGCTGGGGGCCACGCCCCGAGAAACGACATCGGCTGTCGTCCGAAGACGGTGGAAGCTCCATGATGTGGTGTCCCATACAGAAGATGAACAACCACAATCTGGAAGGCTGCCGAGAGGTCCAAAAACCTCGCCAAGCGCTACAACAAGCGCCAGGAAGAAGCTCCTTTCCGTCAAAGGGAAGGAAAACAAAAAGTCGACGAAGCTCCGGCTGAAGAGGAGTTAGGCTTTCAGGACCCCAAAAAGGTCTTGAAGGCTGTTTACATCTCCGTCGATGAAGACTCCGACGTCTCCGACAACGAGCGTCAGAAGACCATGGACACCATCTTTGGTGGTTCGTGGGACATCACCTCTCGTCGTGTCCTCAAGACAATGCGGTGGGACATGGCCTCAATAGCTCCCACCGCTAGGGTGGAGCCTCATCGGAAGTGTATGGATACAGCCATCACCTTCGATGCTTCGGACTGCCTGCGGAACATGATCGGAGCTGGTCAACTTCCATTGATGGTATCTCTGACCATCAATAACATCCAGCTCCACCACGTAATGGTGGACGGAGGTTCGGGGCTGAACCTCATAAGCTTCGAAGCTTTCGTCAAGCTTCAGCTCCGACCTTCGGATCTTCGCCCCTCTTGACCTTTCTCCAGAGTAGGTCCGGGCGCCATCACTCTACTTGGTGCCATTACTCTCCCGGTGACCTTCGGGACTCTAGAGAATTACAGGACCGAGAACTTGGTCTTTGACGTGGCACAAATCAACTTTCCATTCAACGCTGTCGAAGGTCATAAACGACACTTCCCCCGGACCTACTTAGAGAGCAGCCCGCTGAGGTTCTTTGGATTCACGAGGGCTAGTCCCAGGAGATCGAACGCAGCAGGATGATGAACACAGAGGGTTTACATGGTTCGGGCCGTCGGAGCGTAACACCCTACGTCCACGGGAGTGTTTGTGTATTGCCTCGCTTGAGCGTGTATGAGTCTTAGTCTAATTTTTCGACCCCCTGCGAAGGTCGTCTGCAGAGTCCTTTTATAGTTCAAGAACTCTGCAGTCACAAGATGGGCCCCAGGACCCAACAGGTGGTCCCGTGGAGAGCCAAATCCTATACAAGATCTAGGATTAATTGCTATCTACTTCCCTTTGTCAGGGGTGTCCCTGCGCCGTCCCGTTGCATCGTGCGCCAGGGCTACACATAGTTGGTGATGATGGTAGTGCACGTCCCGTCCATCTTGTCCTCGCGGCCCATTCGTCCGTCTTGCGGCGTGGGTCTGTACCGGCTACTTGGACAAGACAGGACACTGAAGCCTTGACTTTCCCATGCGCGACTCAGCTTGCCTGGGGAAGGCGCGTGTACTTAATGCCTGTCTGAGCAGCGCACACCTTCCTTTACTGTGGCTTCCTACCGCACTGAGTCGGCCGTCCGCCATGTGGTTGCGCCGGAGCCTGCCTCTGTGGGGAGTCGAGTACTTGACGGAACAGGCCACGTGGTGCATCCGGAGCCCACCCCTATGGAGGGGTGGAGGCTCAGCCCTGCAGGCCACGTGGTAGTTCTGGTGCCTTTCCCTGCGAGGGCGCGGGCCTGGTCCCGAGGTCCCGATTGACCGTGTGGCGGCCTACCGCACTGAGTCAACCGTCCGCCACGTGGTTGTGCCAGAGACTGCCTATGGGGAGTTGAGCACTTGACGGAATAGGCCACGTGGTGCATCCGGAGCCCACCCCTATGGAGGGGTGGAGGCTCAGCCCTGCAGGCCACGTAGTAGTTCTGGTGCCTTTCTCTGCGAGGACGCGGGCCTGGTCCTGAAGTCCCGATTGACCGCGTGGCGGCCTACCGCACTAAGTCGGCCGTCCACCATGCGGTTGCGCCGGAGCCTGCCTCTGGGGAGTTGAGCACTTGACGGAACAGGCCACGTGGTGCATCCGGAGCCCACCCCTATGGAGGGGTGGAGGCTCAGCCCTGCAGGCCACGTAGTAGTTCTGGTGCCTTTCTCTGCGAGGACGTGGGCCTGGCCCCGAGGTCCTGATCTGCCACGTGGCGGCTCCGGAGCCCACCTCAGCGGGGAGGCGAGGGTCCAGCTCTGCCGGCCACGTGGCAGCTTGGGAGCCTCCCCCGGCGGAGAGGTAGGATCTGGTCCTTCCCTCCACGATGTGGCAGCCTCGGATTCGACCTCTTAAGTAGAGGCGGAGTCCTTAGCGGTTTTCTCCCTATGCGCGGGGGTACCCGGTCTGCGGGGTACTGACAAACACCATCTTGGGCAGGCCAACTTTGTACAAATTCATGGCTGCTGCTCATTATGGCTACTTGGTGTTGAAGATGCCAAACACTTTCAGGCGTTCCCTAGATTTGCGGAGACCGCACCGCAGGAGTTACTGCTTTGGAAGAACTCCATGCGCTCGCTACAGCGCAGGAGGAAGAATTCGGAAAGGAGCAAGCTTCGAAGCCTTCGAGCATTCGTCATCGAGGCTCAACCTCAGCACCTCGTGTGCAACCAAGCGGCGACACCGACATTCCCTTCAAAGTCATCCAAATTGGTTCCGACGCCGCTCAGACCACCCGTATATTGGGGGGGTCTGAACGACAAATAGGAACTCGCGCTCATCACTTTCCTCTGAGCTAATGTCGATGTGTTTTCCTGCCAACCGCCACAAATGCCTGGGATCCCTAGGGAAGTGATTGAGCACAATTTGAAGATTTATCCCGACGCTCCGCCTGTACATCAGAAGCCTCGGAAGCAATTAGTAGAGTGACAAAACTTCATACGTCAAGAAGTGAAGAAGTTGCTCAAAGCTGGATTCATCCGGGAAGTCTTCCACCCAAAATGGCTGGCAAACCCAGTCGTTGTACCCAAGACCGGCGGGAAGCTTCGGATGTGTATCAACTACACAACACTAACTAAGGCATGCCCAAAGGATCCATTCCCACTACCTAGAGTAGATCAGATAGTGGATTCCACCTCCGGGTGTGAATTGTTGTGTTTCCTAGATGCATATTCTGGGTATCATCAAATCAGGATGTCTAGGAAAGATGAAGAGCATACTTCCTTCATCACAGTAGATGGATTATATTGTTACACTGCCATGCCATTTGGTCTCAAAAACGCTGCTGCGAGCTATGTACAAAACTTTTGGAGAGCTCATCAGAGATGTAGTGGAAGTGTACGTTGATGACATCGTCGTCAAAATCCAGAACAAGGAGTCATTTCTTGACACCTTGCAAGCTGTCTTCGACAAGTTGCGAATCACACGCACAAAGCTGAACCCAGACAAGTGCGTCTTTGGGGTTAGCTCCGGGAAGCTTCTTGGATTCTTGGTGAACCACCGAGGAATAGAGGCGAATCCGGTGAAGATCAAAGCTATTGAAGACATGCGGCCACCAGCTCGCATCAAGGATGTCCAGAAGCTGACTAGATGTCTAGCTGCCCTCAGCCAGTTCATCTCAAGACTGGCGGAACGGGCATTTCCCTTCTTCAAATTATTGAGGAAGTCCGGACCATTCCAATGGTCTGAAGAAGCAGAAAAGGCATTCCAAGAGCTGAAACAGCTCCTCACCACCCTACCAACTTTGGTAGCTCCGAACCCTGGTGAGCCACTTCTGCTTTATATTTCAGCAACTGACGAAGTTGTTAGCATGGTCCTGGTTGCGGAAAGACCAGAACCATCCCCAGTTCAGGAATCTAGACCCCTCTGGGAGAGTCTGGGTCCCAACCCCGAACCTGGATCCTCAATGTAAGACACCGGAGGATCAACCTCCTTCAAATGAAGGAGTTACTGTTGCTGAGCAAGAAGATCCAGACCCTTCCGAGAAGGTCCGGGTCACTTCAGAAGAAGCTCTGGGTTCCTCTAACAAGAACATGGAGGTCCCCGAAGAAGGTCCGGACCCCTCCGGGAGGATCCGGGTTGATGAGGAGGAAGCTCCGGGCCCCTCCTGGAGGGTCCGGACAGTCCAGCGCCCAGTATACATCATTAGCGAAGTACTTCATGATGCCAAGACTCAGTACTTAGAGGTGCATAAGCTGCTCTACGCAGTACTTATTGCCTCTAGGAAGCTTCGTCACTACTTCCAAGATCACAAGATTTCAGTGGTAACCTCTTATCCACTACGTGCAATCTTGCATAACCCCAACTCTACTGGGAACATTGCAAAGTGGGCAGCGGAATTGGCCGAGTTCGATCTTGAATTCGTCCCAAGACAAGCGATCAAGAGTCAAGCATTGGCAGATTTCGTGGTGGAATGGACCCCCTCTCCATCAAATCATGGGGGCCCCAGTGAGCAGAAGTTGGAACCCAAGGTTCCGGTCTTCACCGAGCCTCACTGGACTCTCTACTTCGACGGCTCCATGCAGAAGCAGGGGGCCGGAGCTGGAATCCTTCTCCTCGCTCCGACCGAGGAGAAGGTCAAATACATGGTTCACCTTGACTTCAAGGCAATCAACAACATGGCGAAGTATGAAGCATTAATATATGGGCTCAAGGTGGCACTATCATATGGTGTCAAGCAGCTGTTGGTAAAGGGTGATTCGCAGCTCCTAATAAACAAGTCAAAGGTGAATGCTGCTGCAACAACCCTCAACTAGCTGCATATCTACTTGAAGTCCAGAAGCTTAAGAAGGACTTTGAAGTCCTTGATCTCTGCCATGTTCAGCGTCTCAACAACGCTGAAGCCGACGAACTATCGACGAAAGCCTCAAACAGAGCTCCAACTCCCGATGGAACCTTCGTCAGGAGATTGTCAAGACCAACAACTCAGCCTACCGAACTGAGCGTATGGGGCGAGACCAGCACCTCGAAGCTGGCGGTCCCGATGGCCCTGTTACCATGGCGTCCATCAAGGGTCGTAGATGCTGCAGGAAGCTTCGAGCAACTCAGCACGCAAGACTTAGATGCTCAAGTTAGCTCCAATGCATGGATCTCAGAGATCCGAAGCTACTTAAAAGACAACATCCTTCTTGAAGATAATGTATCTGCTGACCGAACAGTCAGATTGGCTAAAAGATACACACTGGTAGAAGGGGATCTCTACCGGCGTGGTTCCAACGGCGTCCTAATGCGGTGCATTACAAGGGAAGAAGGCCGCGAGCTCCTTGCGGAAATCCATGGAGGCGAGTGTGGGAACCACGCGTCTTCCTGCACGTTGGTCGGTAAAGCCTTCCGGCATGGTTTTTACTGGCCTACAACACTCCAGGATGCAACCGAACTAGTGAAGAAATGCGAAGCATGCCAGTTTCATGCGAAGCAAATTCACACACCAGCTCAACCTCTACAAATGATACCTCCTACATGGCCATTCGCTGTGTGGGGGATGGATATTTTGGGACCTTTCCCAAGAGCCGTCGGAGGTTACAAGTTCCTGTATGTCGCCATCGACAAGTTCACTAAGTGGCCGGAAGCAACTCCAGTTGTGACAATAAACAAGCAATCAGCTATCAATTTCTTGCAGTCCATAGTATGCAGATTTGGAGTCCCAAACAAGATCATAACTGACAACGGGACCCAATTCACAAGCTCTGCATTCCAAGGATATTGCGAAGACCTCGACATTCAAGTCGGCTACACTTCTGTAGCTCACCCGACAAGCAATGGCCAAGCTGAGAGAGCAAACACAGAAATCCTAAAAGGACTCAAGACGAACACATATGAGCGTCTGAAAAAACATGGAGCCAACTGGATTGAAGAGCTTCCGCCCACCTTGTGGGCAAACAGGACAACTCCAAACCGGTCAACTGGAGAGACACCCTTCTTCCTGGTGTACGGAGCTGAAGCAGTCCTTCCTTCGGAAATCACCTTGGGGTCACTCTGGGTCCGGACCTTCGACAAAGCCACGCAGGACCAGCTCCGGCGTGAAGACCTTGACCTCGTCGAAGAGGGAAGGTGCCGAGCAGCTGTTTGAAATGCACGATATCACCAAGTGCTCCGGCGCTACCACCAAAGGCATGTGCATAACCGACAACTCGAGGAAGGTGATCTAGTGCTACAGAGAATACAAACTCGAGAAGGGTTAAACAAACTCTCCCCCAGTCGGGAAGGACCCTTCCGAGTGATCAAAGTATCCCGTCCCGGATGCATTCACTTGGCAACCGAGGATGGGAGACCGCTCCCTAATCCTTGGAACATTGAGCACCTCCATAAGTTCTATGCTTAATATCACGGAGGTGAGTCTGTAATTACATGTGATGTATGTTATAGCATCATTGTACAGAGTCAGGTAGCTCCTCCGGGAGAACAGGACCTTTCCCGGAAGGTCCAGAAAGTTCAGGCAACACTTGACACAGTCTCATAACTAAAAGTGTAGCTAGTTACCTTGGGTCAAACAAGAAATGTAACACACTTAGCCTGGTTCCGTACCCTAAGAGTGTACTTGTTTCCCCTGTACCCCGGACCTATAATGAAAGACATCATTATGTGAAAACAGACTCCACGTGCATTTATTTTGTACATGCTCATTATTTTTTATTTTTCTCTTTCTTGTCTATAACAAAGTTGTGCAATTCTCAAGAAACTTTAGCTCGAGCAATTCATATATAATTCATGTTGCTTTGTTAATTCTTCTGGGTCTTAACATTGTTGAATGGCCTACTCGCCTGAACGCCAAGCCAATCTAGGTCCGGAGTGTGCTATCGACTTAGCCTGGTCCAGCACCCTAAGTACGCCACTCTACCTACACCCCGGCAGGCCTGAGTAAGGTGAGTCCAGAAAACGATCGGACCTGGAGAAAATAAGCAAATGCACTTGATTATATATAGAATTGCGGTCGACCTAAATTTCTTCTGGGAATAGTAAGCCACAAACGAGTTATAGATAAGAAATGGATTTTACTGTTTTTCTTGACTTCAGTGTGTAGGAAAAATAAAAATCTCATGATGATGGTGGATGATGCCAGAGCTATCAAAGCTTCGACATCCCCTAAGGTGGCTCGCTGTCGATGTTTTAAACATGAATAATAGGCGTTGCCAGAGCTATCAAGTTCCGACAAATCCAAGGGGTCAGCCGTCAACGTGAAGAAAATATGGTGGGAGGACACCCCAATGGGGTCTGCTGCCAACGCTCCGCGTGTTGACAGTGGTCACTGCCGGAGCTACTAAGCTCCGACAACCTTAGGGGGCCCCTGCTGTCAAAGACTTTGGACCTACACTCTACAAGTTCGAAGCACTCAAGTCTTCAACAAAATGCTACATCCTTTTGGTACATGTTCGCAATCAAATTGTGTACATCTACCAGGGGGCCAAGTGACACAAAGGTTGAAGACAAAAAATGTAATTCATAAAATTCTTGGATCTCATTCATATGAGGCAAGAGATTACAAAATTGAGGAAAAGAAGAGAAGATACAAGTGGAAGCTACAAAGAGAAAGTCCTAGATCCTATGAAAGAACGAGGCAACCTTCTGGGCAAACTCTGACACGCCGGCCTTAGCGGCATGTCCCTCTCTGTCGATGGGACCTTCAAGCACCGGATCTAATGGGAAGTGAGGATCCCGACTTGTATAGCACGTCAGCATGTACTCTACGATGTTCTGCGCAAGGGATTTCCATTCAGTTTCCAACTGATCCGTGATGACATCGC
Source organism: Tuctoria greenei (assembly GCA_036927565.1). Classification (NCBI taxonomy): domain Eukaryota; kingdom Viridiplantae; phylum Streptophyta; class Magnoliopsida; order Poales; family Poaceae; genus Tuctoria; species Tuctoria greenei. The sequence goes on from JAYESD010000005.1 coordinate 194,744,851, forward strand.
CCATCTTGTTGAGTTTGCTGCCCGTTGATCTCAACGCCTTCAACGCCTGGTCCAGCTCCGGCTCTGGATCATCCGGGCGCACGGGACTAAAACCTAGCAGCATCAGCGTGTCATTGGCTTTGCCCAAGACGTCCCATACTTGTTGGGACTCCTCAGCCCTTGAGCCTCGTACCTCTTCCAAGGACCTATTGGTCACCGCAAGCTCCGAACCCTCCCGGGCAAGGCGTTCGACCTCTGTGGTGTGCTATTGAATCTTTTTAGCAACTTGCCTTTAGAGTTTAGCAAGCTCCTCTTCCCGGATGTGGATCCTGTTCCAGCGGTCGACTAGGTCTCTCTCCCAGCCCCGCACTTTCTTCTCCCTGGCGGCAACTTCATTCTCCCTCTTGGTGAGGTCATGTCCCCACTGCCAGGCCTTCTTCTCCTCGCTCTCGCAGAGCTCCTCCAGCTTCTTGGTGCGCTCCGCGAGGCTCTTGTCACCCAGAGCCAGCCTCTGAGCAAGATCCTCCTCCCTCTTCATGAGGTCATCCTGCAGCTCCAGGAGTTTTTGCTCTTCATCTTCGAGCTTTTTCTCCCACTTTTCAAGAAACCTCCCGGCGCTTGACGAGGCTGTCGTGGATCGCGCTGAGCTTCTCCTAACGATCATTCGCTGCTTCATTAGCAGCCACGGCCTGTTCGTGGATGGCCCAGGACTGGTTGTCGAGGGATCGCACCATGCTTTCGCTCTCGTCCAGCAGCTGGCCTCAATACTCCATCCAGACCTTTTCCCTCTTGACCCACTCCTTGTCGTCAGCCAGTCTTGTCTGCGCCAGCTTGGTCTCGAAAGGGAGCCGGTTGCGCCACCTCCTAAGGGTCTGGCGCTCCTCCTCGAGGGCCTTGCTGTCGTGGTAAAAAACGAATTGTACCTGACGAAGGCTGGAGTAGGCGTTGTCAATGGACAACGACAGGGGGATCGGCTCCAGACGTGCTGAGGTCCTCTCCGCTGACTCTGGCAGGTTCTCCATAACAAAAATCAGGTCCCAATCTACAAGAGCGGTTCCCTGAGCTTCTGCGGCACTAGGGCTGTCCTCCGGGGTAGCCTCGGTCACCGCCGAGGAAGGTCCTGCAACGGAAGTTCCTACCTCCGGAGTCGGCTCTGAAGGTCCCGTCGCCAGGTCATTAGCAACTGGTCCCTTTGGCAAAGGACCAATCGCTTCGTCTGGGCACCCTGGCTCGGGCACGGGTACCTCCAGAACCACCACCTCCGGGGGAGGCGTTGAAGATTCGGCTGGAGCTGAGGCCACTTCTGGCTCCGGTGCTGGTGCCTCCTCCGCCACCGGTTCAGACGCCGGCGCTTCGACCTCTACCGGTTCGGTGGCCAGCACCTCCGCGACAACCGGCTCAGGCGCTGAAACTTCATCAACCACCGGCTCCACCGCTGGGGCTTCAACAACATCTGGCTCTAGGGCCAGAATTGCAGCTACCTCCGGCTCTAAGGCTGGAGCGTCCATCATCACAACATCAAAAACCGGAGCTTCAACCTCCAGAGCTGGTGCCACTGGTAGATCTTCATTCCCGTGGTCCGGCGCTACCACGGGAGCCTCAGGAGATGACTCGAGGTCCAGAACCACGACAGCTGGCGCCTGAGCTGCCGCGACCTCAGCCACCACCTGGGGCGGCGCTAGAATTGGAGCCAAAGCCTCCGCCTGCACAACATCAACCGCTGTTGCAGGAACCGAAGCTTCGGCTCCTTTATTGGATACCCTGTGGATGAAGGATGAAGAAACTCAAAATGTTATTACAACAAAAACAATCAACTGAGGTAAAAAAGCAAATTTACCTTGGGAGACTTCCGCTCCAGCTAGCGCGAAACCTCTTCACCGGACGCTCAGAGCCCGACCCAGTCGCAACTGGGGTAATAGCTCCAGAAGGCCCTGCGGAGCTTACTGCAGCCGCCAGCGACGCATTGGGTAAGGCCCCCCTCGACTGAGAAGGACCCTCAGACCTAGAGCCCTTAGCTGGCTCCAGCGCTGGAGTCACCTAGGCAGAGCTGGCATTCCGGGAAGACGCTGATGCTGGAGTGGTTGTCGTCGCCGAAGACCTCCCCTGCCGAGGAGAAGGAGCTATTGTGGAAGGAGCAGGTCTGATGGGCCTCCCGTCAGAGTGCTTCAACTTCCTCTTTCGGCTCGAGGGCTTGGCCAACTCTTTGCCCTTGCCTATGACTTCAACTCTCTGTCTCGGGGTAGGAGCAGGGCCACCCTCAGAAGCTCCAAGGATCGCCATCTTGGTGGTCGGACGCCTCTCAACTTCACCGAGGTCGTCAAGAACCGGCATCTTCCGCCGGAGCTCCCTGCTAAACTCCGCCTCCATGTTCAGAGGGAGTAAAGTTGCCGGCGGAGTCAAGTTGTCACCCTCGACGTCGATGCTGTGCTGGAACTTCTTGAGATGAAGCTCCAAAGTTGCGCCTTCCAGGTTGGACTTCAAACCGGTCTCAATCCGGTCATCGTCCATCACGCTGTTGTGGGCCCAGGCGAGCTTCTCCCTCTTCTTTAGTGGAGCCCATCTGTTGACCAGGAAATTGCAGAAGACCGTGTGGGGGGTCACTCCTCCTTCCACACATTGGCGGATCCTGGTCAAGGCAGGGTTGAAGGCCTCCGACAGCACCGGAACTTCACTCCAGGCTTCGGTGTCAATGTTGGGGAGGCCTTCAGGCAGCTCCAGCTTCTCGTGCTCCTCTGCCATGATGACAATCCAGTCCTTCTTCCAGTCGTCCCACTTGCCGGAAGGGAACGACCTCAAGTACTTGTAAGGGCACTTCTTGCGCTTCACAAAGTAGTAGAAGCCAAGATACTCATCGCTCTTGCCGATAGTGTGGACGGTGAAGAAGGTACGGAAAAGCTCAACGCAGGGGGGAATACCCACCCCACATCTCACAGAAGTGGACGAATGTGGACACAAGAAGAATGGAGTGGGGGCCAAGGTGGTACAGCTGCAGACCATAGAATTCTAGCAGCATCAAGAGAAAAGTGGAGAAGGGTGGGATCAGTCCCACCATGGCGTACGCGGAAAGTACACTGTCGAAGGTCGTAAATGACACTTCCCCCGGACCTGCTTAGAGAGCAGCCCGCAGAGATTCTTTGGATTCACGAGGGCTAGTCCCCGGAGATCGAACACAGCTGGGTGGTGAACACAGGGGATTTACGTGGTTCGGGCCACCGGAGCGTAATACCCTACGTCCACGGGAGTGTTTGTGTATTGCCTTGCTTGAGCATGTATGAGCCTTGGTCTAATTTTTTGTCCCCCGTGAAGGTCGTCTGCAGAGCCCTTTTATAGTTCAAGGACTCTGCAGTCACAAGGTGGGTCCCTGTACCCGACAGGTGGTCCTGGGGAGAACCAAATCCTATACAAGTTCTAGGATTAATTGCTATCTACTTCCCTTTGTCAGGGATGTCAATACGCCGTCCCGCCGCGTCGTGCGCCAGGGCTATACATAGTTGGTGATGATGGCTGTGCACGTCTCGTCCGTCTTGTCCTTGCAGCCCATTCGTCCGTCTTGCGGCACGGGTCTGTACCGGCTACTCGGACAAGACTGGACACTGGAGCCTTGACTTTCGCAAGCGCGGCTCAGCTTGCCTGGGGAAGGCGCGCGTACTTAATGCCTGTCTAAGCAGCGGACACGTTCCTTTACTACGGCTTCCTACCGCACTGAGTTGGCCGTCCGCCACGTGGTTGCGCCGGAGCCTGTCTCTGCAGGAAGTATAGCACTTGACGGAACAGGCCACATGGTGCATTCGGAGCCCACCCCTATGGAGGGGTGGGGGCTCGGCCCTGCAGGCCACGTGGTAGCTCCAGTGCCTTTCCCTGCGAGGGCGCGGGCTTGGCCCTGAGGCCTCGATTGGCCACGTGGCGGCTCCAGAGCCCGCCTCTGCGGGGAGGCGTGGGTCCGGTCCTGCCGGCCACGTGGCAGCTTGGGAGCCTCCCCCGACGGGGAGGTAGGAGCTGGTCCTTCCCTCCTCAATGTGGCAGCCTCGGAGTCGGCCTCTTAGGCAGAGGCGGAGTCCTTAGCGGTTTTCTCCTGTGTGCGGGGGTACCCGGTCTGTAGGGTACCGACAGTGGCCCCCGAGCCCACCTCAGGAGAGTCATCGATACTGCAGGTGGGGTCATCTCCCTTCTCTTCCTGTGAAACTCTTCCGATTCCACTTCGAAGCAGTTCCCCAGGCAACACGCCCATGCCGTTGAGGCGACGTGTCCCCTTCCCGGCGCGCCAAATGTCGAAGGTCGTAAACGACACTTTCCCTGGACCTGCTTAGAGAGCAGCCCGCGGAGGTTCTTTGGATTCACGAGGGCTAGTCCCTGGAGATTGAACACAGCTGGGTGGTGAACACAGGGGATTTACGTGGTTCGGGCCGCCGGAGTGTAATACTCTACGTCCACGGGAGTGTTTGTGTATTGCCTTGCTTGAGCGTGTATGAGCCTTGGTCTAATTTTTTGTCCCCCGTGAAGGTCGTCTGCAGAGCGCTTTTATAGTTCAAGGACTCTACAGTCACAAGGTGGGTCCCAGTACCCGACAGGTGGTCCTGGAGAGAACCAAGTCCTATACAAGATCTAGGATTAATTGCTATCTACTTCCCCTTGTCAGGGATGTCAATACATCGTCCCGCCGCGTCATGTGCCAGGGCTATACATAGTTGGTGATGATGGCTGTGCACGTCTCGTCCGTCTTGTCCTTGCGGCCCATTCGTCCGTCTTGTGGCGCGGGTCTGTACCGGCTACTCGGACAAGACGGGACACTGGAGTCTTGACTTCCGCAAGCACGGCTCAGCTTGCCTAGGGAAGGCGCGCGTACTTAATGCCTGTCTAAGCAGCGCACGCGTTCCTTTACTGCGGCTTCCTACCGCACTGAGTTGGCCGTCCGCCACATGGTTGCGCCGGAGCCTGTCTCTCCGGGAAGTATAGCACTTGACGAAACAGGCCACATGGTGCATTCGGAGCCCACCCCTATGGAGGGGTGGGGGCTCGGCCCTGCAGGCCACGTGGTAGCTCCGGTGCCTTTCCCTACGAGGGCGCGGGCTTGGCCCTGAGGCCCCGGTTGGCCACGTGGCGGCTCCGGAGCCCGCCTCTGCGGGGAGGCGTGGGTCCGGTCCTGCCGGCCACGTGGCAGCTTGGGAGCCTCCCCCGACGGGGAGGTAGGAGCTGGTCCTTCCCTCCTCAACGTGGCAGCCTCGGAGTTGGCCTCTTAGGAAGAGGTGGGGTCCTTAGCGGTTTTCTCCTGTGCGCAGGGGTACCTGGTCTGCAGGGTACCGACATACACCATGTCGCTGGCGTGCTCCTTCTTGAACGGGAGCTTGCCGGCGCACACCGGGTGGTTGAAGGAGTCACTGGACCACCCCATGTAGGTCCAGACCTTCTTCAAATCGCCGTCGGTCGTGAGACGGCTCTTGCGGAGACCCAACTCCATCGCAGCACGGCGGGGCGAGAGAGGAAAAGAGGGCAAAAGTTTGGAGGATTCGAGCGCAAGTTCAAATGAAGGCGTAAGGAATCCCCAAACAGTGCATGCTTTCCTTCTTAAGTAAGCCCTCACAACGCTTGGATGGAAACCGCAGAAGGGCCAACGATACAGTTCAAAAACTTCACCCTGCCGATGATAAGGGGGCCTGGGGCCACCTTGACAATCAAGTTGAGGTCCTTACCCCAGGCAAACAGTTGTCATCATGAGAGGCGGGAAACCCGAGGCGGCGGCCTGACATGGCACGCGGAACCGATACGGTTTTCGTATTGGGAACCGACAACCTTCAATTGTGTGAGATCCGCACGCGCAGATCTCACCTGCGGCATCCTGGGGATGCCACACGATGGTGGTTTAACTGCGAACCACCACCTTAATGGCACATCCAAAGACACTTGAAGACACATCGCAGAAATCGAAAGATGGACCTACCTCTGGTAGAATGACTTAATCCAAAATGTCTCTCCCAGAGGTGGGCCCAGGGGGCCACTGTCGGTACCCTGCGTACCGGATATCCCTTGGGACTGCAAAGAGTGCAAAGGAACTCCACCTATCTGATTTGAAGACCTCAGAAGGCCCCACGTGTCATACGGAACCGGACTTTTCTCCCTTCTATGGTTAGTCCCAGTGCCACCATGTGTATCATAAAACTGGAGCTACATTCCATATATGGGAAAGCTCTGGACTAGATACCTGTGTGGCACCTCTGGACCTAACCCCCGACAGAGGGAAGCTCCGGTTCCGACACGTGTACAACAGCACCAAACCTACTCGTCCAAGATGGTAAGCTCCGGAGATGCCACGCGTCCAACAGCCGGACCTTCAACCTCAACAAGCAGACTGGTGTACCTCCAACAGTTCGGACCTTCAAGGAAAAATTAAAGCTTCAAGACCCGATTATGTGTCATTAATGCTATCTTAATGACACACGATCGGAGGGCCCTTAATACCAGTAACGCCACCATCAAGGCGCGTTATCACGCTATTAAGGGGAATTAAGTATATTAACTGTGTATTAAGTATCAGTAACCGCCAGGGCCACATGTCGTGCCAGGTTGATGATGTAACAGCCAGTCCTTGTACTATAAAAGGACTGACCGAGCGATACACGGAAGGACACGCACTCAAGGCACTCTAGTCTCTGACACTCTAGCGTTGAAACGCTCAATACGACAGCAACACTCCCGTGGAGTAGGGTATTACGCTCAGGCGGCCCGAACCACGTAAATGCTCGTGCCAACTCATCATCTTGTTCTGAGTCTCTGCGCACCCCAATTGAACTACAAAACTCCGCGGGCTGCCAACGGTAGTACCGGGAGAATTGCCGGAATCACACTCCGACAAACTTGCTCTCCTTGAGAGCGGTTAGTTTCATCGAACACTACGTCACGTGCTACTTCAACAAGTCTGGAGGTCTTGTTGGAGACACGATAAGCGTAAGAGTTCGAATCATAACCAAGCAAGAAACCTTCATCGGACTTCAAAGCGAACTTTGAAGTCCTAGGCTTCTTACTCAAAATATAGCACTTAGAACCAAAAACTCGGAAATAGGAAATATTTGGTTTGTTACCCCTAAGTAGCTCATATGATGTCTTCTTGAGTAGTCGATGAAGGTAAAGTCGGTTTATGGCGTGGCAAGTGGTTTTAACCGCTTCTGCCCAAAACCGATCCGAGGTCTTGTATTCATCGAGCATTGTTCTCACCATCTCTATGAGGGTTTGGTTCTTCCTTTCGGCAACTCCGTTTTGTTGAGGGGAGTAAGGTGCTGAAAACTCATGCTTTATCCCTTCTTCGTCTAGGTACTCCTCAACTTGAGTGTTCTTGAACTCCATGCTATTGTCGCTTCGTATGTTCTTGATCCTCAATGAGAACTCATTTTGGTCACGGTTGAGAAACTTCTTGAGGGTTCCTTGAGTTTATGTCTTATCATGCAAAAAGAATACCTAAGTGAAGCGCGAAAAGTCATCAACAATTACTAAGCCATATTTGTTACTGTCAATGCTTATGTAAGCAATTGGACCGAATAGGTCCATGTGAAGTAGCTCGAGCAGGCTTGTTGTAGTCATGACGTTCTTCGCGGGATGGGGTGCTCCTACTTGCTTCCCGCCTTGGCACACGCCACAAGGCCCGTCTTACTCAAAAACAACATCCTTTAAATCTCGGATGTGATCGCCCTTTAGGAGTTTTTGAAGATTCCTCATACCAACATGTGCTAGCCGTCTATGCCACAACCAACCCATGTTGGTCTTTACAATCAAGCATTTGTCAAATTCGGCTTTATCTTTGTTGAAGTCAACAAGATAAAGTTTTCCCTTCAACACACCCTTGAATGCAACCGAGTCATCACTCCTTCTAGAGATTGTCACACCCTCATTAGTAAACAATCAATTATAACCCTTGTCACATAATTGAGATATGGACAACAGCTTATAATCTAAGGAATAAACATGTAAAACGTGAGAAAGAGTATGCTGAGATGATATTGCAATTTTACCAGTACCGAGCACCCTTCCTTGACTGTTGTCTCCAAAATAGATGCCCTCGCTGGGATCCTCATTTTCTTTGTACTCAACGAACATCATTCTTTCTACGGTCATATGGTTGGTGCATCCGCTGTCTAGCACCCATTTCGATCTGCCGGAGGAATAGGCCTACAAAATCAAATCATGTCTTGGTTTTAGGTACCCAAGCTTGCTTGGGTCCTTTGAGATTAGTTACAAGAGACTTGGGCACCCACACATGAGACTTGGTGTTCTCATGGTGTAGCCTAATATAATGAGCATAAACTTTACCAAAACTTTTCATAAGTACATATGATGCATCGAAAGTTCTAAACAATAGTTGTTGTTGTTCATGAACAGAACTAGTCCGGGAAACCGGACTTGTATGGAGGACCAGACTTGTCCGTGTAGGGACCGGACTAGTCCGATTTTCATATGTGTTAACTATCTTGGATTTATTAGTATCATTAGTCTTTCTAGCTTGAGAGGAGTTTCCCCTCACAAAGGCAATGCGCTCCTTGTTATTCTTATGGTTTCTAGCATTTTGCTCTTCACCATAGGAATACCCAATGCCATATTTGACATTAGGAGGTCTTGTGGCCAAGTATGCACTATGTGCATATTTGACCTTCTCCTTGTCAAATATGCCACTTTGGGAAAGATGCTTGTCCTTGGTAGAGGTTGACTTGTCTTTCAAGCTAGTGTCAGTTTTAAGGAGTTGAGAGGGCGAGCTTGAAGAGGATGAAGGGTCACTTTGTTTGAGTGACTCAACTTGCATTTCAAGGATCTTGTTAACTTTGGTTAAGTTAACAAGTTCTTCCTTGATGATTGCATTTGAGTCGCTTAACTTCAAACAAGCTTCCTTGCTTGAAGCTAACTCAAGTTCAAGTGATTTGCTTCGCTCCTTTTCAAGTTCAAGGAGCTCATTGATCTTAAGATACTCCTCCTTTTGGAGGATGATCATATCTTCTTGACGATCAATCATCCCCTCCCTATCAACAAGCTTATCCATCAAGAATTTCATTTTGGCAGCAGTTTTCTTGTCTAAGCCAGCTAGCATGTCCTCATCATCACTATAGTTGTCACTATCACTATCAAAAGAATGCGAAGAGGTAGTTTTGTTGTTACCTTTTGTTTACCTTCCTTCGCCATGAGGCAAGTGTCGTTGCCCTTCCATGCATCGAGATTTGGGAAGAGGGTGGACTCCTTAATTGTCTTCTCGATGGCTATGCTAGCCATCTCCTCTTCCTCTTCAGATGAGGACTCATCATTTGAGTCCCACTCCTTTCCTAGGTGCGCTTGTCCAGCTTGCTTCTTCTTCTTGAAGAATTTCTTGGGTTGAGGCTTCGTTTCCTTGGTCTTCTTCTTGTTTTCTTCATACGGGCAATCAACTATAAAGTGGTCATATTCACCATAGTTATAGCATGTCTGCCTCAGCTTCGGTCCCGATTTTTCTTTGTATTTTCCTTCACTTGATTTTCCCTCTTTTCTTTTCTTCATCATTTTCTTAAATCTCTTCATAAAGAGGATCATGTCCTCTTCGTCAATATCACTGCTCTCGTCATCGCTTTCCTCTTCTTGTTGAGCTTCTCGTGCTTCTTTTGACAAGGGCTTGCAAGTAGCTTTTAGGGCGACCCCTTTCTTCTTTGCCGAGGTGAGGTCGGCAATCTCCTTGACATGTTTAGCTTGCTTCTCCATCATCTCGAAGTTGATGATCTTTCCAAGTAGTTCGTTCGGGGTCATTTTCTTATATCCGGGGCTTTCTCTAATCATCGAGCATAGGGTAACATTGCGAGGCATGAAAGCTCTAAGGACGAGCTTCACTACCTCGTGATCATTCCACTTCTTACTTCCGTATGCTCGAACCTTGTTGATGAGAGTCTTTAACCGGTTGTACATGTCATGTGGCGACTCATCTTCTTCTATGGCGAATCTTCCCAATTCACCTTCGATCATTTCGATCTTCGCCTCTCGCACATGACGATCGCCTTCATGTGCAGTTTGCAATGTGTCCCAAATTTCCTTTGCAATCTCGAGTCCATCCACCTTGGTGAACTCATCCCGACTTAGTGAAGATGTGATAACTGCTGCAGCTTGAGCATTCTGATGAATTGCTTGCTCTTGGCTTGGTGTAAGCTCTTCATCATCGTCCGCGATATCTATTCATGTACACACAATATGGCACAAGCTTGGATTGAGTGAGATTAAGTGCATTTTCATATTTTGCCTCCACATTGAGTAATCATTGCCATCAAAGTGTGGGGCTTTTCCTAAAGAAATAGATAAATAATGGCTATTGTTAGAATTTAAACGATCGTAGTTGAAAGGATATCGGGAGTAGTTGGTGTGACTACTCCCCTTCTTTTTGTCTTCGATCTTCACTTTCCCTTTGGAGAGGGCTTTCTTCCTTAGGAGTGCCTTGAGTTCAAGCGTCTCATCATCGTCATCCTTGAAGTCCTGAATGACATCGAGGTGCTTCTCCAATTTTTGGGCTTTTTCATCTTCAACCTTCTCTTGGTTGAGACTCTTGTGCACATCCTTCATGTCCGACATGTTCTCTTCGAGCGATTAGTCTCTTGCGAAGAGTCATGCTCTGATACCAATTGAATGTGGCCTATGTGACACCCGGTTCCGAATATGAACCAAGCGTAACGCATATGTGTGCCCAGGATGTTCAACACACATACACGAGTGATTCACAAATGATAAACAGAATTTAACCACGTCTTAACTAATAAATGAGTACTTTATTACAATAATCCAATAGTTCACGAATGATAAAACTCTAAATAATTGCAGCGGAAAATAAAATTAAACAGCACGACTCCAATCCACAGGCAATTGACGGTGGTACGCAACCTAGTACTCCACGTGATCCTCGGGGTACTCCCAATTGTCTCCAGTAGCTGTTGGGGGGGATTGCAAGGGTGAGTACATGTCGTACTCAGCAAGTGTGGAAAGTATGACATGTGGCTGATTCAAATGACGAATGTAATAAATGGCTAAGTGCTGAAAAGTACAGTAAAACATTTGAAAAGCATTATACTATGTCTATGTGAAACAATCCCATCATAACCATCATATTAACATAATATAAACCATATCCAATTATTGCCAACATTACCATTATCCATGTCCATATTCCATAAACCATAACCATAAACCAACCATAACCATAAACCAGACCATAACCATCCCAAATCCCAATTCCAACTCTAATCATGTAGGTCATCCAGGCGCTCATAACCGGGAGCACGGCTATCATGATAGTTTTTAAACACTCTGCAGAGGTTGTACCACTTTACCCACATGTTTGTGATTTTATCACCTTTCGATGACTAAGAAACCTCCATTGTGCCATCTCACACTTCCGTAGGTGTGTGGCCAAGAGATCACAAAATAGCCTTTCAAAAGGGACTACTAGTATGTACGGGCCCACTAAGGTTTCACCGGCAGGCTTGAATCTCCATTCTCCCACCCACGGGCCCCCTCGTGTGCCATGCGGATCCCAGGGCAGTCCTCCTCGACTCCCATTCCCCGCGCCATCCAATGGTTCATACAATACTAGCAGCGCTCCTAATTATTCAGCTACGCCACACCCATACTTGGCCTTGTGGTGGCACTGTTGACCTGGCATATTCTCGCATGAACCGGTCCTTAGATCTAAGGCAAGCAAACCACCATAACATCCAACCCATTCACAAAACCATGCTTGCTTAGATCACCCATCATATTGACCAGTTCACATTAACCAGAATATCATTGGTGCATAATTAAATGTGTAGTGTTGTTTGTCATCCCAATTAATTAAGCGAAGCAAAAAGGTAAAAACCCTTCCCGACTCTCTACCGTAATTCCAGGTGACAAGGGTGGTCAAACAAAACTAGTAAACTTCCTACCATAGGATTCCCATCAATTTGACACAAGCATGTAAGTTCGCAAACAAAACATTTAATTTAAAATAGGATCAATATGCTTCAAGGACACTTGCCTTGCTCCGGCGGATGGGGTTGCTCAAGCGCTTCGAAGTCTTGGGTTTGGAAATCCTCGTATGCAACCTCTTGAGCACGTTCCTCTACGCGTGATCATACATACAAGAAAACATATACAATTCAACATAATGCACACAAAATAATCAACATGCAATGACATGCATGCATGCACAGTTTAATAATTAATTTACTACGGTCGTTTATTAATTAGATGCGACTAGTTCATATGAGTTTACAGGGATTTTAGGCGGATTAATACTGCTGAAATAAAATTTATGCTGCAACTAAAATTAATTTATGCCTATTAGATTCAATATGATCGCAAAAATTCGCATCGGAAACGAACCCTACCGTAGATCTGACGGCGCGACGGTCGCGGAATAAATGCGACGCATAGACGAAATAGGTGGTGCAGCAGTCCTTCGGCGGCACGACGACGGCGGCGCGATGTCGGCGACGATCTCCGGCGAACGGTGGTGCCCTCCTCTTTTTCTCCCTCTTCTTCCCCTTCTTTTTCTCTTTTTTTCTTCCCTGGGCGCAGCCTTCTGGACCTTGGTTCTGGCGGCTTTTTCTTCTCTGCTGGCGGCTGCTGGTTCGTGGGGAAAAAGCCTAGGGACCTCGGTTCCTTTTATAGGGGCGGCGGGAGCAAAAAGATCGGAATGAGTCGGTTGGGAAGCGGGGCGGGATGAGACTCGTATCTGGGAAAATCGGGGCGTTACGGCGCGGGAGACCGCGGAGCGGGGCCGGCTCGGGCGTGGGACCGTACGGCGGCCGGACTCGGCGCGCGACCGAGCGGCGCGCATTGGCGCGTGGGCGCGCCTCGGGTGGCGTGCGGGGTGGCAGGCGGCTGGGGGGGTCAGTCGGGCGGGGCCTCGGGGCGGGCGCGCTCGGGGCACGCGCGTGCGCGTCGGGGGTGGGGGCCAGCGGGGCTGGCGCGCGCGGCCGGCTCGGCGCCTGTCGGCGGAAGCGGCGGCGGTGGGGCCCGGCTGCGGGCGCGCGGCCGCGGGAGGTGCCGCTGGCTGGGCCGGCTTGGCTGGCCAGCGGTGATTTTTTTCTTTTTTCTTTTTTTTACTTTTCCTTTATTATATAATTATTTATATATATATATTTTTATATATATATTATTAATATCATATATTTATTATTTATTATTTATTATTTTTAAAACATATATTATTAATATGTTTTTTTTCTATTTTTATATATTGTTATATATATTATTTATATATATATATATTTATATATATTTTTATTATTATTTTAATACTTATTCCCTATTACAAGTTTTAGGCTATAATTATTGTTTTCTATTTCTTCTTTCGCTACATACATTTGTATATATATGTGTTTTATTATTTTTCTTTTATTCTACTAGTGTTTAATGCATGATCATGTATGCAATGCATGATGCGAAAATTTAGGGTGTTACAAACCTACCCCCCTTAAAGTGAATCTCGCCCTCGAGATTCGATAGCGTGGAGAAAAGATGAGGGAATTCTGTCTTCAGGTCTTCTTCTCGTTCCCATGTAGCTTCGGCTTCCGTATGGTGTTTCCATTGCACTTTGCACCAACGGATCCTCTTATTTCTTGTGACCCTTTCCTTCATATCCAAAATTTTGATAGGTTGCTCGACATAGGACAAATCCTCTTGAAGTTCTAACTCGTCCATCGGCACTTGTTCTTCCGGTACCCTGAGACACTTCTTGAGTTGAGAGACGTGAAATACGTCGTGTACATCGGAGAGATACGTCGGCAGCTCAAGTCGATAAGCTACCTCTCCTCGCTTGTCCAAAATCTTGAATGGTCCGATGTAACGTGGTGCCAATTTTCCTTTGACGTTAAACCGTCGTTGACCTCTGATAGGTGACACTTTGAGGTATACAAAATCTCCAACTTCAAAAGTCAAACTCCTTCGCCTATTATCAGCATATCCTTTCTGTCGAGACTGGGCAGCCTTTAAGTTTTCCCGTATTATTTGGACTTGCCTTTCAGCTTCTTGTAACACGTCGGGACCAAACACCTGATTCTCTCCGGTTTCATTCATTCCAAAACAAGGGAGTCCTACATTTCCTTCCGTATAATGCTTCATAGGGTGACATTTTCAAACTTGCTTGGTAACTATTGTTGTATGAGAATTCAGCATACGGCAAACTTTTATCCCAACTTTTCCTATGCTTTAAAGCACATGCTCTTAACATGTCTTCCAAAATTTGGTTGGTCCTCTCGGTTTGTCCATCTGTTTGAGGGTGATACGCCGAACTAAAGTTCAACCTTGTTCCCATTGCTTCATGCAATTTCTGCCAAAATCTGGAGGTAAATTGAGAACCTCTATCCGAGACTATCTTCTTTGGAACTCCATGTCGGCACACAATATGCTCCATATACAATTCTGCTAGCTTCGTGGTGGTATATGTGGTCTTGACAGGAATGAAATGAGCTGATTTTGTCAATCGATCCACAATAACCCATATTGAATCATAGCCAGACTGAGTTCACGGTAATCCAACTACAAAGTCCATACCGATCTCTTCCCACTTCCACTCCGGGATCTTTAGTGGTTGTAACAATCCGGCTGGCCTTTGATGTTCAGCTTTAACTCGTTGGCACACATCACAAAGTGCAACATATTCGGCTATGTCCTTTTTCATGCTGGCCCACCAATAACATGTCTTTAAGTCCTTGTACATCTTTGTACAGCCAGGATGAATCGAGTAAGGCGAGTCATGTGCCTCCTTCAATATTGTTTCACGAATATGCCTGACATTAGGTACCACAATCCTCTTTCCAAGCCATAAGGTACCCTGTTCGTCCTCATCAAATCTGAATTCCTTTCCTTCTTGGGTCCTTTCTTTGATTTCTTGTATTTCCTTGTCCTTTGTCTGTCCTTCCCGTATTTCCTGCTCTAATGTTGGGTTGACTTCCATCGTTCCCATCTCATTTATGAATCCAAGGTTCAACCGTTCAAACTCCTTGCATAACTCGGATGGCAGTTCTTGAACTGTAAGTTGATGACTTACTCCCTTTCGGCTCAAAGCATCGGCCACTACGTTGGCCTTCCCTGGGTGATAGTTGATTCCCACGTCATAATCCTTGATGAGCTCCAACCATCGGTGTTGCCTCAGATTCAGATCCGTTTGCGTAAATATGTACTTGAGACTCTTGTGGTCCATATAAATCTCACATCGGTGACCAAAAACATAGTGTCTCCATATCTTCAAGGCATGTACCACGGCTGCGAGTTCAAGGTCGTGTGTAGGATAATTCAACTCATGTTTCTTTAATTGCCTCGATGCATAAGCTACCACTTGGCCTTCTTGCATGAGCACACATCCTAATCCTTGTCTTGATGCATCACAGTATATATCAAAACTCTTGCTCACGTCCGGTAATACTAACACCGGGGCGGTTGTCAACCTTTTCTTTAACTCCTCAAAGCTATCCTGACAAGCTTGAGTCCATCGAAATGCCTTTCCCTTCATGAGTAATGCGTTCATAGGCTTGGCTATTTTGGAGAAATATTTAATGAATCGGCGGTAGTATCCAGCCATTCCAAGGAAACTCCGAATTTCCTTGACATTCTGTGGCGGTTCCCATTTAAGCACATCTCTCACCTTCCCTGGGTCAACTGATACTCCTCCTCCAGAGATAATATGGCCTAGGAAAGAAACTTCTCGTAACCAAAATTGACATTTACTGAACTTGGCATACAATTGATGCTCCCTCAATTTCTGCAGCGTAAGCCTCAAGTGTTCCTCGTGTTCCTTCTCATCCTTCGAGTAGATCATAATATCATCGATGAACACTACAACGAACTTATCCAGATATTCCATGAAGACCTTATTCATGAGATACATAAAGTACGCAGGCGCGTTCGTTAATCCAAATGACATGACGGTGTACTCATAAGATCCATATCGTGTCCGAAATGCTGTCTTGGGTATATCCGATGGTCTAATCTTCATTTGGAAGTATCCTGACCGTAAGTCGATCTTGGAGAAGATACAGGCACCCTTCATTTGGTCGAACAAATCCTCTATACGGGGCAGTGAGTACTTGTTCTTAATTGTCACTTCATTGAGAGATATATAGTCCACACACATCCTCTGGGTTCCATCCTTCTTATCTACAAAGAGCACTGGGGCTCCCCACGGGGATGAGCTGGGGCATATAAAACCCTTCTCTAGCTGCTCTTGAATTTGCTTCTTGAGCTCTGCTAATTCCTTAGGAGGCATCCTATACGGCCTCTTAGCTATAGGTGCAGTTCCGGGTATCAACTCAATGGCGAATTCTATGTCACGATCAGGTGGCATACCTGGCAACTCATCTGGAAACACATCCGGGTACTCGCGAATGATCAGAATGCTTTCCAATGTCACGTCTTCCACGTGATTCAGCATCGCTCTCCCTCTTGCAGGTTGGGCTGCTTCAACTTCAATGCGTGTACCATGTTCACTTGTCAACTGCACAATCCTCTCGGCACATTGAATGACTCCATTATGCTTGCTCAACCAGTCCATTCCAAGTATTATGTCTATTCCTTGGGAGTCCAATACTATGAGGTTTGCGAGAAAGTCTACCCCCCTTATTTTAATGCTTACTTTCGGACATACTATATTTGTCCTCATCTCTCCGCCAGGAGAACTTACTAGCATAGTTTGCTTCATATGAGATATAGGCAAATTGTACTTGGCAACATACTTTGACGAGATGAATGAATGAGATGCTCCTGAATCAAATAAAACAGTCGCAGGGTTGGAGTTGGCGAGAAACATACCAATCACGACGTCATCAGCTTGCTGGGCTTCCTCAGTAGAGACATGATTCACATTGCCACGAGCAAAATTCTGCTGTCCACGGTTGCCTTGTGGTGCTCCTCCATTTGGTCGCGGGTGATTTGGCCTTGGTGCATTGTTCATAGGTCCATTGTTTCTCTTGGGGCATTGACTTGCAAAGTGTCCGAGTTCTCCACACGCATAGCATGTCTTACCACCCATAGCATTGGGGAAGTTTGGGCGCAACTGGTTTTGAGCATTTGCCGCCATGTTAGGACGCGGCGCAGGTGGCACAGGATTGCGAGGCGCTTGCATGGCGGGGTGTTGCTGCGGTGGCTGATTTGGGCGGGGCGGATAAGCAGTGCGGTATGCAGGAGCAGAGGGGTTGTATTGTGGTGCAGTAGGTGGTGCATAGCGGGGGCGAACATTGCTTCCTTGTTGCGGTCCATGATGTGACATCTTCCTCTTGTTGTCCTGCTCCATCTCACAAATCTTGTTCTCGACCACAATAGCCTTGTCAACCAGCTTTTGGAAGTTTGGATAATCGGTATTGAGTAACTGGACTTGAATTTCATTGTTGAGACCCCTCATAAACAGATACTGCTTCCTACTATCAGTTTTGATGTCTTCTGGAGCATATCTTGATAATTGAGTGAATTTGTTGAGATACTCACTCACACTCATCCTTCCTTGCCTGAGATTTTCAAAGTCTTGTCTCCTCAGTATCATAACTCCTTCAGGTACATAGTGGGAATGGAAACTCTGTTTAAACTCAGCCCAAGTGATTGTCTCCTGATTATCATGAGCGTTGCAAAGAGCTTCCCACCAGTCAGCGGCTGCTCCAACTAGTTGATGTGATGCAAAGAGAACCTTCTCCCTGTCAGTGCACTGGACAATAGCAAGTTTCTTCTCAACAGACTTCAGCCAATCATCAGCTTCCATTGGGTCTGTGGCTTGTGCAAAGGTAGGCGGTCTGGTCCTCATGAACTCTCCCAAACGGTTGTGATGTGGCGGGGGTGGTGGTGGAGGCAGGTGGGGCTGATTGTTGTTGCCAGCTTGCAGCTGTCCCATGGTCTGTATCATGGTCTGCATGAGCTGGTTCTGCATAGCTAACAGTTGTTCAATATTGATGGCTCCATGAGCATGTCCCTGGTTGTTCTGAGGTACTTCATTGCGCTCCTCCTCCTCGTTGGCATCCCTCTGGTTACGAGTTCTCACCATCTGTTAGCGAAAGAAAGGTAGGGACAGAAGGATTTAGAATTTGGAAAGAACGTCCCAACTATATGCATCAAGGTATGTGACACTAAATAATCCTTTATTAATATAGACCTATATTATGAGGATGTGGACAATTGCCGAAGCATTCCACAACTCTCTACTAAGCACACAAGCACTCAAACAAGCACCAAACAGAATTTACAAAGATCCTAAAAGAAGTAACACAACTCAAGGTCACACAAGTATATCTACATCGCTCTTATTTACTAATGGGGGTGTGCCTATCCTTGAGTCGTGGCATAGGTCGAGGACTACTCGTCGTCGAGCGAGAACTCATCCGGGTCCTCGTCGTCGTCGTCGTCGTCGTCGGGGTCCTCGGGGTCCTGTGGGTCCTGGGGTGGTGAGGCAGCAGGCGGCGGTGGTGCGGTAGACGCCACACTGGAAGGCTCCTCGTAAGAGGACTCCTCAGAGGACGACTCACGCTGACCGTTGCGACGGTCTGGAGAGTCTGGGGTCCACATCAGGGTGTCGGACGCGTAGTCGTCCGGGTCCTCGTCGGTGATCCGACGATACCTCCTGATTATCGCCTCGTGGCGCTGGGCGAGGTCACGCCCATCCTGGATCTCCTGCTGCGCCCTCTGAAGTCGGGCACTTAGCTGGGTCACGTCGTCAACAGTCTGACGAGACTGCGGGAGGTCCAGGGGTCCCCCACGTGCCTGGAGACGAAGCGCGCAGTGCCACTGGGACGCTGCGGGACGAAGGCGTGAACCGTGTCCTCCAGCCGGAAACGGCGGGCATGGCTCCAAAAAGTGGCTGCTTCCCAGCTAGCATCCTGCTCTGCAGATCGGCGGGAGCTCCTCCAAGCAGGGCTGCTGTGGGTCTTCACCAACTCGTCACCGTAGTAGATATAGATTTTGCAGCTCCACTCCTTCCTGCCGGGGCGCTGCACTCCAGTGGTGTGGTAGGAGAGCGAGAGGCTGTGGTGGCGGTAGCCAGCCTCACGGAGTAGGGCACGGAGACGGTGACGCAGTTGTCCTGCGGCTCTGCCGTCAGAACGGATCACCACGGGGTGACGGGGGTCGACGGCCGGAGAGCGACTGGCCAACCTACGCGGGGGCACAAGTCCACCAGTCGACTTACGGGGGGTTGTCTTGGTGCGGGCCATCTACAAGAAACAAGAATACATTAGAAAAATAATGAAAAACAAATCTGAAAATTTCAGCAGCTAAACGGCGGACAAAGAGCGGTGCAGCGGTTCCAAAAGAACGAAAAATAAAGAGAAAAAATACAGCAACCAACACAATAATTTTACCCACACATAACAACAGCAAAACACACCATTTTCGCGAAAATTTTCATAGCAAAACAGCAGCACTTAATATTGCTCACTTCCGAAAATTTTTATCAAAAACGCAGCAGCGATCAGTACTTTTTGCGGCTGAAAATAAAGGAAACAAAACAGCAGCAAAATTTTTCGAAAATAGCAGATTAGAAGAGTGTTCCTAAGTGCTCTAGAGTGTCCATTCTACCTAGGCTTGCGTCCTACGGTCAACCTGGCTCTGATACCAATTTGTGACACCCGGTTCCGAATATGAACCAAGCGTAACGCATATGTGTGCCCAGGATATTCAACACACATACACGAGTGATTCACAAATGATAAACAGAATTTAACCACGTCTTAACTAATAAATGAGTACTTTATTACAATAATCCAATAGTTCACGAATGATAAAACTCTAAATAATTGCAGCGAAAAATAAAATTAAACAGCACGACTCCAATCCACAGGCAATTGACGGTGGTACGCAACCTAGTACTCCACGTGATCCTCGGGGTACTCCCAATTGTCTCCAGTAGCTGTTGGGGGGGATTGCAAGGGTGAGTACATGTCGTACTCAGCAAGTGTGGAAAGTATGACATGTGGCTGATTCAAATGATGAATGTAATAAATGGCTAAGTGCTGAAAAGTACAGTAAAACATTTGAAAAGCATTATACTATGTCTATGTGAAACAATCCCATCATAACCATCATATTAACATAATATAAACCATATCCAATTATTGCCAACATTACCATTATCCATGTCCAAATTCCATAAACCATAACCATAAACCAACCATAACCATAAACCAACCATAACCATAAACCAGACCATAACCATCCCAAATCCCAATTCCAACTCTAATCATGTAGGTCATCCAGGCGCTCATAACCGGGAGCACGGCTATCATGATAGTTTTTAAACACTCTGCAGAGGTTGTACCACTTTACCCACATGTTTGTGATTTTATCACCTTTCGATGAATAAGAAACCTCCATTGTGCCATCTCACACTTCCGTAGGTGTGTGGCCAAGAGATCACAAAATAGCCTTTCAAAAGGGACTACTAGTATGTACGGGCCCACTAAGGTTTCACCGGCAGGCTTGAATCTCCATTCTCCCACCCACGGGCCCCCTCGTGTGCCATGCGGATCCCAGGGCAGTCCTCCTCGACTCCCATTCCCCGCGCCATCTAATGGTCCATACAATACTAGCAGCGCTCCTTATTATTCAGCTACGCCGCACCCATACTTGGCCTTGTGGTGGCACTGTTGACCTGGCATATTCTCGCATGAACCGGTCCTTAGATCTAAGGCAAGCAAACCACCATAACGTCCAACCCATTCACAAAACCATGCTTGCTTAGATCACCCATCATATTGACCAGTTCACATTAACCAGAATATCATTAGTGCATAATTAAATGTGTAGTGTTGTTTGCCATCCCAATTAATTAAGCGAAGCAAAAAGGTAAAAACCCTTCCCGACTCTCTACCGTAATTCCAGGTGACAAGGGTGGTCAAACAAAACTAGTAAACTTCCTACCATAGGATTCCCATCAATTTGACACAAGCATGCAAGTTCGCAAACAAAACATTTAATTTAAAATAGGATCAATATGCTTCAAGGACACTTGCCTTGCTCCGGCGGATGGGGTTGCTCAAGCACTTCGAAGTCTTGGGTTTGGAAATCCTCGTATGCAACCTCTTGAGCACGTTCCTCTACGCGTGATCATACATACAAGAAAACATATACAATTCAACATAATGCACACAAAATAATCAACATGCAATGACATGCATGCATGCACAGTTTAATAATTAATTTACTACGGTCGTTTATTAATTAGATGCGACTAGTTCATATGAGTTTACGGGGATTTTAGGGCGGATTAATGCTGCTGAAATAAAATTTATGGTGCAACTAAAATTAATTTATGCCTATTAGATTCAATATGATCGCAAAAATTCGCATCGGGAACGAACCCTACCGTAGATCTGACGGCGCGACGGTCGCGGAATAAATGCGACGCGTAGACGAAATAGGTGGTGCAGCAGTCCTTCGGCGGCACGACGACGGCGGCGCGATGTCGGCGACGATCTCCGGCGAACGGTGGTGCCCTCCTCTTTTTCTCCCTCTTCTTCCCCTTCTTTTTCTCTTTTTTTCTTCCCTGGGCGCAGCCTTCTGGACCTTGGTTCCGGCGGCTTTTTCTTCTCTGCTGGCGGCTGCTGGTTCGTGGGGAAAAAGCCTAGGGACCTCGGTTCCTTTTATAGGGGCGGCGGGAGCAAAAAGATCGGAACGAGTTGGTTGGGAAGCGGGGCGGGATGAGACTCGTATCCGGGAAAATCGGGGCGTTACGGCGCGGGAGACAGGCCTCGGGCGCGCGAGCGCGGGAAAACCGGGGCGGGGCGGGAGACCGCGGAGCGGGGCCGGCTCGGGCGTGGGACCGTACGGCAGCCGGACTCGGCGCGCGACCGAGCGGCGCGCATTGGCGCGTGGGCGCGCCTCGGGTGGCGTGCGGGGTGGCAGGCGGCTGGGGGGGTCAGTCGGGCGGGGCCTCGGGGCGGGCGTGCTCGGGGCACGCGCGTGCGCGTCGGGGGTGGGGGCCAGCGGGGCTGGCGCGCGCGGCCGGCTCGGCGCCTGTCGGCGGAAGCGGCGGCGGTGGGGCCCGGCTGCGGGCGCGCGGCCGCGGGAGGTGCCGCTGGCTGGGCCGGCTTGGCTGGCCAGCGGTGATTTTTTTTCTTTTTTTTTTCTTTTTTTACTTTTCCTTTATTATATAATTATTTATATATATATATTTTTATATATATTATTAATATCATATATTTATTATTTATTATTTATTATTTTTATAACATATATTATTAATATGTTTTTTTTCTATTTTTATATATTGTTATATATATTATTTATATATATATTTATATATATTTTTATTATTATTTTAATACTTATTCCCTATTACAAGTTTTAGGCTATAATTATTGTTTTCTATTTCTTCTTTCGCTACATACATTTGTATATATATATGTTTTATTATTTTTCTTTTATTCTACTAGTGTTTAATGCATGACCATGTATGCAATGCATGATGCGAAAATTTAGGGTGTTACAGCCTAGAGGGAGGGTGAATAGGCCTTTTTGAATTTTAGTCAGAACCTGCAACACTTAGCAACTTGATCAAATACCAGGAGATCGGACTAGTCCGGTAGAGTGCGGACAAGTCCGGTGCGTGCGGATTAGATTGATCAAGTTAGATCAATGATTTCAATACAAGCACAGTACGTAGCAGAATTTAGTATGTAACTTGAAAGTATTTAGTCAATGAAATTAAGTGTATCACAAACTTCAATGTTTTGACGTAAGATGGACAAGATCAAGTAAATCCTAGAATATGATATGAAAAACTTAAGAATAAGTTTGACACGAGATTTTATCCTGTGATTCGGTTCCCACAAAGGCAACCTACGTCCACGTTGAGGAGACCACGAAAGGATCGGGTCTTCACTGACCCTAACCTCGTCGAATCGCCACGAAGGCCAATTCTCTTTCACTATCACAAGGGTAAATCACCAAGTTCAAGGGGCCTTCTCACAAGTTGAGGGCTCCCCAAGATTACAAATCAAACACCACCAAGAACACACTCTTAAGATCAACAATGAAACATCAGGAGTGTGTTAGAGATCAAACCCAAGAGCTCAAACGTGCGAATCGTGTCTCTCCTTTGATCCAAGATGAATCCTCAAGAATTTGATCTTTCTTGCGTTGGATTGTGAGGAGAGATGTGTTTTCTAAGCTCTTGGAGGGTGTGATGGCGCTGGGAGTCGAGAGATATGAAAGTAGGGTTGTGCACATCTATTTATGGGGTGGTTCCAAAATATACCATTAGGGTTTCGAGGGTCCGTACTAGTCCGAGGTGGAGTCCGGACTAGTTCGGTGTGCGGCGTGCAGGAAACCCTAAGTTCCCAGGAAGATCGGACTTGTCCGACTTAGGGCGGACTAGTCCGATTTAGGCTCTGGAAAAGTTTGGACTAGTCTGGTTATTTTCGAACAAGTCCGACTGTGGTGATCTCCTTAGTGAATTGGGTACAAGTCCGCAATTGGAGGACTTGTCCGATTTTAGTCAAAGAGGTTATCGGACTAGTCTGGATATTATCGGACTTGTCCGATGTCGTGCAAAGTTGTGAAGTGTTGAGGACTAGTCCGCACTGGGGAGAACTAGTCCGATCTTAGTCAGAAAGATATCAGACCAGTCCGTGGTGATATCGGACTAGTCCGGTCTCTATAAACCTAGATTGTGTAGACAAGTCCGCACTGGGAGGACTTGTCCGATTTTGAACAGAGGGGTTATCGGACTAGTCCGGATATTATCGGGCTAGTCCAGACCTGTATAAATTAGTGCAGTGAGTGAGTTTTCTTGTGATTGAGCTCTTGGGGTGTGTTTCTCCAACAGACTCCATACACAATGATCTAATCTATTCATCTCTTGAGCTCTTTTCCATATAGATCCTCATTCTCCTTTTTTTGCGCTTACTCCATGTTTTCATTAAAAACTGCACTCATGTCAACAATTTGGTTAGAATCACATTTGTTTGTCATAAATCAACCAAAACCCACAAGGGATGCCTATATACACTTTCACTCCTCATCACAAAGATTGGTCTATCTATGAGAAAGAGTTCTTAGCACTGATCTTAGCAGTAGATAGATGGAGACCTTATCTACAAAGATTACAGTTTGTTATCAAAACTGATCACAAGAGCCTATGTTTTCTGGAGGACCAACAACTTCACTCACCACTACAGAGAAAAGCTATGACTAAGTTGATGGTCCTTAATTACAAGATTCTATACAAGCAAAGGAAGGAGAATGTGGCAGCAGATGCCTTGTCTAAGAAAGGGCAAGTCATGGAGTTGCAGCTGGCCTCTGCTGTTCAACCATTGTGGCTGCAAGAGATTGTAAATTCTTACTCTACAGATGGGGAGGCTCAACAGTTGTTGGCTAAATTGGCAGTGCACATCCTAGATGAAGAAGGCTTTTCTTTGCATAAAGGCATTATTAGGAAAGGGGGTTTAATCTGGGTTGGTGAGAACTCTGTAGTTTGAACAAGGATTATTGCAACACTTCATTCTGGAGCTCAGGCAACTAATCACAGAGTCAAAAGAAGATTTGTGTAGAAAGGGTTGAAATCTGAAGTGGAGGATTTTGTGAAACAATTGTCTAACCTATCCATGGGCAAAAGGGGAAAAGAGTTTACCTGAGGGTTTGCTACAACCATTACCTATTCCAGAGGGTTTGTGGCAGGACCCAACTATGGACTTTGTCGAAGTGTAACTGCGACACTTCCCCCGGTACTACTAAATGTAGCCCACAGAGGTTATTGTACTGGTTTGGGCACACAGACATCAAGAACAAGATGGTGACACGGGAGATTTACGTGGTTCGGGCCGCCTGAGCGTAATACCCTACTCCACGGGGGGTGTGTTGTTGTATTGAGATTCACTAGAATGCGTAGTGTATGGCTCCGCCTTGGATCAGCCTCTATCTATATCGTGTGGTTCAATCCTTTCATAGTCCAAGGACTCACCATTATATCCTTTACCTGGCCCGACATGTGGCCCTGGCGTATTTAATAGCCTAATACACTATCTATGAGCATTAAGCGTGGTTAATAGTGTGATAACGTGCCTTAATGGCCGCGTTACCCCTATTAACAGTGTTCTGATCGTGTGTCATTAATACAACATTAATGACACATATTCAGGTCTTGTAACTGCCGCTTTAGCTGTCCTTTGAATGTCTATGCTGTTGGAGATCCGCTAGTGTACTCGTTGGTGGTGTATGTCCGGAGGCTCCACATGGGGCAGCTTCGGAGCTTCCCCTTGCGGGGAAGTAGCTCCGAAACCGCTATACATGTGCCGGCACCGGAGCTTCTCTTTGTTGGGGGTTAGGTCCGGGGTCGTTATTGTAAGACCTATGTGTGCTGAATACATTGGCTTGTAGTGAATACACTTGCTTTGACGATAAAAGTTTTGAATATCACCAAAACACCTTTTTATCAAGGTCTGACTCTAGCTCCGAGCTACAACAAGGTCAGACGGTATGTTCGGCTTGTTTTGGGTAGCTCCGACTACGTTAGATGCTAGGTCTGACTTGTTGGTAAGGTCCGACTAGTTTTGGTAAGTTCCGGCGCTAGGTTCTACTAGCTTTTGTTAGCTCCGGCTTAAGGTCCGGGTTGCTCTGGCAAGGTCTGGAACTTGATCGCAATGCTTCTGTTTTTCATTTGCAATGTTTCGTACTTGCTTTACATCTCTAGAAAGATTGCTTAGTATTCATTTGCTAAGTCTTTGGTGCGTTTTTGATTGACATGGATGGTATCGTGTTACTGTGGTTTTGCAACATGCTTATGTGAGGTTCTCACGTAAGGTGTTGTGTTCGGAACTAACTTGAGTCAAGTCGAGGACTTGGGCTCGTATGGATTGGTTGTTTATTCATGTGCAGGTGTTGCTTGAGTTCAAGACATGGCTGGTGATGGGATCCATTGGACTAGTCTCAGGGAGGAGATGAGGTTCCAACAACCAAATTCAGAAGGAGTTGTGGTTGAGCTGATCAAGAGGTTGCGCCGCATGATTGAATCAAGAACAATGCATGTGAAGGTATCATGGACGTCATTGGAAGATGTTTGCACGTGTGCAAGGAGTGCATGGACGTGACTACATGGTTCCGAGATGTGATGAAGAGATGTGGACATAAAGAGTTGGTCGGAAAGGTCCAACCGACTAGGTTATGGACTCAGGCTGCGGCTGAGTCAGGTTTGACTCAAATATGGAAAGATTTGGGTTGGTTATGATAGGATTTCGTGTGGGTCACGAATTTGAGTTGTTTAGGAATGCGGGCTACGTTCCTAAGGTGTTTGGAAGTCTTAAGGTTGCTTCTATCTGCGTATAGAGGAATCCTAAGCAGTTATGAAAAGTTACGATTCGTGAACAGAGTAGGATTAGGTTCCTGATTTGAGTTGAGTTGGCTTTCGAGCTGGTTATATAAGCAAGGGAGCCCAGAGCTCGTGGTGCACGACTTTGGGGCTGTTCCTATTGTGTTCTATTGAATAAAATTCGTAGTTTGAAGGAACTTTTGTGCCTTGTTCGTCCGACTTGTTCCAGACAAGTTTTACTCGTCGAGTTTCTGGACAGCACTACCTTTAGTCGGTGGTTTTATCATAACTCGAGTTTTACAGATCCAATTGACGTGATTATTTTTGGATTATCTTCAAAACTTGATTATCTATCATCTGTCAAAATTTCACGGTCATTAGATTTGTGGTCTATGATCTACACGAGTTTCTTTGCAGCGTTCCAAAACTGTTTTTTTTCTCGGGTAGGGCAGATTGACATTTGTTTGATCTTTCGATCATAACTTGAGTGTTTCTCGATAGATTTGAGTGATTCTTGATGTGTTGTCTTCGTGACTTGATTCTCTCTGATATCTATCACTTTTATCACGGTGGAACACTTTTAGATTAGTCTCACACACGATTTCTTTAACATATCGTTTTTCTGCCAAAGGGGTTGGGGTTTAATTGTTTTCGCTACATAAGATTTTTAAATCTACCATTCACCCCCCCTCTGGTAGCTTTTCACGTGCTCTTCGATCCTACAATTAGTATCAGAGCCACGGCGCTCTAATCTTTGTGATTTGCGCATGTTTTTGACTAATCATCATGGAGAAGTACTCTGCCAAACCTTGTGTGTTCGCTGGTATTGATTTTCAGGTTTGGAAGGCACGCATGGAGGCTTTCATCCAGGCACAAGGTTTTGCAATATGGGAGAAGGTATACAAGCCTTACGAAGTGCCATCAAACGATCAAGTTACAGCTACAAATATGAGAGATGTCGACAATAACAACAAGTCTCAGAACTTGATCATACAAGGATTAACACAAAGCGACTTCGACCATGTTGCACACCTCCGATCTGCATACGATGTGTGGAAAGCACTTTGTGACTACCATGAAGGATCCAACCCGATCAAAGAGGTAAGGCAAGACATGTTCAAGAAAGAATACATGTGCTTCGAGATGCAACCCGGTGAGTCTATTGATGACATTTTTGCTCGCTTTAATAAGATTCTCAGCAACTTGCGTAGTGCAATGTTAATTTTTCAGATGCTAAAAATGCTAGGCAATTGCTAAGTGCATTAGATATGTCAATTTGGGAGATGAAAGTCACATCTATTCGTGAATCTACTGTCATGAGTTCACTTACTTTAGATGTGCAACATTCCAAGTTAAAAACTCATGAAATTGACATAATCTCACGTAAGAACCCCAACAAGTCTATTGCTTTTGTTTCTCAACGTGACATGCCTAGTTCCGGTCAAACATCATCTTATGGTACACTTGCTTTGATGTCCTCTCTAACCCTTGAACAGATTGAAGAGTTTCCAGAGGAGGAGCTAGCGCTCATCTCTACCCGGTTCTCAAAAGCATTGCAAAATGTGAGAACTAGAAGGAGAGGAAGCTCCGGACCTCAATGATGCTTTGAATGTGGTAAGACAGGACATTTTCATTCAGATTGCCCTAACCTTTCAGGTCCTACTTCCCGGTGTACGTGCATCTAGGTCCCTTGTGGGTTTTGGTGGATTGATGATGAACCATTAAAGTGCTGATGAACTTGGTTGAGCATGAGCACAGATCCGAAGTACGGAATGGAGCTTTGAAGAAAGACGGCAAAAGGAGAAAAGTTGTGGCGAAGAAGAATAGAAATAGGGTTTTCTATTTTCTCCTTGAGTCGTAGGAAAAACTGTACCATTAAGAGGGACACGACGCGTAGATACTTAGTGAGTCATTCGGGTGCTCAACCCCTTAGTAGAAGAGTTTAGTAGGGCCTTTGTGGCTTGGGCAGACTTGTCTGACTTGTGGTGTCAGACATGTCCGAATTCCCTCTGTTGGAATTCGGACATGTCCGAATCTGTAAGTCAGACATGTCCGAATTGGCACTGGAAGGGTTCTAGTGAGAGTTCCAGTGAAGTTTCGGACTTGTCCGAACCTGGGGGTCGGACATGTCCGAGATGGATCTGTTCCCAGGGACTAAGGAAAATTTTCTAAGTCCCAGAGAGTCAGACTTGTCCGAGTTCTATCTGCAGAATTTCAGACATGTCTGAGATTGTATGTCAGACATGTCTGAAGTGGTTTTGGTCAGACAAGTCTGAAGTGAAAGGCCTGACCTTTGGGGTTAGACATGTCCGACTTTGTGTCAGACATGTCCGACGCGGGCTGTGTCAAACGGCTCTAATGACTTTTTGGAGTATAAATAGAGGGTGGTTTCGACCCACCAACCATGCCTAACACCCCTGAACAGTTCTGAACGCCCATTTGAACTCAAGAACCTCTCTCCACTTGTTCTTCACCTCTAGAGCCCAAATTCGAATTTTTGGGAGAGTGAAGAGTGCTTTGTGAGGATTGGGAGAAAAGGTTTGTTGAGGGGTTGAGCAACGTGTGATTCGCTAAGTTTCTTCGTGATTGCGTGTTTGTTGCTCTTGGGGTTCTCCCCTAGACGGTTAGGCGTCGCCCCGCGATTTCTTTGTGATCTCTTGTAATCAGGGAGTTTGTAACAATCTTTGTGATAGTGGAAGATCGAGAGTTGGCCCTTGTGGCAACTCATGAGGGAAAGGCTTGGTCCCTTGTGGACTCCTCAACAGGGATGTAGGATCCTTTGTGGTTCCGAACCTCGGGATAAAATCGTTTGTCTCTTGTTGTTCTTTCGTTCTCGCAAGTTTTGATTCTAGTGTTTTTCCGCGTGCTATCTCTCCCTCAGCTTTCTTTCTACTCCATACTTCGTGTAGAACTGCTAGGGATCGATATCTCTCACTAGATCGCTTAAAAATTGGATTTTTGATCTGATCGTGCAGATAATCTCGCACTTATCCGACCCAGGTCAGACTTGTCCGACTTAGGTCAGACAAGTCCGACTAGAAGTCAGACAAGTCCGACTTCTCTATTTTCATAACTCTGAATTAATTTTAAATTATCGATTATCGCCTATTCACCCCCCCTCTAGGTCGCATTTCACCCGGGATGAAAAGAAAACAAGAACGAAGCACTCCTCTGCAAAAGATACGAAGAAAAAGAAGGGTTTTACAGGACGTCAATTGATGAGCAGTTTTATCTCAGCACTCCAGGAACTTGGCTCAAGCGACGTGGACATTGGAAGTGATGAAGATGAAGATGATTTGGCAAACTTGTGCTTCATGGCGGGCAAGTCAAGATCAAGTATGGAGGAGGAAGAACACAATAGCGACAACGAAGAGGTATGTCCTACTTGCGAAGAAATGTGTGATGCTATTTCTCGTACCACTATTATTGTTAAGAAAAAGGACAAAAAGCTTAGGGACAATGCTGTTAAAATTGAGTCACTAGAATCTGAAATTAATCGTTTGAAATCCATGATTCTTAGTGATGATTCTTGTTCCTCATGTGACTTAATATATGAACAATTGTCCTCCCTAAGAAGTGCACATACCTCCACACTTGATAAACTTGAACTTGAAATTGAAAAGAACAAAAAGCTTGCTGCACTTAATATTGGAAACTTAAAAGATGCTTCTTATTCTACAATTGATTTGCATTGTTCTAGTTGTGATGATCTTGATAAGAAACTGCAAGATGCTATGAATGAAATCTCTATATTGAACAATGTTTTACGTTGTCATGAAGTTAAATATTGTTCCAATTGCAAATTAAAAGGAAAAACTTCATGTGAAAATTGCCTTGATCTGTCCAAAAAACTTGATAACATGCATAAGACATTTGATCGGTTTTGTAATGGGAATAAGAACTTAAACTTGCTGCTGAATTCATCCAAGTCTTGCAATGATAAAACTGGTTTAGGTTTTGATTCTCATGCTCATTCTAAGGCACATCCACCTAAAATTGTAAAGTCATTAGGAAGTGGTTTGATTCAAATAGTTCCTAAGCAAAAAGAAGTGGGTTTCAAATCTGCAGGAGTATTGTCTCATTCGGTTTCAAATAAAAATGTTGTTTGCTCATCTAGACATGAACACAAAGTTAAATTTCACTGTACCTACTGTGGAAGAGATGGTCATGTCATAGATTTTTGTTATAGACTAGCTAAACAACAGAAAAGGGAAAGAATGGTTACTAAATCTCATAACTTTCATGCAAAATTTGCTGCACATATTGAACTGAATGTACAACCTGCTGTTTTGAGTCAAAAACATTCAAAGTTTACCTCCAGACCTTCTGTTTTTGCCTCCAGAGCTACTAACTTTTGTTCTACACAAGTAACACCTTATAGGTAAGTAGTTAAGAATAAAAAATCTCAAACTTTGACTCATAAACCTGCTATTTTGTCTCAGCTTTCGCGTGTTTTTCCTGCTGCACGTCGCGTGACTCAATACTGGATTCCTAAATGCCTTTTGACTAACCCCATTATTGAGTCATCGACATATTGTGCTTCTATGTAGGTTACACGTTTGAGGAAGGAGAACATTTGGATTGTGGATTCAGGTTTCTCACGCCACATGACCGGTAACAGAGATTGGTTCTCCTCCCTCTCTTTTGTGTCATATGTAGAGAATGTTACTTTTTCCGATAATTCTTCAACTCCTATAATTGCTAAGGGTTCGGTTAGAGTAAATGATCACTACACTTTGAAGGATGTGGCACTTGTCAAAAATTTGAAATACAACTTGCTTTCTGTTTCACAATTGCTAGATGAAAATCTGGAAATTATTTTCAATAAAAACTGCTGCAAAGTTGTAAGTTCAAATAGTGAGGTTATTTTTAACATATCTCGGTTTGGAAGAGTTTTTAAAGCTGATTTTGATATGTCTTCCTCTAAGCATAGGTGTCTAGTTGCTAATGATTCAAAGGACCTATACTTTTGGCATCATAGACTTGGTCACGTAGGCTTTGATCACCTAATACGTGTTAGTGCTCTTGATCGCATACGTGGGCTGCCTAAGCTTAAAGGGGACAAAGAAATTGTGTGCTCTTCTTGTAGACATGCTAAGATGGTTGCAGATTCACATACTCCTCTTACAATGATCATGACAACTGAACCATGTCAACTTTTACATCTTGACACCGTAGGACCTTCACGTTCTCAATCCTTCGGAGGTAAATGGTATGTACTTGTGATTGTTGATGATTATTCTAGATACTCTTGGGTTTACTTTATGGCATCTAAGAATGAATTTTTTAGTCACTTTAGAACTTTATTTCTTAGATTATCAATTGATTACCTAGGATCTTTAAAAGCAATTAGAAGTGATAATGGAAGTGAAATTAAAAATCAATCTTTTGATCACTTTTGTGCTGAAAATAGAATAGATCATCATTTTTCTTCACCATATGTACCTCAACAAAACTGTGTTGTAGAAAGAAAGAACAGAACCTTAGTTGAGATGGCTAGGACTATGCTTGATGAATATCATACTCCTAGGAAATTTTGGGCTGATGCGTTAGCAACTACTTGTTATGTCTCAAATCGTGTTTTCTTGCGTGCTAAGCTAGGTAAAACACCATATGAGCTCCGGTTTGGACATAGGCCTAGCGTTACACACTTTCGGGTCTTTGGTTGCAAATGCTTTGTTAAGAAACATGGTAATCTTGATAAATTTGAACCTAGATCCATTGATGGCATGTTTCTTGGTTATCCGTCTCATACTAGAGGCTACCGTATGCTTTTACTTGACACTAACAAAATTGTGGAGACTTGTGAAGTGTCTTTTAATGAAGCTAGCCCAGGTACTAGCTCAAACATTGCAGGTCCAGATCCATATCCGCAGGGGGGGAGCATTTCCGTTGAAGATGAGGAAGAATTGGAGCTCCTGCCCGAAAATTCAGCAGCTAAAGACTTTGGTTCAGCTCCGGATGTTAATTCTCAACCAGCACCGACAACCATCAATGCTGATTCAAATCATCCTCAAGTCACAAGCTCATCGATTTGTGATGAACATGAAGAAGAAGAAGCTTGTGAGACATTTGTTCCCCTACGGTTTTACAAAGATCATCCCCCAAACAGATGATTGGAAGCTTGCACGAACGAGTCACACGGTCCAGGTTTTGCGATCCAAACTCGTATGCTCATTCTGCTTTTGTTGCTTCTTTTGAATCCAAAGATATATCACACGCACTCGCTAATGAATCTTGGATTATTGCCATGCAAGAAGAGTTAGAAAATTTTGAAAGAAATAATGTTTGGAAACTTGTACCTCCACCTCAAGGTCACACTTTAATTGGAACTAAATGGGTATTTAAAAATAAACAAAGTGAGGATGGGATTGTGGTTAGGAATAAGTCTAGGTTGGTTTCTCAAGGTTTCACTCAAGTTGAAGGTCTAGGTTTTGATGAAACTTTTGCTCCTGTTGCTAGATTAGAAGCATAAGAATTTTGTTAGCTTTTGCTGCATCTATTGATTTTAAGCTATATCAAATGGATGTTAAATGTGCTTTTCTTAATGGCTACATAGATGAGGAGGTTTATGTGAAACAACCACCGGGTTTTGAAAATCTAGATTTTCCTAATCTTGTTTACAAACTGTCTAAAGCCTTGTATGGTCTCAAACAAGCCCCTAGAGCATGGTATGATAGGTTAAAAACATTCTTACTTGAAAAAGGGTTTACCATGGGCAAGGTTGATAAAACTCTTTTTGTGCTTAAGCATGGCAATGACTCATTATTCATTCAAGTGTATGTGGATGATATTATCTTTGGTTGTGCTTCTCATGATCTTGTGTCCAAGTTTTCAGCAATGATGAGTTCCGAATTTGAAATGAGTATGATGGGTGAACTCACTTATTTTTTGGGGATGCAAATCAAGAAAACAAAGGAGGGTACCTTTGTGCATCAAACGAAGTATACAAAAGATCTCCTAAGGCGCTTCAACATGGAAAAAAGCAAGCCTCCTCGGACACCAATGGGAACAACAACAACACTTGGACTTGATGAAGATGGTGAACCCGTGGATCAAAAAGAATATAGAAGCATGATTGGGTCACTTTTGTACCTCACGGCATCAAGACGAGACGTACAATTCAGCGTATGTCTTTGTGCACGGTTTCAAGCCTCCTCACGTGCTTTACATCGTCAAGCTGTCAAAAGGATTCTCAGGTACTTACATGGAACTCAAGAATTTGAAATTTTTCTTCCTTCTTCCTCAACTGTTACTTTGAAAGCTTTTTCAGATGATGATTTTGGGGGTTGTAGGATTGATAGGAAAAGTACTTCCGGTGCTTGTCATTTTCTTGATAATTCTCTTGTTGCTTGGTTCTCTAGAAAACAAAATTCAGTTGCACAATCCATAGCCAAATCTGAATATGTAGCTGCTGCTAGTGCTTGCTCACAAATTCTTTGGATTGTTCAAACACTTAAGGACTATGGGGTTGATCTAGATAGTGTTCCACTATTCTATGATAACACTAGTGCCATTTGCATTGCTAAAAACCCCGTGCAACATTCTAGAACTAAGCACATTGACATTAGGTATCACTTTCTCCGAGATAATGTTGAAAAAGAAAACATTGTGCTTTACCATGTAGATACCGAACAACAATTGGCTGACATTTTTACAAAACCTTTGGATTTCACTCGTTTTTGTTACATTCATAGTGAAATAGGGGTTATGCATCCTCATGGCTTAAATTGAGGGGGAGTTTTGAAACTTGGAAAGTCTATGTGTGAATATGAAATTATAATAATATGAGCATAGTATTTCATACATATATGACTTTGTGATTCCTTTTACATGCTGAAAGTTCTTACTACATTACTCGTGTTATACATTTTGTAGTTTTTGCCATGTATAGTAATTGGAATAATTACTTACACTAAAACTGGTCATGGTCGAACTTTCTTGATGTTTTGAACTTGTTACATGTTCACAAGTGCTTTTAATCATTAATAATTAATCAAGTAATCAACTCACATGTTGAGTTTTTATGAACAAATATAAATTGAGAAAAGATCAAGAGAATATACATGCATCACACTTCTTCTTTTGAGATGGCTTATCATTGCACTTAGATATGAACTTGGAAGAAGTTGTGTATGACTAAAACCATGTCCTGAAGCTTCTGATTGTCAAATGGCATAGGCTTGGCTTGGTTGGTTAGAATAAGGCAGATACTCATATAATCTCTTGCAAATATCATATGATCTAAATTTATGCTTTGAAAAATAATAAAATGCAGCAACTAGTGTCATGATTTCAAGTTTTGAAATAGTTAAGTTTGTGAGATCATGACTTACTTAAATTGAAAATTACATTTGATCTCTAGCATGGCTTACACTACTTTATGTATTTCATTGATGTGATAATGTAAGGTACTTGATAGTATGACTTGGATGAGCTTTATTTATATGTATATGTTGTAATATGCTCATAACAACTAAAGGGGAAGAGATAATTTGTTTATATGCTCATGACTTGATGAATACATTGTCAAAGGGGGAGAGATAAGCATGAAGAGAAAGAGAATATGTGCATAAGGAGAGATAATATGGGATAATTTTTGGATTTTCTTCTCATTTTACTTTTGATTTACAAAGGGGGATAAATTGCCTGCAAAAATTTTATGTGAATAAGCCAATGTTCGGATTTTAAATGGTGTTGCCAATGCATTCATTAAAGGGGAGATTGTAAGACCTATGTGTACTGAATACATTGGCTTGTAGTGAATACACTTGCTTTGATGATAAAAGTTTTGAATATCACCAAAACACCTTTTTATCAAGGTCCGACTCTAGCACCGAGCTACAGCAAGGTCCGACAGTAGGTTCGACTTGTTTTGGGTAGCTCCGGCTATGTTAGATGCTAGGTCCAACTTATTGGTAAGGTCCGACTAGTTTTGGTAAGTTCTGGCGCTAGGTTCTACTAGCTTTTGTTAGCTCCGGCTTAAGGTTCAGGTTGCTCTGGCAAGGTCCGGAACTTGACCGCAATGCTTCTGTTTTTCATTTGCAATGTTTCGTACTTGCTTTACATCTCTAGAAAGATTGCTTAGTATTCATTTGCTAAGTCTTTGGTGCGTTTTTGATTGACATGGATGATATCGTGTTACTGTGGTTTTGCAACATGCTTATGTGAGGTTCTCACGTAAGGTGTTGTGTTCGGAACCAACTTGAGTCAAGTCGGGGACTTGGGCTCGTATGGATTGGTTGTTTATTCATGTGCAGGTGTTGCTTGAGTTCAAGACATGGCTGGTGATGGGATCCATTGGACTAGTCTCAGGGAGGAGATGAGGTTCCAACAACCAAATTCAGGAGGAGTTGTGGTTGAGCTGATCAGGAGGTTGCGCAGCATGATTGAATCAAGAACAATGCATGTGAAGGTATCGTGGACGTCATTGGAAGATGTTTGCACGTGTGCAAGGAGTGCATGGACATGGCTACATGGTTCCGATATGTGATGAAGAGATGTGGACGTAAAGAGTTGGTCGAAAAGGTCCAACCGACTAGGTTATGGACTCAGGCTGCAACTGAGTCGGGTTTGACTCAAATATGGAAAGATTTGGGTTGGTTATGATAGGATTTCATCTCGGTCACGAATTTGAGTTGTTTAGGAATGTGGGATACGTTCCTAAGGTGTTTGGAAGTCTTAAGATTGCTTCTATCTGCGTATAGAAGAATCCTAAGCAGTTATGGAAAGTTACGATTCATGAACAGAGTAGGATTAGGTTCCTGATTTGAGTTGAGTTGGCTTTCGAGCTGGTTATATAAGCAAGGGAGCCCAGAGCTCGTGGTGCACGACTTTGGGGCTGTCCTTCTTGTGTTCTATTTAATAAAATTCGTAGTTTGAAGGAACTTTTGTGCCTTGTTCGTCCGACTTGTTCCAGACAAGTTTTACTCGTCGAGTTTCTGGACAGCACTACCTTTCGTCGGTGGTTTTATCATAACTCGAGTTTTACAGATCCAATTGGCGTGATTCTTTTTGGATTGTCTTCACAACTTGATTATCTATCATCTATCTAAATTTCACGGTCATTGGATTTGTGGTCTATGATCTACACGAGTTTCTTTGCAGTATTCCAGAACTGTTTTTTTTCTTAGGTAGGGCAGATTGACCTTTGTTTGATCTTTCGATCATAACTTGAGTGTTTCTCGACGGATTTGAGTGATTCTTGATGTGTTGTCTTCGTGACTTGATTCTATCTGATATCTATCACTTTTTTCACGGTGAAAGACTTTTAGATTAGTCTCACACACGATTTCTTTAACAGATCATTTTCTACCGAAGGGGTTGGGGTTTAATTGTTTCCGCTGCGTAAGATTTTTAAATCTACCATTTACCCCCCCCCTCTGGTAGCTTTTCACATGCTCTTCGATCCTACAATTATATAAGTGTTCATTGCGGAGCTTCCCTATATTGGGAGTTTAGCTTCGGGCTTACATTACACGTGTCAATCCCCGGAGCTACCCATATGAGGGATGTGGGTCTGGTGTAGTATGACGTGTGGGGCCTGAGGAGATATTCAACTTTGACAGGTGGATCTCTCTTGCACTTCTTGCGGTACCGTGGGGTACTTGGTACGCAGGGTACCGACAGTGGCCCCGGGCCCACCTCTGGGAGAAACCCTTTTGGTTAAGTTATTCTACCAGAGGTGGGGACATCTTTGATTCTCGCGCTTCGACTTCAAAAGCCTTCTGATGTGCTGTTGGGGCGATGGTCCGGGATTAAACCATCGCCGCGTGGATTGTTATGAATGCGGCACATGATATATTTAAGTGCGGATCTCACACAATTGAAGGTCGCCAGTTCCCAATACAAAAACCGTATCAGTTCCGAGCGCTTTGTCAGGGTGCCGCCTTTGGGTTTCCTGCCGCCCATCATGACAACGGTTCGCCTGTGGTAATGACCTCGGTCTCTTCATCGGGGTGGCCCCGGGCCCATTCGTCATGGACGGGGTAGATTTTTTAAATGTGACCCCACTCTTGTTGTGGTTTCCATCCAAACGTCACAGAGGCTTACTTAAGAAGGAAAGTATGCACGGTTTGAGGACTCTTTACGCTTTCGATCAAACTCGCGCTCAGAGCCTCCCAAACTCCGCCTAGCTTTCCCTTCCTTCGTACCACTTTGCCGTGACGGAGTTGGGTCTTCCCAAGAGCCGCCTCAAGAGCAAGGACGATCTGATGAAGGTTCAAACCTATACGGGGTGGTCCAGTGACTCCTTCAGCCACTTGATCCGCGCCGGCAAGCTCCCATTCAAGAAGGAGCGTATTGGCGACATGGTGTACTTCTCAGCGTACGCCATGGTGGGATTGATGCCACCTTTTTCAAGCTTTCTCTTAATGCTGCTGGACTTCTACGGTCTTCAGCTGTATCATCTTGGCCCCCATTCTCTTCTGTTAGTGGCAACATTCGTCCACTTCTGCGAGATGTGGGTGGGTGTTCCCCCCTGCATCGAGCTATTTTGTACCTTCTTCACGGTCCATACCACCGGCAAGGGGACTGAGCTTATTGGCTTCTACTATTTCGTGAAGCACAAGAACTGCCCCTTCAAGTATTTGAAGTCATTCCCTTCCGGCAAATGAGATGACTGAAAGAAGGACTGGGTCATCATTGCAGTGGAGGAGCACGAAAGGTTGGAGCTGCCCTAAGGACTCCCCAACGTTGACATCGATGCCTAGAGTGTAGTTATGGAGCTGTCGGATGCCTTTAACCATGTCTTGACCAGGATCCGAGAATGCATGGAGGGCAGAGTGACCCCTCATATTGTCTTCGGAAATTTCTTGGTCAATAAGTGGGCTCCGCTGAGGAAGAGGGAGAAGCTTGCCTGGGCTATCAACGGCGTGATGGATGACGACCGGATTAAAACCGGTCTGAAGTCAGACTTGGATGATGAAGCTCTGAAGCTTCATCTCAAGAAATTTCAACACGGGCTAGTCGATTGCGACGACTTGGCTCCGCCGGCTGCTTTCCTGCCCTTGAACATGATTCCAGAGATCAGCAGGGAGCTTCGTAGGAAGTTGCCAAAGCTAGATGACCTTGGCGAGGTAGAACAATGCCGAACCTCAATGGTTGTAATCCCCGGAGCTTCTGAAGGAGGGTATGCCTCTGCCTCGAGCCAGAGGGTTGAAGACATCAACAAGGGCAAGGGCAAAGAACCGGTCGAACCCTCCAGTCGGAAGAGGAAGCTGAAGCATGCTGATGGGAGGTCCGTCAGGCCTGCTCCTTCGACCACGGCCCCTTCCCCCTGGTGAGGGAGGTCTTCTGCAGCTACACCTTCTCTGTCACAGGCGTCTTCGAGAGGCACTATCTCCAGACAGTTAACACCGGCCTCAGTGCCGGCTAAGAGCTCCAGGCTTGAGACTTCTTCCCGACCAGGAGAAGCTCCGGCCGAGAGGATTCCGGCTGCCGCAAGTGGTCCCCAGCTGAGGTCCGAAGTCGTTGTCTCACCAGACTTGGTGGGCTCTGGCTCTGAGCCTCAGAATAAGAGGTTCCGAGGCGACTGGGGCAGTAGCATCCCTAGGTAAGCATCGTGTGCTCGCCTTAGAATGCTAATCTTGTTTTTGTTGTGTATTTAATCTTCTCATGCCTTTATTTTTAGGGTGTCGAGAAAGGAGTCAGGGACTTCAGCATCTATTGCACCGACTGTGGCTGCGCAAGTTGAAGCTCCGGCTTTGACCACCTAGCCTCCTCCTCAAGTGGTGGCAGAAGTCACGACAGCTCCGGTGTCAGCTGTCGTGGATTTGGATTCAGAGTCATCGCTGGAAGCTCCCATGGTAGCACCGGACCATGGGGGAGAAGTTGAAGATGTACCTCTGGCAACAGTACCGGAGGTTGATGCTCCAGTGCCGGATCTAGAGATGTGAGAAGCTCTGGCCTTTGAGCCAGAAGCCATCGAAGCCCTGGCCGCTGAGCCAGAGGCAATTGAAGCCCCGACCATTGAGACGGAGATGGTTGAAGCTCCGGCCCTTGGGCCAGAAGTTATTAAAGGTCCGACTATTGAGCCGGAAAGGCTTGAAGCTTCGGTCGCTAAACTGGAAGTGGCTGACGTGCCAGCTCCTGAGCCAGTGATGGTAGAGGCACCGGCTGAAGCCCCAACCGTTGCTTCGGAGGTAGCTGCCCCGGAGGTGTCTAGACCAGAGCCAGAGCAGCATGAAGAGGTGACGGTGGGTCCTCCACCCTCGGAGTCAGTAACTGAAGACCCAGAAGCAGCACCTTCGACTTCCACTCCGTAGGTGGGAGTTCCCCCAGTGGGTTCTTCCTCTACTGCTGCTGAAGGGCATCCAGAGAGCGGCCCTAGTGCTGCAGAAGCTCAGGGGACCACACTTGTAGAGTGCGACCCCATTTTTGTCATGGAAAACCTCCTGGAGCTAGCGGAATTGACCCCAGCAGGCCCGAAGCCTATCCCTCTGGCGTTGTCCATAGACAACGCTTGCTCGAGCCTTCGACAAGTTCATCTTGCCTTTGATCATGAGAGTAAAGCTCTGGAGGAGAAGCGCAACACCTTAAGGCGTTGGCATAACAGACCCCATTTGGAGACTAGGCTTGCTCAGACAAGACTTGCTGACCAGAAGGAGTGGATCAAGAGGGAAAAGGCCCGGATGGAATACTGGGACAAGCTGCTGGAGGAGAAGAAAGATGCCATCAGGGCGCTTGATGCTAACTCTAGGGAGATCCTTGAGCAAGCTAAGGAGAGGCGTGATGCTGTTGATGAGCGTCACGAAAACCTCAATGAGTTAAACGAGGTCCTCCTGAAGCGCCGAGCGGACCTTGATGCTAGGGAAGAGAAGCTCCTGGAGCAGCTGGAGGATATTTTGAAGAGGGAGGCGGAGGTCACCCATAAGCTAACTCTAGGAGAGCAAAATTTGGTGGATCGCTCAAAGAAGTTTGAGCAGTGGAGTAAAAAGGAAAAAGAGAAGTACTGGAAACTGGGGCGGGATCTCTCGAAAATAGAATCTGATGTCACCACTAGGGAAGGGAAAGTGAGAGGCAGGGAAAAAGACCTGGCAGAACGGCGGAACCGCATCCACCTCTGGGAGACGGAGCTGACCGATCGCGAGAAGCAGGTTGCTGAGAATATGCAGCAGCATGCCAAAGAGGTCGATCGCCTGTAGGATCGAAGAGCACATGAAAATCTACCAGAGGGGGGTGAATGGTAGATTTAAAAATCTTACGCAGCGGAAACAATTAAATCTCAACCCCTTCGGTAGAAAAATGATCTGTTAGAGAAATCGTGTGTGAAACTAATCTAAACGTGTTTCACCATGACAAAAGTGATATATATCATAGAGAATCAAGTAACAAAGAAAGAACAAGAAGAATCACTTAAATCCGTTGAGGGAAACTCAAGTTATGATCGAAAGATCGAAAAAGGGTCAATCTGTCCTACCCGAGAAAAACAGTTCTGTAATGCTGCAAAGAAACTCGTGTAGATCAGAAACCACAAATCCAATGACCGTGAAATTTTGACATATGATAGATAATCAAGTTTTGAAGACAAATCAAAGAGAATCACATCAATTGGATCTGTAAAACTCGAGTTATGATAAAACCACCAACGAAAGGTAGTGCTGTCCAGAAACTCGACGAGTAAAACTTGTATGGAACAAGTCGGACGAACAAGGCACAAAAGTTCCTTCAAACATGAATTTTATTCAATAGGACACAAGAGGAACAGCCCCAAAGTCATGCACCACGAGCTATGGCCTCCCTTTCTTATATCACCAGTCCTTAGGCCAACCCAATCTCAACTAGGACTCTAATCCTACTAGAATCATGAATCGAAACTTTCCATAACTGCTTAGGACTCTTCTTTACGCAGATAGAAGCAATCTTAAGACTTCCAAACACCATAGGAACGTATCCCACATTCCTAAAACAACTAAAATTTGTGACCCACACAAAATCCTATCATAACTAACTCAAATCTTTCCATATTTGAGTCAACCCGACTTAACCGCAGCCTGAGTCCATAACCTAGTCGGTTGGACCTTTCTGACCAATTCTTTACGTCCACATCTCTTCATCACGCCTCGGAACCATGTAGCCACATCCATGCACTCCTTGCACACGTACAAACATCTTCCAATGACGTCCACGATACCTTCATATGCATTGTTCTTGATTCAAACATGTTGCGCAACCTCCCGATCAACTCAACCACAATTCCCCCCGAACTTGGTTGTTGAACCTCATCTTCTCTCTAAGACTAGTTCAATGGATCCCATCACTAGCCATGTCTTGAACTCAAGCAACACCTGCACATGAATAAACAACCAATCTGTATGAGCCCAAGTCCGCGACTTGACTCAAGTCAGTTCAGAACACAACACCTTACGTGAGCACCTCACATAAGCATGTTGCAAAGCATATCAAAACGATATCAACCATATCAACCAAAATGCACTAAAAACTTAGCAAATGAATACTAAGCAATCTTTCTAAGAATATAAGGCAAGTTCAAAATATTGCAAGATAAAAGCAGGAACATTGCGATCAAGCTCCGAACCTAGGCAAAGCTAAACCGGAGCTTGAGCCGGAGCTTACCAAAGCTAGTACAACCTAGCGCCGGAGCTTACCAAAGCTAATACAACCTAGCACCGGAGCTTACCAAAACTAGTCAGAAATATTCATCCCAAAAGTCGGAGCTAGAAAAACATGTCGGAGCTAACCAACATAAGTCGGACCTAGAAAAACATATTGAAGCTTAACAAAGACATGTCGGAGCTATCAAAGACATGCCGGAGCAAAAAAACAAAGCTCACCGGAGGTACCCAAAAACATGTCGGAGCTAGACAAAGAAGGTCGGACCTATTGTCGGACCTTGTAGAAGCTCGAAGCTAGAGTTAGACCTTGCTAAAAGATTTTATGGCAGCATTCAAAACTTTTATTGTCAAAGCCAATGTATTCAGCACATATAAGTCTCACAATCTCCCCCTTGATGAATGCATTGGCAACACCATTTAAGATCCGAACATTGGCATGAAAAGTTTTGAGAACAATTTTCCCCCTTTTTGAAAATCAAATGAGATAGAAATAAATTTCTCCCCCTTGCATAATTCTCCATATTATTATCTCTCCCCCTTTGACAATGTATTCAACAAGGTCCAACAGAGAAATTTTAATTGTTATGAGCATATTATAACATATACATATAAAACAAAGCTCATCCAAGTCATACTATCAAGTAACTTACACTATCACAACAATGAGATACATAAAGTAGTGTAAGTCATGCTAGAGATCAAATGTAATTTTCAATTTAAGCAAGTCATGATATCACAAACTCCCTCTCAATTTAAGCCATGAGGATGCATAACCTCTATTTCACTACGAATGTAACAAAAAC
Source organism: Tuctoria greenei (assembly GCA_036927565.1). Lineage (NCBI taxonomy): Eukaryota > Viridiplantae > Streptophyta > Magnoliopsida > Poales > Poaceae > Tuctoria > Tuctoria greenei. Next base: position 194,787,450 of record JAYESD010000005.1, read on the forward strand.
GAGTGAAATCCAAAGGTTTTGTAAAAATGTCAGCCAATTGTTGTTCGATATCTACATGGTGAAGCACAATGTTTCCTTTTTCAACATTATCACGGAGAAAGTGATATCTAATATCAATGTGCTTAGTTCTAGAATGTTGCACAGGGTTTTTAGCAATGCAAATAACACTAGTGTTATCACAAAACAGTGGAACACTATCTAGATCAACCCCATAGTCCTTAAGTGTTTGAACAATCCAAAGAATTTGTGAACAAGTGCTAGCAGCAGCTACATATTCAGATTAGGCGGTGGATTGTACAACTGAGTTTTGTTTTCTAGAGGACCAAGCAACAAGAGAATTACCAAGAAAATGACAAGCACGGGAAGTACTTTTCCTATCAATCCTACAACCTCCAAAATCAGCATCGGAAAAAGCTTTCAAAGTAACGGTTGAGGAAGAAGGAAGAAAAATGCCAAATTCTTGAGTTCCATGTAAATACCTGAGAGTCCTTTTGACGGCTTGACGATGTGAAACACGTGGGAGGCTTGAAAACGTGCACAAAGACATATGCTGAATTGTATGTCCGGTCTTCATGCCGTGAGGTACAAAAGTGATCCGATCATGCTTCTATATTCTTTTTGATCCATGGGTTCACCATCTTCATCAAGTTCAAGTGTTGTTGCTGTTCTCATTGGTGTCCGAAGAGGCTTGCTTTTGTCCATGTTGAAGCGCCTTAGGAGGTCTTTTGTATACTTCGTCTGGTGCACAAAGGTACCCTCCTTGGTTTGCTTGTTTTGCAGCCCCAAAAAGTACGTGAGTTCTCCCATCATACTCATCTCAAATTCTGAACTCATCATAGATGAAAACTTGGACACAAGATCATGACAAGCACACCCAAAGATAATATCATCTACATACACTTGAACGAATAATGAGTCATTGCCATGCTTAAGCACAAAAAGAGTTTTATCAACTTTGCCCATGGTAAACCCCTTTTCAAGTAAGAATGTTTTTAACCTATCATACCATGCTCTAGGGGCTTGTTTGAGACCGTACAAGGCTTTGGACAGTTTGTAAACATGATTAGGAAAATCTGAATTTTCAAAACCCAGTGGATGTTTGACATAAACCTCCTCATCTATATAGCCATTAAGAAAAGCACTTTTAACATCCATTTGATATACCTTAAAACTTTTAGATGCAGCAAAAGCTAACAAAATTCTTATGGCTTCTAATCTAGCAACAGGAGCAAAAGTTTCATCAAAATCTAGACCTTCAACTTGAGTGAAACCTTGAGCAACCAACCTAGCCTTATTCCTAACCATAACCCCATCCTCACTTTGTTTATTTTTAAACACCCATTTAGTTCCAATTGAAGTGTGACCTTGAGGAGGAGGTACAAGTTTCCAAACATTATTTCCTTCAAAATTTTCTAACTCTTCTTGCATGGCAATAATCCAAGATTCATTAGTGAGTGCGTGCGATATATCTTTGGGTTCAAAAGAAGCAACAAAAGCAGAATGAGCATGAGAGTTTGGATCGCAAAACCTGGACCGTGTGACCCGTTCATGCAAGCTTCTAATAATCTGTTGTGGGGGATGATTCTTGACGATACGTAGGGGAACAAATGTCTCACAAGCTTCTTCTTCATCAGGTTCATTGCAGATTGATGAGCTTGTGGATTGTGAATAATCAGGACAAGCAGAGGTGGTAGTCGAAGCTTGTTCAAAGTTCGGAGCTGGACACGTGCCAGCTTTGGAACTATTAGGCAGTATCATGGTCTCTTCTTCATCTTTGAAAATACCCTCCCCCTGAGGATATGGATCTGTTCCTGCAATACCGGAGCTAGTACCTGGGCTAGCTTCATCAAAAGACACCTCACAAGTCTCCACAATTTTTGTTAGTGTCAAGCAAGAACACACGGTAGCCTCTAGTATGTGATGGATAACCAAGAAACATGCCATCAATAGATCTAGTTTCAAATTTATCAAGATTACCATGTTTTTTAACAAAGCATTTGCAACAAAGACCCGAAAGTGTGTGACACTAGGCCTATGTCCAAACCGGAGCTCATATGGTGATTTACCTAGATTAGCGCGCAAGAAAACACGATTTGAGACATAACAAGTGGTTGCAATCGCATCAACCCAAAATTTCCTAGGAGTTTGATATTCATCAAGTATAGTCCTAGCCATCTCAACTAAGGTTATGTTCTTTCTTTCTACAACACCATTTTGTTGAGGTACATATGGTGAAGAAAATTGATGATCTATTCCATTTTCAGCACAAAAGTGATCAAAAGATTGATTTTTAAATTCGGTTCCATTATCACTTCTAACTACTTTTAAAGATCCTGAGTGATCAATTGATTATCTTAGAAATAAAGTTCTAAAGTAACTAAAAGCTTCATTCTTCGATGTCATAAAATAAACCCAAGAGTATCTAGAATAATCATCAACAATCACAAGAACATACCATCTACCTCCGAAGGATTGAACACATGAAGGTCCTACGGTGTCAAGGTGCAAAAGTTGACCCGGTTCAGTTGTCATGATCATTGTGAGAGAAGTATGTGAACCTGCAACCATCTTAGCATGTGTACAAGAAGAGCACACAATTCCTTTGTCCCCTTTAAGCTTAGGCAGCCCACGTATGCGATCAAGAGCACTAACACGCGTTAGGTGATCAAAGCCTACATGACCAAGTCTACGATGCCAAAAATATAAGTCATTTGAATCATTAGCAACTAGACACCTATGCTTAGAGGAATACATATCCAAATTAGCTTTAAAAACTCTTCCAAACCGAGACATGTTAAAAATAAGCTCACTATTTGAACCTACAACTTTGCAGCAGTTTTTATTGAAAATAATTTCTAGATTTTCATCTAGCAATTGTGAAACAGAAAGCAAGTTGTATTTCAAATTTTTGACAAGTGCCACATCCTTCAAAGTATAATGATCATTTACTCTAACTGAACCCTTAGCAATTATAGGAGTTGAAGAATTATCAGCAAAAGTAACATTCTCTACACGTGACACAAAAGAGAGGGAGAAGAACCATTCTTTGTTACCGGTCATGTGGCGTGAGCAACCTGAATCCACAATCCAAATGTTCTTCTTCCTCGAGCATGTAACCTATATAGAAGCACAATACGTCGATGACTCAATATTGGGGTTAGTCAAAAGACATTTAGGTATCCAGTACTGAGTCACACGATGTGCAGCAGGAAAAACACGCGAAAGCTGAGATAAAACAGCAGGTTTATTAGTCAAAGTTTGATGTTTTTTATTCTTAACTACTGACTTATAGGGTGTTACTTGTGTAGCACAAAAATCAGTAGCTCCGGAGGCAAAAACAGAAGGTATGGAGGTAAACTTTGAATGTTTTTGACTCATAATAGCAGGTTGCATGTTTCTGGCATTCGATTTAATATGTGCAGCAAATTTTGCATGAAAGTTATGAGATCTAGCAATCATTCTTTCCCTTTTCTGTTGTAGCTAGTCTATAACAAAAATCTATGACATGACCATCTCTACCACAGTAGGTATAATGAAATTTAACTTTGTGTTCATGTCTAGATGAGCAATCAATATTTTTATTTGAAACCGAATGAGACAACACTCCCGCAGATTTGAAAACCACTTCTTTTTGTTTAGGAATTGTTTGAATCAATCCACTTCCTAATGACTTTACAATTTTAGGTGGATGTGCCTTAGCATGATCATGAGAATCAAAACCTAAACCAGTTTTATCCTTGCAAGACTTGGAAGAATTCAGCAGCAAGTTTAGGTTCTTATTCTCATTACAAAACCGATCTAATGTCCTATGCATGTTATCAAGTTTATTGGACAGATCAAGGCAATTTTCACATGAAGTTTTTCCTTTTAATTTGCAATTAGAACAATATTTAACTTCATGAGACCGTAAAGCATTATTCAATATTGAAATTTCATTCATAGCATCTTTTAGTTTCTTTTCAAGATCATCACAACTAGAACAATGCAAATCAATTATAGAACAAGAAGCATCTTTTAAGTTTCCAATGTCAAGTGGAGCAAGCTTTTTGTTCTTTTCAATTTCAAGTTCAAGTCTATCTAGAGTAGAGGAGTGTGCAGTTCTTAATGTGGATAATTGTTCATAGATTAAATCACACGAGGGACAAGAATCATCACTAGGAATCAAGCTTTTCAAATGGTTGATCTCAGATTCTAGTGATTCAATTTTAGCAGCATTATCCTTAAGCTTTTTGTCCTTTTTCTTAACAATAATAGTTGCATGAGAAATTGCATCACACGTTTCATTACAGGTAGAACATACCTCATCATCGTCACTGTTTTGTTCTACATCCTCTTGACTTGATCTTGATCTTTTTTTGCCCGCCATGAAGCATAAGTTGGCACAAAAACGATCTGTTAGAGAAATCATGTGTGAAACTAATCTAAACGTGTTTCGCCATGACAAAAGTGATATATATCAGAGAGAATAAAGTCACAAAGAAAGTACAAGAATAATCACTTAAATCCGTCGAGGGAAACTCAAGTTATGATCGAAAGATTGAACAAAGGTCAATCTGTCCTACCCGAGAAAAACAGTTCTGGAACGATGCAAAGAAACTTGTGTAGATCACAAACCACAAATCCAATGACCGTGAAATTTTGGCATATGATATATAATCGAGTTGTGAAGACAACCAAAAAATAATCACGTCAATTTGATTTGTAAAACTCGAGTTATGATAAAACCACCGACAAAAGTTAGTGCTGTCCAGAAACTCGACGAGTAAAACTTGTCTGGAACAAGTCGGACGAAAAAGGCACAAAAGTTCCTTCAAACTACGAATTTTATTCAATAGAACACAAGAGGAACATCCCCAAAGTCGTGCACCACGAGCTCTGGCCTCCCTTGCTTATATAACCAGTCCTTAGGCCAACCCAATCTCAACTAGGACTCTAATCCTACTTGAATCATGAATCGAAACTTTCCATAACTGCTTAGAACTCTTCTTTACGCAAATAGAAGCAATCTTAAGACTTCCAAACACCTTAGGAATGTATCCCACATTCCTAAAACAACTCAAATTCGTGACCACACGAAATCCTATCATAACCAACTCAAATATTTCCATATTTGAGTCAAACCCGACTCAGCCGCAGCCTGAGTCCATAACCTAGTTGGTTGGACCTTTCCGACCAATTCTTTACGTCCACATCTCTTCGTCATGCCTCGGAACCATGTATCCATGTCCATGCACTCCTTGCACACGTGCAAACATCTTCCAATGACGTCCACGATACCTTCATATGCATTGTTCTTGATTCAAACATGCTGCGCAACCTCCCGATCCACTCAACCACAATTCCTCCCGAACTTGGTTGTTGAACCTCATCTTCTCCCTAAGACTAGTTCAATGGATCCCGTCACCAGCCATGTCTTGAACTCAAGCAACACCTGCACATGAATAAACAACCAATTCATACGAGCCCAAGTCCGCGACTTGACTCAAGTCAGTTCCGAACACAACACCTTACGTGAGCACCTCACATAAGCATGTTGCAAAGCATATCAAAACGATATCAGCCATATCAACCAAAACGCACCAAAAACTTAGCAAATGAATACTAAGCAATCTTTCTAAGAATAGAAAGCAAGTTCAAAACATTGCAATATAAAAGCAGGAACATTGCGATCAAGCTCCAAACCTAGCCAAAGCTAAACCGGAGCTTGAGCCGGAGCATACCAAAGCTAGTACAACCTAGCGCCGGAGCTTACCAAAGCTAGTACAACCTAGCGCCAGAGCTTACCAAAACTAGTCGGAACTAGTCATCCCAAAAGTCGGAGCTAGAAAAACACGTCGGAGCTAACCAACATAAGTCGGACCTAGCAAAACATATCGGAGCTTAACAAAGACATGACAGAGGTATCAAAGACATGGCGGAGCTAAAAACAAAGCTCACTGGAGCTACCCAAAAACATGTTAGAGCTAGACAAAGAATGTTGGACCTATTGTCGTACCTTGCAGAAGCTCGGAGCTAGAGTCGGACCCTGCTAAAAAGATGTTATGGCAGCATTCAAAACTTTTATTGTCAAAGTCAATGTATTCAGCACACATAGGTATCACAGCGCCTCGCTCGGGAAGGTTCGGAGCTTGTAGCCACCCGTAGGTCACCAGAGGAGCTGCGGGGCCTGAAGGAGACTGAGTCCATCCAAGTATGGGACTTCTTAGGACGAGCCAATGACTCATTGACACCACTAGGCTTTAGTCCTGTACGTCCGGACATTCCGGAGCTGGACTTGGACCGAGCACTGGTGGCCCTCAATGCTGCTGGCGACAAACTTGACGCAATGGGTGACATCATTGCGGACCAGCTGGAGACAGAGGGGAAATCTCTGGCTACGAATGTCGCAGAGTATGTGCTGACGTGTTATGTGAGCCTAGATCCCCAATTTTCCATGGACCCAGTGGACCAAGGTCCCATTGCTGAAGAGGAGGACGCCGCCAGGGACAACGTCCAAGAAGTTGCCAAGAATGTCGCCTCATTCTTCCGCAGGACCTAGATCCTCCAGAAGCTAGGACATTTTCCTTTTGCCTTCTGCTGTAATCCCAATTTTGTAATCCAGTGCTTCGAATTAATGAAATCCACTTTGCCATGAACTTCATTTTATTGTTGTTTTGTCTTCAATATACTGTGTGCTGTCTTGTTGGCCCCCTGGTATATGTGCACAATTCAAGTGTGTACAAGTACCAACAGGATTTGATAGTATGCTGATGACTTGAACGCTTCGAACTTGTAGATTTTAGGTCTGAAGTCTTTATTTGAACGTGGACTAGAGGGGGGGTGAATAGGCCTTTTTGAATTTTGTCGGAACCAGCAACACTTAACAACAAGATCAAATCTCGAGATATCAGACTAGTCCGGTCAAGTGCGAACTAGTCCGGTGTGTACCGACTAGGCTAATCAAATTTGGTCGATTAACTTGATTCTAGGATGTAAGCAGCGGAATTATACTTGTAATTTAAGTGTTGCACAAATATAAACTAGGGTGTATCACAATTTAATCTTAAACTCAATGTTTCAACGTAAAGTGAGCACGATTGATCAAAACCCTAGATATATATATATATGAAATGTAAGAACAATGGGCGCAAAGAAAGAACACAATGATTTTATCACGTGGTTCGGTTCCCACAGAGACAACCTACGTCCACGTTGAGGAGTCCAAAAAGGATCGTGTCTTCTCCAACCCTACCCTCGTCGGATCGCCACGAAGGCCAATCCTCTTAACTTATCAAAAAGGGTAAATAACCAAATTCAAGGGGCATTCTCACACGTTGAGGGATCCCCAAGATTACAACAAGAATACCACCAAGAACACATTCGAAAGATCACAATGAAAACCACAGGAGTGTGTTAGGGAATCAAACCAAGAGCTCAATGAGTGATGAACCGTGTCTCTCCAATGATCCAAAGTATATCCTCAAATGATTGATCTTTGTTGCGTTTGATTTCGTGGAGAGATGTGTTTTGAGGCTCTTGGGAGGTGTGACGGTGCAGGGGGTCGAGAGTTATTGGAAGATGGGTCGTGTACACCTATTTATATGGGGTTCTCAAAAGTAACCGTTAGGGTTCAGAAAGATCGGACTAGTCTGTGGTGGACACCGTACTAGTCCGGTGTGCTGTGTGTAGCAAACCCTAGGTGTCCCGAAATATCAGACTTGTCCGGCTGAGAGCGGACTTGTCCGATTTTGGTTCTGGAAATCTTCGGACTAGTCCGATGGATATCGGACTTGTCCAGAAAGGTGAAACCCTAAGTGAATTGGGGACAAGTCCGCACTTGGAGGACTTGTTCGATTTAGGTCAGAGGGTTTTTCAGACTACTCCGTGCTAATATCGGACTTGTTCGATTTTGTGCAACTTGTGAAGTGTTTGGAGGACTAGTCCGCACTGGGAAGGACTAGTTCGATTCTAGTAAGAGAGATATCAGACTAGTCTGTGGTGATATCGAACTTGTCCGATCTTGTGTAGAGAGATATCGGACTAGTCTGGGGTCAGTCAGACTAGTTCGGTCCTGTATAAACTTGTGCAATGTGTGTGATTATTTGTGCTTGAGCTCTTGGGGTGTGTTTCCTTAACACACTCTATACACAATGATCTACTACACTTGTTCCTTGAGCTCTTTTCCACATTGCTCCTCATTCTCCTTTCTTTTTGGCTCTTTGCTCATTTTCTCATTAAAACATGTGCTCATCTCAACAAAGTGGTTATGATCTCATTTACTTGTCATAAATCATCCAAACCCCACAAGGGATTCCTAGATGCACTTTCAATCTCCCCCTTTTTGGTGATTGCTGACAACCAATTGAGATTTCACAAAATATGATGAAAAGTTGAGATTTTCATAAAGTGTGCACATATGAGTTTAAAACACATTAAGCAATGAAAACATGATCCATATGTGCACTCTTTATGGTGGGATGCAGAACTAAGTGTATAGAAGCAATAATCATGATGAGAATGACATAATTGACATCAACACATCAACAACGAGCATATATGTCATTCTTATAGCAAAATCACAGATTTCATCAATTTCTCCATAAGTAGTTCCAAATATTGCATCATAGGACCATAAGTATTATAACAGCATATTAAAAGATTTACAACCCACAAAATAAACAAAAGGCATAAAAGAAGCTCTCCTCGCATCCTACAGCTAAAACCTAAGACTCCTCCTCAATCTCCGCCCCCCCCCCTTGGCATCAAGACACCAAAAAGAAGGAGAGGAGGGACCTAAAGTCTTCAAGCCTCGCTGTCGGTCCTCTCATCATCTTCATCTTCATCGTCTGGATGATGAGGAGGAGGAGGAGGAACGGAGCCACTCGAGTCCCCAATGCTAAAATAGGTAGGCTCGGAGGGAGTCAAGGGCCCGAGCTCGGTGTAATCAGAGTCGGAGTCATCAGAAATTACTGGAGATCCAATGGTCTCGATCTCCAGCTTTTGGCAAATCTAATTCACATTTTCCTTGACATATCTCATGTCAGCCTTTCTTCTCTTGTTGAGCTTGTGGGACTTCACCTCGGCCTTTTTGCAGGAGGCAAAAATAGCTGCCAGGTATTTGAAGATGCCACTTGGGGACCCCTTTTGAGGAGGGGCCCTAGTGGCGGGAGCAGCCCTAGCACCGGCATTGGCTCTCGCTAGAGCCTCAGGGCTGGAGGCCGGAGATGGAGCAGCTTGAACACTTGGCTTTTAAGGCATCTGGGGCCTCAAGGGAAGATACTCCACATCCTTGACAAACTCTATGCCTGTGACCTTCTCATGAACATGAGGTAAGGTGCGTAGCCACAGGACCTGTTTGGTGTGCAGAATATGTTTTCACCATGTCGTTCCAAATATAGTCAAAGACATCAAATCTTCTGTCTTTGCTAATGACCTTCATCAAGGTCCTGAGATACCCCTGCACACTTCCTGCATCCCCAGCCTTGGGGGCAATTGTCTTCCTTAGAACCCTGTTCAACACCACAAAGAAGGGCTTCATGTTCTTGGTAGAAGGGGGGTTGAACTTGGAGTTGGGTTCATAAAGAAACTTCATCCTATCTTTCTCGATGACACCAATGTTGTGGATGATCACATTGTCATTGCTTGAGGTGTCAAGATGTAGCAGTCTTGCAAATTCTTCATAAGTTATGATGTACTTGGATCTATGAGTCATCCAAGTCACACTTTCTTCCTCGTCACTTGAGAAGTGGAAAGTAGCATAAAACTGGGCAATCACCTCATCATTCCAATTGTTCCGGAAGGCGAATAGATCCATCAATCCATGCCTCTCAATAGCCTCGACCACCTCAACAAATGGTGAGCAGCCCTTCTTCTCAAAATGCGCCCAATCGATCCATTGGCTGCGCACCACTGGCGTCTTCATCGTGAGATAGACGGTCTTGTAGAAATCTGCATGAAAATTGCTCCAAAACCTCCCATCAGCAGCTTGCTTCGGACGGCTGTAGCAATCAACATTTCTGAACTTGGCCGCCGTGTCACTGCCTTTCCTGTTGAATCTCTCCTCTGCGGGATCTCTGGCCCCTTCCCTTGGAGCTGACAGTTGTAGGGGACCAATCGGGCCCGTTGCAATTCCCTTGCCCTTGCCCTTGGCTTGGCGAGGGCCACCTCCAGCAGAAGCCTTGGATGCTGGCTTCTTTGTGAGCACCTTCCTTCGAGCCTGGGGAGGTGAAGGTGCCGGCTCGGAGGGGCGCTCTTGGCGCTTCTTGCTTAGGCTTGTCAAGGACCGAAGCACGACTTCTTGGTCCATCTTGGCCTCGAAGTCGGAAACATCGTCGTGTGAGTTCGACATGCCCTGGGAATAGATTTCACAAGGCATTGATGATAATAGATGACAAGGAATCGCATTGAGGAATTGAGAGGTTAGGGTTGAGTCTAGAAAAATCGGACTAGTCCGGTGTACAGGCACGGACTAGTCCGGGTGACCAGACTTGTCCGTGCATAGACCGGACTAGTCTGGTATTCATCCTCAAGAACTGTAACTATGAGACAAATGGAGTTGCTCAATGTGAAACTAGCCTAATAGCAATGTAATACATCAAGAAAACCTGTATTAGGTGACAGTAGCTAGGCTATTCGATCAACCATGAAGAAAATGGAGATTTCTAGGGTTTGGGGGAAATTTACCGAAAAATCGTTTGAATCTCGGAGAAGAGGGGGTTGAAGGGTGGACAAGTCCGTGGTCTTCAATCCCTAAGCAAAAGAGGTTGACTTCCACCCAAACTTGGAGATTTTTGATGGAGAAATCGTTGAATCGCCTTGGGGAGCTCGAGCGTGGAGAGAGAAAGCTTGAGGCAAGTGTGGAGTGAGGAAGATTAGGGTTTGGCGACGGCTAGGGTTATGGACACGAATCTGAACTTTTCCAGAGACTATATCGGACTAGTCCGTTGTCTACCGGACTAGTCCGTCCTAACCGACGCTTTGCGGACTAGTCTGCACGGGCGGACTAGTCCGAGTAACCACGGACTAGTCCGTGGTCACCAGACAAGAAATGCTTAGCCTTTCGTATATATCCAAAGGTCCTTACTTAGAAAATAGGGAAGTAAATCAAATCATATGATCTTGATGAATATGATCAGTAAGCATACAACAATTAAGCAATGATCATAATTCACCAAGATCTAGCAATTGACATAGTTTTCTGGAAAAATTTAGAGAGATGATTTTCACAACACAATCAAAGAATTTTGAAGATTTCATTCAGGTATACAAGATTTCAAGCCACACTCCGAGCATCAAGAATATTTAGTTCATTTCGGAGTTTGCAAAAGCATTTTTCATCAAGTGGCTTGGTAAAAATATTGGCTAGTTGCTTTTTGGTATGACATGTGAAATGGCTATATCTCCCTTCATTGAATGGTCTCTCAAAAAGTGATGTCGGATGTCTATGTGTTTGGTCTTAGGGTGCTCAACGGGATTATGGGCAATTTTAATGGCACTCTCATTATCACAAAGGAGTGGAATACGGTTCATATTGTAACCGTAATCCCTTAGAGTTTGTCGCATCCAAAGGAGTTGTGCACAACAACTCCCGGCTGCAACATACTCCGCTTTGGACGTGGATAAGGCAATGGAGTTTTGTTTCTTGGAGGACCAAGAAACAAGTGATCTACCTAGAAATTGACATGTACCGGAGGTACTTTTTCTATCTACTTTGCATCCGGCATAATCTGCATCGGATTAACCAATGAGATTGAATTTGGAACCTTTGGGGTACCAAAGGCCTAGGTTGGGTATATGAACTAAATACCGCAAGATTCTCTTAGCGACTGTTAAATGACACACTTTTGGGTTGACTTGAAACCTTGCACACAAGCATACACTCAACATAATGTCTAGCCTAGATGCACATAAGTAGTGTAGAGATCCAATCATGGAGCAATATACCTTTTGATCGACGTTTGGTCCATCTTCATTGAGATCCAAGTGGTCATTCGTTGCCATGGGAGTCTTTATGGGCTTTGCCTTGTCCATTCAAAACTTCTTGAGTATGTCATGAGTATACTTAGTTTGGCTTATGAATGTCCCTTCCTTTTGTTGCCTCACTTGTAATCCCAAGAAGTACTTTAGCTCTCCCATCATTGACATCTCAAACCTATCTGTCATAATTTTACTAAATTCCTCACAAAAAGATTTGTTAGTTGAACCAAAGATTATATCATCAACATAAATTTGACAAACAAAGAGATCATTGTCAAAGTTCTTTGTAAACAATGTATAATCTACTTTACCGATCTTAAAACCATTTTCAATTAAGAAATCTCTAAGACACTCATACCAAGCTCTAGGAGCTTGTTTGAGGCCGTAGAGAGCCTTACGCAATTTAAATACGTGGTCAGGGAACTCTTCATCTTCAAACCCGGGGGGTTTCTCCACATACACCTCCTCCTTGATTGGTTCGTTGAGGAAGGCACTTTTTACATCCATTTGATAGAGCTTGAAATCATGGTGAGTAGCATATGCAAGTAATATTCTAATAGACTCAAGTCTAGCTACGGGAACAAAGGTCTCATCAAAAATCCAAACCTTCGACTTGTTCCTTGTCACCACCCCGTGTTCATCTTGTTTGTTGCGGAAGACCCATTTGGTGCCGATGACGTTGGATTTGGGTCTTTCGACTAGTTCCCACACCTCGTTCCTTTTGAAATTGTTGAGTTCTTCTTGCATGGCCACTACCCAATCCGGATCCTTCAATGCATCCTCAACCCTGTGTGGTTCCAAAAAGGATACAAACAAATAATGCTCACAAAAATTAGATATACGAGATCTAGTAGTTACTCCCTTTTGGATGTCACCGATGATGTTGTCGATTGGGTGATCCCTTTGGACGCATTGGTGTACTCTTGGGTGTGGTACTTGCTGTCTTGAATCTTCATGATCATCTTCTTCTCCCCCTAAATGGTTGCCCTCATTGACTTGTTGATCATTTTTGTCTTCTTGAGGTTGATCTTGTATGGAATCTCCCCCTTGATCATTGGCCTCCTCTTGTGGTTCATTTTTCTCATGCATATACAGAGGTGGCTCTTGTGGTCGAACTTCGCCTAAGGCCATTCTTCTCAATGCTTGACAAGTAGCTTCTTCTCTATCTAGCACACATCGATCAACTTGCTCCTTTTGGGAGCCATTAGTTTCATCGAACACTACGTCACGTGCCACCTCAACAAGTCCAAAGGTCTTGTTGAAGACACGATAGGCGTAAGTGTTCAAATCATAACCAAGCGAGAAACCCTCATCGGACTTTGAAGCGAACTTTGAGGTCCTAGGCTTATTGTTCAAAATATAGAATTTGGAACAGAAAACTCAAAAATATGAGATATTAAGCTTGTTACTGGTGAGTAGCTCATAGGATGTTTTCTTGAGTAGTCGATAAAGATAAAGTCGATTTATGGCATGGCAAGCGGTGTTGACCGCTTCCGCCCAAAATCGATCTGAGGTCTTGTACTCATCGAGCATTTTTTTCGCCATCTCTATAAGGGTTCAGTTCTTTCTTTCAGCAACTCCATTTTGTTGAGGGGAGTAAGGTGCTGAAAACTCGTGCTTTATGCCTTCTTCGTCTAGGTACTCCTCAACTTGTGTGTTCTTAAACTCCGTGCCATTGTCGCTTCGAATGTTCTTGATTGTCAATGAAATTTCATTTTGAGCACGTTTGAAGAACTTCTTCAAGGTTCCTTGTGTTTCTGCCTTATCATGTAAAAAGAAAACCCAAGTGAAGCGAGAAAAATCATCAACAACTACTAAACCATATTTGTTACCGCCGATGCTTATGTAGGAAATTGCACCGAATAAGTCCATGTGAAGTAGCTCGAGCGGTCTTGTTGTAGTCATGATGTTCTTCGCGGGATGGGTGTTCCAACTTGTTTCCCGGCTTGGCACGCGCTACAAGGCCTGTCTTTCTCAAAAACAACATCCTTCAAACCTCAGATGTGATCGCCCTTGAGAAGTTTTTGAAGATTCCTCATACCAACATGCGCTAGCCGTCTATGCCACAGCCAACCCATGTTGGTCTTTGTAATCAAGCATGTGTCAAGTTCGGCTTTATCCTTGTTGAAGTCAACAAGATAAAGCTTTCCCTTTAACATACCCTTGAAGGCAATGGAACCATCACTCCTCCGGTACCGAGCACCTTTCCTTGACTATTGTCTCCAAAATAGATGCCCTCGCTTGGATCCTCATTTTCTTCATACTCAACGAACATTCTTCTTTCTTAGGTCATATGGTTGATGCAGCCACTGTCTAGCACCCATTTAGATCCACCGGAGGAATAGGCCTGCAAAAACAAATTATGCCTTGATTTTAGGTACCCAAGCTTGCTTGGGTCCTTTTAGGTTAGTCACAAGAGATTTAGGCACCCACACATGAGACTTGGTGTTCCCATGGCGTGGCCCAACATAACGAGCATAGACTTTACCAAAATTACTTCTCATTAACACATAAGATGCATCAAAGGTTCTAAATAGCAACTGTTGTTGTTTATAAACAGGACTAGTCTGGGAGATCGGACTTGTCTGAATCATGACCGGACTAGTCCGGTGATCATGCGTGTTGGATGAATTTACTTTGGATTTTCCAGTTTGAGAGTGTCTTTCCTTTACAAAAGTAATGCTCTCCTTGTTATTCTTATGGCTTCTAGCATTTTGCTTTCCACCATAGGAATACCCAATGTCATATTTGACATTAGGAGGTCTTGTGGCCAAGTATGCACTACGTGCATATTTGACCTTCTCCTTGTAAAATATGCCACTTTGGGCAGGATGCTTATCCTTGGTAGAGGTTGACTTGTCTTTCAAACTGGTGTCAACTTTACCACATAAACAAGTAATGATAGCTTCAGTTTTAAGTGGTTGGGAAGGTGAGCTTGAGGAGGATGAAGGGTCACTTTGCTTGAGTGACTCAACTTGCACTTCAAGGATCTTGTTAACCCTGATTAGGTTAGCAAGTTCGTCCTTGATTGAAGCTAACTCAAGCTCTAGTGACTTGCTTCGCTCTTTTTCAAGTTCTAGAAGTTTGTCAAGTTCAACATATTCCTCCTTTTGGGAGATAATCATGTCTTCTTGACGATGTATCAACTTCTCCTTCTCAACAAGTTGATCAAGTAAAATTTTCATTTTTGTGGTTGTTTTCTTATCTAATCCAATGAGCATATCTTCATTATCACTATTAATTTCACTATCACTAGAATAGGAATGCACGGAAGAGGATTTGGTAGTTACCTTGCGTTTACCATCCTTTGCCATGAGGCAAGTGCCATTCCCCTTTCATGCACCAAGAGTGGGGAAAAGAGTGGATTTCATGGATGTCTTTTCGATGGCTATTCTAGCCATCTCCTCTTCTTCTTCGGATGAGGACTCATCATTTGAGTCCCATTCTTTCCCAAGATGTGCTTGTTCAGCTTGCTTCTTCTTTTTGAAGAACTTCTTGGGTTGAGGCTTCGCTTCTTTGGTCTTCTTCTTGTTCTCTTCATATGGGAAATCAACTATAAAGTGGCTATACTGACCACAGTTATAGCATGCCCGCCTCAACTTTGGGTTTGATCTTTCCTTGTACTTTCCTTCACTTGATTTAGCACCTTGTCTTTTCTTCGTCATTCTTTTGAACTTCTTCATGAATAGTATCATGTCATCTTCATCCAAGTCACTGCTCTCATCATCACCGTCTTCTTCTAGTTGAGCTTCTCGAGCTTCTTTAGAAAAGGGCTTAAGGGTGGACTTTAGAGCGACCCCTTACTTCTTTGCCGAGGTGAGATCAGCAATTTCCTTAACATGTTTGGCTTGTTTTTCCATCATCTCAAAGTTGATGATTTTCCCAAGTAGCTCATCCGGGGTCATCTTCTTGTATCCGGGGCTTTCTCGTATCATCAAGCGCAAGGTGACATTGTGAGGCATGAAGGCTCTAAGGATGAGCTTCACTACCTCGTGGTCTTCCACTTCTTGCTTCTTTATGCTCGCACCTTGTTGATGAGCGTCTTTAATTGGTTGTACATATCTTGTGGCGACTCATCTTCTTCGATTGCGAACCTTCCCAGCTCGCCTTCAATCATCTCGATCTTTGCTTCTCGCACATGGCGGTCACCTTCATGTGCGGTTTGCAATGTATCCCATATCTCCTTTGCGATCTCGAGTCCATCTACCTTTGTAAACTCATCCCGACTGAGTGATGAGGTGATGACTGTTGCAGCTTGGGCATTTCGATGGATTGCTTGCTCTTGGCTAGGTGTGAGCTCCTCATCATCATCCGAGATATCTATTCCTGTACATACTCTGTGCCACAAACTTGGATTGAGAGAAATCAAATGCATTTTCATGTTTTGCCTCCACATTGAGTAGTCATTGCTATCAAAATGTGGGGCTTTTCCAAGTGGAATAGATAAGTAGTGATTATTGCTAGAGTTAAGACGATCGTTCCCTTTGGAAAGAGTATCCTTTCTTAGGAGCGCCTTTAGTTTCATCGTCTCCTCATCGTCATCCTCGAAGTCTTGAATGGCCTCAAGGAGCTTCTCCAATTTTTTGTTCTTGTCTTCATCAACCTTCTCTTGGTTGTTGCTCTTGTGTACATCCTTCATGTCTGACATGATCTCTTCGAGCGATTAGTCTCCTTCTTGAAGAACCTCGCTCTGATACCAATTGAATGTGGCCTAGAGGGGGGGTGAATAGGCCTTTTTGAATTTTGTCGGAACCTGCAACACTTAACAACGAGATCAAATCTCGAAATATCGGACTAGTCCGGTCAAGTGCGGACTAGTCCGGTGTGTACCAACTAGGCTAATCAAATTTGATCGATTAATTTGATTCTATGATGTAAGCAGTGGAATTATACTTGTAATTCAAGTGTTGCACAAATATAAACTAGGGTGTATCACAATTTAATCTTAAACTCAATGTTTCAACGTAAAGTGAGCACGATTGATCGAAACCCTAGATATATATATATATATATATATATATATATATATGAAATGTAAGAACAATGGGCGCAAAGAAAGAACACAATGATTTTATCCCGTGGTTCGGTTCCCACAGAGGCAACCTACATTGTAGGATCGAAGAGCACGTGAAAAGCTACCAGAGGGGGGGTGAATGGTAGATTTAAAAATCTTACGCAACAGAAACAATTAAACCCCAACCCCTACGGCAGAAAAATGATCTGTTAAAGAAATTGTGTGTGAGACTAATCTAAACGTGTTTCACCACAAAAGTGATAGATATCAGAGAGAATCAAGTCACGAAGACAACACAACAAGAATCACTCAAATCTGTCGAGAAAAACTCAAGTTATGATTGAAAGATCAAACACAGGTCAAACTGCCCTACCCGAGGAAAAACAGTTCTGGACGCTGCAAAGAAACTCGTGTAGATCATAGAACACAAATCCAATGACCGTGAAATTTTGATATATGATAGATAATAAAGTTGTAAAGACAACCCAAAAAGAATCACATCAATTGGATCTGTAAAACTCGAGTTATGATAAAACCATCGACGAAAGGTAGTGCTGTTCAGAAACTCGACGAGTAAAACTTGTCTGGAACAAGTCGGACCAACAAGGCACAAAAGTTCCTTCAAACTACGAATTTTATTCAATAGAACACAAGAGGAAAAGCCCCAAAGTCGTACACCATGAGCTCTGGGCTCCCTTGCTTATATAACCAGCCCTTAGGCCAACCCAATATCAACTAGGACTCCAATCCTACTCAGATCACGAATCGTAACTTTCCATAACTGATCAAGATTCTTCTATACGCAGATAGAAGCAATCTTAAGACTTCCAAACACCTTAGGAACGTATCCCACATTCCTAAACAACTCAAATTCGTGACCCACACGAAATACTATCATAACTAACTCAAATCTTTCCATATTTGAGTCAAACCCGACTCAGCCGCAGCCTGAGTCCTTAACCTAGTCGGTTGGACCTTTCCGACCAATTCTTAACGTCCACATCTCTTCATCACGTCTCGGAACCATGTAGCCATGTCCATGCACTCCTTGCACACGTGCAAACATCTTCCAATGACGTCCACGATACCTTCATATGCATTATTCTTGATTCAATCATGCTGCGCAACCTCCTGATCAGCTCAACCACAATTCCTCCTAAATTTGATTGTTGGAACCTCATCTCCTCCCTGAGACTAGTCCAATGGATCCCGTCACCAGCCATGTCTTGAACTCAAGCAACACCTGCACATGAATAAACAACCAATCCATACGAGCCCAAGTCCTCGACTTGACTCAAGTTAGTTCCGAACACAACACCTTACGTGAGAGCCTCACATAAGCATGTTGCAAAGCATAGCAAAACGATATCAGACATATCATCCAAAACGCACCAAAAACTTAGTAAAAGAATACTAAGCAAACTTTCCAACAATGTAAAGCAAGTACGAAACATTGCAAATGAAAAGCAGAAGCACTACGGTCAAGTTCTGGACCTTTCCAGAGCAACCCGGACCTTGAGCCGGAGCTAATAAAAGCTAGTAGAACCTAGCATCGGAGCTTACCAAAACTAGTACAACCAAGCTCCCGCCGGAGCTTACAAAACTAGCAGGACCTAGCGCCGGAGCTAACCAGAACTAGTCGGAAATAGTAAACCCAAAAGCCGGAGCTAGAAAAATCAACTCGGAGCTTAGCAAAAACATGTCGAAGCTATCAAAAACATGTCGGAGCTATCAAAGACATGCCGGAGCTAAAGACAAAACTTCACCGGAGCTGACCAAAGCTAGTCGGACCTAGCATCGAACGTAACCGGAGCTACCCAAACCAAGCCGGACCTACCGTCGGACCTTGTTGTAGCTCAGAGCTAGAGTCGGACCTTGATAAAAAGGTGTTTTGGTGATATTCAAAACTTTTATCATCAAAGCCAAGTGCATTCACTACAAGCCAATGTATTCAGCACATATAGGTCTTACAATCTCCCCCTTGATGAATGCATTGGCAACACCATTTAAAATCCGAACATTGGCTTATTCACATAAAAGTTTTGAAGGAAATTTCTCCACCTTTGTAAATTAAAAGCAAAATGAGAAGAAAATTTATCCCATATTATCTCTCCCCTTTATTATCTCTCCTTATGCACATATTCTCTTTGTCTTCATGCTTATCTCTCCCCCTTTGACAATGTATTCAGCAAGTCATGAGCATATAAACAAATTATCTCTCCCTCTTTAGTTGTTATGAGCATATTATAACATATACATATAAACAAAGCTCATCCAAGTCATACTATCAAGTACCTTACAATATCACATCAATGAAATACATAAAGTAGTGTAAGCCATGCTAGAGATCAAATGTAATTTTCAATTTAAGCAAGTCATGATCTCACAAACTTAACTATTTCAAAACCTGAAAGCATGACACTAGTTGCTGCATTTTATTATTTTTCAAAGCATAAATTTAGATCATATGATATTTGCAAGATATTATATGCGCATTTGCCTTATTCTAACCAACCAAGCCAAGCCTATGTCATTTGACAATCAGAAGCTTAAGAACATGGTTTTAGTCATACACAACTTCTTCCAAGTTCATATCTAAGTGCAATGATAAGCCATCTCAGAAAAAGAAGTGTGATGCATGCATATTCTCTTGATCTTTTCTCAATTTATATTTGTTCATAAAAACTCAACATGTGAGTTGATTACTTGATTAATTCTTTATGATTAAAAGCATTTGTGAGCATGCAACAAGTTCAAAATAGCAAGAAAGTTCGACCATGACCAGATTTAGTGTAAGTAATTATTCCAATTACTAGACATGGTAAAAACTACAAAATGTATAACACGAGTAATGTAGTAAGAACTTTCAGCGTGTAAAAGGAATCACAAAGTCATATATGTATGAAATACTATCTCATATTATTATAATTTCATATTCACACATAGACTTCCCAAGTTTCAAAACTCCCCCTCAATTTAAGCCATGAGGATGCATAACCCCTATTTCACTATGAATGTAACAAAAACAAGTGAAATCCAAAGGTTTTGTAAAAATGTCACCCAATTGTTGTTCGGTATCTACATGGTGAAGCACAATGTTTCCTTTTTCAATGTTATCTCGGAGAAAGTGATACCTAATGTCAATGTGCTTAGTTCTAGAATGTTGCACGGGGTTTTTAGCAATGCAAATGGCACTAGTGTTATCACAAAACAGTGGAACACTATCTAGATCAACCCCATAGTCCTTAAGTGTTTGAACAATCCAAAGAATTGGTAAACAAGCACTAGCAGCAGCTACATATTCAGATTCGGCTGTGGATTGTGCAACTGAATTTTGTTTTCTATAGGATCAAGCAACAATAGAATTACCAAGAAAATGATAGGTATCGGAAGTACTTTTCCTATCAATCCTACAACCCCCAAAATCAGCATCCGAAAAAGCTTTCAAAGTAACAGTTGAGGAAGAAGGAAGAAAAATTCCAAATTCTTGAGTTCCATGTAAGTACCTGAGAATCCTTTTGACAGCTTGACGATGTGAAACATGTGGGGAGGCTTGAAACCATGCACAAAGACATACACTGAATTTTATGTCCGGTCTTGATGTCGTGAGGTACAAAAGTGATCCGATCATGCTTCTATATTCTTTTTAATTCACAGGTTCACCATCTTCATCAAGTTCAAGTGTTGTTGCTGTTCCCATTGGTGTCCGAAGAGGCTTGCTTTTTTCCATGTTGAAGCGCCTTAGGAGGTCTTTGGTATACTTTGTTTGATGCACAAAGGTACCCTCCTTGGTTTGCTTGATTTGCAGCCCCAAAAAGTAAGTGAGTTCACCCATCATACTCATTTCAAATTCGGAACTCATCATTGCTGAAAACTTGGACACAAGATCATGAAAAACACAACCAAAGATAATATCATCCACATACACTTGAACGAATAATGAGTCATTGCCATGCTTAAGCACAAAAAGAGTTTTATCAACCTTGCCCATGGTAAACCCCTTTTCAAGTAAGAATGTTTTTAACCTATCATACCATGCTCTATGAGCTTGTTTGAGACCGTATAAGGCTTTGGACAGTTTGTAAACATGATTAGGAAAATCTGGATTTTCAAAACTCGGTGGTTGTTTGACATAAACCTCCTCATCTATGTAGCCACTAAGAAAATAACTTTTAACATCCATTTGAAATAGCTTAAAACCTTTAGATGTTGCAAAAGCTAGCAAAATTCTTATGGCTTCTAATCTAGCGACAGGAGCAAAAGTTTCATCAAAATCTAGACCTTCAACTTGAGTGAAACCTTGAGCAACCAACTTAGCCTTATTCCTAACCACAACCCCATCCTCACTTTGTTTATTTTTATATACCCATTTAGTTCCAATTAAAGTGTGACCTTGAGGTGGAGGTACAAGTTTCCAAACATTATTTCTTTCAAAATTTTCTAACTCTTCTTGCATGGTAATAATCCAAGATTCATTAGTGAGTGCGTGTGATATATCTTTGGGTTCAAAAGAAGCAACAAAAGCAGAATGAGCATAAGAGTTTGGATCGCAAAACCTGGACCGTGTGACTCGTTCGTGCAAGCTTCCAATCATCTGTTGTGGGGGATGATCTTTGTAAAACCGTAGGGGAGCAGATGTCTCACAAGCTTCTTCTTCTTCATGTTCATCACAAATTGATGAGATTGTGACTTGAGGATGATTTGAATAAGCATTGATGGTTGTCGGTGCTGGTTGAGAATTAACATCTGGAGCTGAACCAAAGTCTTTAGCTGCTGAATTTTCGGGCAGTGGCTCCAATTCTTCCTCATCTTCAACGAAAATGCTCTCCCCCTGCGGATATGGATCTGGACCTGCAATGTTTGAACTAGTACCTGGACTAGATTCATTGAAAGCCACTTCACAAGTCTCCATAATTTTGTCAATGGATCTAGGTTCAAATTTATCAAGATTACCATGTTTCTTAACAAAGCATTTGCAACCAAAGACCCGAAAGTGTGTAACACTAGGCCTATGTCCAAAACGGAGCTCATATGGTGTTTTAACTAGCTTAGCACGCAAGAAAACACGATTTGAGACATAACAAGCGGTTGCTAACGCATCAGCCCAAAATTTCCTAGGAGTTTGATATTCATCAAGCATAGTCCTAGCCATCTCAACTAAGGTTCTGTTCTTTCTTTCTACAACACCATTTTTTTGAGGTACATATGGTGAAGAAAATTGATGATCTATTCTATTTTCAGCACAAAAGTGATCAAAAGATTGATTTTTAAATTCAGTTCCATTATCACTTCTAATTGCTTTTAAAGATCCTGGGTGATCAATTGATAATCTAAGAAATAAAGTTCTAAAGTGACTAAAAGCTTCATTCTTAGATGCCATAAAGTAAACCCAAGAGTATCTAGAATAATCATCAACAATCACAAGAACATACCATTTACCTCCGAAGGATTGAACACGTGAAGGTCCTACGGTGTCAAGATGCAAAAGTTGACATGGTTCAGTTGTCATGATCATTGTGAGAGGAGTATGTGAACCTGCAACCATCTTAGCATTTCTACAAGAAGAGCACACAATTTCTTTGTCCCCTTTAAGCTTAGGCAACCCACGTGTGTGATCAAGAGTACTAACACGCGTTAGGTGATCAAAGCCTACATGACCAAGTCTACAATGCCAAAAATATAAGTCCTTTGAATCATTAGCAACTAGACACCTATGCTTAGAGGAAGACATATCAAAATCAGCTTTACAAACTCTTCCAAACCGAGACATGTTAAAAATAAGCTCACTATTTGAACTACAACTTTACAACAGTTTTTATTGAAAATAATTTCTAGATTTTCATCTAGCAATTGTGCAACAGAAAGCAAGTTGTATTTCAAATTTTTGACAAGTGCCACATCCTTCAAAGTGTAGTGATCATTTACTCTGACCGAACCCTTAGCAATTATAGGAGTTGAAGAATTATCGGCAAAAGTAACATTCTCTACACGTGAAACAAAAGATAGGGAGGAGAACCAATCTTTGTTACCGGTCATGTGGCGTGAGCAACCTGAATTCACAATCCAAATGTTCTCCTTTCTCAAATGTGTAACCTACATAAAAGCACAATACGTCGATGACTCAATACTGGGGTTAGTCAAAAGGCATTTAGGAATCCAGTACTGAGTCACGCGACGTGCAGCAGGAAAAACACGCGAAAGCTGAGACAAAGCAGCAGGTTTATGAGTCAAAGTTTGAGATTTTTTATTCTTAACTACTGACCTATAAGGTTTTACTTGTGTAGCACAAAAATCAGTAGCTCCGGAGGCAAACTTTGAATGTTTTTGACTCAAAACAGCAGGTTGTACATTCGGTTCAATGTGTGCAGCAAATTTTGCATGAAAGTTATGAGATCTAGCAACCATTCTTTCCCTTTTTTGTTGTTTAGCTAGTCTATAACAAAAATCTATGACATGACCATCTCTACCACAGAAGGTACAATGAAATTTAACTTTGTGTTCATGTCTAGATGAGCAAGCAATATTTTTATTTGAAACCGAATGAGGCAACACTCCTGCGGATTTGAAAACCACTCCTTTTTGTTTAGGAATTGTTTGAATCAAACCACTTCCTAATGACTTTACAATTTTAGGTGGATGTGCCTTAGCATGAGCATGAGAATCAAAACCTAAACCAGTTTTATCATTGCATGACTTGGAAGAATTCAGCAGCAAGTTTAGGTTCTTATTCCCATTACAAAACCGATCTAATGTCCTATGCATGTCATCAAGTTTATTGGACAGATCAAGGCAATTTTCACATGAAGTTTTTCCTTTTAGTTTGCAATTGGAACAAAATTTAACTTCATGAGAACGTAAAGCATTGTTCAATATAGAAATTTCATTCATAGTATCATGTAGTTTCTTATCAAGATCATCACAAGTAGAACAATGCAAATCAATTGTAGAACAGCTAGCATCTTTCAAGTCTTTATCATTAAGTGCAGCAAGCTCTTTGTTATTTTCAATTTCTAACTCAAGTTTATCAAGTGTAGAGGTGTGCGCACTTCTTAATGAGGAAAATTGTTCATATATTAAATCACATGAGGAACATGCATCATCACTAGGAATCAAAGTTTTTAAACGGTTGATTTCAGATTCTAGTGATTCAATTTTAACAGCACTATCCCTAAGCTTTTTGTCCTTTTTCATAACAATAACAGTGGCACGAGAAATAGCATCACACATTTCTTCGCAAGTAGGACATACCTCTTCATTGTCGCTGTTGTGTTCTGCCACCTCCATACTTGATCTTGACTTGCCCGCCATAAAGCACAAGTTTGCCAAATCATCTTCATCTTCATAACTTCCAATATCCACGTCACTTGAACTGAACTCTTGAAGCGCGATGATGAAACTGTTGATCATCTTGCGTCCTATGGTACCTTTCTTCTTCTTGTTGGAATTTCCAGAGGAGGTCCGGACTTTGCTTTGTTTTTCTTCCCGGGTGGTCGGACCTGAAAGGTTAGGGCATTCCGTACGAAAGTGTCCTATTTTACCACATTCAAAACAGCTTTGAGGTCCGGAGCTTCCTCTCCTTCTAGTTCTCACATTTTGCAATGCTTTTGAGAATCTAGTAGAGATGAGTGTCAACTCCTCTTCTGGAAATTCTTCGATCTGCTCCAGGGTTAGTGAGGACAGCAAAGCAAGAGTATTGCAAGATGATGATTGGTCGGAGCTAGACATATCACGTTGTGAAACAAATGCAATAGATTTATTTGGGTTCTTACGTGCTTGGATGTCAATTTCATGAGTTTTTAGTTTAGAATAGAGTACATCTAATGTAAGAGAACTCATGACAGTAGATTCACGAATAGATGTGACTTTCATCTCCCAAATTGACATATCTAATGCACTTAGCAATTGCCTAGCATTTTCAGCATCTGAAAAATTAACATTGACACTACGCAAGTTGCTGAGAATTTTATTAAAGCGAGCAAAAAGGTCATCAATAGACTCACCAGGTTGCATCTCGAAGCGCATGTATTCCTTTTTGAACATGTCTTGCCTTACCTCTTTGATCGTGTTGGATCCTTCGTGGTAGTCACAAAGTGCTTTCTACACATCGTATGCAGATCGGAGGTGTGCAACACGGTCGAAGTCACTTTGAGTTAATCCTTGTATGATCAAGTTCCGAGCCTTGTTGTTGTTGTCGACATCTCTCAGATTTGTAGTTGTAACTTGATTGTTTGATGGCACTTCGTAAGGCTTGTATACCTTCTCCCATATTGCAAAGCCTTGTGCCTGGATGAAAGCCTCCATGCGTGCCTTCCAAACCTGGAAATCAATACCAGCAAACATACAAGGTTTGGCAGAGTACTTCTCCATGATGATTAGTCAAAAACACGCGAAAATCACAAAGATTAGAGCACCGTGACTCTGATACCAATTGTAGGATCGAAGAGCACGTGAAAATCTACCAGAGGGGGGTGAATGGTAGATTTAAAAATCTTACGCAGCGGAAACAATTAAACCCCAACCCCTACAGCAGAAAAATGATCTGTTAAAGAAATCGTGTGTGAGACTAATCTAAACGTGTTTCACCGTGACAAAAGTGATAGATATTAGAGAGAATCAAGTCACGAATACAACACAACAAGAATCACTCAAATCTGTCGAGAAAAACTCAAGTTATGATCGAAAGATCAAACACAGGTCAAACTGCCCTACCCGAGGAAAAACAGTTCTGGAACTCTGCAAAAAAACTCATGTAGATCATAGACCACAAATACAATGACCATGAAAATTTGATATATGATAGATAATAAAGTTTTGAAGACAACCCAAAAAGAATCACGTCAATTGGATCTGTAAAACTCGAGTTATGATAAAACCATCGACGAAAGGTAGTGCTGTCCAGAAACTCGACGAGTAAAACTTGTCTGGAACGAGAAGGACGAACAGGGCACAAAAGTTCCTTCAAACTACGAATTTTATTCAATAGAACACAAGAGGAACAGCCCCAAATTCGTACACCACGAGCTCTGGGCTCCCTTGCTTATATAACCAGCCCTTAGGCCAACCCAATATCAAATAGGACTCCAATCCTACTCAGATCACGAATCGTAACTTTCCATAACTGATCAAGATTCTTCTATACACAGATAGAAGCAATCTTAAGACTTCCAAACACCTTAGGAATGTATCCCACATTCCTAAACAACTCAAAATCGTGACCCACACGAAATACTATCATAACCAACTCAAATCTTTCCATATTTGAGTCAAACCCGACTCAGCCGCAGCCTGAGTCCATAACCTAGCCGGTTGGACCTTTCCGACCAATTCTTAACGTCCACATCTCTTCATCACGTCTCGGAACTATGTATCCACGTCCATGCACTCCTTGCACATGTGCAAACATCTTCCAATGACATCCAGGATATCTTCATATACATTGTTCTTGATTCAATCATGCTGCGCAACCTCCTGATCAGCTCAACCACAATTCCTCCTGAATTTGGTTGTTGGAACCTCATCTCCTCCCTGAGACTAGTCCACTGGATCCTGTCACCAGCCATGTCTTGAACTCAAGCAACACCTGCACATGAATAAACAACCAATCCATACGAGCCCAAGTCCTCGACTTGACTCAAGTTAGTTCCGAATACAACACCTTACGTGAGAGCCTCACATAAGCATGTTGCAAAGCATAGCAAAATGATATCAGCCATATCATCCAAAACGCACCAAAAACTTAGTAAAAGAATACTAAGCAAACTTTCCAACAATGTAAAGCAAGTACGAAACATTGCAAATGAAAAGCAGAAGCACTACGGTCAAGTTCCGAACCTTGCCAGAGCAACCTGGACCTTGAGCCGAAGCTAACAAAAGCTAGTAGAACCTAGCGCCGGAGCTTACCAAAACTAGTACAACCAAGCTCCCGCCGGAGCTTACAAAACTAGCAGGACCTAGCGCCGGAGCTAACCAGAACTAGTCAGAACTAGTAAACCCAAAAGCCAAAGCTAAAAAAATCAACTCGGAGCTTAGCAAAAACATGTCGGAGCTATCAAAAACATGTCGGAGCCATCAAAGACATGCCGGAGCTAAAGACAAAACTTCACCGGAGCTGACCAAAGCTAGTCAGACATAGCATCGAACGTAACCGAAGCTACCCAAACCAAGCCAGACCTACCCTCGGACCTTGCTGTAGCTCAGAGCTAGAGTCGGACCTTGATAATAAGGTGTTTTGGTGATATTCAAAACTTTTATCATCAAATCCAAGTGTATTCACTACAAGCCAATGTATTCAGCACATATAGGTCTTACATACGTCCACGTTGAGGAGTCCACAAAAGGACCGGGTCTTCTCCAACCCTACCCTCATCGGATCGCCACAAAGGCCAATCCTCTTCACTTATCACAAAGGGTAAATAACCAAATTCAAGGGGCCTACTCACACGTTGAGGGCTCCCCAAGATTACAACAAGAATACCACCAAGAACACACTCAAAAGATCACAACGAAAACTACAAGAGTTTGTTAGGGAATCAAACCAAGAGCTCAATGAGTGATGAACCGTGTTTCTCCAATGATCCAAAGTGTATCCTCAAAGGATTGATCTTTGTTGCGTTTGATTTCGTGGAGAGATGTGTTTTTGAGGCTCTTGGGAGGTGTGACGGCACAGGGGGTCGAGAGTTATTGGAAGATGGGTCATGTACACCTATTTATATGGGGTTCCCAAAAGTAACTGTTAGGGTTCAGAAAGACCGGACTAGTTCGCGGTGGACACCGGACTAGTCCGATGTGCTGTGTGTAGCAAACCCTAGGTGTCCCGAAATATCGGACTTGTCCAGCTGAGAGCGGACTTGTCCGATTTTGGTTTGGAAATCTCCGAACTAGTCTGATGGATATCGGACTTGTCCGGAAAGGTGAAACCCTAAGTGAATTGGGGACAAGTCCGCACTTGGAGGACTTGTCAGATTTAGGTCAGAGGGTTTTTCGTACTAGTCTGTGCTAATATCGGACTTGTCCGATTTTGTGCAACTTGTGAAGTGTTTGGAGGACTAGTCCGCACTGGGGAGGACTAGTCCGATTCTAGTCATAGAGATATCATACTAGTCCATGGTGATATCGGACTTGTCCGATCTTGTGCAGGGAGATATCGGACTAGTCCGAGGTCAGTCAGACTAGTCTGGTCCTGTATAAACTTGTGCAATGTGTGTGATTATTTGTGCTTGAGCTCTTGGGGTGTTTTTCCTTAACACACTCCATACACAATGATCTACTACACTTGTTCCTTGAGCTCTTTTCCATATTGCTCCTCATTCTCCTTTCTTTTTGGCTCTTTGCTCATTTTCTCATTAAAACTTGTGCTCATCTTAACAAAGTGGTTATGATCTCATTTGCTTGTCATAAATCATCCAAAACCCACAAGGGATTCCTATATGCACTTTCATTATTTCCGACACGTCGACGGCTGGCCCCCTGGGATTGTCGGAGCTTGGTAGCTCCGACGGTACCTACCATCAACGTATAAAACGTTGACGGTGAGCCCCCTTGGAGGATATCAGAGCTTAGTAGCTCCGACATCGTCCACCATTGCTATGAATTTATGTTTTTCTTGCACATTAAATACAAGAAAATAATAAAATTTGTCCTCTTGTCTATAAATCGTTTGTGACTTATCATTCTTATTTGAGTTTTAAATCTGAAGAAACTCGATATGATAACAAGCATATTGATGTAATCTTTCCGGACCCATATGCCTTTTTAGTGCTCACCCTACTGAGGCCTGCCGGGGTGTGGGTGGAGTGGCGTACTTAGGGTGCAGGATCAGGCTAAGTCGATAGCACACTCCGGACCTATGTTGGCTTGACGTTCAGGCAATAGACTATACAACATTTTAAGATCCAAAGATATCAACAATATAACTTGTGACACATATGAATAACTTGGACAAAAACTAAAAAAGAATTGCAAAACTTCATTATAGACAAGAAGGATAAAAACAATAATTTGATATATCGAGCCTTGTACAAAAATAAATGAACGTGGAGTCTGTTTTCACACAACAATATCTTTCATTATAGGTCGGGATTACAGGGGATACAAGGACACACTTAGGGTGCGGGACCAAGCTAAGTGTGTTATACATCTTGTACTGGCCTTGGGTAGGTAGTTACACTTTTAGTGCTATGTCTGTATAAAGTGTACTTGAACTTCCCGGACCCTCCCGGAGCGGTCCAGATGTTCTCCTGGAGGACTTACCCATCTTTGTGTGGCGACTCTATAACATACATTGTATGTAATTACAGACTAAACTCCATGATTCTAAGAATAAAACTTATGGAGGTGCTCGATGTTCAAAGGATTAGGAAGCGAAGTCCCATCCTCAGTTGCTAAGCGAACGCATCCGGGCTGGGATACTTTGATCACTCAGAATGGACCTTCCCAACTGGGGGAAAGTTTGTTCATTCCTTCACGAGTTAGTATCTTCTGAAGCACCAGACCACCTTCTTCAAGTTATCGGTTGTGCACATGCCTTTGATGATAGCGTTGGAGCGCTTGGCGATAATGTGCATTCCGAACAGCTACTCGGCACCTTCCCTCTTTGAGGTCAAGGTCTTAAAGCTGGAGCTGGTCCTGTGTGGCTTCGTCAAAGGTCCAGACCCAGAGGGACCCCAAGGTGATCTCTGGAGGAAGAACTGCTTCAGCTCCGTACACCAAGAAGAAGTGAGTCTCCCCAGTTGACCGGTTTGGAGTTGTCCTGTTCGCACACAGTGTGGATTGAAGCTCCTCGATCCAATTGGCTCCATGCTTTTTCAAGCGCTCATACGTGCGCGTATTGAGTCCTTTTAAGATTTCTGCATTTGCTCTCTCGGATTGGTCATTACTTGCTGGGTGAGCTACTGAGGCGTAGCTGAGTTGAATGTCGAGGTCTTCGCAATATTCTTGAAATGCAGCACTTGTGAATTGGGTTCCATTGTCAGTTATGACTTTGTTTGGAACTCCAAATCTGCATATAATGGACTTCAAGAACTTGATTGTTGATTGCTTGTTGATTGTCACAACTGGAGTTGCTTCCGGCCACTTGGTGAACTTGTCGATGGCGACATATATGAACTTGTAACCTCCGATGGATTTTGGGAATGGTTCCAAGATGTCCATGCCCCACACAGCGAATGGCCATGTAGGAGGTATCGTTTGCAGTGATTGAGTTGGTGTGTGAATTTGCTTTGCATGGAATTGGCACGATTCACACTTTTTCACTAGCTCAACCGCATCTTGGAGTGTTGTAGGCCAGTAAAATCCATGCCGAAAGGCTTTACCAACCAACGTGCGGGAACATGTGTGGTTTCCACACTCGCCTCCATGGATTTCCGCAAGGAGCTCGCGGTCTTCTTCCCTTGCAATTCACCACATTAGGATGCCATTGGCACCGCGCCACTAGAGATCCCCTTATACCAACGTGTATATTTTAGCCAATCTGACAATCCGGTCAGTGGATACACTGTCTTCAGGAAGGATGTTGTCTTTCAAGTAGCTCCGGATCTCTGAGATCCATGCATCGGAGCTAACTTGAGCTTCTTAGTCTTGCGTACTGGGTTGCTCGGAGCTTCCGACAGCACCTACGATCCTTGATGGACGCCATGGTAACAGGGCCATCGGGACTGCCAGCTGTGACGTGCTGGCCTCGCCCCCTTCACTTAGTTCGACAGGCTGAGCTGTTGGTCTTGACAACCTCCAGATGAAGATTTCGTCTAGAACCGGAGCTCTAGTTCAAGCCTTCGTCGAGAGTTCGTCAACTTCAGCATTATGAAGATGTTGCACATGGTGGAGATCCAAGACTTCGAAGTCCTTCTGAAGCCTCTGGACTTCAAGGATATAAGCAGCTAGTTGGGGATTGTTATAGCAGCATTCACATTTGACTTATTTGATGATGAGTTGTAAATCACCCTTCACCAACAGTTGTTTGACACCATAAGATAGTGCTACCTTGAGTCCGTAGATGAGAGCTTCATACTCTGCCATATTATTGGTCGCCTTGAAATCAAGGTGAGCACTTGACCTTCTCCCCAGTCGGAGCAAAGAGAAGGATTTCAGCTCCGGCCCCTTGCTTCTGCACGGAGCTGTCAAAGTAGACAGTTCAGCGAGGTTCAGTGAATACCGGGACCTTGGGTTCCGGTTTTTTTTCACTGGGGCCCCCAAGGTTTGATGGAGAGGGAGTCCATTCCGCCACAAAGTCATCAAAAGATTGACTTTTAATTGACTGTCGTGACACAAATTCTAGATCGAATTCGGCCAACTCTGCTGCCCACTTTGCAATGTTCCCAATAGAGTTAGGGTTATGCGAAATAGCACGCAGTGGGAAAGAAGTTACCACTGATATTTTGTGGGCTTGGAAGTAGTGGCGAAGCTTTCTTGAGGCAATAAGAACTGCATAAAGCAGTTTATGCACCTCAATGTATCTTGTCTTGGTGTCATGGAGTACTTTGCTGATGAAGTACACTGGGCACTGGACGGTTCAGACCATCTCGGAAGGGTCCGAAGCTTTTTCTCCATCGACTCGGACCCTCCCGTAGGGGTCCCAACCTTCTTGCTGAGCTTCTCGGACCCTCCCGAGGGTCCATAATTTCTTCTTGTTCAACCCGGACCTCGTTAGAAAGGTCCAAATCATCTTGGTCGGCTAGGTGAAGCCCCTCAGGTGAGTGAGGTTGATCTCCTAGCATTTTGCCTTGAGGTTCCGTGTCTGGGGGGTTGAGACCAATACACGCCTTCAGGTAACTCCAGACCCTCCCGGAAGGGTCTGGGCTCCTGGACTGGATGTGGCTCTAGTCTTTCCGCGACCATGATCATGCTGACAACTTCGGTAGTTGCAGAAATGTAAAGCAGT
The DNA here is from genome assembly GCA_036927565.1 of Tuctoria greenei. Classification (NCBI taxonomy): domain Eukaryota; kingdom Viridiplantae; phylum Streptophyta; class Magnoliopsida; order Poales; family Poaceae; genus Tuctoria; species Tuctoria greenei. Next base: position 194,819,294 of record JAYESD010000005.1, read on the forward strand.
AAAGGCTCACCAGGATTCGGAGCTACCAATACTGATAGTGTGGTGAGGAGTTGTTTCAGCTCTTGAAACGCTTTTTTTGCTTCTTCAGACCAATGAAATGGTCCGGACTTCATCAAGAGTTTGAAGAAGGATAGTGCCCGTTCTACCAGTCATGAGATGAATCGGCTGAGCGCGGCTAGACATCCAATTAACTTCTGCACATCCTTGATGCGGGTTGGGGGCTGCATATCTTCTATAGCCTTGATCTTTGCCGAATTTGCTTCAATTTCTCGTTGAGTCACCAAGAAACCTAGAAGCTTTCCGGAGCTACCCCGAAAACACATTTGTTCGAGTTCAGCTTGCTGCGCGTGATGCGCAGCTTGTCGAAGACAGCTTGTAAATTGTCAAGGAGTGACTCCTTGTTCTTGATCTTCACGGCGATGTCATCGACGTACACCTGCACCAAGTCTCTAATTAGCTCTCCAAATGTTTTGTACATAGCTCGCACTAATGTTGAAGCAGCATTTTTGAGACCAAAGGACATGGCAGTATAACAATACAATCCATCTACTGTTATGAAGGCAGTATGCTCTTCATCTTCCTTAGACATTTGGATTTGATGATATCCAGAATATGCATCTAATAAACACAATAGCTCACACCCGGAGGTGGAGTCCACTATCTGATCTATCCTAGGTAGTGGAAATGGATCCTTTGGACATGCCTTATTTAAGGTGGTGTAGTCGATACACATCTGAAGGTTCCCGCCAGCCTTAGGCACCACAACTGGGTTTGCCAGCCATTTTGGGTGAAATACCTCCTGGATGAAACCAGCTTCAAGCAACTTCTTGATCTCCTGTCGGATGAAGTTTTGCCACTCGATTGATTGCTTCCGGGGCTTCTGGTGTACAGGTCGTGCATCGGGATAAATCATCAGACTGTGCACAATCATCTCCCTAGGGATCCCAGGCATTTGTGACGGTTGCCAGGCAAACACGTCAACATTAGCCCAGAGGAAAGTGATGAGCGCGAGTTCCTATTTGTTGTTCAGACCTCCCGATATACGTGTAGTCTGCAGCATCGGAACCAATTTGGACGACTTTGATGGGAACGTCGGTGTCGCTGCTTGGTTGCACACGAGGTGCAGAGGTAGAGTCTCGATGACGAATGCTTGGAGGGTTCGGAGCTTGCTCCTTACCGGATGCTTCCTCCTGCACTGTAGTAAGCGCATAGAGTTCTTCCAAAGCAGTGATTCCTGCAGTGCGATCTCCGCGGATCCGGAGAACACCCGCAGGTGTTGGCATATTCAAGACTAAGTAACCATAATGGGCGGCGGCCATGAATCTGTACAAGGCAGGCCTACCCAAAATGGCGTTGAATGACAGACTGATCTGTGCGACATCAAAGACCAACTTCTCGGTTATGTAGTTCTCTCGTGTCCCGAAGGTCACTGGGAGTGTGATGGAGCCGAGAGGGGTAATGGCCCTCGGACCTACCTCAGAGAAAGGTCGAGATGGACAAAGGTTCGAAAGCCAGAGCTGGAGCTTGACGAAGGCTTCGAAGCTTATGAGGTTCAGCCCTGCACCTCTGTCCACCATTACATGGTGAAGTTGGATATTGTTAATGGTAGGAGACACCATCAACGGGAGTTGGCCAGCTCCGATCATGTTGTGGGGGCAGTCCGAAGCATCGAAAATGATGGGAGTGTCCATCCACTTCTGATGAGGCTCCGCCCTAGCAGTGGGAGCTGCAACAGCCATGTCCCGCCGCATTGTCTTGAGGATGCGGCGAGAGGTGATGTCCCAAGAACCACCATAAATGGTATTTAGGGTCTTCCGACGCTCGTTGTCAGAGACATCAGAGTCGTCGTCGACAGTGTTGTAGACAGCTTTCAAGACCTTCTTGGGGTCCTAAAAACCTAGCTCCTCCTCAGCTAGAGCTTCGTTGACTTTTTGTTTTCCTTCCCGCTGGTGGAAAGGAGCTTCTTCCCGACGCTTGTTGTAGCGCTCGGCAAGGTTCCGGACCTCTTGGCATTCTTTCATACTGTGTTTGTCCATCTTGTGGATCGGACACCACACTTTGGAGCTGCCACCATCTTCTGATGATGGTCGGGGTCGTTTCTCAGGCATGGCCCCCGGCCACCTAGAGCTGCAGCAGTCGCAGCAGTAGGTGCACCGACCGACGGCTTCTTCTTGCCATTAGGCTTCTTTTTCTTTTTTCCACCTCTGAGTGTAGTGGCTTCAGCTTTGGAGGACTTCTTGTTGGCCTCCGAAGCTGGCTTGGAGTGGATCTCACGACCCTCTGCACCTTTATCACATTTGTCTGCTAAGCTAAAGAGTTACGTGATGCTGGTAAGCTAAAGAGTTACGTGATGCTGGTGACTTCTTTGATTGCCAGCTTCTCCAGCATCTTTTTGTCCCGAACTCCCTGTTTGAATGCAACAATCACAGAGGCACTCGAGATGGATGGGATGGTATTGCGTACCTGAAAGAATCGCTGGATGAAGGATCACAACGACTCTCCTGTTTTTTGCTGAACAACAAAAAGGTCCAGTTCAGTGCCAGGTCAAGTGTATGAACTCCAAAAATTGGCAGTGAACTGTTGGCATAGCTTCGCCCAACTATTGATGGAGTCAGATGGAAGGCTCATAAACCAGGACCTAGCTGTTCCAGTTAAGTCCACTAGGAAGTAGTTGGCCATCACATCCTCATTGCCACCGCTGCAAGTATAGCGGTGGAGTAAATTTGGAGAAATTCATTGGGGTTTACAGTCCCGTCGAATTTCTCCGGTAAATGAGGCTGGAACTTTTGTGGCCTTCTGACCATGCGTAAGTGCATGGCTAGGGCAGAACAACCTCCTCCTACCCCCTGAGGAGCAGGGTCGTCCCGAGCCTCTCGCCTCTCAAGAGAACGCTCGATATGGACGTGACCATCCTGCTGCCGATAACAACAATTAAGTTCCGACCGCAGGTCGTGAGTCGGAATCCTAGTGATGGTGTGGGTTCGTCGTGCCCCGGGGGGCAGCGAAGTCACCTGCTGGTATGCAACACGTCTCCTATGCTGCAAAACTTGTGGACCAAGTCAGCCCGACAAGGTCTGTCGTTGTGATGGTGCTCGCCCCGAAGAGGGAGGACCTTGATTGCTCATGCCAGCGGTTGCAGCTGCAACCAGATGGTCAACATCAGCTCTCCACTGTTCCATAGCACCCTGGGGTGCCCCTGGAGGTGGTGGGTGTTGTAGGAGAGCTCGCGCGGCAATGAGCGCATGCTCAAGGTTGTTGTTTGTCGATGCAGTGATCGACGCAGATGCTCCATCTTGTCACCCAGCATTGTTTGCCAGAACAGATGGCGGTTGTGGTGCTATAGTGCCTGCCAGAACAATGGCACCCGTTGGCTACTGCACGTTGGAGGGATTGCCTCCAGCAGGTTGTTCAGCGCGATTGTCATTTGAAGATCCTGCGGCGGAATTCACCATCTTGAGATCTCGGGTCCCCCTACTTGGCGCGCCAAAATATCGAAGTGTAACTGCGACACTTCCCCCGGTACTACTAAATGTAGCTCGCGGAGGTTCTTGTACTGGTTTGGGCACGTAGATATCAAGAACAAGATGGTGACATAAGAGATTTACGTGGTTCGAGCCGCCTGAGCGTAATACCCTACTCCACGGGGGGTGTGTTTTTGTATTGAGGTTCACTAGAATGCGTAGTGTATGGCTCCACCTTGGATCAGCCTCTGTTTGTATCGTGCAGTTCAGTCCTTTTATAGACCAAGGAACCGTTACATCCTTTGCCTGGCCCAACATGTGGCCCTGGCGTATTTAATAGCCTAATACACTGTCTATGAGCATTAAGCATGGTTAATAGTGTGATAACGTGCCTTAATGACCACATTACCCCTATTAACAGTATTCTGATCGTGTGTCATTAATACAACATTAATGACACGTAATCAGGTCTTGTAACTGCCGCTTTAACTGTCCTTTGAATGTCCGTGCTGTTGGAGATCCGCCAGTGTACTCGTTGGTGGTGTAGGTCCAGAGGCTCCACACGGGGCAGCTTCGGAGCTTCCCCTTGCTGGGAAGTAGCTCCGTAACTACTATACACGTGTCGGCACCGGAGCTTTCCTCTGCTGGAGGTTAGGTCCATGGCCGTTATACACGTGTTGATTCCGGAGCTTCCCTGTATTGGGAGTTTAGCTTCGGGCTTACATTACATGTGTCAATCCCCGGAGCTACCCATATGAGGGATGCGGGTCCGGTGTAGTATGACGTGTGGGGACTGAGGAGATCTTCAACTTTGACCGGTGGAACTCTCTTGCACTTCTTGCGGTACCGTGGGGTACCCGATACGCAGGGTATCGACAGACTTCATGGATAAGTTGCCAAAATCTGAGGGATATGATACTATTCTAGTCATTGTGAATAGATTATCTAAATATGCTCATTTTCTGCCATTAAAACACCCTTTTTCGACTGCTTAGGTGACGACATTCCTCATTGACCAGGTATTCAAGCTCCATGGTCTACCTAGATCTATGTTGTCTGACACAGACAAGATATTTACAAGTGCTTTATGGAAAAATCTATTCAAGAGACTAAATATCAAGTTGTTGCTATCTACTGCATATGATCCAGAAACAAATGGTCAAACGAAATGCGTCAATCAATGCTTAGAAACTTACCTGAGATGTGTTGTGCAGTCCAATCCTCGTAAATGGAAGTTTTTGTTGGCATTGGCACGACATTGGTATAATACATCCTTTCATTCCTCAATTGGATGCACTCCCTTCCGGGCATTGTATGGCTATGATCCAGTAGCATTCGCAGCACCATTATTGCCTCATATAGAAAATGCAGAAGCAAATGAGATTTTGCTGGAACGAGCTAAGCAGATTGAGTTCTAAAGCAAAACCTAGCTATGGCTCAAAACAGAATGAAGTAGAAGACTGATAAAAATCGGAAAGAACGCAACTTTCAAGTGGGTGAGATGGTTCTACTGCATTTACAGCCTTACGCGCAGACTACAGTGGTCAATCGACCATTTACAAAGCTCGCATACAAGTTTTTTGGACCTTATCCCATCTTAGAGAAGGTTGGGCGAGCTGCTTACCGTCTCGAGTTGTCGGCTGATGCTAAGATCCACCCGATATTTCATACATCTCAGCTGAAACCCTATGTGGCCAAGTATTCTCCTATTTTTGCAGATCTACCCAAAGTTGTGGATTTGAGCAAGCAACAGCTGAAACCTCAAAGTATTCTGGAGCGTCGATTGGCGTCGACTCATCGATTGCGGCGTCAGGGTGCACATCGATGGCATCGAGACGGGAGGAGACTCCGAGAAGGAAGTCGAGAACTGAAGAGCGGCACCCGGTGGGTGTGGGTGTTATGGTGGAGCGGGCTGCCATGTGGGCCCCATATGTAAGTGTTGAGTCTAGGTGATGTGTCGGTGTGTGAGGATCGGTGGACCATGCTGGACTGGGAGTCCCACCAGACTGTGTTCCTAGACCTATGTAAGGAGGGTAACACACTTGGAGAGCAAGTAAGAAAATATTCCCCAAAACAAAATCGGTTTCTACCACTATCGTCATTTTCCCGGCGCCTCGCGTCACACGCCGCGGCCTAGCTAGCCCTCGCTGACGGCGCGCGTTCTCCCATTGCGGGGGAAGTGAACTGTGGTCGCGAGACAGAGCACTGGTAGTTCAACGTGGACCTCTGATTATCACATCCTTTGTGGGAGGACAGTGAAGATACTCCATCCGTCTTTGAAAAACTATCTTTTTAATGTTCGTTTTTGAAGTACAAAATGACAAGTTTTCAAGAACGAAATGAGTATTATATATAAATCATTTTATATTAAAGACATAAATATTTATATATTTTTCCTTCGGTGAAACTTTATTTTATGGTTTTATAGACCTACGATACATTATCTTTGCAGGTGTATGGATATTAAATTATTTGTATTTTGTGAAAAAATAAATATAACACAAAAATAACTCAGGTTAATAAATATAAACATCTGGACAATTCAAACATTTTCCACTTTGTAATAGCAAACCAGTACATTTAAAAGCAGACTGTCAAACATTTAACTTGTATTTCCAACTGCTCAAGGTGGACAATCCGTTAAACTGAAATTGATCGGTTCGGTTTTCAATTTTTTTCAAAGTTTGGTTTTTGAAAAATGAAAACAGAAATTAGTCAGAGAAATTCAAAAACTGGCCCTCCGGTTAACCGAATATTTCGACTTTGATTTTCGATTAACCGGAAACCGAATTTTCCTTGTTGGATCGGAGGAGGTGAGAGTCGCCTGTCGCATCAGGGAGTCGGTGAAGCAGGGCCACTGGATGCAGACGAGGACGACAGCCGGCGGCGTCACCAAGTCGCGTGGGGGCGTCGCGTAGGGGCGCCGGCGCACCTCGTTGCGTCGAGGCGTCGCGTCAACGCTCGCTGCGCGGAGGCAGCCGGCGGGAGCGGGGGTCGATAGGCGGAGGCGCCCGATGGGAGGGTGGCCGCGGATCGACACGCTCACAGGCGGAGGCGGCCGCGTGAACGAAGTTGGGGCACCGGAGTCCCGGGACGAGAGGAGAATGAGGAGCCGCCGCCTGGGGCGTGGCCGTCTGGGACTGGGAGAGATGGAAGTCTGGTTAGGGACTTAGGTTCATTCTTCATGGGCTACTGGGCTGAATAGGGCTGGATTGGATAGTGGACACTAGTGGACCGGGTAACTTAAGTTTTACATGGTTAATCGAAGAAAAAAACCGAACACGAAAAAAGTTCAGTTTCTACAGTCCGGGAACCAAAATCAGACCTGGTTTTTTCAGTTTCGGTTACTTCAATTTCGGTTCCAATTTTTTTGTGTCGGTTTTCAGTTTCGATTGTTTTTGGTCAGGCTGAAATTAGACTCTATTTGGCATAGTTGAAACTTGTTACAAAAACAGCTTGTTTGAAAAGCTGGTGGAAAACAGCTTCTGCTTATATCCTGTTTTTAGTTCATTCTGAAAAGCAGCTGAACTAATAAGTTGTCACAGAAGCTTCCTGTTTGACACACCCTCAGCTTATTTTTATAAAGAAGATGCAGCAGAAGCTGTCAAACAAGGCCTTAAAAAGAAGTTAGTTTCTCAACAAGTTTCAGCTGTGTCAAACAGAACTAGACCTTAGTCTCCAGCCGCTCCTCCACTATTGACCTCCTCAACTGTCAGCATTCCTTGGAAATAAAATCTCAAACTTAAACTTTCATACTTCATAAGTTATAGATGGGTTGAGACGAATGCTGAAACACAAGCAAAACCATCCTTTCTTGGTGAAAGCCAAGCAAAACCATCTTATCATCAAACTGCAGGACGTCATTCAAAGTGTCAAATCCTCGATTTTAGTTTGAACATGGCACAGCAGAACAAAAAAGTAACCATGATCATCATCTCAGAAACTCAATGGTACAGAATCTGTCATCACAGGGAAAATATCACCATCCTACACGCCATCACATTTTTAACAAATCGTTAAACCCGAAGTAGGACAAAGCAATCTCAAGGAGTACTATCAGTGGCTCAGAGCAAGACAAGCTTCACTGGGGAATTAGTAGATATTCAGATCAAAGTCGAGTGGATGCAGGATGCAGCAGCAGAGCCAGGTTAGGCCTACATTTTGTGTCAACCTTCTAATTATCCAACTGTTTCTCTACCTATTGCCTACAGTCCAACCATTCTTTACGAAACAAATTTCAGGCCGATGTCACTTGATGCACTACATGCCTTCATTGTCCTGCGGGAGGGCTTGTCCCCAACTAATTGTCCATGTTCGTATGTTTACGGCCAGAACGATGACTTCACCATTGCTCATGCCGAGTGCTATCTGGTTAGGCTCTGAAGGATGTGCAGCCATAACCATGGGATAGCTTACCACACTGTTGGATAAAAGATAAAATGCATCAGGTGTGTGATGTTGGTCACTTAAAATAAGGTTTGAAGGCAGTTTCGATCAATCAAAAAGGTTTTGTAGGAGGCTATACATACCTGGATAAAGGTCCACGATCTGAAAAATCATAATCGTACAATACCTCATTTAAATCCACTTGAAAGATTTTAATAGTACCATCATAAAATCCAGCATAAACCAAGAGACCATCACATGAGAATACTGCATTTGAAATGCGAGACCAGAGCTCATTTCCTGGGGACCACTGCATAAATGCATATAACCAAATATCACACTAACATCAACAGGGCAATCACAAAACCCAGTTTTTCAATTCAATATTTTATTTTGCATCTTCAGATTAAGAGGTTGTGTGACTAATAATAAAGTTCCGTTTTAGAATCATTTAAGCAGTTGACTGTGTACTGTAGCAGATATTTTGCAGTACACCCCTTTTTAGGTCCAAGAATAAGTACTTTATCCGTAATAAGAGAGTCTGGATAGGCACATGAACAAAAGGATTCACGGAGTTCGGCTGGACTAACCAAGCTCGAGCATTCCAGCTTCCAGTCATAGATTGCTAATTGTCTCTCATTAACTACCAAAAGATGTTGGCAATCATTGTGAAACTGCACCCTTGTATCACCATCCAAAGCACCAGAATGGTTTGGGTGCTGAATCATATATCTTGAATCCTTCTTCTCCCAATCATCAATGCTCCAAACGCATAACTGAATAAAATCAACAATCCAGGAATGCATTACAATTTGTTTCTAGCCCAACCACTGCAAACAAGAATGTAGCAGCAGCACATACTACTGGTACTGGTAGCTTGCCATGTGAGTACAACACTATCAGGTACAGACAAACCTATAAATGTGTAGCTTTTAGCATTTAAGAACTATCCGTTCCTTAGAATCTGATATGGGGACATTCATGCAATAATACCTGAGCATCAGCACCTGAAGATACCAGCACATTCTTTAATTGAGAAAATGACAGTCCAGTAATCTTTTTGCGGTGGCCCTCGAGTTTCTTTGTAACCTGATGACACATCAACATTCAGCAAAATAATCCAATAGAATTTGTTCGTACGATCCAAAACTTTCCAGGAGCTGTTAAATGACATTAACGTGTGGCCCACTTGTCATCCTCACATGTGATGTTATTTTCCAACTCAAGCAAGTTTTGGACAATTAAGAGTAAAGTGCATCAATGGTCTCTGAACTTGTCTGTGTGTGTCATCTAGGTCCATGAACTTTTAAAGTGCATATTTGGGTCCATAAACTTGTTAAAGTGTGTCATATGAGTTCACAATACCGAAAATACCCCTATGACTATTGACATATGTGTCCACAATACTTCGAGGACAATTCGAGGACCTATGCAATATGCATATTAACTGGAAGGTAAGCATGTACATTGCTTTGTCTCAAGAATCAAGATTTGAGATAATAGGAATCAACATTCAACAACGCAACAAAAATGTGAAAAAATGTACAAAGAAACATAATCTGAGTGTTGAAATGCATTTGAAATTTAGCTGAGTGTTGAAGTGCATTTGAAATCTAGCTGAACGTAAGCTAGCTAGTTAGATATAGATGAGTGTTGGTGTCACATATATGATTGAAAATGTCAAAAAAAGAACTGCATAGAAACATAATTTACAAGGTATGTGGAACTTTCTTGGATCAGATAAGGAGGAAGAGATACAAAATGACAAAAAACTGAAAAAAAATGAGCATATTGTTTGTTACGTAACAGATATATAATTATAGGCAACACCATAAAAAGTATTTGAAAATTAATATCTATAACAGACCTAAAGGTGCTATTTTACGTCATCAATCATTGTTGACTGTCAAAGATAAGATAGTTTGACAGCTCAAACTAAAACTTCAAATCCAGCAAGGACAAAGAGGCAATAACAAACCTGACGAACACGTAAATTATAGATTTGAATGGTCGAATCTTCCATTCCCAATACAATGATAGCACTTTCTTGTGGGTGGAACGCAATGAAAGTTACAGCAGGTGGAGGCTCAAAAAAAGTAGACACGGTCTGTAAAAGAGCCATAAAATGGCAGTAGCGCAATCATGAGTGAAATTTTATTATCAGAAGCTAATGTGCTAAGTGTCAAACACGAGGTTTACCTTGAATGTCATCGTATTGAACACAGAGATTTTCCCACCAGATGCAGACAGTAAGAATCCATTTTTGGACAATGCCATGCATGCAGTTGCTTCTTCTGTGTTGCCAAGGCTAGTGTCATTTTTCATAACGATCTCATTTGCTAAATGCCATAACTGAGGTTCAGATGTAGTAGATTAAGAAAAAGTAAAATTGATTATTCAGAAAGGGATCCTATAAGATTGCTTTTCAAACTGAAGTATCATTCTCTATTCTGACCTTTCTACGGTTTCTGGCATGGTATTTCCATTCCCACAACTTATGAATAGCATTGGAGCCGAGAGCTAACAGTGACATCCCATCATGTATATATAACAAACTGACAACCTATGAAACAAAGAAAATAAACAAAATTTCAATTAGGTTGCTCTAATTGTACTGGCATAGGACTGGGTAAATAAGAAACAGATCCAGTGACATCTACAACTAAATTCTGCATTAAAATCGAAGTAAGCGGTAGAATAACCAATTTAAATGGACTAATTGCCCAGCCAGAACTGGACTAAAAGTAAGGAACTCAATGTAGTAGCTCACAGTCTAAAACATGTTGGCTGGATTGTTCGTACTGCTGGAATAAATAGGCTAGGCTCAATAGTTAGCTCAGAATTAATTCCAATAAATCTCAAAGACCCATTAGGACAAGAGAGGGTGGTGCTAAATCTTTAGTCTCACATGGGAAATTGGAGGGAAGCAACCCCTCTATATAAGAGAGGTTGTTCTTCCACTCTTTGAGTGAGAGAGAATAGGAGAAGAGAGGGGTGGCCCCAGGGCCGGTCCTGAAGTTTTCGAGGCCCGGGGCGAAAACAAATCTAGGTCCCTTAGTCAGAGAAAATACTACATACGTATTTGATCTATAAAAATCTTATTTTTTTCTAGAAAGATAGATAGGAATAAGATTTTTTTTCTAAAAAGATATACAATAGTTTTGATGTCACAAATTTATTTCAATGGTAGTAAAGATAAACTAGTATATGTAGCACACAATCTACAACGAAAAACACTTCTAAAGACAATTTAAATGTGTTTGATACATGTATCATATAAACTACTATAACATACACTTCATAAAAGATATTTTATATATATTAAAGAGAACAATCCTACAAAAAATAATGATAAAAATTTATGTAGTGCTAAAAAAAAGTTCGTATTATGTACACAATACCAATTGTGTCCTATTTCTCGACATTGGAAAGGGGTAGAGGAAGGGGTCAAAAATTGTAGCCTCATGACCTAAGACAATCTAGTGGCGATTGTAGGGGCGGGGTTATGTTAGAAAAGCAGAAGTGACATGTCAGAGAAAAAAATGATTTGTGTAGGTAATTTGCATTGTCCAGGAAAAAAGATTGGGTGGTCGATTTTCTATAAGTAACTTGCCTACTTCAAGCTACGGCTGATTTTTAAATTTTCTAGCAGCACTATTTTTTAATTAGGCTTTGTTGTAGTTTGAGAATATTTATAAGACTAAATAATAAAATAAAATTATGTGTGTGATATATATGTACATTCAAATGGGGCCCTTCAAACTGTGATTGCTAAAATGACCAGTTCTAAGGATAATTCAAAATCATCAAGACACGTCAAAATACGTTTGAAAGTTGTCAGGAAAATGAGAAATTCTTGAGTTATTACTGTTTCGTACATAAAAACAGATAAAAATCTGACATATCTCTTTACGAAGGGTCTATCACGTAATGTGATAGAAAGTGCATCGAGTGGGATGGGTTTGAGGCCCATTAATGTGACACCATAGTAGTAACTTAGCCTATGTGATCGGAGATGCCGTGAATTAGGACATGGAGAAACAAGCTAATGACTCACTGAGAAGAGTACTTCCTTTAGACCTTCTCTATGTGAAGACGCACACTTGTACTCTCAAACTAAGACAGGTTGGTGATTTGCCTTAATGTGTTTCTTGTTAGTAGCTGAATTTTTACTCTCATTGAAGAGAGGATGACACTAGATAGTTGGGAAAATTTTCTTGTCTATTCCTCACACAATGTCATGTCAACCCAAGGGGTTGAGGCTACATATTTATAGCAGTCCCAAGGCAGCCAACCAGCCAAACATATGCCTTCTTGCTAGTCCAAGATGCCAACATGCTAAAGTTGTCCTATGCTATGCTAAATTGTCCTAGATGTTGTCCTCTACTTAGGGACACAAAGACCAAAGTACTAGAGTACAACAAAGACCAAAGACCAATGACTAAGGTACAACAAACTAAGGACAAGGGTACAAAGGACTAGGGGACCAAAGACCAAAGGACCAAAGACCAAAGGACTACAAGATTTATTCCATCATTCTCCCCCTAAGTTCTACATCGTCTTCTGGGAGGGTTGGACCATCTCGATCGTGGAGCGAAGTTCAATGAACTTGAGTCTCCCAAGGGGTTTGGTGAGCAGGTCCGCAAGCTGGTCACTGGTGTTGATGTAGTTCGCCTTGATGCTCCCTTCCTCCAAGCAGCCTCAGATGAAGTGGTACCTCACCCAGATGTGCTTGCTCCGTTCATGCAAAACGGGGTTATTTGCCAGGGCCAGAGCGGACACGTTGTCCACCCTGAGTTCCACCGCTCCAGTGTATCTGCCAAGGAGATCACCAAGCAGTCGAGCAAGCCAGAGCGCCTGAGTCGAAGCGGTGGAGGCCGCTATGTACTCGGCCTCGCAATTGGACATGGCCACCACCTGCTGCTTGACCGACTGCCAGCTAACGAGGCACTTGCCGAAGAAGAAGAGGATCTCGCTCGTGCTTTTGTTGGTGTCTATGTCGCCGGCTTGGTCGCTGTCGCTGTACCTGACAAGGTGTGCCTCCCCAGGACACCTCGAGTAGTGGAGGCCGTGATCGAGAGTCCCCGCAACATAGTGGATGATCCTCTTCACAACCTGTTGGTGCTCCGTCGTCGGTCGCTGCAGGAACCGGCTAATGTAGCCGACGGAGAATGCCAAGTCCGGCCGTGTGTGGGCGAGGTAGCGAAGGCTCCCCACAAGACGTTGGTACTGTGTAGCGTCCACCTCCTCCGCCGTGCTGTCGCGGCTCAGCTTCAACCTCTCCTCCATCGGAGTGAGGGCTGGGTTGCAGTTTGTGAGCCCAACTAGCTCAACAATGCGCCTGGCGTAGGCGGTCTGTCGAAGCGTGATCCCGGAGTCGGCCTGGTGGACCTCAATCCCTAGGTAGAAGGAGAGGGATCCCATGTCACTCATCTGGAAGGTGGCTTTCATCTCTTCCTTGAACGCTGCCACCTCCGCATCCTTGGTGCCGGTGATCACCAAGTCGTCGACGTAGACACCCACCAATAGGGTATTTCCTCTATGACCCCGCCGGTAGATGACCGCCTCGTGCGGGCATTGCCCGAATCCCATCCTCTTGAGCGTGGAATCCAACTTGGCATTCCACGCCCGTGGTGCCTGACGCAAGCCATAGAGTGCCTTGCGCACGCGCAACACCTTGCCCTCCTTGTTGGGGAGCGCAAACCCTGGCGGCTGGTGTACGTAGACCTCCTCCTTCAAGTTGCCGTTGAGGAACGCTGACTTGATGTCCATGTGTTGGACACGCCAACCTTCTTGGGCAACCAACGCGAGGAGTCACACGGATTCCATATGTGCCACGGGGGCAAAGGCATCGTCGAAGTCGATCCCCTCCTGCTGCACGAAGCCGCGTGCCACCGAGTGAGCCTTGTGCTTGACGATGGCGTTGGCTTCATCCCTCTTCAGCTTGAACACCCACTTAAGGGTGATCGCACGGTGACCGCAAGGGAGGTCAGCAAGCTTCCAAGTGCGGTTCGTCTCAACCGCGTCCATCTCTGACTGCATCGCGACACGCCATGTCGCGTGTTTCTCGGCCTCCGCGAAAGACTGAGGCTCGCCGTCATTGCGCGCAAGGTGCAATTGCGCCTCTGGATCTTGATCATCCAGATCGTGAGGGGCCAGTCCCGGCACCGGCTGGTCGCCGAGAATGTTCTCCATCTTGTGATACCACAACTGCTCGCCATCGTAGCACCCGTCGAGGCGCTCCTCGTCGTGGGAGAGCGGAGTGACAAACTCCACTGGGTCGTGCTCGACACGAGCTAGAGACGGAGTGGACGTGCCCGAAGAGGTGGCCGTCGGTGCTGGAGTGCGTGGAGTCGCCGGTTGAGGTGGAGGTGGACGCTCGGGGGCTGGGGTAGACACGCTCGGTGAAGAAGAGCTGCCTACTCCCCCAGCTCCCTTGAAGTAGACATAGTCGACGATGAAGTCTTCGTTCATCGAGGTCGAACCGTTGTCCACCGCCTTGTCCCATGCCCATCCTCGCCCTTCGTTGAACACAACGTCGCGCGTCGTGCGCACACACTGTGTCTCTGGGTCGTGAATGCGGTAGGCCTTCGAGCCCTCCGCGTAGCCGATGAACACCCCGGGGGTGCTCCTGTCGTCGAGCTTGCCGATCTGGCCAAGCTCCTTGGCGAACGCGAGGCAGCCGAAAACCTGTAGGTGAGAGACCGCCGGCTTGCGCCCATACCATGCCTCGTACGGCGTCCTGCCGTGCAGTGGCGAAGCTAGACCACAAGTTAGGGTGGTGCCTGTATCAAATTTATGCTTAAATTTCAACCAAATAGCTGCCCATAATAAGCATCTTAGTGTTAATTTTTTTGTTTTCCCTGGTGCCAGTGCACCAGGGTAGCATAATCTGGCTTCGCCAGTGCTGCCGTGGAGGGCCTTGGTGGGCGAACGGTTGAGGATGTAGACGGCGGTCACCACCGCCTCTCCCCAGAAGACAGCCGACATTCCCCTCTGCTTGAGGAGGGCCCGAGTCATCCCCACAACCGTCTGGTTGCGTCGCTCGACAACGCCGTTCTGCTGCGGGTTGTAGGGCGCGGAGTAGTGGCGCTGAACACCCTCATCCGCGCAATACGACGTGAATTCAGCCGTCATGAATTCGCCGCCGTTGTCGGTGCGCAGCACGCGCAGCTTGTGGCCGCACTCCGCCTCCGCAGTGGCCTACGCACGCCTGATGGCGTTTGCAGCCTCTCCCTTGCTGCCAAGGACCACCACCCACATGTAGCGGGAGAAGTCGTCAACGAGCAGCAGGAAGTAGTGTCGTCCTCCTGGTGTAGTCGGTGTCACCGGGCCACACAAGTCCCCGTGAACGAGCTCAAGCCGCTTCTTGGCTCGAAAGCTCGACTGCTGGGAAAAGGAAGTTGCCTCTGCTTCGTCACCATGCAGACGTCGCAGAGTTGCTCCACGTGGTCAAGGCATGGCATGCCTCGCACCATCTCCTTGGCACTGAGCTGCTTCAGGGCCTTGAAGTGAAGATGCCCAAAGCGCTCGTGCCACTGCCATGCCTCGTCCTCCCGACAAGTGGCAAGGCAGACATGTTGTGCTACTTGCGCGTGAAGGACATAGAGTCGATTGGTGCCTCTAGTTACCTTGGCAAGAAGGCGACAATGGCG
The DNA here is from genome assembly GCA_036927565.1 of Tuctoria greenei. NCBI lineage: Eukaryota > Viridiplantae > Streptophyta > Magnoliopsida > Poales > Poaceae > Tuctoria > Tuctoria greenei. The sequence continues at coordinate 194,834,796 of JAYESD010000005.1, forward strand.
ATCCCAAATCCTCATGACTCCGTCCTTGATCTCCACGCGCGAACCGCTCTCATCCAGCTGTCCCAAGCTGATGATGGAGTTTCTCAACGCGGGGATGTAGTAGACTCCGACGAGCAGCTTGTGCTCACCGGATTCGGCGCTGCGGATGACGGAGGCAACACCCTTGATCTCCACGCCGGAGGCGTCACCAAACTTGACGGAGCCTCGGACATTGGGATCAAGCTCAGCGAAGAACTCCAGTCGACCGGTCATGTGATGGGTGGCGCCGGTGTCGAGGCACCACCCGTCAATCTTGTCGTTGCTGGAGTCGTCGCCGAGAAAGGCGTGTGCTCTCGGCTCATCAAGATGAAAGAGAGTCGTTGTGGTCGATGCCACTAGAGGTGGCTTGATGCTTCCATGTGCCATAAACAAAGTTGGCTCCTCCTCCACTTGTGCGACGTGGGCCTCCTCCTCCACTTATGCGACGTGGGCCTAGCCACGTCGTGGCTGTCGACACTCCCTGGCCCAATGACCAAGCTTGCCACAGTTGTGGCAGCTGTCGTCTCGTGTCGGCTTGTGGTTGCCGGCGGCACCGCCCTGGGCGCCTCCGTGGGCACGTCCGTGCGCCCCGGCATGGGCGCCTCCGCACCCCTTGCGCGGCTTGCCGCGCTTGCGGCTGCCTGTCGAGGAAGAGGACTCCCCCTTCTTCCGGACACCCTGGCCACCCTCCCACTACTCGCGAGCGAGATGGAGCTTCCCGCCAATAGTGATAGGCCCTGAGAGAGGTTGTGGTTCGTCGTTGTCGACGACCTTGAGGCGACCTATCACCTCTTCGATCGACATCGTGGAGAGGTCCAGCAGAGACTCAATCGAGCGAGCGATCTGCTTGTACTTCTCGGGGATGCAACGGAAGCGCTTCTCGACAGCTCTCTCCTTGTTGTAGGCGTCGTCGCCGAATTGCACCAACTTCTACAACAAAGTGTTGATACGGTGAGCAAAGTCATCAACGTCCTCACCTGGCTTAAAGGCTAGGTTCTCCCATTCCTTGCGAAGCGCTTGAAGTGTGGTCTTGCGGGCGCGGTCGCTGCCGATGCGTGCCGTAGCGATGGTGTCCCAAGCCTCCTTAGCAGTCCGCTTCTTGGAAAGAGAGAAATGCATCTCGGGCGGGACTGCAACAATGAGGGCATCCAACGTCCGTTGATCCTCGTAGTAGTCGACGTCGCCGTACCGAACTGCTTCCCACATGTGTCGCACCTGGAGCCGTACCCTCATCACCCCGACCCACTCGACGTAGTTGTTCTTGGTGAGGGAAGGCCACCCTCCGACGGGACCGACGTCCCTAACAATGGCCTGGACCCTGTGGTGTCCATGGTACCTGTCCGGGGAGGGAGAACCACGTTGCCTGTAACGGTTGTGTTCTCCATTGACTCTGCCGCCGCCGTTGGGAGCGCCACCGGCGCGTCCGCGCCGGTCTGGGCTGCTGTTGTCGCGCCCATGGGGACGCGCGGCTACTCGATGCACCTCATGTGCTCGTGCTGCTTCTCTCGCCAGCCTGAGCTCATCGTCGATGCCGCCGTCAACAGAGCCGCTGGAGCTACCGACGTGTAGAGCCTCCAGCTCTGCTGCCGCTGCACGCGCTACAGCCGCCGCCGCCGCTGCTTCCACTTTCGCCCTCGCTGCTGCCAGTTCTGCCGCCGCCAACCTTGCCACCAGTGCCGCCGTCGCCGCAGTCTCTGCCGCTGCTCGCTCGCGCTCCTCTGCCGTGGCGACCTCCGTCTACCGCACGCTCGAGGCGACCGAACGCTGAGACTGTCCGTTGGACATCGCACACTAGTGGGGAGCTGGTGTGTGGGGAAGAGGGATGAGCTAGGGCAGCCGATGTTCCTGTTACCGGTTGCGGACAGAGAGAGGCGCGGGAAGGAGATGAGCAGGAGATGTTTAGGCTGCAGGATAAACGACTCTGATACAAAGTGTTAGTAGCTGAATTTTTACTCTCATTGAAGAGAGGATGACACTAGAGAGTTGGGACAATTTTTTTTGTCTATTCCTCACACAATGCTATGCCAACCCAAGGGTTGAGAATATATATTTATAGCAGTCTCAAGGCAGCCAACCAGCCAAGCATATGCCTTCTTGCTAGTCCAATTTGCCAAGATGCTAAAGTTGTCCCATGTTGTCCTAAATTGTCCTAGATGATGTCCTCTACTTAGGGCCACAAAGACCAAAGGACTAGAGTACAACAAAGACCAAAGACCAAGGACTAAGGTATAACAAACTAAGAACAAGGGTACAAAGGACTAGGGGACCAAAGACCAAAGGACCAAAGACCAAAGGACTACAAGACTTATTCCATCATTTTTGTTGTCTATGTGTAGCAAAGATGTCGTCCTACGGGGAAATCTTGAAAAAAAATACACCTATATAAGCTCTGACTGTCTAACTTTGCAGTTTGCGAGATTTGGGTGATTTCTGGAAAGCTCATGAAGAGACCAGAGAGTACGACACATATGCTCCACCCGCAAGATAGACTACTGGTAGTCAGGTACTAGTAATGGTCTTTAGGTGAAGTCAGTTCGCACAAAACTTGCAATTCAAGGTGTAGTCCATTCTCCAAGTTGTGAACTGATGTAACTTAAGGATCTAGACAAAAGTTCAACTTAACAGTCTCTGCCGAAACACTAGTATATCAAACAAGGAACGAGAATGTCGTCTCTTCTAATGGCTTTGAGATCTGGTGGAGGGTTGCTGGAATAAATGGGCTAGGCCCAATAGTTAATTCCAATAAATCTCAAAGGCCCATTAGAGCAAGAGAGGGTGGTGCTAAATCTTTAGTCCCACATGAGAAGTTGGAGGAAAGCAACCTCTCCATATAAGGGAGGTTGTTCTTCTACTCATTGAGTGAGAGGGAAGAGAAGAGAGGGGTGACCCGCGCGCGCTCCTCCTCCTAGCTCGCTCGCCACGCCCCGCACACGCGCGCGCGCACGCGTGTTTGTGTGAATTCGAGCCTCGAGTCGAGTCCAAATTTTATATTTTTGCAGAAAATTTAATTGGGCTTCCGAATTTTAAGCTTCCGAGACTAAGTCCAAGTCATTGGAGACGGACGCGTTTACGATTACGGAGTCAGATCGGATGCGGATCCTTCGGATTGCAACCAAACCGCCTCCATGGGACTATAAATACGGGCGTGCGCGGCGGGCAGATCATCCCATGATCAGATCTTTCTCCATGTTCGCGGCCCTTGCGCCACCGTCTAGTTTACTCCATCCCGAACACTGGTGTGCACCGACGATCGGGAGAGCAAGCCTCCGGAACCACTCGCCCTTGTGATTCTGCACCGGGAGAAGGCAAATAAGGTTTTTGGGAAGCACTTCACGCGACTGCTCGCGTTCTTCGCCACGGGTCTCTACTAAGGAGATTGGACGCTGCGGCCCTACGTCACCACCAACTTCTGCAGCGGCTATTCGTCCCCAGATCTACAGCGGTTTCACCGACTTCAAATCGGTACGCAATATTTCTCGTTCCGTCTGTCTGCCGGTGTTAATCGCTGTTGTTATTCGCGTGTTTTTCCAGAATGGTTCAGTAAATTATCTCGTATTTTCTAACATGTACCAGAACATACTACGAACAATAACTATCAATGTAGCCTGACATATTTTATCACGCAAAAAATGTAGAATTAGTAAAATTTAAAAATAGTTGAGTCTAATTTAATCCAAACCTTATCTTGTTGTCCAAAACAAATTCTTTTCATTGGATAATCAATGTCAGGCGCACCAGCAGGAATCCTTGGATGCTTCAGAGATGCTACTGCAAGCATACAGTCCAAAAGACACGTGAACTATCAACACTGACAAACTGATAAACACCGTTCAGCTTAATTATTTTTATCTTACCTGTGTTTGGAGGCTGAACAAGACTAGGTGCCTCCTTTGCAACAACACCATGCGGCGAAGATGGGGTCACATTAGTCATGCAGCCTGCGACTGTATTGGAGATGACATTATCACGGTTTGAAATGGCTACATCTCTTACAAGATTGATTCAATAAATGAGAGTAATGCAAAAGTCAGAACTCAGGGGAAATCAAATAACCTACATTGGGTAGTACACCTAGCACAAGCAGCTGGTGGTGCAATTCCAACTGGCTTAGTGATTTCCTTGGGCTTCAAATCTGGCTTAGTGATTTGTTCTGGCTCAACGCAAACAATGATCTCTGAATCGCAAGAGTGATCGCTGAATAGTGTACCAACTTCAGGTTTTATCTTTTTCTTGCAAAGAGAATGTTGATAGTCAATACTGAAAAGCATTAGAAAGGAACACATCCGGATTAGCATCACTCTGTAGAAGCAAGAAATGTGCCTCTACTACTAGAAATCATATATTTATTTGTGCATAAAAAAAGTACCAAGTGGGTTCATGGATATGACCTTATAATAAGAAACTAAGAAAAGATGCCATAGCCACAGGCAACCTAAGTAAAAAAATCGTTGTTAGACATAGAAAAGAAAAGAAAAAAATCATTTGCTAAAAAAACAAAAGGTTATTGGATATCATCAACTTTTAAATCTTATCGTATTCCATGAAATATTCCAATTGGGCATTAACTGAATACAGGAAAAATACTGAAAATAAAACAATTATATGGAAAATATTTTCTAAATGGCTATTGAACATAGTATGATAAGACTAATAACCATCCTTTAAACTGGTCATGTGCTAAAACATAATATGACCTTTGTAGGATTCGATCATTCATTTCAGCAAGGTGCATAATTGAAATCACAGGAACAAAGCAAAAGAACAAAAATGACAAGTTTCCACATATCTCAGTTTTGTGACGCAACTATTCTACATAATTAATCTGTGCATCGTAGAGCAATTTTATGCCAAATCTTACAGGTTAGAATTCCTGATCGCTAACGAAAGGCACTGTACAACTTTCAAACACAGGTAGCATCGAGATTACCCGGAACAGGAGTAACTTGTGAAATTAAAAGCACACCAAGTTCAAACCAACATAACACCTTTGGTTGACCAGCACGCGCAGCCTGGACTCCTCGAAGTATGGGAATTCCAGCTTGTCCTCAAACAGCGGGTTCGCCTCGATGAGCTTCTTGATCTCCACAGCCACCGTGTCCCGGGCTGATGCTGTGTCCAAGCGCTCACGCTGCCTGCTCACCATGGATAACAGAGTCACACCCAAATCTCTCCACAATGCGCTACACACTTGACTCTCGAACGGGCCGTTTTCATTCCGACATACTTGAAATTCTCCAACGCCGCCTCCAACTTCGCGACCTCCTCGTCGAAGGGGGCGACCGCCTTGAGATCGTTCAGCAGAAGCTCCCCCTCCTCGGAAGTGATGCGCCTGCAGGAACCAACGGATTCAGCACAATCGAGAACCAACCAATAACCAACAAAGGAGAATGAAACCAGCGCAACCAAGAGTTTCGAACCAAAAACTCGGCAAAAATGACGAATCAACCCACAAGAACCACAAGCGAGAATCACGAACCAACCCATAATAAGAACAGAAAACCAGCACTACTAAAAACTTAACCACGGCGCGCCAAGTGGTTCATTCAGCGCTAGTACCTGTCGAGAGCCTCGATGTCCTTCCGCCTCCGGAGCGCGTAGAAGATCATGGCGGACCAGGGGTCCTCCCGCACCCCGCCCGCGAACGCGCGCACGTACCGCTCCGCCTCATCCCACGCGCCGCGCCGCGCGAGGTCCGCGACGTGCTCCGCGTCCAAGTAGAGCCCCGTCTCCCGCTCCAAGCTGCGCCAGTAAACAAACGGAGAGAGAGGGAGAGGCGTGAAGAACCTCCGACCCAACCCACCGCCATTTCGATCGACTCGGGGGCGGAACGGGAAAGAGCGCGCGCTCACCTGTGCGCCGCCTCCTGGTACCCCTCCGCGCGCAGGTGCTGCAGGACGATGTGCTTGAGGTCCCTCAACAGCGCCGGTGGGAGTGGCCGCTCGGCCGGGTCGGAGCTAAACCCCGCCACATCACGAGCCGCCATTTTTTGGTGATCTCTGGTTTCGGTTTTTTTGGTGCCTTTCCTTTGTAACTCAATTAGCATTCCATATCATAGCCTTGTAGGAGAAGGTAGCGAGGTGCAAAGAGTTTTTCTTTTGTTGCGGGATGGTAAAATGAAATGATTGTGTCCAACAAATTTCGTGTACACTAACACTGATATTCCTCGTTTTTAGATTGCCGACGTTCTGATGAGCCATATTAATTTCGTGATTCCCAATGAATATATTTCTTTCAGAACATTGTCATTGAAATCAAATACATATCGATGTTTGCATAGTATCAAACATATTCGTAAGGTGGAACCTTTATGATTTGTAATTTACTCTTCATGTCGCCAACTCTACGCTAGTTAGTACAAAAATAAACTAAATATCATCAAATAAAAGGGAGTTATACAGTGATGATTATTCCCTCCCTTAATTTTTATTTGTCACCTACTAGTTCAACTTTGAACTAAGTGGTGACAAATAAAAAAAAACAGAGAGTATTATTTTTATTTGAAATTGTTATAACAAAAATCACACGAGAAGTCGAGAACGGAAAATATTTTTTATTACCCTCATCACAACGCAGAACGGCAACCGACTTAAACTTGTACCAGCATCACAGATAACCAAACAAGCATCATGTATCCGTGTCGACGTGCAGGTTAAATACCATAGGCCCTCAGCCCCTCATGTTTCAATTTCAAACCAAGTAATCAAACAGCAAATCTTATCAGCATGCTCGTGATTTAAATTCTCCAATAATGGCAGACTTAAAACTAAATCAAACCATTCCATGAGACCATATAACAAGCATCCAGCAAATGAACCCAATATGGCAGAATCTGTCATCACAGGCCACACAAAATATCACCATACAACATGCCAACACGTTTCTACACTACAAATAGCTGCCGAATAATAGGACAGAAGTAAACAACAATCTAAGGTACCTCTAAGCTGAGAGCAGGAAATGCTTTACAAAAGAGGTGGAAGATTGCCAACAAAGCCATCTCCAGCCGATACGGCAGCTCCAGGTGAGGTTAGCGGTTTGGGGACGGGGAAAAGAACCAAAAACTAACTTAGCAATGTTATCATCAGTCACCACCTGTGCTGCTACCACGATTAAAGAGATGTTGTAGACTTAATACATGTAACCTCATCTCATAAATCCAACTGTTTCTTCTTTCTCCCTATCTCCTACGGTCCTACCATCCTTTGACCTAATGAATTCCAGTGCTTCCACACGAGTCACCTCGTCGCCTGATCGCATGCCTGGTTATTAGCTACTGATGGCGCTGCTGATATTGCTGGGTGCGCTCCATTGTCCTGAGGCGGAGCTGTTCCCCACTTTGGGTCCGTGTCTAGTGGCTCCACCACATGGACTTTACCATCACTCATGCCGAGTGCAATCTGGTTAGGGTCCATGGGATGCGCAGCAATAACCATAGGGTAAACTCGTCCCGCACTGTTGGGTAAGACGATTCAAGTGAGAAACAATAAGTAGGATATTGGTCGGTTGAATCAAAGTTAGTAGACACAACAAAGTCTGAGAAGTAATGTAGGAGACCCATACGTACCAAGATAGTATTGAAGGTGGAATATAAGCAGAAGGTGCAATCCTGCAACGCAACCTAAGAGATTCCGCTTCAAAGACTCCAATAGCACCATCACAGAATGCAGCATAAATCAAGAGACCATCACAAGAGTATATTGCACTCGAGATTGGAGCTTGGAGTGCATCTCTTGGAGACCACTGCATATATTCAAATATCAAGAGAAATCAATGGGATGATCACAACTGTCACATCTAATAAAACTGGATTTAGTGTTTTAGTGGCATAATATAATATGATTCCAACATACTGCATGTATTCTAACTTATTATCACTGTTACAATATAGCCCGTAGAAGCAAACTATGAATCAAATTTATTCACCATACGAAGATCAGAATATCCATAATAGAACTAGATTAATGAATGTTTAAGAGGACTAACTGAGCACAAGCATTCAAGATTCCCATCATAGATTGCCAATTGGCTCTCATGAACCACCAAAAGATGCTTCTGATCATTGTGGAACTGAACCCTTGTATCACCAACCAAAGTGCCTGAACGATTTGCTGGGGTTTGGATATATCTTGATTTCTTTTTCTCCCAACCATCAATGCTCCAAACGCATAGCTGCAACATTTTATGCCAGAAATCAACAACCTGCCTTGTAAATTTAATTGAACGGCCATTAGCGTGTTTGACACTGTTGAATCAATATAGTCATACCTGAGCATCAGCGCCTGATGATACTAACACATTCATTTGTTGAGAAAAGGCTAGCCCGGTTATCTTTTTCTGATGGCCCTTGAGCTTACTTTTAACCTGATGCAATTTCAATGGCATTACTGCATTAGTTACAGCGCAATGAATTTGTACCAAAAAAAAGGGCCACACATGTAATCAGAAGTGCAAAGTTCAACATAATAAGAATCAACTATTGATGGAATGAAACAACAAATTCCTAGATTAACTTCAAAAAAGTGTAAGATTCAACATCATAAAAATCAATATTAATAAACAACTTTCCATAACTGTAATTCTAGCAAGATAAGCTAAATGGATAATGCTGAAAGTGCTGCAATACTCGATTTGTTCCGATATTAAAATATTTTGACATTTTCGACATTCTCGAAACGATAGGTTCGACAAAATGACAACATTTCATAGTGCTATGCCAGCAAATATACACAAGCCCTGAAAGTACTTTTCACATGTCATACGAACAACCCAGTTTTGCAGTATGCATTAACAGATTTAAAGTTTGTGCACTAAATTAAAATGTCAAAAAACTCGACCGCAGGGAAGTGGCAAGAATACTTCATTTCAGATGAAGGAAGAGTGAATAACTCACATCATCTACGCGAACGTTGTAGATTTGAATGGTAGAGTCCTCCATTCCAATAGCAATGATATTGTTGTCTTGTGGATGAAATGCAAGATAAGTAGCAGCAGGTGGAGGCGACATGAAAGTAGTCATGACCTGTGAGATTCCAGAGTCAGAAACTGACACAACAAGGTAATAACACTTCTTATCTCAGGTTATCAGCATAATATGACTCACTACTATAAGTGCAACAACAACAACAACAAAACCTTGTTCCAAGCACGTTGGGGTAGGCTAGATATGATCATATGAAACCCAACAATTTTAATTCTTTAAAAAAACATGGAAGTAAAAGAAATAGAGAGGAGTAAACAAAGTATGGGTAAACTAAGATTCTGGTACATGAGTTGTCGATTTCCATGCAGCCCTGTCAAGAACCAGATCTCTAAGTACAGTCTAATCCCTCAAGTCTCGTTTTACCGCATCTTCCCATATCAATCTTGGTCGCCCTCTGTCCCTCCTAATATTTTCCTTATCCTTTAGGATTCCACTGTTAATCGGTGCTTCTCAAAGACCTTAGTCGGTATTGGACTAACTTCTCTTCAATCGGTGCCACTCCTACCCAATTATGTATTACCTCGTTCCTAATTCGGTATTTTCTTATGTGACCACACCTCCACCGATCACCGTACGTAGCATGCGCATTTGTACGACGCTCACTACTATAACTGAAGAGACAGAAATGAAAATGAAAATAACATGTTACTGTGATCTGCACCCAAAAGGACATGTACCTTGAATGTCATCATATTGAACAGCGAGACTTTGCCACCAGATGCAGACATAACATAGGAATCATTTTTAGATAATGCAATGCAGGCGGTTGCTTCTTCAGGGTTGCTGTCGTTAGTGTCGTTCATCATTAGTATCCCATTTGCTGGTTGCCATAATTGGGGCGCAATAGATGCAGTAGACTAAACAGAATGTAAAATAGAAGTCAGAAGGCAATCAAACAAGATTGCAGGTGCAGGTGAAGAAAGTAAAATTCTCTTGTCCAACCTTGCCATATGGATTTCTTTCATTCTTTTGCCATTTCCACAACTTATGAGCAGCATTGGACCCAAGAGCCAACAGTGCAATTCCATTATTTGTATATAACAAACGGACAACCTGTGGAAAAACAAAATAAGCACATCTCATCAGGGATTTCATTTGCCTAGAACATCAACATACCTGCCTACACCTTCAAATTAATCAATATAAATCACATTTAAGTTATGCAACAAAAAGCCAGACAGATCATTGCGAATTGTGATATAACCACATCCAAATATCAAATGGATAAATTCGCTTATCCCTTCTTATAACATAAAGTCCAACACACATGTAGGTTGAGTACACACAAACAAGTCAAATTCAATCATGATATACTGATACAAAAACATGTAAAGAAAATATTAACTTACTTTGCTTGGGTTTGCGTCTGTGTCCTGCAAATGCAGTGCTCGAAGATGTCCAGGATCACCAATGTCTGCCAACTTCCAGGTCTTAATCTTTTCAGATTCATCTGTTATTCTTGGTTTAACATCTGGAGTTCTGCTAGCATCCATAGGTGCCTGCTATTCCTTGAACTGTTAGTATTTACGTATGTATCAAAAGCAGGGGAGGAAAGCAAAGACGGGAGAAACTTACCAAGGAACTCGTTGAAACTGCTGGCAACATCCTGTCAGGTCGTTCTGTGTTCACCGCCATAGGACTTGAGACATTCGAAGGACCCAGGGTGACAATTGGAAGCTGCATCAAAAGAAAAGTGAGTATATGGAAATAAAATAACAGGCACTTTTCATACCAACTTACTTCCTAGCCAAAACTGAAAGAAGGCAGCTAATAGAGGAAGCAAAAACTCTTTTCAGTGTGTCTTCCCAATGAACAGAAAGCAAGAAAGACATTAGAGCTATTGTCCACTACAAATGTGTAACAATTGCAAAGACATAGTAGCTCAGCATAAATCTAAAAGCAGAAAACAAAGTAATAGTATCAGCACAACTGAAAAAACAATTGTGACAAAAGTGTAGCACTGTACCAAGTACACGTGTCATACATAAAAAAGTTCTCAGCATGAAACAAAAGAAGGGTGTATCCGGTGCCAAAGGCTCCCACACATTGTGGAGTCTGGGGAAGGATTATTTCTAGACAGCCTTGCCCCTGCTTTTGCAGAGAGGCTGGTTCAAACCCAAGACCTCAGAACACAAGTGGAGGCACACTACCACTGAGCCAGGTCCGCCCTTCAGCATAAAACAAAAGAACAGAAGAAAATACCAGAAAACTGAGACGGGTAAATACAACCAAATAGTGTTAAAATAAATGGTGCCCCAGCGTGTCGCTTTCGTGAAAGCGACAACTGTTAAGCAGTTGAACGCTTAAGCTTTTGAAAGCGTGTTTTTGCTGCTTTTAGCCATTTTCTTAATTTCCTAAAACTGTAGTACTGCTGTTCTGTTTTTCGTTTTTCCAATACTGATTCTTATGTGCTACATTGTAGGAAGGAACAGTGGCTAGCGGTCAGGGGGGGGGGGGGGGGGGGGGGGGGGGGGGAGAGAATGGGAGATGTATGGAAACAATATGTAAATATCACACTGATTAAAGTATTCATCCTTGTCAAATTTAAAAATTTACAGTATATAATGAAGTATATATTGACTTGACTCCGCTTTTTACGAAATGCCTAGGTACTAGGCGGAGCTCCTCCACTTTTTAAACATTGGAACCAAATAATGTGTGTTTCGTAAAAGTTCATGTAAAATACCTTGGTATTTATTTGTTGAGGAGGTCCTCTAGAACCCTCAAACGCTCTGCTCTCAAGCACCTTAAGCAAGCGTTGTCCATCAGTGTTGGCAAGTATTTTTATTCCATTATCACTTGTTGTAACAGCAAGCAATGAACCTTCTCTATTAAACCTCAAACGAGGGCTCGCCTGAAAATTATCAGCCAAAGGAATGAAGGATATCAAGAAGAAGTCTTTGGTATGGGCAGTTCGGATAATAAAACAAAAGTCAGTACTAACAGGTAGTCCACTGTCACAGTCTGTTGTTGTTAGTATGTTGGTGCTATCCATATCCCAAAATTTAACGAGAAATTCATCCCCGGCAGCCAAGAACCGGTTTCTTGTAGTGTCAAACTGAACAACACCAAGTGACCGTTTCCTGAACCCGTTGTATGTCCTTTTAATAGCCCCCTCAGTTTCATTCCACTCAACCAAGTGGGAATCACCTTCTTTACTAGTACCGCAAGAAAAAAGCCTGCAAGGAAAAATCGTTATTGAACAGCAGAAATGGGAGAAATCTGAAAATGAATCGAATTGTTCTCAGTTTTTTTCTCTTCAGCAGCTATTATACTTCACAAAACAACTACATCTCACCTTGTCCCATCAGCACTGTAAGCCATGGTTGTACACCAATGACCAGGAGCATCATAGTCCACTCTCGAGCCTAAGCAATCATACAACCATGCCTTGATTTTTCCATCAATGGCAGTAGAGAAGATAAACTGCAGAAGCAATCAAGCAAGAATTGTTGTTAATCAACAACATGAATTCACTGAGCTCAAATGTCTTTTATCATGAAAATGGATGCAGGATGCAAAATAACCAGAATAATAACATTACATATGATCTGCAGAACAGTGGAAATATTAACAAACAGAAAGAATAACTCAAGATATCATCTTTGGAGCCATCCCAAGGGTACCTGGATAGATTCCTTGTAGTGAGGGCATACAGAATACACTGGAGCTTCATGGCCTTCAAATGTGTACTGTTTTTGTCCTGTTTGAGCATCCCACACCTTCCATATAAAATGTGCAAGCATGATTAAGATGTCCTGGTTAGTTTTGAGAAGAAAAATGATCAGATGAGTACTCTCACCTTAATGAGTTTATCATCACCACATGTAATGATTGAAAGGGACTTGTTGGGGTGAGAGAAAGCTATGTCATTAACTCCACCAATGTGAGCATCAATCTGTTCCATTAACAAATGTCAAGAGGTCTTTAAGGCAGTTGGCATTAATCTCAACATCATTCCTCTATCCTAAGCAATATAAACTCACCTCTGCTTGCTGCCGTAACTCACCATTAGGTATGAATGTGTACGTCTGAACAATGTGCTTCGAAAAAGCAACACCTGGGAGTCAAACCACGCTTACGTGAGACAGGAATATTCAATATCTCCATTGAAAAAGATCCAAACGATAATAGAACACCATGAAGTATGTAATGATGACCCAACGCCTTTTTCTTTTAGCATTGACATGCACAGATGTGAATTAGAACTGAAATGAACCACTTTCATACCCAGAATAGTTCCATCAGGGCTCCACAGACATCTATTGACAGCTATTGCAGCATCTTTCATTAGTGCAGCCTGTGCACAGAGAAACACACGGATTAGGCACGAGAGCACATCACTGCAAGAAACCACACAGCAACTTCCAGCACTAAAAAATACAGTAACAACAAAATAACTGAAGTAGTCACCTGCAAAGGCAAGGTGCAGGAACTAATATCCCAAACTTTGAATGTTTTGTGAGCTATCCTTTCGCGAGAACCAACTTCCCATATTGCGATGTCACCAACATTTGTACCAACTATGTCGATAAGGAAACTGTAAATATCAATGGACAGATTACCAAAGTAATTGTTGAACAACCAAGGGGGCAAGTTTTGAACAAGTACCTAAAAGAATAGTTTGTTGAACAGGATGGAAATCCAGGCTCATGACATTAGAACCCTGATTAAGTGTACGAACCACTTGTTTCGGTAGGTCCTCTTGAGTATACATATTGGCAGGATGGCTTGCACCAGAGAATGATACCTGCCATTGTTTTGAATAGCTCACAGTTAATCAAATCTTTAAAAATTGTATCATAACTTAAGATCATTCTTTGTAATAAAACAAGGGTCTTGAGTTCATTCAGTACCTCATCCGGTTGCCCCACACGCATTCGTTTCATGAGATGTTCTGAATCTGCAGACTGGTAATCAATGCCAGGTGCACTAGTAGGAGTTCTTGGATGCTTTAGAAATGCCGCTGTAAGCAAAAACATTAAGTTCACAAAAGGTCAGTAAGGCAAAGACTGCCACAGGTGACAAACACCATTTAGCTGAATTACTTTCAACATACCCGTGCTTGGGGCCTGAACAAGACCAGTGGGTCCTTGTGCAACAGCAGCGTGTGGCATAGAAGGGTTGGCATTTGTCATCCAACCAGCAATTGCATTTGGAGATGGCGACATAACGGGTTGAAATGGCTGCAAGATTGAAGCAACATGAGTAATCTATGATCAGGATGGGTGAAATTGCATACTTATAGCTACACGTACAGCATGGGCACCCATTGGTGGAAATCCAGCTGACTTTGGGATAGGTCCAACAAGAGGCCCATTGGCGGGTGGAGGAGCTCTTGCTCCGTTGGTAGGAGCAGCACAAGAGTGATCAGTGAAGAGTGTCTTGATGTCAGGGTTTGGTCTGGGGTTCTTGCAAAGCTGATGTTGCCAGTTGAGACTAAAAAGCGTAATAAATAAACAAACTGGATTAGCAACATCTTTTACAGAACAAAATGACTTTGTGTAAGCAATTTTCAACGTGTATGTCATAACATAAAAATACCAAATACTTAATGTGTGGATAGAAACTTGAGACAAAAAAAAAAAAGGTATGGTGTCTGCTATGGGATATAAAGGTAGAGCCGTTGTTGAAGACACCCAAACCACACGGAACAATCTCAAAAGCAAAAACCATACCAAAAGGAAACAGCGGTACTGAGAAAACAGGTGTTCCAACAGAAAGAGTCATGCATCAACTACATTTAGGAAACAGAAAGGGAAATGTGAACTCCATCCAGGCTCCAGTAGTGCAGTTGCAGTCAAGGGCCTAAGTATGCATTTCACGTTTTAGCCTTGTGAGATAACCAACCCTCTTACTTCCCCCATACATTGGAAAATAAATAACCATAACATATTTCAAAGTGTTTTGGTAACTTGACAATCATCTTCGTTTTGTCGTATCCATTCATCATTATATAAGGAATATATAGGCAACTAATGTAGCATCAAAGTGACGAGAAAAAATAGAAAGGCCGGAAATAGAAAATATTCACATATAGCAGCTATATGCTGGAAATATTTAAGCAACATTTTTTGTCCATGTGAATACATAGTGTTTTGGCAGAGTAGTTGAGCATCGTTTGATAAATTACATACTTGATATTCTAAAATAATGCAATGTGTGACTAGAAGCATATCAAAATTTAAATCAACATGGCACCTTTGATTGATCAATGTGCGAAGTCTAGAGGCTTTAAATGGTGGGAAATTCAGCTTGTCCCGGAACAATGGGTTCGCCTCAATAAGTTTCTTCAGCTCCATGAGCATGATATTTCGGGCTGACTTTGTGTCCCCATACTTGGACAGCTGCTCGTTTTGCCTGTTCAATCAACATCAGTGCACAGTCACGACCACATCAGCCCAAGACAGTAAACATTTTGCTACTACCATACCTGAAATTCTCCAAGGTCAGCAGCTGTGTTATCTCCTTGAACAGCTCCTCGTTGAAGGAGGCGAACACCTTGAGGTCCTTCACCAGAATTTCCACTGCCTTGGCCCTATCATGCCTGCAGAACCAGAACCAACAACGAACTCAGCACTATTGATTCCGACAGCGACCAAGCACCAAAAGCAGGTTTAAGCATGAGTCACCACCTATCAAGGGCCTCGAGGTACTTCTGCTTGCGGATCTCAAAGAAGATCTTCATGGAGTAGCGGTTGTCCTCCACCTTGGTGAAGCCGCTGAGGTACTTCTCCACCTCGTCCCACTCGCCGCCTGTGACAAGATCCTCGAAGTGCTTCATGTTGAAGTAGAACCCCGACTCCTGCTCCAACCTGCGTGAAAGAAAAAAACACGAGAAACGTAAGGAATCCCAGAGATCACCAACACACCAGGCCGGGCTCCGGAAATGATCATGGTGGAGGTGGACACTGACCTGTGCACGGCCTCCTTGAACTTCTCCTCGTCGAGGAACTGCAGGATGAGGAACACCAGCTCCCTGCTCAGCGACGACATGGCTCCCCCGATCCCAGCGTGAGCCTCCAGCTCTCACGACCCGACTAAACCTCCGGCCTCCCCGGCAGATCCCCTCCACCCAAATCCCCCACACACAGAGCACCAACAGCCGACCCGCGAGCTCAAAAACCCTACCGCGCGAGCCGAGAATCCAGAGCTACAGCACCCAGCCAGCAGTCACGACAGGGATCTCCGCCGATCTGCAGCTGCCGGCGCCGAATCCGGCCGCCAGCCGACACCGCGCGCGGAAGCTCCCCTCCCCTCTTAACTGCGCTCGCTGCCGCCGCCGGCTAGGGTTTGGCCGAACCCCCGCCGCCGCCGTCTGCTCCCCGTCCTCAAGCTCCAGCCGCCTCGCTTCCCCTCTTTCTCTCTCACCCAACTTTCTCTTTCCGAAAACTCGTCTCACTATATTTTCTTCTCGCCGCTTTTGGTTTTTTTTTCGGGCCGCGTTTTATAACCACCACGCTCAGTCTCGTCATTTATAGGCACCCAGACAACCCATTCAATGACGGTAACACCCTCGGGAAGCCACCGCTTCCACACGACTGCCAACTGTGAAAAAAGCCAGCAGGGGCCGCGCAGTAATTTCACCACCCGAGGGCAGAAACGGTCGCACGCACGTACGTCGGTCGATCGGTCGGTCGCGCGGTCAGGGGAAGGGAGGGAGGGGGCGTTCTGGTCATTTCGCCGAGTGGTGGGGTCAGGGGAGCATCTGCGGGTGGACGCGGGGCCCACACGGAGGAGAGGAACGCGAGGCGGAAGGGAACGGTCACTTGCGCGGCGGCTAGGCTACTGTAAGTTTCCCGCCTACTGCCACGTCATCCTTCCTCGTACCCCATTCACTTTTTTTTTCTTGCCGTGTCTTTTTTCTCCATCTCTCGGTCGCTTTCTCGCGCATCACCGGGTTTCGAATTTTGAACGGGGCATGGTTGCGGTAGGCGCACCCGGTGCGCACGCATCCAGCTTTTAGGATGTCTACTCGATTTGATTACGACAGGAGCGTGCGCTTTCTTTTCGAGCAATATTTATTGAAGACGGGAAATGAATAAATGGTACACTGAGATACATTTGCCAGGTATATGCCATTAATGGCTCCTTTTCTTGCCTCCCACCAGTAAATATGTACCACTACTAAATTTTCTCAAAAAAATCTTCTTTATTTCCATAAATGAACAAGGTCATGTTTCGTTCATACAGATGCCCACCCTCCCATCTCTTCTAGTGGATACTTCTCCAATTAATATATATAGTGTTGCTCCACCAATACACCAATATCTCGCAATTGAACTTCATGCCTCCTTGCATTAGCGTTGATGACAGCTTCTCGTGGAGTCAAGCTGGTGAGAACATCTCAAGATTTTTTAGATTGTGTTCATGAACACACCATTAAATGATTTTCTCGTCAAGTAATTGGACAATCGGCGTCCATAATTTTTATATTGTGTTCATGCACACACCACTAGTTATTTGTTCGTCAACTAATTGGACCTCCCTAACAACGGTTGGCCGTCAACTAATTGCACAACTGTGACTCACTAACTAATTGATAGGTGAACATGTTACCTATGATGTTTAGATTTTGTTTATGCACGTTGTGCCAAAAATTGGGTCATCAATAAATTGGACAATTGTTGGCTCATTAAATAATTGGAAGACGAATCGGTTGTCAGTAGCATCCACACATACAATTCATTCCCATCCTACTCGCAGTTGGCTCATGAATTGGTTGGACATGAGTTTTGTATC
Organism: Tuctoria greenei; assembly: GCA_036927565.1. Lineage (NCBI taxonomy): Eukaryota > Viridiplantae > Streptophyta > Magnoliopsida > Poales > Poaceae > Tuctoria > Tuctoria greenei. The sequence goes on from JAYESD010000005.1 coordinate 194,852,536, forward strand.
ATGGTCAATTGATTGTTATGTGGTTGATGGACAAATATATAGATGCAAAAATAAGCTTGCGAACTAGACACAAAAGAATCTTGTTGTGCCCCAACAAAATAGTTTTATTTTCCAGAAATACTTGTTTAAGTAATAAGAGCACAACACACCAGCTTGGACATCCACCGATTATCCAGACATAGGCTAAATACAGTAGGATGGCAAGATCTTTAGCAAAAGAGGGAGAGGAAAAAAAAGGCAGACGATAAAAGAAGTTAGGTTAGGTGCGGTCATGGAAAAGCTGAACTGGGACGGGACGAAACGGGCAAGTGAGGCGGCCCGAGTACGCGTAGCGATGTGGGTGCTCGCGTCTCAATAATTATCGGTTCCCCAGCAACGGCCGTCGCTTTCCAACCGGTGCTGCTGCTACCGCCTAGTGCGCGAGTAGCTGTCGAGGCGTTCACATCCTCTGCATGGAGGCACAAAATTCAGAGAGTAAACTGTAGTTGGCATTAGCTCTATTTTCAACTGTCGGATTGTCTTTCAATGGTTGAGATTAAACGCTACAGTGAATCCGAACAGTAAAAAATGATGTCATTAAACCAGATTACTGTTACTATACTTAATTGCTACAGTACCAACAGCAGAGGACTGTGCGTCCTCTCTCATTTTAGTGGCCCCGCTACTACAGTTCTCTGCATTGGTTGAACCAATGCAGAGGATATGCATCCGCTGTCGAGAGGCTTCAGCCGATAATTGCGAATGCACGATGGCATACAGCTCTTCTTATATAAGTGCACGCCCTTATCTCTCTCTTGAAACAGCAGGCACTGGCGCACTGCAACTGGCTCCTCCACTTATTAAATCGCACCATCTCGGAAAGGAGAAAATTCCCATCCGAGAACCCACGCACCGACGCACGCACCCAAATGCCGCCACCCGACATCCACGTCGCATGTGCAAGTAGCCAGCCGACACGTGGCATGTCTTTGACCGGCCCCAGGGTCACGTGTCACTGGACCGCTTGGATAGAAACGTGGCAGGATTGGGTCCGTCCGTCCGTATCACGTGAGCAGGGCGAGTGGCGCGGGATGGATGTTCAAGGTGATGAGAGAGAACGGAACCAGGGAGTAGCTTAGGAACGAAATTACCTGCGGTAGGGCCCACGCGGGCGGGCGTGCGATCCTACCCGGAATGCTGTTCGTTCCCACCGGCGCGAATCTTGGAAACTGCGATGAAAAGGTCGCTCCGCTCGGCTCACCAGCCGCAGATCTATCGATCCCGATCGGCTTCTTTGCCCGCCCGCTCGGCTCCTAAGGCCAGCTCTCAGATAGGAACTGTATCTGTATGTATGACGATCTATTATCTCCATACAGCTTGTGCTGCTCATAAAACATTCGGTTCCCATGATAAAACATTCCCAAAATCCTAATGCATGTACCAACTGAACCGGTTGCTGAGTATGAAATCGCGAGTAATTAGACAGGGCGCATGCTAACGTAAATGCACAAGGTACAGTGGTGGAGGTGCTCGAAAACCTTGTGTTCCTAGCGAACACCAGCAACCTGGTGACGTATCTGATAGGCTTCATGCACTACACATCGAATGGAGCGGACGTGGGAGACGAGCTGGATCTTCGGAGCCGAGCGGGATTGATTGAGCTGTAGGCGGACAGGGCAAACAAGTATCGGCCAGTGTAAAACCGTCGGGCCTGTCGTATTTAATCGTCGTAAAATTGTCGGTTTTTGAGACCCGGCGACTATAGATTTATAGCCGTCGGCCAAAAAGAAAACCCGACGGAAATAAATAAAGCTGTCGGTCAGAGAAAATAAACCGACGATCATAGTCTTTTTTGCGTCGGCCTACCCGAAAACCAAAGGATATAATTGTAACTGTCAGCTGGTCCCGATGACCGACGACTACATAGATTTTTTATGTTCAATCCTCCTCATTTCGGATCAAGGGCCCCACCACACTGGTTCGCTCACCGCCTCGTACGGACTGGCACTACTACAAAAGGCTTCATCGCGGGCGGTTCTAAACATATTATCACATACGGTTTTAAGAACCGCCTGTAATGAAGAGCCTGTGAAAATGATCGATTAGCACAGGCGGGGGCAAAATCCGCCTGTAAAAATGCATTTTCACAGGCGGTTTTTTATTGATGACCGCTTGTGAAAATGCATTTTCACAGGCGGTTTTTTATTGCTGACCGCCTATGAAAATGAATTTTCACAGGCGGTTTTTTATTGCTGACCGCCTGTGAAAATGTATTTTCACAGGCGGTTTTTTATTGCAAACCGCCTGCGTAAATGTATTATCACATACTGTTTTTTTACTGCTAATCATCTGTGATAATACATTGTCATAGACAGTTTTTAGAATGTTCTGTATGCATTTTGTTCGTGACTAGTTGTAATTAAAAGGCAAGAAATGATAACATTTAGATAAAATTTGCGCTAACACAATTCGATCTACAAAATACTAAAAGATTTAGAAAAAATTACATTGCAGAGATGCAATAAAAAACACAACAGAAATTACAACGCAATACATCGCATAAATTACAATCCATCACAACCATCACGTGTAGCACCACATGCAGCAGCTCAACGCCATGAAGACAGAGATGCTGCCGTTGCAGCCGCTCTTCAACGCCTTCCCACATAGCTTGGTAGCTGTAACACCCTCATTTTCATGTATCATGCCCTACATGCACTCATATACATGTTTAACATTAGCCCACAACAAGAGGAACGAGTTTAAAATTGATTCGGAGCATTTAAAATTGATTTGGAGCAAAACCGCACTTAAAACGCAGGAAAGTGCGGACTAGTCCGATTTTACTGAGGACTAGTTCGATTTCTCTCTGACTAAAAACGGACTTGTCCGTTTTTGCTGCGGACTAGTCCGATTTTGGCTTTGGAAACTTTCGGGCTTGTCCGATTTTGTGCGGACTAGTCCGATATTCCATGAATTCTTGAAAATTTGCTAAGTCCCTGGACTTTTCCGGACTAGTCCGGTGTTCCAGCGGACTTGTCCGTTTTTCCTCTCTGTTCAAATTCGGACTTGTCCGATTTTTGGCCAGACTTGTCCGATTTTCTCGCTGGACGACTTCAGACTAGTCCGGTCCTGTCCGGACTTGTCCGATATTTCGCGACTCCGAGTTGATCTGTTGTTTTACGACTTGTTTCTTGGGTTTCACGTTAAGTGGGCCTAGGGACGTCGTGCCTAACTCTTTTAGAGCCCATGTGGGACTCTAAACCGGCCTCTACTCATCCCAAAACTCGAGATCCATCTAACCCTAGCCTCCACCTCTATATAAACAGCCCAACCCCTTGGTTTGACATCTATTTGCCACTTTTCCACCCACCCAAACCCTAGTTCGTGGGGAGCCACCATCAAGGAGGGAGGAGAAGATCCCAAGCAAGAGGAAGAAGAGGAGGAAACGAAGGAGGATCAAGATCTCCACCAAGTTTCATCCTTCACCACTAATTCATCTCCAAGTTCATCACCAACCCTAGATCATCAAGATCCAAGTGTTACCTCCAAGTTTCTTGGTTCATTGGAGTTCTAAACACCTGGTATACCTTCTATTCTCTTTTCCTTATGTGAATTCAATCCCTAATCTCCAAATTCACGTCGATCTAGAAAACCCTAATCTGCTGATCTCGTTAAGTGCGGACTTGTCCGGTCCCTAGCGGACTAGTCCGATCTTTCTGGTTAAATTGTGTTGAATTAATTCTAAAAGTTGATCTAATCGACCCTAAACCTGTATAAACTCGTTAAAATCTATTAGAGCTAGTTAGTGATCATTAAAAGCAATCTAGTAACAAGTTCTACCTTGCATTTGCATCAATCATGCATGTCATGTCATATTGAGTAATATTTGTGCACTCTTTGATTGTGTTTCTTGTCTTGTATGTTTATTATGTGGATTAGACAGATTTGCGTAGAAAGTGCCACGAAGGATCTACAACATCAAGAGTTTGAAGGCTTTGACCCTAATCAACAGCAAGAGCAAGGCAAGTGTCCTTGAAGCATATTGATCGTGTTTTAAAATAAATGTTTTGTTTGCAAACTGCATGCTTGTATCAAAATGATGGGAATCCTATGGTAGGAAGTTTACTAGATTTGTTTGACCACCCTTGTCACCTGAAATTTATGGTAGAGAGTCGGGAAGGATTTTTACCTTTTGCATCACTTGATTCATTGGGATGAGAAATCACTATATTATTTAATTATGCATTAATGGTGTATGGATTAACATGAACTGGTCAATATGGTATGGTAATGGGTGATCTAAGCAAGCCTGGTATGTGGATGGGTTGGATGTTATGGTGGTTTGCTTGCTTTAGATCTAAGGACCGGTTCATGCGAGAATAAGCCAGGACTACAGTGCCACCACAAGGCCAAGTATGGGTGCGGCATAGCTGATTAATTAGGGCTTTGCTAGTGCTGTTTGGACCATTGTGGATGCTCGGGGAAGGGGTAGTCGGATTGGGTTTGTTGATGATTGGTGGGACTACCCTGAGATCCGAATGGCTGAAGAGGGGGCCCTTGGTTGAAGATGTGCTCAATTGGAGGCATCGCCACCGGTGAAACCTCAGTGGGGTCTAAATAGGCTAGTAATCCCTTTGTAAAGGCTATTTTGTGATCTCTTGGCCACACACCAACGGAAGTGTGTAATGTGACCGACGGGTCATGGGCATAAGGGAGGTTCTTAGTCGCCGAAAGGTGATGAAATAACGAACACGTGGGCAAAGAGGTACAAACTCTGCAGAGTGTTAAATAAAACTATCATGATAGTCGTGCTCCCGGTTATGAGCACCTGGACAACTTCCATGATTAGAGAGAAATTGGGATTTGGGATGGTCATGGTTTGGTAATGGTTATGGTTGATATTATGGTTATGGTTATGGATGGAATTATGGTTTATGACATTGATTATGGTTATTGGTAATGGTGATTTATGGACTGGTATTATTATGGTTACATAGTTTATGATGGGTTTACTTGACATAATATGATATATTGCTTTTCAAATATTTTACTGTACTTTTCAGCAAATTGCCATTATTATTGTCGTCATTTGAATCAGCCACATGTCATACTTTCCACACTTGCTGAGTACGACACGTACTCACTCTTGCAATCCCCCACCCCAACAGTTGCAGGTCAAGATTGGAAGTTTAATGGCGATAATGCGGAGTTCTAGGCCGTGTCTACCGTCAGCTTTGCCTATGGTGTTGATTGGAGCTGCGCATATATACCCTATCGCTTATGTTGCATAGTTGCTTTAGTTGCTTAATTAGTTTATTTCTGCTGCATTAGTTGAACTTGTCATTAATATTCATTAGAGCTTGTATTCGAGGATGATATGGTTTGTGTAATAAATTTGATAATTAATCTTGTTCTGTGGTAATTTTCTGTATACTCTTTTGTGATTGCACTCGTGTATGTATGTTGAACATCCTGGGCACACATATGCGTTAGCTTGGTTCAGTTTTCGGAACCGGGCGTCACAGTAGCGCCACCTTCGTTCTAGCTCGACTTTTGGGCTACAACAAAAATAAAGATTGCGACTGGATTTGCGACTGAAGGTTGGATCTGCGATCCTCGGCATCGAGCAAGACACCCGCGGCGGATGAGGAGCGTGGCTGCCGCGACGGCGAGGAGCGTGGTTGCCACGATGGCGATGAGCATGAGCAGCACAGCTGCCACGACAATCCAGGAGTGTGGCTGCTGTGTCGGCGAGGAGCGCGGCCTCCGCGACGGGAGGATGGCGAGGAGGCGGAAGCGGGCTGCCGACGCTTCAGTGATGAGGCGGAGCTGCGGTAGAGCGAGGTTGGGGAGGAAGGAAAGAGAGGTGAGATTGGGGAGATGAACGGTGAGAGGCAGAGATTGGGGATAAGGACGTGAGGTGTCGGTATTGCTGCTGTTATAGACATATATATTAGAGATGACCCCCTATGAGTCGTTGGATTGATAAGTAGCGAAAGACAGAGATATGAAGTCCAAGAGCGATCCGTGAGATGAAGCAGCGGACCACTCAAGAGCCATCATTATCACAGGCGTTTTTTTTTTTGTTACGGACCGCCTGTGAAAATCATTATATTTTCACAAGCGGTTGTTTGTTACGGACTGTCTGTGATAATGACTATTATCACAGACGGTTTTTGTTACGAACCGCCTGTGAAAATTAATACATTTTCATAGGCGGTTGTTTGTTACGGACCGCCTGTGATATTCCATTATCACATGCGGTTATTAACTCATTTGACATTACAAGCGTAACTTTTAACGAACCGTCTGTAAAAAGAATAAGGAAACGCCTGTGAAAATGCATTTTCTAGTAGTGTGGGCCCACCGCCGACCACGCGCCTCGTCCACCGTTCACGCGCAATAAACAACGCCCACCGCCCAACGTTCACTCCGCTCTATTTATATTCTAGAATCATCCAAACAAACCACCAGCTCCCACCGCGCAACAAACCCTAGCCCGGTGGCGCGGGTTCCCACCGCCAACTCCCAACGGCGCATCCTCCCGGCCGTGCGAGCTCCCCACCATGGCGCGAGATCTCGAAGGCACAGGCTCCCAACCACACGACGCGAGATCACGATGGTGCGGGCTCCCCACCACGGCGAGAGGTCCGACGGCGTGAGGTCCTCATGGAGCGGGCTCCCCACCACGACGCGGTCTCCCAGCAACGCGAGATCCTGGGGCGGCGGGGGCTCCCCACCACGACACGTCTTCCCGACAGCGCGGACCACGGGCGGCCTCTCTGCGCCCCCCCTCCACGGTGCAAGCTCCCGTCGACACCCGCCCCCCCCCCCCCCACACACACACAACGCGAGCTCTCCACCATGGCGCGATCTCCCGGCGGCGTGAGGTCCCGGGGCGGCACGGGCACCCCACCACGGCGCGTCCCCCCGTCGGCGCGTCCTCCCCACCACGGCGCGAAGTCCCCATGGCGCGGGCTCCCCACCATGGCGCGGCCTCCTGGCGTCCCCCCAGATCTGCTTCCTGTTGTGCTTTGGCTTTTGCTTGTGATATGTATAGAGATTTGATCTGGTTGTATGATTCTAGAATTGTTAATGTAAATGTTGTGTTGAATCTTGTTTCCTATTTGAGCTTGGAGCTCCCGAGAGTCGTTGGTGCCGCAACTAGGAGCGAGCTCGGTGCCTCTGGTTCGAGCTGGTAGGGCAGAGAAGACGCTAAGAAACGTGCGGTTTTTTTGCCTGTGGTTGCATTGAAGACGTCGGGACTGAAGGTGGCTGATGGTCTTGAAGTTATAAATGTCGATCTGACACAACCGATAGTTATAAAGATAAAGATGTCGGGTTCTTGCGGCCGACGACTTTAAACCACTAAAGTCGTCAGGACTGACGACTTAAAAGAGATAAGAACGTCAAACGTGATTCGACGGCTATGGCTGTTGGTAGGCTGACACTTTTAGCCTATAGTCGTCGGTTACTGTAGCTTACTGACGGCTACATGACCGACATTTCTTTGCCCGGTTCTTGTAGTGGCGGGTGAGCCGACCGGGGTGATGTTTCCATCGTAGTTTCCAAGATTCGCGCTGGTAGGATCGAACGACATCTGGGCAGGATCGCATGTCCGCCCGCGTGCGTCCCTGCCGGAGAGAATTTCGCTACGTAGCTTACCTCCTTGTCGGTGCACCTCGCGCTTTCAAAAGGAGCAATAACAAAATATGACACCAAACAGTAATCTGGTCTTGAAACGAAGGTGAGAGACTCGGAGAAGGCTCAAAAGTGTTTCATAATACTAACTCTATTTCAAATTACTTGTCACTTTTTACTTTAAAAAATTGAATTAAAGAATGACGAATAATTTGAGATGAATGAAGTACTGGTAAACAGTTTTCGACGGGATAGTCTGTACACGCATTGAAGTGGTTTTTTTTTTCTCTAACTGAGGAGCGATCAACTGCAGGTCACGCAGTCCATTCAAAAAAATGCAACGATCGATGGGTTGAACCACGAGAAGAATGCAACCTTGTACGTGTAACCGTATTGACGCTGTATTTGTCAGTATACCAGTGAAATGCGCAAAGATACATAGTACTCCCTGCATTTTAAAAAATTTGTCGTTTTGTCAAAAACGAACTATAAAATGACAAATTTTCAAGACCATTGTACGTATTTGTTGTTGGCAGTGATATCGCGGTCAGTTTGGTGAATATGACAACCTACTACTGCTGCTAGTACCGGACCGGACCGGAGGGACGTTGTCTTATTTGTTGCTTTTGCTGTTTCCGAGGAGAAGGGAACATCAAAGGGATGGAGTTGATGCGAGCCGTGCTTTTTTTAGATGATAGGTAAAGTCCTGATCTTCTCCTCCGAGGAGGTTATGACCAATTTATTACAAGCAAGTAAAAATGCAGACACTAACAACCTATTGTCTAGAACAATGCGACGATAACTGAATGACTAAGCACACGACTGTGGACCGGACTTCATAAGTCAATATTACGGCACGTTCATCTCTTCCCATTTTTCGTAAGTGCACTCAAGATCCTGCGCCCATGACTTCCTCTGTAGAGTATCTACATTTAATACTGTGAAATTCAGTCTGAAATTCGCTCCTACCGAAAATAGAAGTCAGGACTTAGTGCTACTCCCCTTTCACAGCTAGCCGTGCTGGTGCATGTGAATGGCGCCCCTTTCGCGTGGCCCCCACAGGTTCTTTTTCACGGTGCCCGGTTCGGTTATTTTGTTTTTACAGCGGCGGCACGGGAGAGGGAGGGTTCATCTTTGGTGAACGTAACCTAACCGCAGCAGCGTCGCGTAGTTCGGCAAAAAGAAACAGAGAAAAATGGAGGTGGGTGTACGGGTGGCGGGCCCGCCGGCTGCATGAGCAGTGAATCACATCCCATGTCACCCTGCGCTGCACATCGCCACATCCCTTTCTCGACAGTACGGACCATGTGAAATGACGGGCGTGCCCTTGGACAGGCGCGCGGGGGCAGAATCGTTCGTCACGTGGCCCCACGCCCTTCTGCTGTACTCCTACTCGCGTTGCGCGGGTGGGGACCATACTCCTCTCTCGCTCCATCGCTCGCGGACGACGCCGGTATCTCGTTGGTGCGCTCGCGATTTCTCCCGCGACGCGTTGCGTTGCCTTATCTCTCTCACACCCTGACATCTCAATGCAACTGTCTCTGAGGACGAGGAGTACGCGGACGAGCAGACGGCTTGCCGAGAGAGACAGAGGAACGAGATATCGTGATATGAAGGGATAAGTAATACTGTAGTCTTTTCAAAGGCTGCGTGCGCCGTTGCGGGTGGCCTTTCTCTCGTCTCCCCTTCCACTCACGGTGCCTTCAGCAGCATCATGAGCAATTTAGCTTCAGTAGCAGTATCACCACGTTACACTCAGCTTTCCAGACGTCGTCATCGTCTCAGTTTGTGATGGCTACCGTTAGTTGCTTGTAAGACTAGACAACATGTTTCCACCGCAAAACTGAATGCCCATGCTTATGCTGGACATCTGAACGAGATCGCGCAAATTTTTCGACGACCTCAAGAACAGATGCCGGCACAGCTGCACTGGTTGTTGCGTGCAAAGGATCCACTCTTGATGCCCATGCGGGCCGTACTTTGCCCCAGGTCACACACAGACAATAGCAACAACAGGCAGAAGGAGACGTGAAATAAAAATACTAAAAAAAAACTGTAGTGGAGACGCTCCTGACAACCGCGTCCGCTCCGTTTTTCATTATTCAGAGCTTTCCCTTTCCCTGCCGTCCTTTTCCTTGCGACGAGAACGAGTACAGCCACCGCGTTGCCGCACGATGATCGATATATCACGAAATACCGCGCGCGACGCTTGCTTCTCCGCGCGCGGAAACCGACGCCGATATGCATTAGTTGTTCCCAGGTCACCACCCTGTACGTACTGCAGCAGGTGTCAGAGCGAACGTGACATCCAGGACAAATATTTAACTTACCCTCCAGTTTAAAGTAATTATTAGCAAGGACTTTACGATTTAAAATCCATTCATTTAATAACTTTTAAAATACCCAGTTACGTAAAATAAGGGCATCATTAATAGTATACTAGTTGTTATAGATAGTATTGACTAGAAAATAATGGTCAACGTTGGAACAGTAAAATTCAGCTTTCATAATTATTCAAAATTGGAAGAAAGTATGATTTCATTATTTATTATACAAGCATAGTACAAAGTTCAGTTAACCGGACAAACTCATTTAAATTTTAATTTTGATTTGCTAAATAAAGATGAAAGATCAAAAACAAAGAGATAGAGAGAGGGAGAGAGTTTACCTGTATTATAGTTTGAGTGTATGTGTGTCGGAATGGGATTTGGATGTTTAACAAGTAGGATCAGTCATAGTTGCAACGGGGTAAAATTACTCCTTTCGTTACCTTTTATTTGTTACCGATTAGTTCATTTTTGAACTAGTTAGTGAAAAATAAAAATAAACGGAGAGAGTATTATTGTGGCCACACACCGGAAGAGAAATGTGAACAACGTCTAGAGAATCTCAATGGGTTGCATTTCCTCCAAAAGTTAGAAGAAACTCCGTAGCATCATTGCTCCTCCATATGTGTGGCTTGGGACCCTCAATGTTGAGAATGCCAGCTTTGTGCTAACCAGCGAGGGGTCGCCATCGACAACCAGGCCGATGACATGTATATATGGCGCTTTCACGCGGGACCATCGAAAATCAAATCGAATTCCAGCGAAGTGATAAGATCTATGCACTTCCAGCTGGTCCTTGACGTGGCCATTGACGTTGACAATTACCCTTGCCCTTGTCGTGTCTCATCAGGTACAACATGCATGTGAAAGCATTGTGTCCAGTGTCGCTCGTTTTCCCACTACTTTTCTTTGGATACCTCAACGATTTTCGTTCACTACATCATTGGAAACATTCCATCTGAACACTCACTTCGTACCTAATTACTTGATGCTTAAACTAAGACTCTTTTCCTAAATGTCAAGTAATTAGGGACATAAGGGTACTCTTTTCGTTCCCAAAAGGTTATCACGTTCTAGTTCATTTTTGAAATAAAACGTTGTCGAAATGTTCTTACGACACTTTCCCGGACCTGCTATGAGAGCAGCCCGCAGAGGTTCTTGATCGGCATGGCTTAGTCCTCAATGGAGATTGCGCGCATGAGAGATGGTGAGACGGTGGTTTTATGTAGTTTGGACCGCCAGAACGTAATACCCTACTCCACGTGAGGTTTGTATTGCCGGTGTGAATGCGTGCGTAGGGTGTGTATGCGTTAGATTGGATATCCTTTGTAACGTTGACGGTCTGGTCCTTTTATACATAAGGCCTGACACCTTACAAGTGAGGTTCGGGGCCCGACATACGACCCCGGGGCGATCTTATCCTAAAGATCTAAAGCTTCTCCACTATGCTGTTTCTGACCTCGGCTTGTAGACTCATCGTCTTGTCGCCTCCGATACCGGTGGCCCACGCGTAGTTGCTGACGCTGGCAGGGGATGTCCCGTGCGTCTGTCTTGTCACCGTAAGCTACCCCACTTGGCAGAGAGGGGTAGGCCTGCATCACCTTTATTGTGATGCGATTGGGCGCATCGGTCTCTGATCGTTGGCGTGCGCCGCGTCATGCGTCGGGGGTGGGTGCATGTCTTCAATGCTTGATTTAGACAGAGCACAACATCCCTTAACTCCCTCAACCCACCGCTCAGGACAAGTTGCAGGACACGTGGCAGCTTTGGAGCTGGTCACTGCAGAGGAGGCCAGGTCCGATCCTTCGAGGCAAGTGGAAGCCCCGAAGCCCTTCTCTGCGAGAGGTGTCCGACCTGATGCTTCAAACCACGTAGTTGCACCGGAGCCCACTCCTATAGTGGAGTGGGGTCCCGTCTCGCTAAACACGTGGCAGCTTGGGAGCCCACCTCATCGGGGGAGCTGGGTTCCGCTTTTGAGGTCCACGTGGTAGCACCGGATCCCGTACTTGAGGAAGGCCGAGGTCCGGCGTCTTCTGGATGCATGACGCCATTGGATCCTGCCTTGGCAGGGAGGCAGGATACATATGTATTTTTAGCATGTACACGAGGGTATCCCGTATGCTTGGTACCGACAGTGATCCCTGGGTCCACCCAGGGGGGAGGTGATGAGCCTGAGGGTGGAGCCCTATCCATGCTTTCCCGCACTGCTCTTTGAATTTTGTCTTGGTGAGTCGAAGCGGTGGGCGCCTCTGCCAACACAGCCACGCGTCCTCTCCTAGATGATAGATCATGGCTCCATTATCTTTGCTTACAGTAGTATCTTTGCCCTCTGTGGCGCCTTTAATTGCGACGATTCCCAATGTAGCTGTAGCACTTCTGCTTGTTCCGCCTTTATGGGAACTGCTCCAGCTGTCTTATCAGGTGGCTGATCGCTCGGGCCAGCTCTTCAGACAGACATACCTGGGCCCCATTTTCATGGATGCTGTGGGTTGAGTAGTGCGAGCTGGGCCCTGGCGATCCACATGATGTGCTCAGGTGTTGCGAGGGTGATAAAAAATGAAACCTTTGCTAGAGGGGGCGGTTCCTTCATTACTCACACTCCGCCGCCCGAGCCTTCGCCTCCTTCCTTGAGCGCCCGAGCCTTCAACACTTAGCAAAAGCTCCCCTTCTTGCTTGCTCTGATGGCCTCCATGCTGCCTCCTTCTAGTTTTCAGACGGCAGAGGATCTGATGCCGATGAGGCGACTGCTTGACTGGGTGGCAACAAAGCAAGGATGGATGATATACTGCGGTTTTCTCGATATTCAAGACTTACACGAAGAGGATACGGTTCTCTTTGTCGCCTATGTGTCTGCAGGGCTTGGGCTCCCGTTGTCGGGGTTCTTCCTTGCATTGCTGGAGGAATACGGGATGCAGCTACACCACCTGTCGCCGAACTCCTTCGCCGTGTTCGTCCACTTCTGTGAGGCGTTCATGGGTATTCCATCGAAGGTGGAGTTGTTCCGGTTCTTCTTCGTGATGAAGACCACTGGAAGAAGCGCGACAAGCCAGATGGGATCCTACTACTTTCGGCATCGGAAGAAGACATCCCTAATCTATATTGCCTCCCTCAAAGGGGGAAAGTGGAGAGCCGCTGGAGGGAACACTGAGCGATCATGCAGACCGAGGCCCACACCCTGCTGGAGATGCCCTCTCAAGACCCAGCTTCTGATCCCACCACCTGGGAAGCGTACCAGGGGTTGATGAGGGAGTTCAAGCCGGTGCTGAAGAGGATCCAGTTCCTGGCAGGCAAGGGATTAACCTCCCTGATAGTGCTGGTGGACTTCTTGCGCCGCCGCATCGTCCCCCTTTAGCGGCGCCTGTACGGGCCATGGTCTACTCTGGGGTATATGACCAGTGTTGGCTAGATCAGAGTGACCCAACCCCCATGATGCTGGAGGAGATGCTGAAGGTGGTGACTTGCATTATGATCGACGATGAGCACGTCTCCATCCCAGACAACTGACAACCGCTTTTCATGACTCTTGGCTTGAGGAACGAAGTGTGGAGCTTGATGCCGAAGGTCAACACGTTCGGTCTTGCTCGGTTGCACCCCGAAGGGATGACAGGATCTTCGGCGGTCCTAGAGCGGTGTCGTGCTGCAATGCAGCCACGATAGAGGTCTACCCTACCCCCTTCTTAAAGGGTGGAGGTAGGTCCCTCATCAACCTCCGACAGGGCGGAGGACAGTCTGCCAGCGTCAATTCCTACACTGGGGAAACGTACCTCGGTTGCGGGTGCTGCCACCCCTGTGCCGAAGAGGCGAAGCTGATGCGGGGGATGGTTCTCGAATCTCCCATCGTGAGGGAGCTGAAGCGTCTGAAGCCCCCATTGTCGACTTGGTCTGTGATTCCAGCGACGACTCTTGAGGTGTCGTGCCCGCACAACCATCGACAGGCGAACCTCGAGTTGCCAGTGTCTCGGCGACTCATAGATAGAAGAGCGGCGGTGTTGGTTCCAAAGGAGGCACAGAGGGATCTATGCTAATGGACGCATTGACGCAAGTCGTCCAAGAGCAGGTGCCACAGGATGTGGTGCCGGCCTTGGAGTCGGGTCCAGGGGGCCACAATCCGTCATGCGAGCTGGGAGGCCAGGGTCTCTCGAGCATCCCGGCTTGCCGCTAAGGTGCAGTTTCTTCCTTCGCTGTTCTTTTGTTGCTTCTTCGCACTGACGAATTCGGCTTTGGCTTTTCAAGGCATCATCGGCTGACATAGCACCCTTGGTGCTTCTGAGGGTGGGCTTGATAGCTCCTGCACCTCTCAGAGCTGGAATGGGGCCTGTTGTGTAGCATCCCACGCTCGAGAGTGCACCAGCTTCCGGTGATGCCGCTGTCCCTATGGCTGTTCCTCATGCTTCTTCGTCAATCGAAGCGGATGGGGCTGAGGCAGTGCCGAGTGAGGAGGTGGCCACCTTGGTCGTCACGGTTACCCTCGGTGGGGCGAACCCGCCCGCTGCTGACCCTGCGCTGGTGCCCAATGTCATTGGTGCGCAAGATGGCGACTCGCCACTGGCAGACGGCGACACCCTTGTGGCAGGGGAGAGTGCTTCATTGCCGGATGGCGACGCGACCATTCATGAAGCTCCAATCGGGAAGCCCTCAGGTCCCCAGGCGATGGTGTTTGCAACGGGGTCGACGGAAGGGGCAGAGAGGCGGCTGTCTGTGGCGATGGTGACGCCGATCCTCCTCTCTGAGGCTATGGCCGCAGCTCAGTCCATCTTGCACCAGACGCAGGTTGCTCTCACCCGGGAGTGGGATCAGCTTGCTGAAGAGTGGTGCCTAGTGAAGCTAGTCGACGCCAAGACGAAGGAGCTCGAGGCGAAGGCCCTGAAGGCCCATGCCGATACCGAAGCCTGCCTTAGCTTGTGTGAGGATAGGTGGCTGGAGCTGGTCTGTCGCGAGGTTGCCGTTGCCAATCAAGAATGGGACTTGACGATGAGGGAAGAAGAGGTCTCCCGAAGCCTAGACATGCAGGAGGAGAGGCGTTGAGCCATGTAGGACTCAAAGCTTGCCATCAAACGTCGGGAGGATGACTTGGAGCGTCTTTCTCGAGAGCTCGCCAATCAGGAGGAAGCTGCACGGAGAGAGGTAGAAGACCTCCAGGCCTCCCGCGCAGCCGAGGCACAAGGGATCCGGGACTTCCTGTCCTGTGCCGGGGCAGTTTTGGAACCCCTCAGACTTGGTCCCGTGCCGCACAGGGAGCCGTCTCGTGGGGTAGCTCAGTTGCTCCAATCCTTGGACTCCATCTGCTCGATGTTGGGGTCGATGAACACTGTCCTTGCAAGGCGGCTGGAGGTCGAAGGAAGGGCGCTAGCAGAGCAGGTGGCCTCCCATGTCTTGGTGTTCTTTCGGAGCTGGTATCCGACGATCCCGCTTGATTCGGTAGAGAAGGGTCCATTTGATGAGAGAGAGAGGAGGAGGCAAGGGCCGAAGTCTAGGACCTTGCCAAGCAAGTGGCTTCTTCGTTCCAGCAGATTTGAGACCGGCGCCCCCCTAGCGGAGCACCTTTGTAACCGGGGATGGCCCCTTTGTAAAAATAACTCTTAATGAACTTGAATTCATGTTTCAGTTTTTGGCTTGTCTTCTGCTTCTCAATCTGGTGCTCGGAGTCCTTAGCTGCGTAAGGGCTTGAAGAATTTTGTTGAGTTCGTTAGTTTTTGAGAAAAACCAACGATCGCACAGTTGACGTGGCCGATCAATTGTCACTTGACATCCTGCCTATGGAACCCCCTTAGAGGCCCTCTGGTAGATGTGGACAGGTGGCTGGGCACACCTACCACTTGATCGCAGGATGTCTTCGATGGGCCCCCAGTGGAGCGGGGGAGTTTTAGTAGGTGACCTCGGCGAGCCCCTCCAGGGGCGCCAAGCTTTATCTCAATAGAGACGTCGACAGCAGGCCAGCTGGGTGATGTCGCAATTGGCTGCTCCGGCGTCACCCATCGTCGTTACAGAAATGTCGACGGCAAGCCCCTTGGGTGGTGCCAGAGCTGGCTATTCTGGCATCGCCCACCATCACTGTAGGAACGTCGACGGCAGGCCCCTTGGGTGGTGCCAGAGCTGGCTGCTCTGGCATTGCCCACTATCGTTGTAGAAACGTCAATCGCAGGCCCCTTTGGTGGTGCTGTAGGTGACTGCTCTAGTGTTGCCCACCATCGCTATAGAAACGTCGACGTTAGGCCCCTTGGGTGGTGTCGGAGCTAGCTGCTCCGGCATCGCCCACCATCGCTGTAGAAACGTCGACGACAGACCTCTTGGGTGGTGCAAGAGCTGGCTGCTCTGGCGTCGCCCACCATCACTGTAGAAACATCGACAGCAGTCCCCTTGGGTGGTGTTGGAGCTGGTTGCTCCGGCGTCGCCCACCATCGTTGTAGGAACATCGAAGACAGACCCCTTGGATGGTGCCGGAGCTATCTGCTCTGGCATCGCCCACCATCGTTGTAGAAACATCGACGGCAGGCCCCTTGGATGGTGCCGAAGCTGGCTGCTCCGACATCGCCCACCATCGCTATAGAAACATCGACGATAGGCCCCTTTGGTGGTGCTATAGCTGGCTGCTCCGGCGTCGCCCACCATCGCTATAAAAACGTTGACGGCAGGCCTCTTGGGTGCTGCCAGAGCTGGCTGCTATGGCGTCGTCCTAGAAACGTCGACGACAGGCCCCTTGGATGGTGCCAGAGCTAGCTGCTCCAGCGTCGCCCACCATCGTTGTAGAAATGTTGATGGCAGACCCCTTTCTTGTAGGAAACCAAAGAAACCTTGTTAGCAACAAAAGCGGGATGAGAGAGCATACTCACAAATCAGCACTTGTTTCCAATATTTAGAATAGCATCGACGGGCCCCCTGGGGTGCTGGAGCTGGCTGCTCTGGCATCGCCCATCATCATCTCGTAGAAACGTCAACAGTAGCCCCTGAGCGGTGCCGAAGCTGGATGCTCCGGCATTGCCCACCGTCAATATGTAGAAACATCGACGGCGGGCCACTAGCTTGCCAATGCTGCTATTGGTTTGTGCCTGAACTATCATGCTTTGTATGTACTGCACACACGACAGAGGGGGCATAATATTGCTTGTCGGCCACCTTTTTCTAATCTTTTAGTTTTGCTACGTCTTACAGTCACGGGCTGGTACGCGGGTTTTTGGTAATTTAGTACATTAGCGCTCGGGATCTGACTCCCACCTTACTCAGGGTGTGAGCCTCCTAGATCCCAGCACTTAGCTGCAACGCTGGGAGGCAGAGTGCGCATGCCTAGGTTGCAGGACCATACTACGTAGGTTGCACATTCTGGACCTCCAGCTTTGCATAGGCCTTTCGTGAGAGACCATGTGGTGCCACAGGGCCCCAAGTAAGAGAGCAGCCGCGAGATCCTGAAACACTTTGCAGGTACCTCAAACAAGTCCTCCTTCAGCAGGGTTGCATAACTCCACCAGGAGTGATATAGAGAAAAATTGACCAGGTATATGAAGATATTATACGAAAAAAGAATAAACTGATGATCATAGAATTAATGGGTAATTAGATGAACATAAGAAAAACACAGGGTAAGACAATGATTCTTTCAAATTGGCATTCATAGGAGGAGACAAACTTTACAATAAGGCAACGACCCACTCCGGATGGCAAGGGAGGCAGAGTGTTCATGCTTAGGGTGCAGGACCAAGTTAAGCAGGCTGAACAGTGTGGACCTGTCCCTCCTGGAGCTTGGTTGTCCTAAGTGCTGCTCCTGGGCACCATGACACTCTACAATGTCCTACCATTATGCTAGGTGTAGAACTTATGGAGGTGCTCTACGTTCTAAGCATTGGGGAGGGACACTCCTTCCTCCGTGGCCAGGCGGACGCACCCGGGGCGGGATACCTGCGTCACTCGGAAGGGGCCCTTTGAGCTAGGGGTGAGTTTGTGTGTCCTTTCTCGAGAAAGTATTCACCGCAACGCTAGGTCCCGTGTCTAGAGTTCTCTACTCTACATGAACCATTTCTGGTAGCGTCGGAGCGCCTGCCGGTACTATGCATTTCGGATGGCGGCATGCCACCTTGCTTCATTGATGAGGTCGACATCTTCACATCGGAGCTGGTCCTGCTCGGTTTTGTTGAATGTCTGGACCCGAAGGGAGCCCACGACAATCTTTGGGGGGAGGACGACATTGATCCCATATACCAGGAAGAAAGGCGTTGCCCGTGTGGCTCGACTGGGTGATGTACGGCTTGCCCATAGTGCACACAAAAGTTCGTCAACCCACTTGGCACCATGCTTATCCAAGCTGTCATACGTGCATGTCTCGAGGCCCCTGAGGATCTCAACTTGGTCCTTTCAACTTGACCGTTGCTCTTTGGGTGAGCCACGAACGCATAACAAACTTGGACATCGAGGTCTTCACAGTAGTCTTGTAATGTTGCACTAGTGAACTGGGTCTCGTTGTCGATGATGATCCTGTTCAGGACCCCGAATCTACAGATGATCGACTTGATGAACTTGACTGCGGACTCCTTGTTGATGGTGATCACCAGGGATGCTTCTGGCCACTTGGTGAACTTGTCTACAGTGATGTAGAGGAATCAGTACTCTCCAACGGACCTGGGGAAGGGCCCCAAGATATCCATCTCCCAAACTGCCAATGACCAAGAGGGCATAATCATCTGTAGTGTTTGTGCTGGTGTGTAGATTCGCTTGGCGTGGAACTGGCACACCTTGCACCCTTTCACCAGCTTGACAGCGTCTTGGAGTCCGCGTTGGCCAGTAGAAACCATGTCAGAAGGCCTTACCGACCAGCGTGCCGGCCGCATGATTCCCAAAGTCTCCTTTGTGGACCTCTGCGCGCAAGTCGCAACCCTTCTCCCGGGTTATGCACCGTAATAGAACGTCGTTGGCGCCACGCCGGTAGAGGTCTCCCTCTACCAGCGTATAGCGTTTTGCCATCATCACGATCTACTCAGCGGATACATGTTCCTCGGGGAGGATGTTGTCTTTCAGGTAGTCTTGGATCTCCGTGATCCATGCATCAAGACTCTTATGAGCTTTTGGATCTTGGGCATCGGGTGATCTAGGGTCCCCAGTGATGCACAAGAACCTCGATGGGCCTCACGTTTGAAGGGCCGCCGAGATCGCCCGCTTCGAGGTGTTGGGCTCGCCTCCTTCGTTAGGCACTATAGGCCTAGCGGTTGTTCGCACCAACCTCCTGCCAAAGACACCTTCAGGAACCGAGACCCATTGGACACCATTGTTGACAAGGCTTGAGCGATGAAGTTGTTGGTGCGCGGTACATGGCTGAGGTCCAAGGCCTCGAAACCAGCCTCCAGCTTCTTGACGTGCAGCAGGTATGCCGTGAGCTAAGGATCGTTGTAGCAACATTCTCCCCGGACCTGCTTGATGATCAGCTGGGAGTCTCCCTTGACCAGCATCTGCTGTACACCGAGACCCTGCGTAGTTGTTAATCTGAAGATGAGGGCTTCATACTCCGCTATGTTGTTGGTCGCCTTGAAGTCAAGGCGCATCGCGTACTTGAACTGCTCCCCTGTTGGCGAGGTGAGTAGTACGTCAACTCCGGCCCCTTGCTTTCGCGAGGAACTGTCGAAGAAGAGTGTCCAGTGGGGTTCGGTGAGCATCAGGGCCCTGGGCTCCGACTCGCTGATTTCCTGGCCCCTGGGTTGCTTGGTGAGGGAGTCCACTCAGCAACGAAATCCGCCAGTGCTTGGCTCTTGATTGCATGCCGCAGCAAGAAGTCGAACTCGAACTTTGCCAGTTCCGCCGTCGATTTGGCGATGTTTTCGGTCGCGTTGGGGCTGCGAGCACCGTCCCCAGTGGGAATGAGGTCACCACTGAAACTCTGTGTGCCTGAAAGTAATGGCGGAGCTCCCACGAAGCGATTAGCACTGCATATAGCAACTTGTGTACTTCAAACTCCCTTGTTTTTGCTTCATGTAGGACATCGCTGATGAAGTAGACCGGGCGTTGGATGGTCCATACCCTTTTTGGGGAATCCAGCGCATCTTCTTCCATCTGCTCCGGGTCCAAAGACTTCATGTTCCCTGAACCCGGGGCATCCTCTAGGGGCTGAGACCCAGAGACTTCTTGCCTTCTTGATCTCCGGGGCCCCTAGGGGACCGGGTGCCCTCTGGGGGCTGGGACCCGGAGGCAACTTGGTTATCGGGGACCCCTGTGGGTTCCAAGCCATGGAGCTCAGAATAAGTGGCAGGGGCCCCATCCGTCCCTTGGGGCTGCTAGGGACCAGACCGTTCTACAACCAAGACCATACTTACCACCTCCATCGTGGCGGTGATGTAGAGGTACAGAGGCTCTCTGGGCTCCAGTGCCACCATGATGGGCAGCGATGTGAGTTGTTTCTTTAGCTCGCGGAATGCCTTCTCTACCTCCTCAGTCCAAACAAACGGTCTGGACTGACGCAACAACTTGAAGAACAGGAGGGCACGCTCAACTAGTCTAGAGATAAACTGGCTGAGTGTTGTTAGGCAACCTGCAAGCTTCTGCTTGTCCTTGATGCGGGCTGGAGGCTGCATCAGCTCAACCGCCTTGATCTTCTCTGGGTTGGCCTCAATCCCTTGGTGTGATACAAAGAAACCAAGGAGCTTCCCAGCTTTGACTCTGAACACACACTTGTCTGGGTTGAGCTTTGTGCGTGTGGTTCGCGACCTATCGAAGACTAGGGTGAGGTTTTCTAGCAATGACATATGTGTCTGGATTTTGACAACGATATCATCAACATACACCTCTACTAGGCCCCAAATGAGATCCCTAAATGTTTTATGCATGACATGTACAAAGGTAGAGAGGGCATTCTTAAGACCGTAAGGCATGGAGACATAGTAGTAAAGCCCATCTACGGTTATAAATACAGTATGCTCTTCGTCCTCTCTAGACATAGGGATTTGGTGGAACCATGAGTAAGCGTCTAGAAAGCAGAGTAGATCGCATTTCGAGGTTGAATCTATTATTTGATCTATCCGAGGGAGAGGGAAAGGATATTTAGAGCATGCCTTGTTGAGGTTGGTGTAGTCGATGCACATTTGAAGCTTTTCGCCAGCTTTGGGAACGATAACAGGGTTGGCCAGCCATCTAGGATGGTGGACTTCCCGTATGAAGCCAGCATCGAGCAGTTTTTTTGATCTCTTCGCGGATGAAGTTTTGCCGCTTGATGGACTGCTTTCGTAGGATCTGTTGTGCCGGCCGGGCATCGAGGTAGATCTTCAAATGGTGCTCGATCACTTCCCTGGGGATGTCGGGCATCTGCGGCGGTTGCAAGGCAAACACGTCGACATTAGCTCCTAGGAAAGTGATGAGCGTTGATTCCTGCTTGCTGTCTAGACTCCTCGCAATGCGGGTGGTCTGGACAGCATCAGAGCTGATTGGGATAGTCTTGATGGGTACATCGTCGTTGTCGGAGGGCTGCACCCGTGGCACAACAGCGTAGTCGTGCTCGCGTGAGCTCTGCGAGGGCTGACTCGTTCCATCATCGCCTGGGGCATGTGATGGGGCTGCTGCCAGCGCTTGGAGCTTCTCCAAAATCGACACCACAGTAGAGCGATCTCCGCAGATCTTGAGGGTCCCAGAGGGAGTTGGCATCTTCAGGACGAGGTAGCCGTAGTGGGCTACGTCCATGAATCGGTACAGTGCTGGCCTACCAATGATGGCATTGTAAAGGAGTTAACCTCCACGACGTCGAACAAGATGTTCTGTGTCATGAAATTCTCGGGTGTCCCGAAGGTCACCCGGAGGTAGATGTCGTCGTACGGGATAATACTCCCTGGCCCTACCCCTGAGAATGGTCTCGACGGGGCAACCTTGGACACATGGATCTTCAGCTTGTTGAAGGCCGCACAACTAATGAGGTTGAGGCTGGCCTCGCCATCTATTAAGAAGTGGTAGAACTTGATCACAGTATGTCTTTGACGGGCCCCCAGCGGAGCGGGGGATTTTGAGTAGGTGACCTCAGCGGGCCCCTACCTGGCACGCCAAATGTTGAAAGGTTCTTATGACACATTCCCCGGACCTGCTATAAGAGTAGCCCGCAGAGGTTCTTGATCGGCAGGGCTTAGTCCTCAATGGAGATTGCGCGTATGAGAGACGGTGAGACAGTGGTTTTACATGGTTTGGGCCGCTGGAGCGTAATACCCTACTTCACGGTGAGGTTTGTATTACTTGTGTGAATGCGTGTGTAGCGTGTGTATGCGTTAGATTGGGGATCCTGTGTAACGGTGGCGGTCCGATCCTTTTATAGATAAGTTCGGACGCCTTACAACTGGGGTCCGGGGCCCGACAGGCGGCCCGAGGCGATCTTATCCCAAAGATCTAAGACTTCTCCACTACGCTGTCTCTGACCTCGGCTTGGAGACTCATCGTCTTATCGCCTCCGATACCAGTGGCCCACGCGTAGTTGCTAACGCTGGCAGGGGATGTCCCGTCTGTCTGTCTTGTCGCCTTAAGCTACCCCATTTGGCTTAGAGGGATAGGCCTGCAACGCGTTTACTGTGATGCGATTGGGCACAACGGTCTCTGACGGTTAGCGTGCGCCGCGTCGTACGTCGGGGGTGAGTGCATGCCTTCAATGCTTGATTTAGACAAAGCGCACCATCCCTTAACTCCCGCAACCCACCGTCCAGGACAAAGTTGCAGGACACGTGGTAGCTTCAGAGCGGGTCACTACGGGGGAGGCCAGGTCCGGTACTTCGAGGCACGTGGCAGCCCGGGAGCTCTTTGGTCACGTGGCAGCCCCGGAGCCCTTCTCTGCGAGAGGTGTCCAACCTGGTGCTTCGAGTCACGTGGTTGCACCGGAGCCCACTCCTATAGTGGAGTGGGGTCTCGTCCCGCTAAACACGTGGCAGCTTGGGAGCCCGCCTCATCGGGGGAGCTGGGTCCCGCCTTTGAGGTCCACGTGGTAGCGCTAGATACCGTACTCGATGAAGGTCGAGGTCCGGCGCCTTCTTGACACGTGGCGCCATTGGATTCTGCCTCGGCGGGGAGGCAGGGTACATAGGTACTTTCAACATGTGTGCAAGGGTACCCCATATGCTGGGTACCGACAAACGTGATACACTTTTTGGGACAGAGGGAGTATATTTTTTGGATGCACTACAGATGACTCAGCTATGCAAACGAGAAAAGAGAGAAGCACGAAGCACTTGTCTTGACCAAACTAGCTCATCCATGTACCTTACATTCAGGGGCGGACATATTGGGGGGGGGGGGCTGTCTGTCGAACAGTGGAGCCTCCCTTGAGCCCTCCATAATTTTTGGTGGACAAGGGAGAGGATTAGTACGATAATTTTATCAACCATTCATCAAATAGGCAGTGGCTTAGTTGGATAGCAGATAACTTCCAAGTGGTTCCTCTAAATATTAAATATGAGGTCCCGACTTCAAATCTTTGTTACCCCTATTTTTGTTAGACTCCTGTTTTTGTTTTTTTCTATTTTCATCACAATATGTAGCAAATGTTAACTGATGCATCTAGCAAACTTATTCTTTATATTGTGCGATGTAACTCCAATATTACGTTTGTGTATCTACAAGTATGCTTATTTTTCATTGTGCAGTGATTGTCTTTTGGTAGTTTCTACTTCCGATTTTATAATTTTTTAGATAATAGGTGAATATTCAGACCTTTCACACAAGGAGATGGTGTCGAACGAGTTCGAGTGACGGTCGGCGATGTGCGTGTGAGTGGTGACTAGCAAACGTATGTGGGCGAGCATGGGCAACACCATGACGGCAAGGCGCTGGGGAGGAGGGCTACAAGTCGCACGCGGCTGAGCGTTGAGTAAGGTTCAACACCCCTATAATTTATGTCTGGATCCGCCACTCCTTACATTGCAAAATGTACAGAAGGACACACCATTCGTCAAATTAACATCTTTAGTTTAAAAACACGAGCTAGAGTCTGCTGAAGGAGGGCAATAATTTGGGGTGGCCATACGTTAAGAACAAATTAATGAAAAGTCATCATGCGACCACAGTTTGTTGCTTCCACGACACCACAAACGCTACCCCTGAAGTTGATGTAAAAAAGACCCTACCCCTGTAGTCCGTTAAAATCAATGTGTAGCTGGACTGTTGTTTTAGTAAATAAACCATACCGCGTCTTTTCTTAATCTACGTAGACTTTGCCCTTGAAAAGGACAATGAAATGGAGAAATGTAGACTTAAGGGTAGCATGAGAACTATTAGTCATTATCTAAAAAAATGAGAACTATATTAGCTTCACGATCAGTGAGAGTCCAATTCACCATCATGGTTCATGCACTTAACATCCTTCTCTTGATAGTCAGCTGAAAATAAAGTATAGTTGTAATGTGCTTTCTTTTTCCTGCGTTTATTTTTCCAGTGTTTATTTTTTTCTAGTGTTTATTTCTTGTAAAGTGAGCGATGCGCTTGTGGACAACTCACGAGTGATGGCGCGTCTTAAATAAGGTCCGCACGAAGTCGACGATGGAGCGGTTGGTTTTCCGCGCATTGATGGAACGATGGGACGCATCGATACCGCCTCGGAGAAACGAAAGGTCGCGCACGGACATCGCACACGTCTCTGCACCACGCCGCCGAAATTAAGTTCTCCGCAGACCTCGTGCCGCTCGTCTCTTTTTTGACAATGGAAGACGCGCTTTAGCGTAGCGTGTGTCTCTCTTTGTTATAGCTCATCTCGCATTTATCTCCCCCCTCTCTTCAACAATGAAAGAGGCACTTTAACTTAACGAGGGTTTCTCTTTGTTATAACACATCTCACATTTATCTCCCTCGTCTCTTCGATAATGGAAGACACTCTTTAACTTAACGCACGTCTCTCTTTGTTCTAGTGCATCTCACATTTATCTCTATCGTCTCTTCTTCGCCTCCGGTGCTCCTTTACTAATCGACCAACGATCCTTTACTAATCGACCAACTCCAGTGCGACTGCCTCCTCTGTTCGCCATCGCCGTTGTCGTCGTCGTTGCCGTCCTCCTCGTCGTCATCGTCGCTGTCCTCGTCGTCGTCATCGTCGCCGTCCTCCTCGTCATCATCACTGTTCATGGCTGGTATCGGCATGGCGCGTATCCGACTGAAGGAGGAGCGCTTGGTCTGGCGCAAGAACCATCCCCATGTATGTACATATGGCACACTAGTCGCATGGTTGTATATATGTAGTTTTGCAATGTACTGATGAACTTAACTGTAGTTTTGTTCTTCCATCTTGTTTGTTTTTCGTATTTTCAATTTCTCAGCGTAGGTTTCTCTGCGAAGCCTGAATCAGGAGATTTATTGAAGTGGCAGTGCATCATCCTTGGTAAAGAAGGGGTAAGTCATGAAGAACAAGCACAATATGAATTTAACCATCATCCTCCTATTAATGAATTTCCTTTGTAGACTGATTGAGAAGGTGGTTACAACCCCCTGACAATCTCCTTCTCAGAGGACTATCCATTAGTGCCTCCAAGATGCACCTTTCCAAGTGGTTTCTTCCACCCAAATGTCCACCGCTCAAGAGCACTCTGCATTGGGATCCTTGATCAAGAGATTGTAAGATATACCTATTTTGCTCATGTAATTAGTAATTGTTGCCAAACTTATTTGAACTGCTTTCTTATGTTGCCTAAATTGATATTTTGTAGGGGTGGTGGACTGGTTTTACAATCAGAACTATACTACTTGAATTTCAGCGTTTGCTGCATCAGCCAAATGCACCCGATGTTAAAAATGATTGCTATAATCTACTTATCAAGGTTAGACACTTTGTGTTTGTGACCAACACAGGTTATTCATTCCTCCTTTGACATTTGTTAATTTAAAGAATGTCAATATTTTCAGGATCTAGGGGAACATAAGAGACGTGTTCGGGAGCAAGTTGGACGGTACAATTTAGATTGATCGATGGGAGCTATAGGAATAAGTTTAAATTCAAAATTAGTTTAGAGGGTACACAATGTATGAACTATAAAATTCATTGAGTTGCAAATTATCTATGGATTGCAATGTCATTGCATTTGTTTATCCCTGAATTCGCGTTTGTTTATCCCTTCAACAGAGTGCATTAAATACGCACTTCAGAAAGGTGCTTCTCAGATATGAGATCCGACAAAAGGGAGATGCGCCACACTCGGGCACGTTTCCGATTTGTGCCGAAAAACTTTTGTCCCACCTCGGAAAGCTGAGCACGTTGTAATGATTGTATAAGGCATTGCACACAGTTGCCAGTTGGACACGCCAGAATGTCCTAGATGTTGTTCCTGGCTTCAGCACACCGTGGCGCATCCAGGACACTCCAGCATGTTCGGGGCCATAGAATAATGCGAGACGCACCTGACATTGGCAGAGACACATCTTACCTGGGCTCGTCTCCTATTTACGCCGAAGATCATTTGTACCACTTCGGAAAGCTGAGCGCAGTGCAACGATCATATAAGGCATTGCACACAGTTGCCAGTGGTACATACTCGCATGCAAAAGATGTTCCCTGCTTCAGCACACCGTGGCTCATCTTTTGCATGCGGGAAAATGCCCTGATGCGAAAGATGATAATGCGAGACGTGCGTTATATATGTGCGTCTCCGAGTTTTATTTTAAACCTCGCGCGCTCTATTTTGGCAAAAATTTTCTTGCGCTCTCTCGACCAAAGGACACTGAAATGAGAGACGGGTGTTATAAAGGCACGTCTCCGAGTTTTGCTATTTTTATCCATCGCGCACTCTATCCCAACATTTGGCAAAAAATTTAGCTCTCGCGCGCTCTCTCGACCTAGAAACTGCAGCTCCTGAGCACGTTGCCATCATCCCGTCATCATCAACGTCACGCTGCCGCCGTCGACCCCGACCCCGCCGTCGACCCCGACCTTCGCGTCATCAGAGAGTTGAGCACGCTGGAGCACGCCGGCTCGTCTCCTGTCCCCGGAGCATGCCGCCCTGTCCCTCTTTCTCAACTCGCTCTTCGTCATTGTCGCGCTGCAGCCGTCGACCCCTACCCCGCCGTCAACCCCGACTTTCATCATCAGAGAGTTGAGCACGCCGCCTCGTCCCCAGTCCCCGGAGCACGCCGCCGCCTCGACCCTGACCTCGGTAATCGGTATGAGCACGGCGCTACCTTCACATAAGTGGAAATATTCTCCCTGTCCCCAGACCACGCCGACCTGCTATCATCAGAGAGTTGAGGAACCGCCACTCTAGCGCCTCCGCCAGCCTGTCCCGGAGCACGCTGTCGCGTCCCCTGTTCCCAGAGCAGCACGCCGCCTTGACCCTTCCCTCAGAGCATGCATTCTAGTGATTTTATTGAATTTGAGGATGTCCAATGAAGGCTCATCGTGAATGAAGTCATTGATCCAAAGGGATAATTTTCATTACGATATACATTCATCTTCCTTGTTTATGTCCAATGCAGAAGTAATGTATTTGTTTTGACTATCAATGTATATAATGAATACTGATTCACAAACCCTTGGAACATGAACTGTGGTTGACACTAGCATTTGCCATACCAGTGAGTTTGATTTCTACCTCTGCAACCATGCTAGAATCAAGGTACCTATGCGATAATTAGTATTTCTCTAACGAGTTTTTGATACCAGGCTATAAATGCATCAGTAGAATGTAAATTGTTTTGTTTTTTCAGGGAACAAGCACACCAACTCACTACCATGTCCTTTACCATGAAAACAATTTCTCTGCTGATGCTCACCAGTTGCCTGTGCTACAAGTAAGCTCGATTCTCCAACAGGATTAGATGATGTCAGTTATGATATGTGTAATTAGTTACATTGTAATCAGGATGAACAATCTTTGTTGTATAATTAGTATACTTGATAACCACGATTGATACTTTGTTAATATTTGATTGGTCAATATAATTTAACGTGTGATCTTTTTTGCTATACATATGTTCATGAATAGTATGAACATTATGCTAATATATGAACAGTATGTTGCTGACACTAGTAATACGGCTGCCAAATCCTGGCTAGCTTTAGGATGCAGTTGAAAATCAGGATAATCAGGGGTGGGGGCACCTAATAGGATATCCTTCCTGTAAACAATCCGCGACGAGCTGTAGCAGAGAACATCTCGGATAACCTACATAAAGGTGACAAGCTTCCATAAAGCCCGTCTCAGATCAGTACACAAATATGCAACGTTCTACAATATAGGACGTCTCATATTAGTCATTATATATGTGACGTGCTTTGTTAGGGCTTGTCACGCATGTATGCTGATGGGCGACGCGCGCCACCCGCGTCTTCAATGATCCCGTAAAGAACATATGATATGACACAAAGAAAGGATATGTGCTTGTTTTAAGCGTGTCTTACACTTAGGATGAATGGCGACGCGCCATAAGCACATCTATGATGACAACGTAATGCGAGACGCGACGACGGAGACACACAATTTGTTCGTCTCCCTTCTTTGTTAGGGCATGTCTCGGATGAGCCTTTCTTACATAGTGTTTTATTTATCATGTACGGTCGAACAGACAAATAATCCAGGTTTCAGTTTCCAAGACTTGCACGACGCAAGCATCATTGAGGCTATGGGCCACAACATCGACTTTGTTAACGCGCTTAATAATTGAGGTAGACACCTTGATTTGAACCGGTGATGGGGTCATCATATCCGTCGAGCAAACGATGCCATTTTTGGAGCCACAAACATGTGAGCCGCTGGTCGCTGTTGGGAAAGCGCAACCGATCCGTGACTGAGTCTTAGAATAGGAAATATATATTTGAGATATTATGTACTAGAATTAGTTGAGGTAGTTTAGGAATAGCATATAAAGTGTAATCAGATCTTTTATATGTAATTTGAACTTCCTTGTAAGCACCACAAGCCAGGTTATTTGACTCCTATTTAATAAACTCGCGGCCCGAGAGAAGGGTTCAATGCTTGCCACATAATTCAACATGGTATTGGAGCTAGGTCTGCTCAAAATCCCCACGTCGGCATAATGACAGCCCCATCAGGCACGTCGCCGATATGCTCCTTAGCTCGTCGGTCAATGAAAAATTCACAGGGAAAAGTAGAAAGCTCAAGTCTTGCCTCACATCAAGGGTGCTCATCTCTATTGCTACCTAGACGGCATGGTGGTTGCACCTGATGAGAAGATTCAAGGACCAGAGAAAGGTCAG
The DNA here is from genome assembly GCA_036927565.1 of Tuctoria greenei. Classification (NCBI taxonomy): domain Eukaryota; kingdom Viridiplantae; phylum Streptophyta; class Magnoliopsida; order Poales; family Poaceae; genus Tuctoria; species Tuctoria greenei. The sequence continues at coordinate 194,881,615 of JAYESD010000005.1, forward strand.
AAGATTGATAACCCGGTTGTCAGTACCCTGTGAACTGTATACCCCTTGAGATTGCAAAGATCTCAAGGGAATATCATCTACTTGATTTGAAGATCTTCAGAGGCCCACATGTCAGGCATAACCGGGCCCGCTTCCCCGACATGGTTAGTCCCAGGGTCACCGCGTGTACTATCAAACTGGAGCTACCGCCCACAAGGGGGAAGCTTCGGGCTATGTACTGAAATGGCACCCCCGGACCTAACCCCAAACTGAGGGAAGCTCCAGAACTGACACTTGTCAGGCGGCTCCGGACCTATCTGTTCCCCACAGTATGCTCCGGAGCTGCCACGTGTCCAACCGACAGATCTTCAAACCTCTAACCTCCGGAAACTCCACAACGGCTACATATCTTCAAAGGGGAACCAAGGACTTCAAGACCCGATTAAGTGTCATTAATACTATATTAATGACACACGATCGGACGATCTTAATTACCAGTAACGATGCTGTCAAAGCCCGTAACTCGGTCATTAAGGGCAATTAATCGTGTTGAATGTGTATCAATATTAGTAACCTCCGGGGCCACGTGTCGGTCCAGGCTAACTTGTAACGGCCTACCCTTGTACTATAAAAGGACAGGCCGACGATACATAGAGGGGGATCGAACACGCTCACTCTACACTCTCAACTTACGTTGAGCTCATACACCCAATACATCAACACACCCCGTGGAGTAGGGTATTACGCTCAGGCGGCCCGAACCACGTAAATCTTTGCGTCTCCTGTGCCACTTAACACTTCACCTTCTTGAATCTCCGCGCGCCCACACCGAACCTCAAACTCCTTTAACACTTTAGTAGTGTCGGGAGATCTGCCGGATCAAAACCATGGACAGTTGGCGCGCCAGGTAGGGGACGCCTGAGATTTCAAGAATGGTGAACTCAACCGCTGGATCATCCAATGGTCATCCCGCTGTTCAAGCTGTTGGGGGCAATCCCTCCAATATGCAGCCACCAGCAGGAACCACGGTTCCAGCAGGAGTCACGCTTCCACCACCGCCGCCTCCACCAACAAATCAAGCTGGGCAGCGCGATGGTGCACCGGCGTCAATCACTACGTCGGTGAATCTTGACAACCCGGAACACGCGCTTCATGCAGCACGTGCTCTCCTTCAACGCCCACCACCTTCGGATGCATCCCGGGATGCCATGGAGCAGTGGAGGGCCGATGTGGAACATTTGGTTGCAGCAGCAGCCGACCGCATCAGCAACCAGGGTCCTCCTCCTTCAGGACGGGCCCCGTTGCAGCGACGGACCTTGTCTAGCAGACTTGGTCCGCACGTTTCCAACAACAGGAGACGTGTTGCATCACAGCAGGTGACGTCGTTGCCCTCCGGGGCACGACGCACTCACACGGTATCAAGGCTTTCAACTCATGACCTCCGGGCGGAGCTTGATCGCCGATATAGCCAACAAGACAGCCGAGTCCATATTGAGCCTGCTCGTGAAAGACGAGAAGCTCAAGACATTCCTGCTCCTGAAGGAGTAGGAGGAGGCTGTTCAGCCCTGGCCATGCATCTGCGTATGGTCAGGTGGCCACAGAAATTTCGGCCTCACCTGCCGGAGAAGTTTGATGGGACCATTAATCCCGTCAAATTTCTTTAGATTTACTCCACTGCTATCCTGGCAGCTAGAGGAAATGAGGCCGTAATGGCCAATTATTTTCCAGTGGCTTTAACTGGGACCGCCAGGTCCTGGTTTATGAGTCTTCCACCCAACTCCATCAACAGTTGGGAGGAGTTGTGCCGGCAGTTTACCGCCAACTTCGAGAGTTCATACACCCGACCAAGCGCCGAACTTGATCTTTTTGCAGTCGTGCAAAAAGGAGGAGAATCCCTGGGATCATTCATCCAGAGATTCTCTCAGGTACAAAACACTATCCCTTCTATCTCTAGCGCCTCTGTCATTGTGGCATTTAGACAGGGAGTGCGAGATAAGAAGATGCTGGAGAAACTGGCGATCAAGGAGATCACCAGTGTCACGGAACTCTTCAGCCTGACTGACAAATGTGCCAGAGCTGCGGAGGGCCGTGAAATGCACTCCAAACCAACTCCGGAGGATCACAAGAAATCCTCCAAAGGAGAAGCCACTACCTCCGGGAGTGGCAAGAAGAAGAAAAAGACCAATGGCAAGAAGAAGCCGTCGACCGGTGCATCCAATGCTGCAGCTGCTGCAGCTCCGGGTGGCCGGAGGCCACACCCCGAGAAGCGACCTCGACCGTCTTCTGAAGACGGTGGCAAACCCAAGGTGTGGTGTCCAATTCACAAAACGGACAACCACAGTTTGGAAGACTGTCGGGAGGTCCAAAACCTTGCCGAACGCTACAACAAGCGCCGAGAAGAAGCTCCTTTCTGACAGAGGGAAGGAAAACAAAAAGTTGACAAAGCTCCGGCTGAAGAGGAGTTAGGTTTTTAGGATCCCAAAAAGGTCCTGAAAGCCATTTACACCTCCGTCGATGACGATTCTAACGTCTCTGACAACGAGCGTCGGAAGACCATGAACACCATTTTTGGTGGATCATGGGACATCACCTCCCGCCGCGTCATCAAGACTATGCATCGGGACATGGCTACTGTAGCTCCTACAGCCAGGGCGGAGCCTCATCGAAAGTGGATGGACACAACCATCACTTTTGATGCTTCGGACTGCCCTCGAAGCATGGTTGGAGCAGGTTAGTTACCTTTGATGATATCTCCTACCATCAATAACATCCAGCTCCACCATGTCATGGTAGACGGAGGTTCGGGGCTCAACCTTATAAGCTTCGAAGCTTTTACCAAGCTTCAGCTCCGACCTTCGGATCTCCACCCCTCCCGACCTTTCTCCGGAGTAGGTCCGGGAGCCATTACCCCACTCGGTGCTATTACCCTTCCCGTTACCTTCGGGACCCGGGAGAAGTATCGCACCGAAAAGTTGGTCTTTGACGTTGCTCAGATCAACTTACCCTTCAATGCCATCTTGGGTAGGCCTGCCTTGTACAAATTCATGGCAGCTGCTCATTATGGTTACCTGGTGTTAAAAATGCCAACACCAGTAGGCGTTCTCCGGATTCGCGGAGATTGCACTGTCGGAGTAACTGCTCTGGAAGAACTCCATGCGCTTACTACGGCGCAAGAGGAAGACTCCAGATAGGAGCAACCTCCAAAACCCTCGAGAATTCGTCAGCGAGGCTCGACTTATGCACCTCGTGTGCAGCCAAGCGGCGACACCGACATTCCCATCAAAGTCGTCCAAATCAGTTCCGATGCCGCTCAGACCACCCGTATATCGAGGGGATTGAACGACAAATAGGAACTCGCGCTCATCGCTTTCCTCCGGGCTAATGTCGACGTGTTTGCCTGGCAACCGTCACAAATGCCTGGGATCCCCAGGGAAGTGATTGAGCACAATCTTAAGATCTACCCCGACGCACGGCCTGTGCATCAGAAGCCTCGGAAGCAATCAGTGGAGCGACAGAACTTCATTCGACAAGAAGTGAAGAAGTAGCTCGAAGCTGGATTCATCCGAGAAGTCTTCCATCCAAAATGGTTGGCAAACCCAGTCGTTGTGCCCAAGGCCGGCGGGAAGCTTCGGATGTGTATCGACTACACGACACTAAATAAGGCTGTCTTCGACAAGTTGCGGGTCACCCGCACAAAGCTAAACCCAAACAAGTGTGTCTTCGGGGTTAGTTCCGGGAAACTTCTTGGTTTCCTAGTAAGTCACCGGGGCATAGAAGCTAATCCGGCGAAGACCAAAGCCATTGAAGACATGCGGCCACCAGCCCACATCAAGGATGTACAAAAGCTAACTGGATGTCTAGCAGCCCTCAGCCGGTTCATTTCAAGACTGGCAGAACGGGCACTTCCCTTCTTCAAGTTATTGAGGAAGTCCGGACCATTCCAATGGTCTGAAGAAGTAGAAAAGGTGTTCCAGGAGCTAAAACAGCTCCTCACCACCCTACCAACTCTGGTAGCTCCGAACCCTGGTGAGCCTTTGCTGCTTTACATTTCAGCTACTGATGAAGTCGTCAGTATGGTCCTGGTTGCGGAGAGACCAGAACTATCCCATACTCAGGAATCCAGACCCCTTCGGAAGGGTTCGGAGGTTCCTGAAAGCGAGTCTGGGTCCCAGCTCCCAGACTTGAATCCACAAGAAGTTACTTCAGAAGACCCAGACCCCTTCGGGAGGGTCCAGGTCGCTTCTGAAGAAGCTCCAGGTCCCTCCAGCCAGGACCTGGAGGTCTCCGAAGAAGGTTCGGATCCCTCAGGGAGGATCCGAATCAATGAAGAGGAAGCTCCGGGCCCCTCTGGGAGGGTCCGGATCATTCAGCGCCCAGTGTACTTCATCAGTGAAGTACTTCATGACGCCAAGACTTGATACCTAGAGGTGAATAAGCTGCTCTATGCAGTTCTTATTGCCTCCAGGAAGCTTCGCCATTACTTCCAAGCTCACAAAATCTCAGTGGTGACTTCCTACCCACTTCGAGCAATCTTGCATAATCCCAATTCAACTGGGAATATTGCAAAGTGGGCAGTGAAATTGGCCGAATTCGATCTCGAATTCATTTCAAGGCAAGCAATCAAGAGTCAAGTATTGGCAGATTTCGTGGCAGAATGGACTCCCTCTCCATCAAACCCTGGGGGCCCCAGTGAGGAGAAGCTGGAATATAAGGCTCCGGTCTTCACCGAGCCTCACTAGACCCTCTACTTCGACGGCTCCATGCAAAAGCAGGGGGCCAGAGCTGGAATCCTTCTCCTCGCACCAACCGGGGAGAAGGTAAAATACATGGTACACCTTGACTTCAAGGCGACCAACAACATGGCGGAGTACGAAGCACTCATCTACGGACTAAAGGTAGCACTGTCATACAGTGTTAAGCAGCTGCTGGTCAAGGGAGATTCACAGCTCATCATTAAGCAAGTGAAGGGTGAATGCTCCTGCAACAACCTCCAGCTAGTTGCTTACCTCCTCAAAGTCCAGAAGCTTCAGAAGGACTTCTTAGTCCTAGACCTCCACCATGTTCAGCGTGCTCACAACGCCGAAGCCGACGAACTCTCGACGAAAGCGTCAATCGGAGCTCCAGCTCCTGGCGGAACTTTTGTCCGGAGGTTGTCAGAACCCACAGCTCAGCCTGCCGAACTGAGCGAAGGGGGCGAGATCAGCATCCCGAAGCTGACGGTCCCAATGGCCCTGTTACCATGGCAACCATCAAGGGTCGTAGGTGCTGCCGGAAGCTCCGAGCAACCCAGCACGCAAGACTCAAATGCTCAAGTTAGCTCCAATGCATGGATCTCGGAGATCTGGAGCTACTTGAAAGACAACATCCTCCCTGACGATGATGTATCCGCTGACCGGATAGTCAGGTTGGCTAAAAGATACACATTGGTATAAGGGGATCTCTACCGGCACGGTGCCAACGGCATCCTAATGCGGTGCATCACAAGGGAAGAAGGCTGTGAGCTCCCCGCAGAAATCCATGGAGGCGAGTGTGGGAACCACGCGTCTTCCCGCACGCTGGTTGGTAAAGCCTTTCAGCATGGCTTCTACTGGCCTACAGCACTCCAGGATGCAACTGAGCTGGTGAAGAAATGCGGAGCATGTCAATTTCATGCAAAGCAAATTCACACACCGGCTCAGCCCCTACAAATGATACCTCCTACATGGCCCTTCGCTGTGTGGGGGGTGGACATCTTGGGACCTTTCCCAAGAGCCGTCGGAGGTTACAAGTTCCTGTACGTTGCCATTGACAAGTTCACCAAGTGGCCGGAAGCAACTCCAGTTGCGACAATCAACAAGTAGTCTGCTATCAACTTTTTGCAGTCCATTGTATGCAGATTTGGAGTCCCAAACAAAATCATCACTGATAATGGGACCCAATTCACAAGCTCTGCATTTCAAGGATATTGCAAAGACCTCGGCATTCAAGTTTGCTACGCCTCCGTAGCTCACCCGGCAAGCAATGGCCAAGCCGAGAGAGCAAATGCTGAAATCCTTAAAGGACTCAAAACGTGCACCTATGAGCGCTTGAAAAAACATGGAGCCAACTGGATTGCAGAGCTTCCGCCCACTCTATGGTCCAACAGGACAACTCCAAACCAGTCAATTGGAGAGACACCCTTCTTCCTGGTGTATGGAGCTGAAGCAATCCTTCCTCCGGAAATCACCTCGGGGTCACTCCGGGTCCAGACCTTCGACGAAGCCACGCAGGACCAGCTCCGGCGTGAAGACCTAGACCTCCTTGAGGAGGGAAGGTGCCAAGCAGCTGTTCGGAATGCCCGATACAGCCAAGCCCTTCGGCGCTATCATCAGCGGCATATACACAACCGACAGCTCGAGGAAGGCGATCTGGTGCTATGGAGAATACAATCCAGAGAAGGGTTAAACAAACTCTCCCCCAACTGGGAGGGAACCTTCCGAGTGATTAAAGTATCCCGTCCCGGAAGCGTTCGCTTGGCTACCGAGGATGGGACACCTCTCCCAAATCCTTGGAATATCGAGCACCTCCGTAAGTTCTACACTTAATATCACGGAGGTGAGTTTGTAGTAGCTTGAGGTGTATGTTATAGAGTCATTGTACAGAGTCGGGTAGTTCCTCAGGGAGAACAACCGGACCTTTACCGGAAGGTCCGCAAAGTTCATGCAACACTTGTCACAGTCTCAGGACTAAAAGTGTGGCTAGCTACCCTGGGTCAAACGAGAAATTAAACACGCTTAGCCTGGTTCCGTACCCTAAGAGTGTACTTGTTTCCCCTGTACCCCGGACCTATAATGAAAGACATCTTCATGTGAAACAGACTTCACATGCATTTATTTTGTACAGGCTCAACATTTTTTATTTTTCTCTTTCTTGTCTATAACAAAGTTGTGCAATTCTTAAGAAATTTTAGTTCAACCAGTTCGTGTACAATTCAAGTTGTATCGTCAATTCTTTTGGATTCAAATATTGTTCAAGGCCCACTCGCCTGAATGCCACCAAGCCAATCTAGGGCCGGAGTGTGCTATCGACTTAGCCTGGTCAAGCACCCTAAGTACGCCACTCTACCTACACCCCGGCAGGCCGAAGTAAGGCGGGTCCCAGTACAATTGGATCTAGAAGAAAAGACAATGCATTCGGTTGTATTCAGAATCACGTTTGACCTAAAACTTTCTTGAGAATCATAAGCCGCGCCGAAGTTATAAGCAAGGAATGAATTTTACTATTTTTCTTGGCTTCAGTGTGCAGGAAAAATAAAAAATCCACGTTGATGGAAAAGCCAGAGCTAACAAAGCTCCAACTCCCCTAGGTGGCTTGTAATCGATGTTAAGCATTGAAAACGAGCATCACCGGAGCAACCAAGCTCCGGTAAAGCTAGGGGGGCCAACCGTCGACGCAAAATAAAAGAGGGTGAGAAGACCCCACAAGTGGAGTCTACTGCCGACAAACTACACGTTGGTAAAGGTCACTGCCGGAGCTACTAAGCTCCGACACCCCGGAGGGCTAACTATCGATGCTCTACGCGTTGATAGGGACTATTGCCGGAGCTTCTAAGCTCCGATGATAGTCAATGCCGGAGCTTCTAAGCTCCGACAACCCCAGGGGGCCTTCACTATCGAAGACTTCGGACCTACACTCTACAAGTTCGAAGCAAATGAGTCTTCAACAAAACACAATATCCTCTTGGTACATGTTCACAATCAAATTGTGTACATCTACCAGGGGGGCAAGTGAAGACAAAAGTGTTGAAGACAAAAAATGAAATTCACAAAATTTTGGGGATTTCATTCATCTGGAGACAAGGGATTACAAAATTGAGGAAGAAAAAGAGAGAATACAAGTGGGAGCTACAGATATGGTCCTAGATCCTATGGAAGAATTGGGCGACCTTCTGAGCAACCTCCGACACGTTGGCTCGGGCGGCTTCACCTTCTCCTTTGACGGGACCTTCAAGCACCGGGTCCAGAGGGAATTGGGGATTCCAGCTGGTGTAGCACGTCAGCACATACTCTGCGACGTTCTTCGCCAGGGATTGCCCCTCAACCTCCAACTGGCCCGCGATGACGTCGCCCACCTTGGAGAGTTTGCTACCCGCCGAGCTCAACGCTTGCAACACCAGGTCTGGCTCTGGCCCCGGATCATCCGGACGCACGGGACTGAAGCCCATCGGTGTTAGCGCGTCGTTGGCTTTGCCCAGGAACTCCCAAACCTGTAGGGAGTTCGCCGTCCTCAAACCCTTCAGTTCTTCCAAGGATCTTTTGGCCGCCGTCAGTTCAGAATTCTCACGAGCAAGGCGCTCAACCTCTTTGGCATTTTGCTGAATCTTTTCAGCAACCTGCTTCTCGAGTTTGCCAAGCTCCTCCTCCTGAAGGTAAATCTTGTTTCGGCGGTCGACCAGGTCCTTCTCCCGGCACCTAACTTTCTTCTCCCTAGCAGCGAGGGAACACTCTTGCTGGTAGAGTTCCTGCCCTCGCACCCAGGCCTTCTCCTCCTCCTCAAGGCAACACTCCTCCAACTTTTTGGTGCGTTTCTCGAGACCCTTGTCAACCAGAGCCACCTTTTCGGCGAGCTCCTCCTCCCTCCTCAAGACGTCATCCCGCAACTCTAGGAGTTTTTTCTCTTCATCTTCGAGCCTCTTCTCCCTCTCCTCAAGTGCCTCCCGGCGCTTGATGAGAGTAGTGTTAATGGCCTCAGAGTAGTGTTAATGGCCTCAAGCCTTTCTTGGCGTTCATCAGCCGCACTATTAGCTGCTTTGGTCTGCTCATAAATGGCCCGAGATTGAGCGTCGAGGGCGCGAGTAAAGCTCTCCCTGTCATCCAATAATTTGCCCCAGTACTCCAGGTGGACCTTCTCCTGCTTGATCCATTCCTTGTCGTCGGCCAGCCTCGACTGCGCCAGCTTGGTCTCGAAGTATAGCTGGTTACGCCACCGCCTAAGGGTTTGGCGCTCCTTTTCAAGAGCCTTGCTGTCTTGGTAGAACGCTAGCTGGACTTGACACAGGCTGGAGCAAGCGTTGTCAATTGACAACGACAGGGGAATAGGTTTCGGACCTGCTGGGGTCTCCTCCGCTGGTTCCAGCGGGTTCTCGCTTACAAGAATCGGGTCCCACTCTACAAGAGTGGTCCCCTGAGCCTCCACGGCACTAGGGCCGTCCTCCGGGATAGCCTCAGTCGCCGCAGAGGAGGGTCCCGCAGAAGAAGTTCTGACCTCCGCAAGTGGTTCCAAAGGCCCTGCCGCCAGGTCTTCATTTCCCCCTCAGGCAGGGGGCCAGCGACTTCATATGGGCATCCCGGCCCAACAGCAGGCACCCCCACCATCATCCCTTCCGGAGCAGGGACCACTTCAGGCTTCGGCCTGGACTCCTCCTCCGCTGGTGGCTCGGATGTTGGCGCCTCGACCATCATTGGTTCGAGTGCCGATGCCTCCGCAACAACCGGCCCTGCGGCCGGAGCTTCAACCTCAACCGGCTCGGGCGCTGGAAGGTCTTCAACTGCCACCGGCTCTAAGGCCGGAGCTTCGGAGGTAGCTGACTCAACTGCCGGAGCTTCCTCCACATCCGGCTCACTTGCCGGGACTTCAATAACCTCCGGCTCAATCGCTGGGGCTTCGACAATTTCTGGCTCTAGGGTCGGAATTATTGCTTCCTCCGGCTCAACGGCCGAAGATTCCATCATCTCAGCACAAAGACCCGGAGCTTCAACCTCCGGGGCAGGTGCCGCTGGCGCATCTTCTCTCCCGTGGTCCGGCGCTACCACGGGAGTCTCGGAGGATGAGTCGAGGTACATGACCACGACAGCTGGCGCCGGAGCTGCCGCAGCTTCAGCCACCACTTGGGGCGGCACCGGGATAGGAGCAAAGGCTTCCGCCCTCACAGCTTCAGCTGCTGTGGTTGAGGGTGGAGCCTCACTCCTCTTCTTGGGAACGCTGCAGATGATGGATGAAGAAACTTAAAAAACAGTTACTACAATAAAACAACTGTCTGAGGTAAAGATTAAAATTACCTCGGGAGGCTTCTGCACCAGCTTGCGCGGAACCTCTTTTCCGGGCGTTCTGGGCTAACCATAGCCGCCGTCGGCGTGGACGCTCCGGAAGGCCCCCCGAAACTCGTTGCAGCCACGGGCATTTCCTTAGTCAAGGTCCTTCTTGACCGGGAAGGACCTCTGGACCTAGAGGCCTCAACTGGCCCTGGTGATGGAGTCGCATGCCCGGAGCTGGCACCCCGGGAAGACGCCGCTGCGGGTACAGTCACCGCAGTTGTAGAAGACCTCCCCCTCCGGGGAGAAGGAGCTGATGCAGAGGTTGCATGCCTGACGGACCTTCCGTCGGCATGCTGCAGCTTCCTCTTCCGGCTCAAGGGTTCGTCCACCGGCTCCTTGCCCTTGCCGATGATTTCGATCCTTGGCTTCGGGGCAGGGTCGGAGCCACCTTCGGAAGCCCCAGGGATCACCACCCTGGAGGTCGATCTTCTCTCGACGACACCAAGGTCGTCAAGCACCGGCATCGTCCTCGAAGCTCTCCGCTGAACTCTACTTCCACGTTCAGAGGGAGAAAGGCTGATGGCGGGGTCAAGTCATCTCCCGCGACGTCAATGCCGTGCTGGAACTTCTTGAGATGTAACTCCAAGGTTTCCCCCGCCATGTTGGACTTCAATCCAGTCTCGACCCGGTAGTCGTCCATCACGCTGTTGAGGGCCCAAGCGAGTTTTTCTCTCCTCTTCAGCGGTGACCACCTGTTGAATAGGAAATTGCAAAATACCGCCTGAGGAGTTAATCCTCCCTCCACGCAATGGCGGATCCTGGTCAGAGCAGGGTTGAAGGCATCCGACAGCACCGGAGCTTCACTCCAGACTGCAGTGTCAATGTTGGGGAGGCCTTCGGGCAGCTCCAACTTCTCGTGCTCCTCCACCCGGATGACTATCCAGTCCTTCTTCCAATCATCCCACTTTCCAGAGGGAAACGACCGGAGGTACTTGAATGGGCACTTCTTGCGCTTCACGAAGTAGTAGAAGCCAAGGTACTCATTACTCCTACCGGTGGTGTGGACGGTGAAGAAGGTCCGGAAAAGTTCAATGCTGGGGGGGATGCCCACCCACATTTCACAGAAGTGGACGAAGATAGACACAATAAGAATGGAGTGAGGGCCAAGGTGGTACAGCTGCAGACCATAAAAGTCTAGCAGCATCAAGAAAAAGGAGGAAAAAGGTGGGATCAATCCCACCATGGCGTACGAAGAAAAGTACACCATCTCGCTAGCATGCTCCTTCTCAAACGGGAGCTCTCCCCCGGCGCGGACCAGGCAGTTGAAGAAGTCCGGGGACCATCCCATGAGGGCCCGAACCTTCTTCAGATCACCTTAGGTCTTCAAACGGCTCTCGCGGAGACCCAACTCCATCGCGGCACAACAAGACAAGAGAGGAAAAGCAAGCACAAGTTGGGAGTTTGAGCGCAAGATCAGATGAGAGGCGTAAATAACCCCAGACGGTGCACACTTTCCTTCTTAAGTAAGCCCTCGCAATGCTTGGATGGAAACCGCAAGGAAGTCAAAGATACTACTCAAAAATCCTACCCTGCCGATGACAAGAGGGCCCAGGACCATCCTGACGATCAAGTCGAGGTTCTTACCCAGGCGAACGGTTGTCATCATGAGGCGGGAAGCCCGAAGGCGGCGGCCTGACAAGGCACGCGGAACCGATACGATTTCCGTATCGGGAACCGGCGACCTTCAATTGCGTGAGATCCGCATGCCAAAGATCTCATTTGCCGCACACGGGATATGCCACGCGGTGAGGATTTAACTACAAGCTATCGCCAACGGCACATCAGAAGACCTTTGAAGACTCAGTTCAAAAGTCGAAGGATGGACCCACCTCCGGCGGAATGACTTCACCCAAGGGGGTCTTCCCCAGAGGTGGGCCCAGGGGGCCACTGTCGGTACCCTGGGAACCGTATACCCCTTGAGATTGCAAAGATCTCAAGGGAATGTCATCTACTTGATTTGAAGATCTTCGAAGGCCCACATGTTAGGCATAATCGGGCCCGCTTCCCCGACATGGTTAGTCCTAGGGTCGCCACGTGTACTATCAAACTGGAGCTACCACCCACAAGGGGGAAGCTCCTGGCTATGTACCGAAATGGTACCCCCGGACCTAACCCCAGACTGAGGGAAGCTCCAGAACTGACACGTGTCAGGTGGCTCCGGACCTATCTGTTCCCCACAGTATGCTCCGGAGCTGCCACGTGTCCAACCGACAGATCTTCAAACCTCTAACCTCCGAAAGACTCCACAACGGCTCCAGATCTTCAAAGGGGAACCAAGGACTTCAAGACCCGATTAAGTGTCATTAATACTATATTAATGACACACGATCGGACGACCTTAATTACTAGTAACGGTGCTTTCAAAGCCCGTAACTCGGTCATTAAGGGCAATTAATCGTGTTGAATGTGTATCAATATTAGTAACCGTCGGGGCCACGTGTTGGGCCAGGCTAACTTGTAACGACCTGCCCTTGTACTATAAAAGGACAGGCCGACGATACATAGAGGGGGATCGAACGCGCTCACTCTACACTCTCAACTTACGTTGAGCTCATACATCCAATACATAAACACACCCCGTGGAGTAGGGTATTACGCTCAGGCGGTCCGAACCACGTAAATCTTCGCGTCTCCTGTGCCACTTAACACTTCACCTTCTTGAATATCCGCGCGCCCACACCAGACCTCAAACTCCTTTAACACTTTAGTAGTGTCGGGAGATCTGCCGGATCAAAACCACCGACACCGGTGTTGGATGGTTGGATTGCACAAGACCAATTGATTGTGGGGTATCTTCGTGGAACACTCTCGAAAGAATTTATATCACGAGTCATCGACAAGAATACTTCAAAAGAGCTATGGTCGGCCCTAGAAGAGATTTTTGCATCTCAATCTATATCAAGGGTCAATAATCTGCACATCAAGCTATCAAACACATCAAAAGGTGAAAAATCAATCTCTACTTATTTCGCTAAGATGAATGGTTATGCAGATGAATTAGCTGCAGTCTAAAGACCCATGGCAGAAGAGGAAATTGTGTCATACATCTTGGCAGGATTAAACCATGAGTATAACTCCCTTGTTGCGACACTAGATGTCGAGAAATATCTGATCATGAACAGTGATCTATTTGCGCAGATGTCAAATTTTGACATGCAAAAGAATTGTTGAAGGATGATTCATCTGGAGATTTTAGATCCGCGGCAAACTCAACATCTCGGAGAAGAGGAAATTACAGTCGTGGAAGTTGTGGCACGTTCCGATGTGGATGTGGAAGTGGCCGCAACAACAAAGGAGGTTGTGGTTCAAACCCAAGTCGTGGCGGAAACAGTAACACCCGATGAGGTCGTGGAGGATACAATCCCGACAATCCAGTGTGTCAGATTTGTTTCAAGAAAGGTCACACCATAGCGGCTTGTTGGCACCATTTTGAAGAGGATTATGACCCTGAGGAAAAGCTAGCTGGATCAGTCAACAACTCGGCCTACGGGGTTGATACAAATTGGTATATGGACAGAGGGCCACATATCATATCACCAGAGAACTAGAAAAGATGTCTTCAAAAGAAAAGTATCGAGGAAAAGATCAAGTGCATAATGCCAATGGATCAGGTATGGGTATTAGTAACATTGGTCATTCACTTTTTTATACCCCCTGCAAAGATATTAGACTTGATAATATCCTACATGTTCCTAGCACTTCCAACAATCTTTTGTCTGTCCATCGTTTTACTCTTGATAACAAGACATGCATAGAGTTTCACCCATGGTTCTTTTTGATTAAGGATAAGGTCACGAAGAGAACTTTGTTCCGAGGCAAATGTAGGGGAGGTCTCTACCCTTTTATTCCACAAGATTGGATACTGAACAAGCAAATTCTTAGTGCTACGAGAGTTACTTCAATAAGATGGCATAGTCGGTTGGGTCACCCTGCTCCTTCTATTGTTCAGAGAATACTTAGAAATAATAACCTTGTTCCTTTAGATAATTCCAATCTTGATCTAGTTTGTGACCCATGTCAAATTGGAAAGAGTCACCAATTGCCATATTCTATATCTACAAGTACATCTACCGCACCACTTGATTTGATTTTCTCTGATGTTTGGGGCAAGGCTCCTATCTCTGTTGGTCAATTTGAATATTACATTAGCTTTATCGACGACTTTGGCAAATATAATTGGATATACCTTATTAAGAAAAAGTCGGATGTCTTTAAGGTATTCCAAAATTTTAAGCTTTCATTGAAAGACAGTTTGATGGAAAAATTCTTGCTATTCAGTCTGACTGGGGTGGATAATATGAGAAACTCAATTCTTTCTTTCAAAAATGTGGCATCTCACATCATGTATCGTGTCCACACGCACATCAACAAAATAGCTCCACGGAACGAAAGCATCGCCATATTGTTGAAACAGGGCTTACACTGCTAGCATTGCAGGAATGCCTTTGAAATTTTGGGATGAAGCGTTCTTAATAGCAACCTATTTGATCAATATTATGCCGAGCAAAACACTTAATTCATGACTCCCTTTGAGTGACTCTTCGGATCTAAGCCATCTTATTCCAATCTTAGAGTCTTTGGCTGTGCGTATTGGCCAAACCATAGACCCTACAATACATCCAAACTTGTCGGGGTGAGTATACATATTCAGGGATGTAGTGTTTAATGAGATGGTATTTCCATTTAAAAAACCTACATCCTAATGTCGGGAGACTCCTGAGAAAAGAAATTCTTCTTTTGCCTGATCATGTTCATTCCATGCTCTTTGATCAAGGGGGGTAAGAAGTAATGATCAAGAGACTAACCCATCTAATGATCTTGTTGATTTTGTTTCTGAGAATGATGATGTAGAAAATAGGGATAAGAATATAGACGACGAAGGCCGAAACCCAGATCAAAATCTGGCAAGAAATAATGAAGAAGGGCCAGCAGGAACATTTATTGAGGAAAATTTGGTTCAGAATCCGAAGCAAGTAAATCAATCCCGAGGTGGGATCAGCCCTGCCATAACAGCAGGCAGACAAAATCAATCACCACACGGAAGTCAATCCCGAGGCGGGATTAGCCATGCCGTTGCAGCAGGCGGACAAAATAAATCACCTCCAGGAGGCGTGCGGAATAATCTGCGCCTATCACCTGCAACCTCGGTGTACCCGGCCAATCTTTGCTCGTCCCGCGCAACAGCCATGACAGCCCACGAGCTGCAGATTCAAGACAAATTGACGATGTCTCATCTGGCCAACACCAAGCTGACACGTCATAGATGGGATCCTCTGCGGAGCAGCCAGTGGGACCTCCGGTGGATCAAGAAGCAACAACATCTACTCAGAACAGACCAGTAACCCGGTTACAAAGAGGAATTAGAAATCCAAGTAAACCCTTTCCAGGCATGATAAAGTATAGCTTCCTGACCAAAACTGGTGAACCTATCAAAGGGAAGATAATGTAGAAGAAGCATTGAAAGATAAGCAATGGAAGAAAGCAATAGAGGAAGAATCTGCATTGATAAAAAAAATACATGACACTTGGTTCATCCTATCAAAGGGAAGATATAATGTATTGCAAATGGGTTTACAAGATCAAAATAAATGCAGACGGTATTATTGACAGATATAAAGCTCGACTAGTAGCAAAGGGATTCAGACAATGTTATGGAATTGACTACGAGGACACATTTAATCCCGTAGTTAAGGCAGTCATAATTCGGTTGGTTATCTCAATTGCTATCATAAGAGGATGGAGTCTAGGGCAGCTAGACGTGCAGAATGCATTCTTGCATGGTATTCTGGAGGAAGAGGTATACATGAGACAACCTCCTGGTTTTGAAAAAAAACATGCACCGTCATATGTGTGCAAGCTCGACAAAGCACTATATGGGTTAAAACAAGCTCCCAGAGCTTGGTACTCAATATTGAGTTCTAAATTACAAGAGTTCGGCTTTAATCCCTCCAAAGCAGATACGTCCTTATTTATCAACAGAAAGTCAGGTGTTATTATTTACATGTTGATCTACGTAGATGACATCATTATTACTGAATCATCTCAAGAAGCTATTCAATCCCTACTCAAGATACTCAGTAATCACCTTGCTTTAAAGGACTTGGGGGATCTCAACTATTTCTTCAGTCTCGAAGTGAAGAGAACCAAAGAGGGCATATCAATTACACAAGAAAAATATGCAACCAACCTTCTGAGAAGAGTTGGGATGAAGGGTTGTAAGTCAGTGCCAACCCCGCTGTCTAGCTCCGAAAAACTTTCTGCATATGAAGGTGAAGCGCTAGGTGATGAGGATCCAACAAAATTTTGAAGTATTGTGAGTGCCCTTCAGTACTTACTCTTACAAGACCTGATATTGCCTTCTCAGTAAATAAGGTGTGCCAGCCCCCACTTCGGTTCATTGGACAGCAGCCAAGCGTATTCTAAAGTATATACAAAACACATCAAAACTTTGGTCTACTATTTAATAAGTCTTCATCTATGACAATTAGTGCATATTCAGACGTCGATTGGGCTAGTTGTCTTAATGATCGACGTTCTACTGGGGGTTTTGCAATATTTCTCGGGTCAAATCTCGTATCTTGGTGTGCAAAGAAACAACCAAATACCTCAAGATCTAGCATTGCAGTAGAGTATAAACCTCTGGCTAATGCAACATCAGAAATTATTTGGGTGCAGTCAGTACTTGGTGAACTAGGCATTGAAGAAACTCAGGCTCCATATCTCTAGTGTGATAATCTGGGGGCAACATACTTATCAGCGAATCCAATATTTCACGCCAGAATGAAACACATTGAGATAGAATATCATTTTTGTCGGTACCTGATGAACTGAATACCCATAGATACAGGAAAGAAGGTGTGTTGGGTCCCGCCCCCCACGGGGGCAAGATCCGAATGGTCCCAGGGTGCCACGTGGCGTGCGACATGGCCTCACCTCTCCACTGAGGGAAGGTCTGGCACTGCCACACGTCTCGCAGCTCTGGGCCCACCTCCCCGCTGAGGAGAGGTTCGGCGCGTCTGCAAGGCCGGCAGCCCCGAACCTGCCTCCCTGATAAAAGAAGGTCCGGTGCAGCCACGTGTCCGGCAGCTCCGGACCCGGCCTCCTAGCTAAGGGAAGGACCGGACCTGCCACGTGCCAGGCAGCACCGGGCCTAGTCCATCTCGCAGTAGCGGCAATGAAAGGAGACGAGCCCAGTGCACCTAAACTAGAAGGACGCGCACGTTCCCTAGGTAAGCGAGAGCTCACACTCATTCGAATGAGAGGTCGTGACAAGACATACGGGACATGGCCAACCATGATGAGGGGCTATGTGTAGCCCTGCCGCAAGGCATGGCCAGGCGGCACATTGAAGCCATTGTCAGGGGATAGCATTTACTCCCAAATCTTAGGATGGAATTGGTACTCCTAGTGCCACTTGTCGGGCCCCAGGCCCCACTTGTAAGCTACTCGGCCTTGGGCTATAAAAGGACCGAGCAGCCACCAACTTAGACAACTTCTCTCAGACCCAGACACACACTTGAGCAACACAACACACAAATCACCGTGGAGTTGGGTATTATGCCCAGGCGGCCCGAACCACGTAAATCCCTTGCGTTCATCTTTTGTTGCGCTCAATCTAGCTAGGACTAGCCTCCGAGAATACATCGAACCCCCGCAGGCTGCTTCTGAGCAGGTCCGGGGGAGGTGTCAGTTAGACACCTCGACATTTGGCACGCCAGGTAGGGGGGTTTTTCTACTGCAAAGATCTTCACCAGCAGCATGGTGAACGCCCGTTCCAACGCTAGTTCCTCCAGGCCATAGCCTCGCCAGTAGGCGGCGGGTGAGGACCAAGCTTCATCCCACCCCAGAGCTGGGTCCCCGCTCCAGGGCGAGATGATATGGATCATCGCGACGCGGTGCAGTCACCCCACTGACTGCAGGCCCGCACAACACGACACAACGAACCCCTGTTGTGGCAGCTGCTATGACACCGCCGGCAGCAAGCCCGGAAAGTGCACTCCTTGCTGCACGTGCGCTACTCCGCAACGCACCGACGGTAGGTGCCCCGCAGGGAGCAACCCAGCAGTGGGTAAACGATGTTGACCATCTGGTCGCCGCTGCACTCTAAGCGACTCCGCAAGGAGGGAGGTGAGCGGCAACAACATTTGTCTCGCTGTCTCGTATGCCTACCGTCGACCGGTGGACTGTCGATAGCCGCTCAACAAGGCTTTCGATGGCGGACCTGCGGGCTGAGTTGCAGCACCGCAGAGCTGGTGAGGACTGTCGAGTCGTCATTGAACGACAATGGGAGCAGCACCGCAATATTGAAGCTGACTACAGCCTGCTGGGTCCTGAACACCAGGTGCATGGCGCTCTCCTGCCACGTCAGATGTATGTGGCACTTCCCGCTCAGTACCTTGCATATGTGGCGCCTCCTCCACACCAGGCGTACGTTGCACCTCCCGCACCCCAGGAGTATGGTGTGCATCCGCCGCACCAAGAGCCTGCCGCCACACCTCAACACCAGGGGTACACAGTGCCGCCTGGTCATCAAGGTCACGCATCACCAAATCTGCTGCCCGCAAGCACAGGCGGAGGGTGTGCAGCTTTAGCTCCGCACCTACGGAGGTGGTGTGGCCTCACAAGTTTCGGTCGCACACGCTAGAGAAATATGATGGGAGCGTCAACCCGAGTGAGTTCCTACAGATCTACACTTCTATCCTAGCTAC
This sequence comes from Tuctoria greenei, assembly GCA_036927565.1. Classification (NCBI taxonomy): domain Eukaryota; kingdom Viridiplantae; phylum Streptophyta; class Magnoliopsida; order Poales; family Poaceae; genus Tuctoria; species Tuctoria greenei. The sequence goes on from JAYESD010000005.1 coordinate 194,900,354, forward strand.
AGGGGGTGACGAGGTCATCATGGCCAATTACTTCCCGATAGTCCTGGCCGGCCCACCCTGGTCATGGCTCATGAACCTCCCCAAGGGGTCCATCACCTCCTGGGAGGAGCTATGCTGGCAGTTCATGGTGAATTTCGGAAGTTCATAGGAGCGCCCAGGCACGAAGCTCGACCTCCACACTATTAGACAGTGCTCGGGGGAGCCGCTGCGAACGTTCATCCAGCAATTCTCCCAGGTACGGAACACCATCCCGCACATCTCGAATGCATCTGACATAGTTGCATTTAGGCAGGGTGTGAGGGATAGGAAGATGCTCGAGAAGCTTGTCACGCATGACGTGTGCGATGTCTCTAAGCTATTTGCCTTGGCAAACAGATGCGCCAAGGCCGCGGAGGGTCGCAACTGGCATGCTCGACTCTCCTCATAGAGTGGGGAGCACTCACAGTCTGAATCGGAAGCCATTACCAGGAGTGGTGGCAGGAAGAAAGAGAACAGGGGCCGCGACACGAGTAAGTCAAGGCCCAGGGCTCCCATGGTGGTAGCTGCGGCAGCAGGCAGAGCCCAGAGCTCGCGCCAGGATAAGCGCCCACGCTAGTCACCTGAGGGTGATGACGCTGACTTCAAGTTCCCGGTGCACCGAACCAATGGTCACAGTGCAAGTGAGTGCCGGGAAGTCAAGAAGCTCGCGGAACGTTTCTGCGAGCAGAGGTAGAAGCAGCAGTGCCAGGAGAGCGAGCCTCTCCGCCAGAGGGAGGGTAAGCAGAAGCCTGGCCCCGTGGAGGACAAAGACGAAGACATGGGGTACCAGGAGCAGAAGCTTGACCCTGAGGGTAAGCAGGTCCCTTTGCGTGGATCGAAGAGGTGGAAACACCATTCCAGGAGCTTAAGAGGCACCTGACGTCCCTCCCCGTTATGGTGGCGCCGGAGCCCGGTGAGCCCATGCTGCTGTATATTACCGCAACAACCGAAGTGGTTAGTATGGTCTTGGTCGTAGAGCGATCGGAACCACAACAACAACATACACTTGAAGGAGCTCATAACACAAGCACCAGACCTTAGGTCTCGGATCAGGCCATGGATCTTTCCCTGCGGAGCTCCGGAAGCCAGGAAACCCTCGGGTCCCAACCCCCGAAGGATGATGCGGATCCTGGGATCCAGGAGCCCCGGGACCTGGACCCGCTGCAAGGGGCACCAGACCTCTCAGACAGAGTTCGGACCACTCAAAGGCCAGTCTACTACATCAGCGAAGTCCTCCATGAAGCAAAAACAAGGTATCTGGAGATACACAAACTGTTGTATGCCTTGTTGATAGCATCGAGGAAGCTCCGACACTATTTCCAGGGCCATAAGATCTCGGTGGTCACCTCCTTCCCGCTGAGAACAGTGCTCCACAACCCTAATGCTACCAGCAACATCGCCAAGCGGGCAGCTGAGCTAGCAGAGTTTGAGATTGAGTTCCTTCCTCGGCACGCGGTCAAAAGTCGGGCACTGGCGGATTTCTTGGACGAGTGGACTCCATAACCTAGCAACCCAGAAGGCTCAGTCAGTGGGGAGGCAGTGTCCGGTGCACCAATCTTCACTGAGACCCCGTGGACACTTTACTTCGATGGTACCGCGCGGAAACAGGGGGTCGGGGCCGGAGTGGTGCTCATAGCCCCGAGAGGGGAGCAATTCAAATATATGGTGCACCTTGGCTTCAAAGCCACCAACAACATGGCAGAGTACGAGGCCCTCATCTATGGGCTGAAGACAGCGTTGACCCTCAATGTGCGCCAGCTCCTTGCCAAAGGTGATTCTCAGCTAATTGTCAAGCAGGTCAAGGGGGAGTGCAGTTGCAATGACTCCCAACTGGTAGCATACTTTCTGCATGTCAGGAGAAGGACTTTGAAGTCTTGGATCTGTGCCATGTACCCCGAGCTGACAACTCAGTCGCAGATGACCTGTCAACGAAGGCCTCCACAGAGGCACCAGTGCTCGAAGGAGTCTTTGCAAGGACGTTATCGCAAACAACCGCCTGAGCTGCCGAGCCGGGTGAAGGGGTGAAGCTAGCACCTCAAAGCTAGCAACCCCGATGGCCCTACAGCCATGGTGCCCGCCAAGGTTATTATGCACCACCGGCAGCTCCGAGCAACCGGGTGCCCAAGAACCAGAAGCTCAAGAAGGTCCTGATGCATGGATCTCGGAGGTCCGGGACTACTTGAAAGACAACTACCTTCCCAAAGAACATGCCCTGGAAGAACGGATTGTGCGGATGGATAAAAGATACACGCTGGTAGAGGGGGATCTCTACCGGCGTGGCGCCAACAACATCCTATTGTGATGTATTACCCGGGAGGAAGGCTGCGACTTGCTCGCATAAATCCGTGGAGGTGAGTGCGGGAACCACGTATTGGCCCATGCTGGTCGGCAAAGCCTTTCGGCACGGCTTCTACTGGCCCATAGCACTCCAGGATGCCACTGAGATGGTTAAGAGATGCAAGGCGTGCCAGTTCCATGCCAAGCAGATCCACACACCAGCTCAAGCGCTGCAGATGATCCCCCCTCGTGGCCATTCGCAATGTGGGGACTGGACATCCTGGGACATTTCCCAAGAGCCGTCGGAGGATTCCGATACCTCTACGTCGCTGTAGACAAGTTCACCAAATGTACAGAAGCCACCCCAGTTGTCACCATTAACAAGCAGTTAGCAGTGAAGTTCATCAAGTTGATCGTCTTCAGGTTCGGGGTCCCGAACAAGATCATCACTGATAACGGGACCCAGTTCCCGAGCGCGGCGTTCCAAGAATACTGCAAGGATCTTGGAATCCAAGTTTGTTATGCCTCTATTGCTCACCCTAAAAGCAATGGGCAGGTAGAGAGGGCAAACGCTGAGATTCTCAAGGGCATCAAGACTCGTACATACTCAAGCCTCGAGAGGCACGGTGCAAAATAGGTGGACGAGCCGCCATATGCGCTGTGGGCCAGCCGGACATCAACCAGCCGGGCTATGGGAGAAACGCCCTATTTCTTGGTGTACGGGGCAGAGGTCGTACTTCCCCCAGATATCACCATGGGCTCCCCCCCGTGTCTGGATGTACGACGCTACAAAGGACCAGTTCAGGCGTGAAGACATGGACCTCGCCGACGAGGGACGCATACGAGCAGCCCTCCGAAACGCACGGTACAGGCAAGCACTCTGGCACTACCATCAATGGACCGTGCACAGTAGGGAGCTGAAGGTGAAAGACCTGGTCCTGCGGCGTCTGCTTTCCCGTGAAGGGACAAACAAGCTCTCCCCCAGTTGGGAGGGCCCCTTCCGGGTAACAGAAGTTTGTCACCCCGGGTGCATTTGCCTAGCTACAGAGGATGGGCAACCAGTGCCCAACCCATGGAATATCGAACACCTCCATAAGTTTTATCCATAGCCAGTGGAAGGGCATTTTATTTTCTTTCGTTATAAAGAGATCATAGTGTCTAGAAACAACACTTGGGTTAACTAAGGCCAGGGAGATGAGCTCTGGGTGTCCGCCTTGCTCGGCAAGGTCCGGTACCCTGAGAAGGTACACTCAGCTCCTTGTAACCCAGGTCGGGTCATTCCTCTTGTAAAGTCTGTTCTCTCCTATGAACGTTATAATGAAAAGATGTTTGCCCTACCCTGAAGTGCTTTGTTCATTTGAAATTATCTTTAGTTCTTATGAATGATGTCACGTGTTTGCCGTTAGCTCATCACCTAGCATGGGTGCGATCAGTTTTTCCCTCGTCTCTGCAATAGTGGGAGCGTTGCTGTCCGTTTGCCGGTGGGTCACTTGAGGTACTTGCTAAGTGTCTGGAACCTCCGAACGCACTCCTCACGTGTGGTGGGTAAAGAGTTCCGAGTACGGAGGCCCTAAGTTAATCAAGTCCCCCACGACGGTAATGGATTGTAAGACAAACAACACTAATAGAGCGTGGGTAAAGATTGACTGGAGAGCGGAATTACCTTTTATCTGTCATGTGTGCAGGTTCCTAAGGTTGTAATGCTAGTAAAGCCACTCCCATACCACCGATGATGAACGGTTACCTCACCAAGAGTGGGCTCAGGGGCCCGTCGTCGACGTCCTCTACATCGGTAACGGGCGTCGCCGGAGCTTCTGAGCTTCGACAACACCAGGAGGCCCGGCGGTGACGTCTCCTACATAGACAATGGGTGTCACCGGAGCTCCTAGGCTCCGAAAACTCCATGGGGCCCAACGTCAACGTCCTATGTTGACAATGGGTATCGCTGGAGCTACCATGCTCCGACAACCCCAGGGGGCCTGGCGGTGACGTCTCCTACAGGGACAATGGGTGTCAGTGGAGCTCCTAAGCTCCGACAACCCTAGGGGGCCCGACGTCGACGTCTTATGTTGACGATGGGTGTCGCTGGAGCTCCTAAGCCCCAACAACCCCAGGGGGTCCAGCGCTGATGTCCCCGAAACAAGTGTTAGTTCTTCTTGGTACAATACACAATCAAAATTACGTACATCTACCAGGGGGCAGAACACAAAAATATCAAAGACAAAAATCAAGAGGACTTCATTCATTGAAGGATCATATTACAAGACCGGAAGCATACATGCGGGAACAAGGAAGGAAAGGCTTAGGTCCTATGGATAGCTGAGGCTACGGCTTGAGCAGCCTCCTGAACGCTCTCCCTGTCAGCATCCAGCCCTTCCTCGATCGGCCCTTCGATTGTTAGACTAAGGGGAAAGTGGGGGTCCCAGCACCAATAGCACGTTAGCACGTACTCGGTGACGGTCTTGGCCAAGGACCTCCCTTCTGTATCCAATTGGTCTGCGACAGCATCGCCCACCGCGTCGAGCTTGCCACCAGCGGAGCTAAGATCCACCAGTGCTTCGTCCAGCTCCAACACTGAGTTGGCCAGATGTACGGGGCTGAGGCCAAATGGCACCAGTGCTCCGTCGGCCCGTCCCAGGAAGTCCCACACCCGCTAGGACTCAGCCACCCTCGAGCCCTGCAACTCCTCCAGTGCCCTCTTGGTGGCCGCCAGTTCCGTACTCTCCTTTGCAAGGCGCTCAACCTCTTTGCCGTGCCGCTGAATGCATTTGGCTAACTGCCGCTCATGGTCAGCGAGCTCCAACTCTTGGAGGTGGATACGGTTTCGCTGCTCTACCAGGTCTTCCTCCCGGCCCCGAACCGTATCCTCCCTGGCGGAGACGCCGACCTCTCGCTTGTTAAGGTCTTGCCCCCATTCCCAGAGCCTGTCCTCCTCGAGCTTACACCGCACATCAAATTTCTTGCGGCGGTCCGCCAAGCTCTGCTCACCCGCTGACGGCTTCCGGGAGAGCTCCTCTTATCTCCGGCCCAAGTCCTTCCGCTTCTCAGAGAGTTCGGCCTCCCTCAAGTTGAGCTCCTGCGGCGCTTCTGGAGAGTCTCATGCCAGGCAATTAGACCCTTTTGGCGCTGGTCAGCAACTCTGTGGCATTCCACAGCTTCTTCATAAATCTTTTGCGCCTTCGCATCGAGAGCTTTGAGGGTAGCCTCCCTCGCGCTGAGCAGCTCGCCTTGCTCGACCAGCTGGGCTTTCTCTCCCCAGATCCAGTCTTCGCGTTGACGGAGCCTATCGCAACAACGGTCAAGGGCGATATGCTCTTCTTCCAAGGCCTTGCAGTTGTGATTGAAGGACACTGTAACCCGCTGCAGGCTGGAGCGGGAGTTGTCGATAGCCAGTACCAAGGGCATGGGCACCGGGCTTGATGGGGGTGCCTCCTCCCCCATCTCCACCAGGATTTCCGCTGTCATCCAGGAGGGGCTCCACCTCTCAAGCGGGGGCACCCGCGGGCTTGAGGCGCCTGGGGTGTCCTCCAGAAGCCCCACAGCCCCGGCGGCACCTAGAGGAGGGATGACTGGAGCAGTGCCGGTCTCTGGCGGGCCCTCCGGCGCGGCCATGGACGCTCCCGGATCAGACTCCGCTAGCGGAGAGGCAGGATGCTCAAACGGAGCCTCCACGTGTTGCCGCCCGGGAGCAGGTGTGTTGGACGCCCCTGGCCGAGGCACCGAAGCCTCAATCACCTCCAGCGTAGGAGCAGATACTTCGACTACCATCGGGACGGCCACCACAACCTCAACAGTAGTTAGCGTGGGGCCGGCTCTTCTACTGCCCCCGACCCTTCGGTCGGAGCCTCTACCGCATTTGGCATGGGGGCTGGCCCCTCAGCTACATCCGACTGGGGCACCGGAACCTCCCAGAAGACGGCGTGGGGGCCGACCCATCGGTGGCTCCCCGCACGGGGGGGGGGGGGGGGGGGGGGGGGGGTGGAACCCCCGTCGATGCTGGAGTTGTGTCGGCACTTGGCATCTCCACCGGAGCCTCAGAGGCTACCGGCTCTGGCGCTGAAACTCCAGCCATCCCTGCGTCAACGATCAGGGTCTTCAGTGCTGGCGCAACCGCATCTATGATTGGTGCTATCCTCGTGTCGCCCGGAGCCTCCACGTTCGCTCGTGCAGGCGCAACAGTCGGAGCTGGGGCGCCTGCTTGCTCAGCCCCTTGCGCTGCCGTTGGAGTTTCAGTTTTATCTCCCTTCTTGGAGGTGTTGCACACCAAAGATAAGAACAATCAAGAGACTGACTTTAATCCTAAATAGAAATCGGAGTAAGAACTCAGTCGATTACCTTGGGAAGCTCCAAGTGCCACGGAGGCAAAGCCGCTTCGGAGCAGGCCCAGAACCGGAGTCCGATGGACCCGATGTGTTCGAAGCCCCCGGCCCCCAGGGGCTTGGGCCGGTGCCTCCCGGGCCGAAGCGTCCCTCGACTCGGAGGGGCCCCCGGATCTTGGCCCCGCGCTCGACGCCGATGTGGGAGGTGGCCCCATGGAACTAGCACTCGTTGGAAGTCCCTGAGCCGGAGGAGCTGGCCCTCCGGAGCTTCCGATGTGGCTTCCGTCGCCCCGCACCAGCTTCCTCTTCCGACCGGAGGGCTCCACCAACACCTCGCGCCTTCTGGAGGTAGCAGCTTCACCCCCTGGCTTGAGGGAACAGGGGACGGCCCCCCAGAGGCCCCAAGAATAGTTATTGTGGAGGGAGCCCGCTTCTCCACAACTCCAATATCGTTCAACATTGGCATTAACGTCCGGAGCTCCCGACAGAACACGGGAACTAAATTCAAAGGCGGGAAGGACTCGCGGAGCTTCAGTGAGTCAAGCGGGATATTGGTTTTGCTATGGAATTTCTTCAGCAGAGTATTCAGAGCTTCGTCCCTCATCTGGGAATCAGGACCACGCAGCGTGAATGTCCACACAGACCGTTCCCTGAACTTTAGTGGAGTCCATCTGTTCCTCAGGAAGTTACCAAAGACCATCTGGGGGGTCACACCACCGGCGACACAACCATCGATCCTTGCCACAACGGGCTTGTACGCTGCCGGCAGCTCCAGAAGCTCGTTCCAGAGGTTGGTGTCCACGTTAGGGAGGCCCTCTGGCAGGTCCAGCTTCTCATGATTGTCCACGGTGATGATCACCCACTCCTTCTTCCATTCATCCCATTTGCCAGAGGGATAGGTTTCCAAGTACCTGAAGGGGCACCTCTTCCGCTTCACAAAGTAGTACAGCCCGATCATCTCGTTCCCCTTCCCGGTGGTCTGCAGGGTGAAGATGCACCGGAAGAGCTCTAGGCTGGGCTGCACACCCACCCACATCTTGCAAAAGTGAACGAAGATAGCGACCAGCAAGATGGAATGGGGGCCGAGGAAGTGCAACTGGATACCATAGAACTCCAGCAGCGTCATTAGGAAAGACGAGAAGGGGGGGGGAGCATGCTGACCATGGCGTATCCTTGGAAGTAAACCATGTCACCAGCGCTCTTCTTCTCGAAAGGAAGCTCGCCAATGCAGATCTTTTTGTTGAAGGAGTCATAGGAACATCCCATGTAAGCATGGACCTTCTTCAGCTCCTTCTCGTTCTTGATCTTATTGGCGGGGAGACCCAACTCTATTGCGACAAGATGGAGCGGGGGAAGGATGGATATGCAAAGGCTAAGACTCAGGAATGGAGGATGCGATAAAGCAGTAAGGCCCTAAGCACGAGAGCAAATGGAGGTGTAAGGGGCTCGTGACCTGTGCTAGTCCCCTTCTTAAGTATACTTCTGTGACGTTTGGATGGGAACCGTGGCGCTGCAATGCTGGAGCCACCCTCACGATGACTGGTGGGCCAGAGTCAGATTCGGCAGAAAAGCCGAAGTAACCACCTCGAGGCAACCGCTCCCATAGGGGAGAGTTCAAAACTTAGGGGTGGCGAAGTAATAGGCGTGCGGAACCGAAACAAAATTTGTATCTGGAACCGGTGCTAGTTGATGGCATGATATCTACAGAAAAAGATTTTATCCGCCGCATTGAAGGGAAGCCCTTAAAGTCGCGACACGAGGATCCAAAATGGCCCCACCTCAGGTATAACCACTTAACCGAGAAGTTCCTCCCCGAGATGGGCCTGGGGGCCACTGTCAGTACCTGGCAAACCGGGTACCCATAGATACAGGAAAGAAGGCGCGTTGGGTCCCTCCCCCCACGGGGGCAAGATCCGACGTGGTCCCAGGGTGCCACGTGGCGTGCGGCATGGCCTCGCCTCTCCATTGAGGGAAGGTTCGGCACTGCCACACGTCCTGCAGCTCTGGTCCCACCTCCCCGCTGAGGAGAGGTCCAGCGCGTCTGCAAGACCGGCAGCCCCAGACCTTCCTCCCTGCTGAAAGAAGGTCAGGCATAGCCACGTGTCCGGTAGCTCCGGACCCGGCCTCCCAGCTAAGGGAAGGACCGAACCTGCCACGTGCCAGGCAGCGTTGGGCCTAGTCCATCGTGCGATAGCGGCAATGAAGGGAGACGAGCCCAGTGCACCTAAACTAGAAGGACGCACACGTTCCCTAGGTCAGCGGGAGCTCGCACTCATAAGTCAAGAGTCTTGTACCCAGTCTTGTGATAACAGGCTGGCACCGAACAACTATGTATGACGGACGAATGAGAGGCCGTGACAAGACACACGGGACATGGCCAACCATGATGAGGGGCTATGTGTAGCCCTGCCGCAAGGCATGGCCAGGTGGCACATTGAAGCCATTGTCAGGGGATAGCATTTACTCCAAAATATTAGGATGGATTTGGTACTCCTAGGGCCACTTGTTGGGCCCGGGCCCCACTTGTAAGCTACTCGGCCTTGGGCTATAAAAGGACCAAGCAGCCACCAACTTAGACAACTTCTCTCAGACCCAGACACACGCTTGATCAATACAACACACAAACCACCGTGGAGTAGGGTATTACACCCAGGCGGCCCGAACCAAGTAAATCCCTTGCGTTCATCTTTTGGTGCGCTCGATCTAGCTAGGACTATCCCCCGAGAATACATCGAACCCCCGCGAGCTGCTTCTGAGCAGGTCCGGGGGAGGTGTCAGTTAGACACCTTGACAACTTTGTCAGAGGGTGGCAAATAGAATAACTGAGGATTCAATTTATACATTCTGGAGATTAGTTGGCCGACAGGTTCACAAAAGCATTGCCGATAGAAAAATTGCAAGAGTTCCGATGTAATCTCAACTTAGCCAAGTTGTGATTAAGGGGGATGTTAGAATAGGAAATATATATATTTGAGATATCATGTACCAGAATTAGTTGAGGTTGTTTAGGAATAGCATATCAATCACTACCGGAATCGCGACAATAGACGACGGTTAAATTTATTGACGACGGTGTCATCGTCTATTACTTAATTGTTGACGGCTAAAATGTACCATTGTATATTCATGACTAATAGATGACGATTGACCTACTACCGTCGTCAATTAGCTTTTGGGCCTTATTGATGATGGTCCACCATCGAAAAATAAAGCCCTCGGCAATCTGGGCCGAAACCTGGGCCCGCCTGAGATGTTATAGACGACGATAGCGGGTCAACCGTCGTCCATAGGCCTTTGTTGACGACGGTTAACCTACACCGTCGTCAATTAGGGAATTTTACCCTGCCCCCCACGCGTCTGGCTGCTCATTTGCTCCTGCCATTTCATTTTTGCGCTCAAGGTCACCGTCGTCGTGCGCCCGCCTCCACCGCGTCGGGTCGCGCCTCCAGCGCCGCCGTCGAGGGTCGCCGCCACCGCCGTCCACCGTCGCCGAGGGCTGCCGTCGAGGGCCGCCGCCATCCACCGTCGCCGAGGGGCACCGCCGCTGCCATTATCTGTTGTCGAGGTACGCCACCGCCTCTCCCTGCTGCCCCCTCCCTGTGCGTCGCACCCTCCTGGCACCCCCTTCCCGGCATCCCCACACCACCGTGGCTGCACCCCCCCCCCCCCCCCCCCGCCTCTCCACCGTGGCTGCCCCCCTCCCCCCCACCGTGTCCGCCCCCACACCACCGTGGCTGCCCCCCCCCCCCCCCCCCCCCCAACCATCGCCCAACACTTTGATTAGCAATGTTTATTACAGATTAATATTTGATTAGAAATGTTTGTTAGAGTTTATTAACACTTTGATTAGCACCATTTTTTCTTTATTCATGTTCTATAGTTGATTTATTCATGTTCTATAGCACCACTTTTGCTTTATTCATGTTCTATAGTTGATTAGCACCATTTTTTCTTTATTAGCACTTTGATTAGCCATTTTGCTCTATAGTTGATTTTTGCATGTATGAGCAACAATGGGCTTAGCCATTATGATATATATGAGATTTACATTATAAGAAAGGTTTAGTGATTACCGTAGATCATTTCGACCTATAGTGGAGACTCACCAAGGTCCCTCTCTCTTCATCTCCCTCTATCTCTCCCTCTCCCTCTCTCCTCATCCACCCCTCCCTTTCTCTCTCTCTCCCTCTCTCCTCACCTTTGGACCATACACCGTTCATTAGTTAGTTCCTTGCCCGCCTCGAGGTGGAGCGGCTCAAGATCGATGCCCCGAGTGATCATTAGTTAGTTAGTTTATTATGTTTTCATCAATAATTGTTTAATATTTATAATTGTTTATTAGTGAGTTAGTTTATTAATATGTAAATAAACGGGTTTTGGGCAGGACCGGCCCGACCCGACACAACACGACATGCAATAAATGTGTTTGTGCCTTATAGACAGTTGTAGTCGTAACGTATGCGTTGAGACGACACGGAAGCGAACGGTGATGGTGAGGACGTCAATCACCCTCGATTGCGTCGACGATGGATTCGGACATGGAATTGTCATCTGTGACTAACTTTCTCCTTCTCTTTCTCTCTTTCTTTCCTCTCTTGTAAATGACTAAAAAATGAAAATGAGTAACATAACTTATAGCAATGCGTCACCCATTTCGGATTGGCATGTCTCACATGCTATTGGCATGTGAGACGTGAAGGTTCGGAATTGTCCCTTTTTGGACAGCCTGAGAGTGACCGAGAGGGCATGGCTTGTGACGAGACGTAGGTCTGGATTTGGACGAGATTTTGATGGCATAACCCTATTGTTCTCTGCTGCACCATTTTCGGGCGTGCAGCGGAGAACAGTGGGGTTATGTTGCCGAAATTTTGTGCAGATCCAGACCGCGCGTCTCTTCATGAGCACGCTTCGCCCGGTAACTCTTGGGTGGGTTTAGGACCTATCTACCTAGTTGTAGGGTCGTGACATAACATAACAATGAAATTAATAATGATTTGTCTGCTTTGAAGGTATACCCTCATACATGGCTAAAGACCGCACTTGGATGTATACTGGTTGGAAAAAGGATGGCAGGCACTCAGAAGAGTGGTTCACCAAGATAAATGCTTTCATAAAATGATCTTTATCGTTGTCAAACAATAGCAAGGTGCGGTGCCCATGTATCAAATGTCAGAATGAGAAGTGTTTCGACAAAGTGATTTTGACGCATCACTTGTGTCGAAACAGTTTCATGCAACGTTATGAGTTGTGGACCCTTCACGGTGAGATACCTTCTCAAGTCGTAGAAGATCGAGACGAGGATAACATCACTGGGGTCGATTAGGATGGAGGAGATGGTTGAAGCCATAAATCTTGAATTGACAGAGGATCCTCCTGCAATGAAGGTTAAAACGTTCTTCAAGCTTGTCGAAGCTTCAAAACAGTCGTTGCATGAACACACCAAAGTGACGATCCTCAGTTTCATGACTAGATTTATGACAATTAAGTCTAAGTATTCCTTCTCCAATAACTGCTACAACGATCTCATTAAATTGATCAGCAATGTCCTTCTACGACCTCTGAATTGCCTAAAGATATGTATCCGTCTAAGAAATTGATTTTTGGGCTTGGTATGGACTATGAGAAGATTGATATGTGCCTAGAAAACTGCATGCTTTTCTGGAAAGACCATGCCAACTAGAACAAGTGTTTAAAATGTGATAAAGCAAGATTTGTTGAAGTTGTTAATGACGATGGTACACAAGTAATGATTGAAGTCGCACAGAAGCAGCTTTGCTAGTTGCCTGTCACACCTAGGTTGAAGCGCTTGTTTCTCTAAAAAGACAGCCAGACACATGAGGTGGCACAAAGAAGGTCGGCGTGGGAACGACAGAATGTTGGTGCACCAATTCGACGGTGAGGCATGGAAAGCGCTTGACCACTTCGATCTAGATTTCGCCAAGGATGCGAGAAATATTCGCATTGGGTCGGCGATAGATGGCTCCTTCACCGTTCAATAAAAACACAACACCATACTCTTGTTGGCCCATGTTTGCTATTCCGTACAACCTACCACCATCTCTTTGTATGAAGTACGGGTTTATGTTCCTTTGCCTTATTGTACCTGGACCGAATCATCATGGTTCATGACTGAACGTGATATTGAAGTTGTTGATTGAAGAGTTGAAAATGTTATGGACAGGAATTGAAGCGTACTAATGTTTCAAAAAACAAAAATTCAACCTTCGAGCTACATACTTGTGGTATGTCCATGATTTCCCAGATAACGGCATGGTTTCTAGCTGGAGCACTCATGGTCATTTAAGATGTCCGATATGTGCTTCAGACACGGAATATTTTCATTTAAATCATGGTGGCAAGATTTTCTACTTCGATTGCCACAGATGTTGGTTACCGCCCAATCACATATTTAGGAAACAGAAAAATGCCTCCAGGAAGGACACCGTTGTCAAAAAAGGACCACCGCAATGTCTCAATGGGTCGATGATTGCTGAACAGTTGAACAACTTAGTTGTAGATGAAGGTTGTCCTGGATATTTTATTGGTTAAGGAGAGGACCACAATTGGACTCATATATGTGCACTATGGGAGCTACTGTATGTGAAGTCCTTAATTCTAATGCATAACATTGATGTCATGCACCAGGAATGTAACATGGGTGAATGCATCATAAGCACATGCTTGGATCTGACGAGCAGAACAAAAGGCAATATAAAGGCTCGTAAGGATTTGGCAGAGGTTTGTAACTGTCCAACTCTTGAGCTCTCCGAAGCTGGTGGCAAATAGTGTGCCTCTTTTTGTCTTTGACCAATAGAAAAGAAAGAAGTCTTCGAATGGTTGAAAATATTGAAATTCTCAGACGGTTATGCTGCTAGCCTGAGACGACCTGTAAATGTTAAGACTGGAAATCTCGTAGGGTTGAAAAGTCATGATTATCACAAAATCATGGAAAGACTTCTGCCGGTTATGTTTCGGGGCTACCTTGACGATGCGGTGTGGAAGGTGTTAGTCGAGCTTAGCTGCTTTTATAGATAGCTTTGTGCTAAAGAAATCAGAAAGGAGATGATGGAGAAGTTGAAAAGGGAGATACCAGTGCTTTTATGTAAGATGGAAAAAGCTTTTCCTCTAGGATTCTTCAATCCAATGCAACATCTCATAATCCATCTTCCATATGAAGATAAAGTGGGTGGCCCTGTGCAATATAGGTGGATGTATCACGTTAAAAGAGCACTCAGGTGTCTTAAACCAATGGTTTGCAATCGGGCAAGGGTTGACGGATGCATCGCTGAAGCATACGCCATTCAGGAGATAGGACACTTTTCAAGAGTCTATTTTGCAGAAGAACACAATGTAAATGTTTGCACGTTGCAGTACAATATGTTCGATCCTAACAATGGAACTCGACAAAACCAATTTGGCATGGTAGAAGTCAAACACAATGACCGTCTACGAGGTTGCGACACCTTCGTCCTTGCACACCAAGTCGAGCAAGTGTATTATCTACATTGTCCGTGCGAAATGCTTAAAGCTTGGTGGGTTATACACAAGGTGAATCCTCGTAAGCGGTTATATACACCAGACAATGTTGGATACCTTGATGATGAGGTTGATGTTGTTTACCAAGAACAAGAGTTGCCGGACTCTTTTGTCATCGAGCCTAATTTAGGACTCGATGACTTAGTTGGAGATGCAGAAAACGTAGAGACTAGTGAGATGCGAAAACAAAAATGGGCAACTACCACGACAGGCGATGGTCCAGTTTACGTAGTAGAGTACATCGTGATGCCGATGGATTTGAAAATTGAGTACAAGTAATGTTTCTTTCATCTCTTCTTTTCTCCTCTATACTTTCTATTAAATTCATTAGCAAATTTTCCTTTAAACAGGATGTCATCGAACAACAGTAGATGATGGGGGCAGGGGTGCGGAGGTTTCTATCACCGACAACCATGAGAGGAGACGAGGTCTTCCACGACAGACAACTTAGCGGGGGTAGATGGGATTAGTTCATGAGCCATCTACCGAAGTCGTCACACGGACCTGTACAACGGTCACGACAGGTAAAGAACATTTAATTACATAAATGATATAAGTAATTCTTTATTCTATAATGTGAATCTTTAAAATTGTCAGGACGACTCTACATCCGATGACTCAGAGACTAGGGTGCCTCCTTCTTCGGTGCCTTCTTCGGAGACTCTTTCTTTGGAGCCTCCTTCTTCGGAGCCGGTGCAATCGGGTGACCCCACTTCTGGGTCAGTTGTTGTGGAGCCGGTTCCACAGCGACGGACTAGGAGGAGCCACTACGTGCCTCCTCCTTTGTCTCCTGCAAACCTAGACGATTGAATCGTTATTCGTCCGATTGGCAATAAGTAAGTAAATCTCTAACAATTCAATTTAGATACTTTAGACTTATATATATATACTAATTGAGAATCATGTATCAGGATTTGGGAGGATGCTTTGTTCACGGGCCAGGGATGCCACTCACAGGTGAACGGTGTCCTTGGCCGTCTAGTCCATTTGCACTACCCCGATGTAGTGAACGAATGCGCTACCACGTCTTGGGAGGAATACTATAGGGTTCGGGACATTGTTCACGACAACCACCGGGAGGTTGTTTGGCACGACTTCATCGTAAGTATGAACAATAATGGTGTAATACAAATATATTATAAGTTACATACATTTACCAGTATATTTCTTTTTTCAGGCACGGTATCGTTTGGAGAATGAGACCGAGAAGACGAGTCACGCTCGTCTCGTCTTCCATAACCGCGCTAGGAAGATCATGATGCAGTCACTATCGACGACTCGCCTTCAACCTAAGAATGCGTACTTCAAGTTGCATCCAGACGAGGGTCAGTCGGGAATGGAATCGGCCGACAAGTACTTGACAGAGGCGCAGTACACAGAGGTAAAGTTTTTAGTTTACTTTGCTTCATTATGTGAACGTGATCAATATTTTAATTCAATAAGAAATGTGTGCAGGTCGGCGTAGCGTGGATTGATGTCGTCCAAATGCGTACCGTGCCCTGTGTGCTCTTTGGGCGAGCAAGGGCTTCCAAGCACTTTCTAAAACCCATCGAGAGAGTACAGGGACGGACGAAAAACACCATTTGGGTGGGGACGGCTACATATGGCTCGCTAAACAGATGGTAAGCGTGACTCGCATTATATTAAGTAATTTTATAATCTTCATTATGATAACATGTATCAATAGGAGCACGAGAGCGGTCAGCAGCCGACATCTATCAAGGTGTGGAAGAGGGGTCACCTGGGAAGTGACCCGTTGCATCCTGACTATCTGTCTTCTTAGACAGCGACTGTCAGTACCCGACATACCGGGTACCCTCGCGCACAAGCTAGAGCCGCATAGGTACCTCGCCTCTCAGCAGGGACAGGGTCCGAGGGCGCCATGTGTTCAAAGAAACCCGGACCCATTGGCCTCAGATGGGAAGTCCGGGGTACCCACGAGACATGCAAAAGGGGAAGCTCAGCTCCCCCTTGACTACAAGCTCCTAGGCAGCCACGTGTCGAGCAGGAAGAGACCCGACATCCTCCGCAGAGGTGAGATCCTAAGATGCCATGTGGCCCACGAAGTCGAGACCCGATCTCCCCAGCGGGGGCAAGCACCCGAGCTGCCACGTGGCCCGCGGGGCGAGACCTGGCCTCCCCCACTGAGGTGATCTCCCGGGCTACCCCGTGTCACGCAAGACGGGCATGGCCTCCACCATGGCAGATAGCTCCCCAGCGGCCGCATGGTCAGTCCACTTGCCCTGAGCAGGTAGTAAGGAAGTTAAGAGGGTGGTGCGCCTTGTCTCCATCAAGCCTTGAAGATACGTGGCTTCCCCAGGCGCATGGCGCGGCACATGCCTAATGTCAGGTATCGCTACGACTAATCACATCACAGTGAAGGCGCCGCAGGCCTATCCCACTCCGCCAAGTGGGTAACTTACTGCGCCAGAGACAGTTGGATGGGACATTCCCTACCAATATCAGCAATTACACGTGGGCTACTGACAACCTGGATGGCAAGACGGCGAGTCCTCACATACGCGGTCAGAGCAAGCTTACAGAAGAAGCCTTAGATCTTTAGGGTAAGATCGTCCCGAGACCACCTGTCGGGCCCCGGGACCCCACTTGTAAGGCGTCTAACCTTGACTATAAAAGGCCTAGACCGCCACCGAAACAAGGACCGGACTCAGAATCCCCGATACACACAGATGCATACACCCTCACCAACAATACAATCCACCATGGAGTAGGGTATTATGCTCCTTGCGGCTTGAACCACGTAAAAACCACTGTGTCTTATACTCTTCCGCTAGAACACTAGTTTGAGGCCTAAGCCCTGCCGAACAAGAACCTTCGCGGGCTGCTCCTTAGCAGATCCAAGGGAAGTGTCATATTAACACTTCGACATTTGGCGTGCCAGGTAGAGGCTTTTTCTCTCAAAAAAGTGGTAGCACTTTCACCACCATGGTGTTCATCAGGCCCGTGGAAGGCGGTTTTTTGTGGCCGTCAACCGATGACTAGATCCGTCGCTCGAGCGGCACTCTCTGGTCCGTCTCACCCCCGTGCAGGTACGGCTGGCCAAAATGGCATGTCGAGACATGCCCCAGCTCAGTCGGCTCCACAAGCACCTACAACAGTGAGCCCAGAGAGCGCTTTGGCAGCGGCAAGAGCTCTCCTCCACCACACACCATCGCTGAACGCCTCCCAGGGGGCGGCTCAGCAGTGGGTCGAAGACATCGACCACCTCGTCGTCACAACCATCAACTCCCCCAACAGAGTAAGGCACCTCCTGTCGCTGTCACGCACGCTGTCCATCGACTGTCACACCGCCAACTCCCGCTCCTCCAAGCCTACGAGCGTTGGCCGGCTCCACACGGAGGACCTCAGGGCTGAGACAGTCAATCTCACATGGACGGTCATGTCATCATCGAGCGGTAGCGAAAGAGGCAGCGCAACCTCGACGACAAATATGGCCCTCAATGCCCTGTTCACGATGTGTCCTCTGTCCAAGGTGCGCCGTAGGTAAACCCTTCGCCACCTGACCAGGAGTATGTCGGCTCGACAGCTCCCCTACAGTACTCGGTGCAGCAGGATGTGCAGCAACAATACTTGGCGCAACTAGTATTGTTGCAGCAACGCATGGCACAACCAGTGCCACAACCGCAGGTCCAGCAAGTGCCACACGTCGTGCAGCAGACCCCCTTGGGGTATGCTATCCCATATGCCTCTCCGATGAAGCCCGTGGGAGGCTTCTCGGCGTTGGCTTCCCACCTCCGCTTTGCAGTGTGGCCACGCAGGTTCCGACCACATATCCCGGAGAGATTCGACGGAAGCATCAATCCAGCGGAGTTCCTGCAGATCTACACCATGACGCTCCTTGCTGCAGGAGCAGATGAGACCACCCTGACGAACTACATCTCAGTCGCCCTGACTGGATCAACCCGCTCATGGCTGATGAACCTTCTCGAGGGGTCTATAACCTCTTGGGATGAGCTGTGCCGATAGTTCACGGTGAACTTTGGCAGCTCCTACACGCGCCCTGGCACCGAGCTCGACCTCCACGCCGCACGACAGCAACCCAAGGAGACGCTGCGATCATTCATCCAGAGTTTCTCCCAGGTACGCAACTCCATTCCTAACATCCCAAATGCCTCTGTCATAGTGGCATTTTGCCAGAGAGTGCGTGAATGCAAGATGCTCAAGAAGTTAGCTACGCACAATGTGCAAGACGTCTTCGAGCTCTTCTCCATCGCCGATCGGTGCGCTAGGGTGGCAGAAGGCCGCAACTGGCACGCTCGGCCTGCCCCGGAGCGGGCGGGGCCGACCAGACTGGAGAAGGAGCTGCTGCCCCTCGTGGTAGCAAAAAGAAGAACAGGAACCGCGGTGGCGGCCAGAACAAGCCGATGCATGGATCCCCCATCGCGGCAGCAGCCGCAACCGAGGAGGCAAACCCCCACGCTCGAAGAAACGTCCTCGTCAGCCACCTGCCACTGATGAAGACGTCAAGCCCTGTCCGGTGCACAAGAATCGCAAACACACCACAGGTGAGTGCCGGGAGATAAAAATGTGCGCCGAACGCTACCAAGAGCAGGCGCAGCAGCGCCCGAACAGCGCCCCCTTCCGCCAACGGGAGGGCAAGCAGAAGGTCGAACTCAAGGTCGACAATGATGAGGAGTTGGAGTACCAGAAGCAAGAGCGGGCCGTCAAAGTGGTCTACCAATATGAGGACTCCGACGGCAGCAGCGACAACAAGCATCGCAATACCATTCACATCATTTTTGGAGGGTCTTGGGATCCCGCGTCCCGAAATGCGATCAAGACCCTTCGTCGTGCGGTGGCTTCGATAGCCCCTGTACCCACTCCAGCGCAGCACCACCACTGGAAGGAGACACCGATCAACTTTGATGCCTCTGACTGCCCCAAGAATATGGCTGGGGCAGGGGTCCTACCTCTCCTAGTATCCCCCACCACAACCAACGTCAAGCTCCACTACGTCTTGATAGATTGCTGGGACGGCCTCAGCCGTGCAGCCTTTGAACAGCTGCAGATACCGCTGTCCAAGCTGGCCCCCTCGAGCCCATTTTCGGTGGTGGGACTTGAGAGCATCATCCCATATGGCAACATCCACCTACGGGTGACCTTCGGGACACCTGACAACTACAGGACGGAGAGCATCCTCTTAGATGTTGCTGATGTCAGCCTCCCCTTCAACACCATCATTGGCAGGTCTGCCCTGTACCAGTTCATGGTTGTAGCCCACTACGGCTACCTTGTCCTGAAGATGCCAACCCCGTCTGGCGTCCTCAGGATCTGCGGAGATCACACAGCTGCAGTGTTAGCATTGGAGCAGCTCCAAGCACTCACAGTGGACCCAACACCTGTCCCGATCGGCGCTAGATCAAGTCAACTTCCGCCAAGCTCACGACAGCGCGGAGCACCCGCAGCGCCTCAACTGTAGCCCACCGGCAGCATCGACACCTCCGTCAAAGCTGCCAAGCCCAGTCCCGGCTCTGCTCGGACCACTCGCAAGATGGACGGTCAAAGCAGGAAATAGGGATGCTCGCTCATCGCCCCTCTAAGTAGCTGTTGACAGCAAGGTTGCCCACCAACCATCGCAGCTACCCATGGAGCTATGGGCACCCCTATTGTAAATACTAGTCTTTGTAGAACAGTGTAAAGGATTTTGTAGGGCTTAGGAGCAGCACTAAGGGCAACCAAGCACCAGGAGTGTCAGGCCCAGAGTGTGCAGCCAGCTTAGCTTGGTTCCGAACTCTAAAGCATGTGCTCCCTGCCTCCTCATCACCAGGAGGCAAGCCGTTGCCCTCTTTTGTAAAAGCTTGTCTCCCCCTATGAACTCCTATCAAAAAATCACTGTTTTACTTAAATGGTTCTTAATAACTTTGTCCATTTACTTACGCATTAAGTTTATGAACATGCCACTCTAAGACGCGTGTATTGCGTATTATTTTATATGCGCGATTGTACACTCTGTAACTCACCCATGCAGGAGTCATGCAGTCCTAATGCAGGCGGGTCTGCTTGAGGTAATTGCGGTGTATGAGGGGTTCTTCTCGCGCCTCTCGTCATTAGGGCCCTGTGACGCAGAAGGTTCCCTAGGAAAGGCCTGTGTTGAGCAGGAGGTCCAGGGGGTGTAAACTGCTTAGCCTGATCCTGTACCCTAAGCATACACACCCTGCCTCCCAGCGCTACAGCCAAGTACTGAGAGCCAGAAAAGCTCACACCCTGAGGACGACAGGAGCCGGGCCCCAGAGCACCAACGCATTGAATTACCCAGGCCCCGCGAATCAGCCTAGGATAGGAACGTATGACAGAGCTAAGGGAGAGCTACAGGTAAATCAACGAGCAAACTAGTCCACCTTGCTTCTATCATATGTGTAGAATAGCCCGCCCCGACACCTCCCAAGGGTCCTGCTGTCGACGTCTTTACGATGATGGTGGACGACACCAGAGTATCCAGCTCCGGCACCTCCCAAGGGGCCTACCGTTGATGTCTCCACGACGATGGTGGACGACGCCGAAGCATCCAGCTCCGACACCCCCCAAGGGGCCTGTCGTCAACGTCCCAGAATGTCAACGACAGTACCAAGCGTGGATAAGTAAGTAAACTCTCCTGCCCCGCTCTTGTTGCTAACAGGGTTCCCTTGCGATAGCCTATAAATCACAGGTCTACCATCAACGTCTCTACGATGATGGTGGACGACGCCGGAGCACCCAGCTCCGACCCCTCCCAAGGGGCCTACCCTGTTAATTTATTGTCATGAACCTTGAGATACAAAGATTTAATAATCTTACTTTGTTGTGCAAGTTAGCCATCTTCGATGGAGTGGTCGACTCGAGGCAGGCGCGGGCTTCCTTGAGAGCCTATTCATCGCATCAGGCCGGGTCCAGCAGCAGCCATGCGAGCCGAGATCTGGAGCTCCATAGTCTTCGAAAGGAGCTCCAGAGGATGCAAGAAGCGCTCATGACTAGGGACGAGATGCAGGCAGTCAGGATCAGGGCTAGGGACGAGTATCAAAACTCGTACATGCTACAGTGGCAAGCTGCCATGCAGGTAAATTCTAGATGTTGTACTTAACATTTTTTATAAAACAATGAAATGTATAATGATTTGCTTTGTGTTTGCAGACTATGACCGCAGGACAGCTGACTGTCTTTCCATAATGGGCGCCACAATCGATGGAGCTGCCGCTGGTGCCGACGATAGCAGCACAAGTACAAAATTATTCAAATAGCTAAAACAAGTTAAACTTGTTCAAATTTAGTATAATATGCATTTTTTACTTATATCATGTCTAACCACACTTGCACATCACAGGGATCGGGAACGAAGGCTCAAACTCCATCGTCCCAGATTTCGGCGCTTGAAAGATAGCAGCAAGACGACTTTCCAAACTTCAGTGGCAGCGGACGGGGTAGCGTGGGATAATTTACTCAATGATACACAAGCCAAAGCTTCTTAATCAGGTCAGTCCTTTTTTCCACAAAACCAGCATCTTCCTTGATTTGTATTCAATTTTCCTTGAAACAAATTTTCTAGAACCTTCTCTATCAGATTGTGAACTGTATTCAATTCCCAGAATTGTATTCAATTTTCAAAATGTCATTATGAACTGTGGGATGATCCAATATTTGTGAAACAAATTTTCCTTGAACCCTTAGAACCTCCTCTATCAGGTTGTTCCACTGATTGCCACTAGAAACCTGTATGAATTTCTGAAATGCATTTTGTAAACAGCTACTCATCTCATATGTCCTGATCTATGAAACCTCTCACAAAGTCTCCAAGAACATGACTCATCTTTACTTAAGATGTCTTGCATGATATTCATTAATGTACTTCATATTATGTTCTAAATACACATTGTTGTTTCAAATTTCAGCGCTTGGACGAATGGAGGATGATTGGTGGCAGCGGACAGGTAGTGTGTAATGTGGCATGTGTCACGTGTGTATAGTGTTTTTGAATTAGTGTTTTGTAATGGTTGTTGCGATATATATGCCTGTGATGAATCTGGTTTCTTATGCCTTTGTGATGTGGCCATCGAGCCAGGGCTGGCCTCAAAGCCAGTGGAGCATTTTCTGTTTTTTTTAATGCAAACGTTATAGACAATGGTTTTCTGATTGTCGTCGTCTATAAGGGTCCTTATAGACGACGGTTACTAGACGGACGCCATCAATAAGTATCCATATAGACGACGGTTTGTAAAAGTCTATCGTCTATAATAGTATTATTGACGACGGTTTCTAGTCCACCATCGTCTATAAAAGACCTTATAGACGACGGTTTCTCGTCTACTGTTGTCAATAAGCTGCCACCGCTCCAATGTGGAAGGAGTTCACTTATTGACGACAGCTAAATTTTGTAAGACCTATGTGTGCTGAATACATTGGCTTGTAGTGAATACACTTGCTTTGACGATAAAAGTTTTGAATATCAATAAAACACCTTTTTATTAAGGTTCGACTAGTTTTGGTTAGCTCCGGTGAGTTTTGTCTTTAGCTCCGACATGTCTTTGATAGCTCCAGCATGTTTTTGCTAAGCTGCGACATGTTTTTGATAGCTCCGACATGTTTTTGCTAAGCTCCGACTAGTTTTGTAATCTCCGGCGGGAGCTTGGTTGTACTAGTTTTGGTAAGTTCTGGCGCTAGGTTCTACTAGCTTTTTTTAGCTCCGGCTCAAGGTCCGGGTTGCTCTGGCAACGTCCTGAACTTGACCGCAATGCTTCTGTTTTTTATTTACAATATTTCGTACTTGCTTTACATCTCTGAAAAGATTGCTTAGTATTCATTTGCTAAGTTTTTGGTGCGTTTTTGGTTGACATGGATGATATCGTGTTATTGTGGTTTTGCAACATGCTTATGTGAGGTTCTCACGTAAGGTGTTGTGTTCGGAACTAACTTGAGCCAAGTCGAGGACTTGGGCTCATATGGATTGGTTGTTTATTCATGTGCAGGTGTTGCTTGAGTTCAAGACATGGCTGGTGATGGGATCCATTTGACTAGTCTCAGGGAGGAGATGAGGTTCCAACAACCAAATTCAGGAGGAATTGTGGTTGAGCTGATCAGGAGGTTGCGCAGCATGATTGAATCAAGAACAATGCATATGAAGGTATCACGAATGTCATTGGAAGATGTTTGCACGTGTGCAAGAAGTGCATGGATGTGGCTACATGGTGCCGAGACGTGATGAAGAGATGTGGACGTAAAAAGTTGGTCGGAAAGGTCCAACCGACTAGGTTATGGACTCAAGCTACGGCTGAGTCGTGTTTGACTCAAATATGGAAAGATTTGAGTTGGTTATGTTAGGATTTCGTGTGAGATACGAATTTGAGTTGTTTTAGGAATGTGGAATACGTTCCTAAGGTGTTTGGAAGTCTTAAGATTGCTTCTATCTGCGTATAGAAGAATCCTAAGTAGTTATGGAAAGTTACGATTTGTGAACAGAGTAGGATTAGGTTCCTGATCTGAGTTGAGTTGGCTTTCGAGCTGATTATATAAGCAAGGGAGCTTAGAGCTCGTGGTGCACGACTTTGGGGCTGTTCCTCTTGTGTTCTATTGAATAAAATTCGTGGTTTGAATGAACTTTTGTGCCTTGTTTGTCCGACTTGTTCCAGACAAGTTTTACTCATCGAGTTTTTGGACAGCACTACCTTTCGTCGGTGGTTTTATCATAACTCGAGTTTTACAGATCCAATTGACGTGATTCCTTTTTAGTTATCTTCACAACTTGATTATATATCATCTGTCAAAATTTCACGATCATTGGATTTGTTGTCTATGATCTACACGAGTTTCTTTGCAGCGTTCCAGAACTGTTTTTTTCTCGAGTAGGGCAGATTGACCTTTGTTTGATCTTTCGAACATAACTTGAGTTTTTCTTGACGGATTTGAGTGATTCTTATTGTGTTGTCTTCATGAATTGATTCTCTATGATATATAGCACTTTTTGATTGGTGAAACACGTTGAGATTAGTCTCACAAATGATTTCTTTAATAGATCGTTTTTCTGCCGAAGGTGTTGGGGTTTAAGTGTTTCCGCTGTGTAAGATTTTTAAATCTACCATTCACCCCCCCCCTCTGGTAGCTTTTCACGTGCTCTTCGATCATACAATTGGTATCAGAGCGACGGTGCTCTAATCTTTATGATTTGCACGTGTTTTTTACTAATCATCATAGAGAAGTACTCCGCCAAACCTTGTGTATTTGCTAGTATTGATTTTCAGGTTTGGAAGGCACGCATGGAGGCTTTCATCCAGGCACAAGGCTTTGCAATATGGGAGAAGGTATACAAGCCTTACGAAGTGCCATCAAACGATCAAGTTACAGCTACAAATCTGAGAGATGTCGATAACAACAACAAGGCTCGGAACTTGATCATACAAGGATTAACACAAAATGACTTCGACCGTGTTGCACACCTCCGATCTGCATATGATGTATGGAAAGCACTTTATGACCACCACGAAGGATCCAACACGATCAAAGAGGTAAGCCAAGACATGTTCAAGAAAGAATACATGCGCTTCGAGATGCGACCCGGTGAGTCTATTGATGACCTTTTCACTAGCTTTAATAAGATTCTCAGCAACTTGCGTAGTGTCAGTATTAATTTTTCAGATGCTGAAAATGCTAGGCAATTGCTAAGTGCATTAGATATGTCAATTTGGGAGATGAAAGTCACATCTATTCGTGAATCTACTGTCATGAGTTCACTTACTTTAGATGTGCTATATTCCAATTTAAAAAATCATGAAATTGACATAATCTCACGTAAGAACCCCAACAAGTCTATTGCTTTTGTTTCTCAACGTGACATGCCTAGTTCTGGTCAAACATCATCTTGTGGTACACTTGCTTTGCTGTCCTCTCTAACCCTTGAACATATTGAGGAGTTTCGAGAGGAGGAGCTAGCGCTCATCTCTACCCGGTTCTCAAAAGATATGCAAAATGTGAGAACTAGAAGGAGAGGAAGCTCCGGACCACAACGATGCTTTGAATGTGGTAAGACAGGACATTTTCGCTCAGATTGCCCTAACCTTTCAGGTCCTACTTCCCGGGGTGAAAAGCAAACAAGGACGAAGCACTCCTCTGCAAAAGATACGAAGAAAAAGAAGGGTTTTACAGGACGTCAATTGGTGAGCAGTTTTATCTCAGCACTCCAGGAACTTGGCTCAAGCGACGTGGACATTGGAAGTGATAAAGATGAAGATGATTTGGCAAACTTGTGCTTCATGGCAGGCAAGTCAAGATCAAGTATGGAGGAGGCATAACACAACAGCGACAATGAAGAGGTATGTCCTACTTGCGAAGAAATGTGTGATGCTATTTCTCGTGTCACTATTATTGTTAAGAAAAAGGACAAAAAGCTTAGGGATAGTGCTGATAAAATTGAATCACTAGAATCTGAAACCAACTGTTTAAAAACTTTGATTCCTAGTGATGATGCATGTCCCTCATGTGATTTAATATATGAACAATTATCCTCATTAAGAAGTGTGCACACCTCCACACCTGATAAACTTGAGTTAGAAATTGAAAAGAACAAAGAGCTTGCTGCACTTAATGTTAAAAACTTGAAAGATGCTAGTTGTTCTACAATTGATTTGCATTGTTCTACTTGTGATGATCTTGATAAGAAACTACAGGATGCTATGAATGAAATTTCTATATTGAACAATGCTTTACGTTCTCATGAAATTAAATTTTGTTCCAATTGCAAACTAAAAGGAAAAACTACATGTGAAAATTGCCTTGATCTGTCCAATAAACTTGATGACATACATAGGACATTAGATCAGTTTTGTAATGGGAATAAGAACCTAAACTTGCTGCTGAATTCTTCCAAGTCTTGCAATGATAAAACTGGTTTAGGTTTTGATTCTCATGCTCATGCTAAGGCAAAACCACATAAAAGTATAAAGTTATTAGGAAGTGGTTTGATTCAAACAGTTCCTAAACAAAAAGGAGTGGTTTTCGAATTTGCAGGAGTGTTATCTCATTCGGTTTCAAATAAAAATATTGCTTGCTCATCTAGACATGAACACAAAGTTAAATTTCATTGTACCTACTGTGGTAGAGATGGTCATGTCATAGATTTTTGTTATAGACTAGCTAAACAACAAAAAAGGTAAAGATTAGATCTCATAACTTTCATGCAAAATTTGCTGCACATATTGAACCGAATGTACAACCTGCTGTTTTGAGTCAAAAACATTCAAAGTTTACCTCCGGACCTTCTGTTTTTGCCTCCGGAGCTACTGATTTTTGTGCTACACAAGTAACACCTTATAGGTCAGTAGTTAAGAATAAAAATCTCAAACTTTGACTCATAAACCTGCTGTTTTGTCTCAGCTTTCGCGTGTTTTTCCTGCTGCACGTCGCGTGACTCAGTACTGGATTCCTAAATGCCTTTTGACTAACCTCAGTATTGAGTCATCGATGTATTGTGCTTCTATGTAGGTTACACGTTTGAGGAAGGAGAACATTTGGATTGTGGATTCAGGTTGCTCACGCCACATGACCGGTAACAAAGATTGGTTCTCCTCCCTCTCTTTTGTGTCATGTGTAGAGAATATTACTTTTGCCGATAATTCTTCAACTCCTACAATTGCTAAGGGTTCGGTTAGAGTAAATGATTACTACACTTTGAAGGATGTGGCACTTGTCAAAAATTTGAAATACAACTTGCTTTCTGTTGCACAATTGCTAGATGAAAATCTAGAAATTATTTTCAATAAAAACTGCTGCAAAGTTGTAGGTTCAAATAGTGATCTTATTTTTAACATGTCTCGGTTTGGAAGAGTTTTTAAAGCTGATTTTGATATGTCTTTCTCTAAGCATAGGTGTCTAGTTGCTAATGATTCAAAGAACTTATATTTTTGGCATCGTAGACTTGGTCACGTAGGCTTTGATCACCTAACGCGTGTTAGTGCTCTTGATCGCATACATGGGCTGCCTAAGCTTAAAGGGGGCAAAGAAATTGTTTGCTCTTCTTGTAGACATGCTAAGATGGTTGCAGGTTCACATACTCCTCTCACAATGATCATGACAACTGAACCGTGTCAACTTTTGCACCTTGACATCGTAGGACCTTCACGTGTTCAATCCTTCGGAGGAAAATGGTATGTTCTTGTGATCGTTGATGATTATTCTAGATACTCTTGGATTTACTTTATGGCGTCTAAGAATGAAGTTTTTAGTCACTTTAGAACTTTATTTCTAAGATTATCAATTGATTACCCAGGATCTTTAAAAGCAATTAGAAGTGATAATGGAACTGAATTTAAAAATCAATCTTTCGATCACTTTTGTGCTGAAAATAGAATAGATCATCAATTTTCTTCACCATATGTACCTCAACAAAATGGTGTTGTAGAAAGAAAGAACAAAACCTTAGTTGAGATGGCTAGGACTATGCTTGATGAATATCAAACTCCTAGGAAATTTTGGGCTAATGCGTTAGCAACCGCTTGTTATGTCTCAAATCGTGTTTTCTTGCGTGCTAAGCTAGGTAAAACACCATATGAGCTTCGGTTTGGACATATGCCCAGTGTTACACACTTTCGGGTCTTTGGTTGCAAATGCTTTGTTAAGAAACATGGTAATCTTGATAAATTTGAACCTAAATTTGATGGCATGTTTCTTGGTTATCCATCTCATACTAGAGGCTACCGTGTGCTTTTACTTGACACTAACAAAATTGTGGAGACTTGTGAAGTGTCTTTTGATGAAGCTAGCCCAGGTACTAGCTCAAACATTGCAGGTCCAGATCCATATCCGTAGGGGGGAGCATTTTAGTTGAAGATGAGGAAGAATTGGAGCTGCTGCCCGAAAATTTAGTAGCTAAAGACTTTGGTTCAGATTCGGATGTTAATTCTCAACCAGCATCGACAACCATCAATGCTGATTCAAATCATCCTCAAGTCACAAGCTCATCGATTTGTGATGAACAAGAAGAAGAAGAAGCTTGTGAGACATTTGTTCCCCTACGGTTTTACAAAGATCATCCCCCACAACAGATGTTTGGAAGCTTGCACGAACGAGTCACACGGTCCAGGTTTTGCGATCCAAACTCTTATGCTCATTCTGCTTTTGTTGCTTCTTTTAAACCAAAAGATATATCACACGCACTCACTAATGAATCTTGGATTATTGCCATGCAAGAAGAGTTAGAAAATTTTAAAAGAAATAATGTTTGGAAACTTGTACCTCCACCTCAAGGTCACACTTTAAATGGAACTAAATGGGTGTTTAAAAATAAAAAAAGTGAGTATGGGGTTGTGGTTAGGAATAAGGATAGGTTGGTTGCTCAAGGTTTCACTCAAGTTGAAGGTCTAGATTTTGATAAAACTTTTGCTCCTGTTGCTAGATTAGAAGCCATAAGAATTTTGTTAGCTTTTGCTACATCTATTGGTTTTAAGCTATATCAAATGGATGTTATAAGTGCTTTTCTTAATGGTTACATATATGAGGAGGTTTATCCCAAACAACCACCGGGTTTTGAAAATCCAGATTTTCCTAATTATGTTTACAAACTGTCCAAAACCTTGTACGGTCTCAAACAAGCCCCTAGAGCATGATATGATAGGTTAAAAACATTCTTGCTTGAAAAAGGGTTTACCATGGGCAAGGTTGATAAAACTCTTTTTGTGCTTAATCATGGCAATGACTCATTATTCGTTCAAGTGTATGTGGATGATATTATCCTTGGCTGTGCTTCTCATGATCTTGTGTCCAAGTTTTCAGCAATGATGAGTTCCGAATTTGAAATGAGTATGATGGGTGAACTCACTTACTTTTTTGGGCTGCAAATCAAGCAAACAAAGGAGGGTACCTTGGTGCATCAAACGAAGTATACAAAAGATCTCCTAAGGCGCTTCAACATGGACAAAAGCAAGCCTCTTCGGACACCAATGGGAACAGCAACAACACTTGGACTTGATGAAGATGGTGAACCCGTGGATCAAAAAGAATATAGAACCATGATCGGATCACTTTTGTACCTCACGGCATCAAGACTAGACATACAATTCAGCGTATGTCTTTGTGCACGTTTTCAAGCCTCCCCACGTGCTTCACATCGTCAAGCCATCAAAAAGATTCTCAGGTACTTACATGGAACTCAAGAATTCGGAATCTTTCTTCCTTCTTCCTCAACCGTTACTTTGAAAGCTTTTTCGGATGCTGATTTTGGGGGTTGTAGGATTGATAGGAAAAGTACTTCCAGTGCTTGTCATTTTCTTAGTAATTATCTTGTTGCTTGGTCCTCTAGAAAACAAAATTCAGTTGCACAATCCACAACTGAATCTGAATATGTAGTTGCTGCTAGTGCTTGTTCACAAATTATTTGGATTGTTCAAACACTTAAGGACTATGGGGTTGATCTAGATAGTGTTTCACTGTTCTGTGATAACACTAGTGCCATTTGCATTGCTAAAAAACCCGTGGAACATTCTAGAAATAAGCACATTGATATTAGGTATCACTTTCTCCAAGATAATGTTGAAAAAGGAAACATTGTGCTTCACCATATAGATATCGAACAACAATTGGCTGACATTTTTACAAAACCTTTGGATTTCACTCATTTTTGTTACATTCGTAGTGAAATAGGGGTTATGCACCCTCATGGCTTAAATTGAGGGGGATTTTTTGAATCTTGGGAAGTCTATATGTGAATCTGAAATTAAAATAATATGAGCATAGTATTTCATACATATATGACTTTGTGATTCCTTTTACATGCTGAAAGTTCTTACTACATTACTCGTGTTATACATTTTGTAGTTTTTGCCATGTCTAGTAATTGGAATAATTACTTACACTAAAACTGGTCATGGTCGAACTTTCTTGCTGTTTTGAACTTGTTACATGTTCACAAGTGCTTTTAATCATTAAGAATTAATCAAGTAATCAACTCACATGTTGAGTTTTTGTGAACAAATATAAATTGAGAAAAGATCAAGAGAATATGCATGCATCGCACTTCATCTTTTGAGATGACTTATCATTGCACTTAGATATGAACTTGGAATAAGTTGTGTATGACTAAAACCATGTCCTTAAGCTTCTGATTGTCAAATGACATAGGCTTGGCTTGGTTGGTTAGAATAAGGCAGATGCGCATATAATCTCTTGCAAATATCATATGATCTAAATTTATACTTTGAAAAATAATAAAATGCAGCAACTAGTGTCATGATTTCAGGTTTTGAAATAGTTAAATTTGTGAGATCATGACTTACTTAAATTGAAAATTACATTTGATCTCTAGCATGGCTTACACTACTTTATGTATTTCATTGATGTGATAATGTAAGATACTTGATAGTATGACTTGGTTGAGCTTTGTTTATATGTATATGTTATAATATGCTCATAACAACTAAAGGGAGAGATATAATTTGTTTATATGCTCATGACTTGCTGAATACATTGTCAAAGGGGGAGAGATAAGCATGAAGAGAAAGAGAATATGTGCATAAGGAGATATGTGCATAAGGAGAGATAATAAAGGGGGGAGATAATATGGGATAATTTTTGTTTTTGGATTTTCTTCTCATTTTACTTTTGATTTACAAAGGGGGAGAAACTTTTATGTGAATAAGCCAATGTTCGGATTTTAAATGGTGTTGCCAATGCATTCATCAAGGGGGGATTGTAAGACCTATGTGTGCTGAATACATTGGCTTGTAGTGAATACACTTGCTTTGACGATAACAATTTTGAATATCAACAAAACACCTTTTTATTAAGGTCCGACTAGTTTTGGTTAGCTCCGATGAGTTTTATCTTTAGCTCCAACATGTCTTTGATAGCTCCGGCATATTTTTGCTAAGCCCCGACATGTTTTTGATAGCTTCGGCATGTTTTTGCTAAGCTCCGACTAGTTTTGTAAGCTCCGGCGGGAGCTTGGTTGTACTAGTTTTGGTAAGTTCCGGCGCTAGGTTCTACTAGCTTTTGTTAGCTCCGGCTCAAGGTCCGGGTTGCTCTGGCAAGGTCCGAAACTTGACCGCAATGCTTCTGTTTTTCATTTGCAATATTTCGTACTTGCTTTATTCTCTGGAAAGATTGCTTAGTATTCATTTGCTAAGTTTTTGGTGCGTTTTTAGTTGACATGGATGATATCGTGTTAATGTTGTTTTGCAACATGCTTATGTGAGGTTCTCATGTAAGGTGTTGTGTTCGGAACTAACTTGAGTCAAGTCGAGGACTTGGGCTCGTATGGATTGGTTGTTTATTCATGTGTAGGTGTTGCTTGAGTTCAAGACATGGCTGATGATGGGATCCATTGGACTAGTCTCAGGGAGGAGATGAGGTTCCAACAACCAAATTCAGGAGGAATTGTGGTTGAGCTGATCAGGAGGTTGCGCAACATGATTGAATCAATAATAATGCATGTGAAGGTATCATGGATGTCATTGGAAGATGTTTGCACGTGTGCAAGAAGTGCATGGATGTGGCTACATGGTTCCGATACGTGATGAAGTGATGTGGACGTAAAGAGTTGGTCGGAAAGGTCCAACCGACTAGTTTATGGACTCAAGCTGCGGCTGAGTCGTGTTTGACTCAAATATGGAAAGATTTGAGTTGGTTATGTTAGGATTTCGTGTGGCATACGAATTTGAGTTGTTTTAGGAATGTGGGATACGTTTCTAAGGTGTTTGGAAGTCTTAAGATTGATTCTATCTGCATATAGAAGAATCCTAAGCAGTTATGGAAAGTTACGATTCGTGAACAGAGTAGGATTAGGTTCCTGATCTGAGTTGAGTTGGCTTTCGAGCTGGTTATATAAGCAAGAGAGCCCAGAGCTCGTGGTGCACGACTTTGGGGCTGTTCCTCTTGTGTTCTATTGAATAAAATTCATAGTTTGAAGGAACTTGTGTGTCTTGTTCGTCCGACTTGTTCCAGACAAGTTTTACTCGTCGAGTTTCTGGACAGCACTACCTTTCGTTGGTGGCTTTATCATAACTCGAGTTTTACAGATCCAATTGACGTGATTCTTCTTGAGTTGTCTTCACAACTTGATTATCTATCATATATAAAAATTTCACGATCATTGGATTTGTGGTATATGATCTACACGAGTTTCTTTGCAGCGTTCCAGAACTGTTTTTTCTCGGGTAGGGCAGATTGACCTTTGTTTGATCTTTCGATCATAACTTGAGTTTTTCTCGACGGATTTGAGTGATTCTTGTTGTGTTGTCTTCGTGACTTGATTCTCTATGATATCTATCACTTTTTTCTCGGTGAAACACGTTTAGATTAGTCTCACAAACGATTTCTTTAACATATCGTTTTTCTGCCGAAGGTGTTGGGGTTTAAGTGTTTCCGCTGTGTAAGATTTTTAAATCTACCATTCACCCTCCCTCTGGTAGCTTTTCACGTGCTCTTCGATCCTACAAATTTGGCTATCGTCAATTAATTTATAAACGATGGTAACCGTCGTCAATAAACTTATAAACAAAAAATAATCATAGACGACCGAAAACCTCGTATAGACGACGGTTTCTGGCCGTCGTCTATTATCGAAGATTCAGATCTTTTATATATAATCTGAACTTTCTTGTAAGCATCACGAGCCAGGTTGTTTGGCTCCTATTTAATATACTCGCGACCCGAGAAAGGGGTTCAACACGTGCTACATAATTCAATAACTACTATGTACAGTAGCCAGGGCTATTTTTCCGGACCGGAAGAAATAATCTACTCCCTCCGCTCTTCTAGTAAAAATAATAAGAAGACAACAAACTTTTGAGAATAGAGGAGTATTACTAATTCTCTTGTTTGATCTCACGTACTGTACGTCCTGTTGGGGAAAAAGCTTCAATCAAATGTTGACGGAGACGAAAGCTAACCTTCTGCTTGAAACTTGATGCGAGACGTTACGCGTTGCTATATAGCGCCAGTATTATACGTACTATTTCTACATTTGTTGTACGTATACGTCGACTGGTCTTTTTTTTTCTCAGCATCGATCCGTGTACGTATAATATGGTTCAGCATCCATCAGCGTGCGTGGGTGCATGGCATGTAGTTTACTCTTTCCGTTTTGAAAAATCGCTGCTTTGTAGTTTATTTTTAACTATAAAGTGATAATTTTTCGAGACCAAGGAAGTACCGCATACAAATACACTCATGAATCCTGACCAGAAGCACCTAGCCGGCCTCGCGTACCATATATACACATACCCAAATGGATCGGTGACCGGACGAGAGAAACGTGTTGGAAGAAGCAGCTGCCGCACTCGGGGAAAAAAGACACACCCACCGAATGCTTGATGGTTGCTTTTGTTGAGAGTTTTCAGGTCTTTTCGCTTGGAGTATTTATTCCCATAATTACCTTTACGAACTTTGCTACATGCATGGGACGAACGACGAGATGATGAGGGCTAATTTTGTCAGATTTTATCCTTGTATAAATAGGCGATGAGTAGAACTTTCATAACCTAGCTAACCCTTCAAGTACGTACAGTACGCCTTTTGCTTTAGACCATCCGCAGTGGTACGCTGTAAAGCATACTGGATACACTGTTTCACAGTGTAATTTAGAGTACGTACTGTAAAAGCTGAAGGAGAATAGTGTATAGAGTATGTTTTAGAGTATGCTGGTGCGGATGGTCTTAATGCTTGTTCTCCAGGCAGGTTGCTTTATTTGTTCTGGCGTGACTGTAGTAGCAGCTGTTCTGCACTTTAGACAGGAGCGAGGACATGACCCTATTATCCAATGCTTTATTTATCCGTTTTTAAATTGTATCGTTAGTATAACAATCCTAGTTTAATAGGTAATAATTAAAGTTTGTTGTCCTAACTGCAACAATTTGATGATGGAAGGAATACTCTTTCTAAAAAATAGAGGCACGTGGTTTTAATTTGGTCGATCGGTATTAAAGAAGCAAATAAAGGGTCTTTTTGTTGCCCTGGGAAAGATGTAAACGAACGCGCGCAGTGTGTGGGTGTGGCCATATCTCCATCATTACCACTTGATGTAATCTCCTCAAGATCGATGGAAGCTTCTTCTTTAACACACAGTGCGTTTTGGTGCTTAATCTATTATCTTAATATTCGATGGTTAAAAGGAGCTAGCCACCACGTTCGCTGTCAAGGCTAAGAAATTACTATGTTGATCGGTTAAAAAGACAAAGATCTAGCTAACGACTGTTGATTATTTAAGATAATCTAATGGTCAAGATTAAAACAAGAGTCCAAGTCAAGATACCACAAAATTTCGTACTTACAATCTCTACCACTCGGAAAAAAAGGAGTAAGACCACAAGATAATTGGCGGCAAAATAGAGAGATGCACACCGTATAATTTGCTCCATTTCCTTTGACCGAGCCCTGCCAAACGTGTGGCGCTTCCGGTCACTGACTACCCTCCCTGCCAATGAACAGTAGCTGTATTGTTCCTGCATGTTACTACTATTTCCCTCTCCCTTTTTTATCTGATTAGACTGGACGTACAGCTGGGCGGTACAGAACCCACTCAACAGGCTGCCTGTGCCCACTTCGATCTGCTGCTGTTGTCCATGTGCCATTGGACCAAAAACACTGGGCTGCTCATAGCGTGCGTGCATGCCCAGAAGGCCAGAACTAACCTCACACATGCGTATAGGTAGTTTTGCATGTCAGTAATGTTAAGACAGTGCATCGCCCAATTCATTTACTCTTTCTGGATTTTTTTATTTATCATTAGCTAGTTCATTTTTAAAATAATCAGTAAGAAATAAAAAGATCCTTTAGAGTATAAAATAACCTCTGACCTGCAGTTTGTGTTGGCTCAGTCGAGCTCTGAAAGAGTCCGGCGTAAGGTCCGACTAGGTCCCACACGAAAAACAGACACAATGAGAGTACAAGGGAGTGCACACTGGAATGGCGACAGTGCGAACTGAGTTGTATTCATAAGAAAACATGTTGCGACTTATATGATGCAGGCAACTAAGTTGCCAAGCGCACGTCCCAGAGTTGGGAACGCGACCCAGAAACTACGAGCACACACAACGTACACTACATCGACGTGTGCATGCGATGCAACTACTTGGCAAAGACTCGGTCATGCATGGTGAAAATGGCGTGCGTGGAAGGAGCGCGGGCGTGTAACCCAGATAACTGCTAACGAGGCTTAACTAACATTTCCCCCCTTAAGCCTTGTCCTTCGTGTAGACGACGTTCATCCTGGTCCGAAGTTCGATGAACTGGCCTCGTTCCAGCGGTTTGGTGATAATATCTGCAAGTTGGTCACCTGAGCTGATGGCGTCTAGCTGAAGCTTTTCTTCTTCAACTCACAATCGAATAAAATGGAACCTCGTGTCGATGTGCTTGTTTCGGTCGTGGAAGACAGGGTTCTTAATGAGCTATATTGCCGACTGGTTGTCAATATTCAAGGTGAAGGTCATCACCTCTCCTCCCTTGATCTCAACAAGCAGGCGTGCCAGCCACACTCCTTGGCATGTCGCTGTCGCTGCCGCGATGTATTCGGCTTCACAGCTTGACAACGCCACAACGCGCTGCTTCTGCGATTGCCATGATACAACATTCTCACCGAGGAAAAAGAGCACACTAGTGGTGCTTTTGCGAGTGTCGACATCCCCGGCGAGGCCACTATCGCTGTAGCCGGTCAGAACGAGCTCCCCTTCTTCCTCTGATACAGGCATCCCTGTCCGATCGTCCCAACGACGTATCAAAGGATTTTCTTCACAGCGAGCAGGTGTTCGACCATTGGTTTCTCCATGAAGCGACTCACATATCCGACGGAGTACACCAAATTCGGCCTTGTATTGACGAGTTAGCGCAGTGCCCCGACGAGTCTTCTATACTCCGTTGGATCAATTGCAGGGGTCGCGCTTTCCTTGCTCAGTTTTGTGCCCGGGTCCATCGGCGAGTGACTGGGATTACAACCCTCCAGTCCGGCCATCTTCATAATCTTCTCCGCATAGGCTCGCTGGCATAGTGTGATCCCCTTGTTGCTTTGCTCCACCTCCAAGCCGAGGTAGAACATCAGAATACCCAAGTCCGCCATTTGAGACTTGATCTTCATCTTCTTCTTGAATTCAGCCAGCTCCTCCTTGCTCTTGCCGGTGATGATCAGGTCATCTACGTACACCCCGACAATCAATCGTTGGTCATTGTTGTCGCGCGTGTACAAGACATATTCTGCCTCGCCACACTTGAAGTCGAGATCAAGAAGGCATGCATCGATCTTGCCATACCATGCGCGTGGCGCTTGCCGTGGACCATAGAGCGCCTTGTTCAGACGCAGAACCTTGTCTTCCTTGTCGGTGACGATGAAACCCGGTAGCTGATGCACGAACACCGTCTCACGGAGGTCACCATTGAGGAAAGCGGACTTGACATCCATATGGTGAACCGTCCACCCTTCGTTTCCTGCTACAACGAGCAGGACGCGGACAGTCTCCATGCGAGTTACTGGCACAAAGACTTCGTCGAAGTCGATGCCTCGCTGCTGCACGTAGCCTTTTGTGACAAGTCGAGTTTTGTGTTTTGTGATCAGCTCCATCGCATCCCTTTTGGTTTTGAACACCCATTTGAGGCTGATTGGGCGTTGATCAGCGGGAAGCTCCACCATCTCCCATGTGCTGTTGGCTTGAATCACAGATATCTCGTCGAGCATTGCACAACACCAGCATTCCTGCCCCTTTGCTTCTTCAAACGAAGGCGGCTTATCAGTGTTGATCATCAACAGATCATCCTCAAGTTCTTCTTGCACCTCTTGAATATGAGGTGCGGCTTGCATCACCTCCCTGATGGGTCCAAGCCGAACGAGGGCATCATCATGGTCTGCGTCAAGTAGACTTGACGCTGGCGAAGCAGGCATCATGACTTGTCACGATCCCTCCAGCGCTAGAGGCCTATGCACACTCGACGCAGGCACCAGAGGCGTCTCTGGTTCGTGCATCATGTCTTCACACGCGTGGAGCGCGTTAACGGCTTCGGGGTGATCCACTGTCACGTACTCGAACTGGAAATCTTTGTCGGGCAGCTCTCCACCCCACTTCCACTTGGTGCCTTCTTCGAACACGACGTCCCTGGAAACTTGGACACGCCGTGTCCTTGTGTTGTAGACGCGATATGCCTTGGATCCAGGCTCATATCCGATGAAGAATCTGAGCCAGCTCCGGTCATCTAGCTTCTTCAGGTTCCCCGTGGCTTTTACGTGAGCAAGGAAACCCAAGGTCTGCAAGTGGTGGACTGCCGGAGTGGTTTCGGACCACAGCTCGAAGGGCGTCTTTCCTCCATCCCCTTTGGTCACCGTGCGGTTAAGCAGGTAGACCGCAGTATCCACCGCCTCTCTCCATAATGTGTCGGGGAGTCCCTTTGCCTTGAGCATGTTCCGGGCTGCACCGACAATGGTTTGGTTTCATCTTTCAACGACGCCATTCTGTTGAGGCATGTACGACATCGTTAGCTTCTGATAGACACCGAGCTCGACGAAGTAGTCCTTTAGGTGTTGTGACGTGAACTCGCCACCTCTATCAGTATGCAGTGCACCGATCTTCCTTCCGCTTCTGCGCTCAACCGCTGCCTGAATGCGCTGAATCGCCGATGGGGCTTCATCCTTGGTGACTAACAGCGCCACTCACATATAGCGATTGTAATCATCGACCATCAGAAGAAAATATCTCTTG
This sequence comes from Tuctoria greenei, assembly GCA_036927565.1. NCBI lineage: Eukaryota > Viridiplantae > Streptophyta > Magnoliopsida > Poales > Poaceae > Tuctoria > Tuctoria greenei. The sequence continues at coordinate 194,938,152 of JAYESD010000005.1, forward strand.
CTGCTTGGAGTTGTCGATGAAAGGGGCCGCAGACGTCCCCATGCCAAAAAAGTTCTAGCACCCCTTTGGCCCGCGCGTGGAGCTTGTTGTGGGAACGGGAATCGTTGATGCTTACCTGCAAGGCAGGCATCACGAACTTGTTCCACCTGGTCCAGATCTGGTAGACCACGCACAAGCTCCTCCTCTGCCATCTTGCGCAGCACCCGGAAGTTCACATGCCCAAATCAAGCATGCCATCGCCAGGGGTCTTCCCCGCTCATTGCGACCAAGCAGATAGGCCGCACAATGTTGATGTCGAGCGCGTACATAGTCTGGCCGACCCATGATGAATTTGAGCCACCAAGCGCTCGTTCTCATCACACACTAGCATCTCCCCGTCGTGCACCGATATCTTCTAGCTGCCTTCATCCAACTGTCCACAACTGATAATGTTTGCTCTGAGACAGGGGATATAGTAGACGTTACCCAGTGATTGATGCTCACCGTTCTTCTCGGTGAAGATCACCGTGCCGTAGCCTTTAATTTTGACAGTAGATCCGTCACCGAATCTCACCGTCCCGCCTATGGTGGTGTCGAGGTAGCTGAAGGCGTCCCTTGCGCCGGTCATGTGGTTCGATGCACCGGTGTCGAAGATCCACTGATGCTTGATGAGCGCCTTGTCGCACCTTGTGCCACTAGCACGAAATTCCAGCTATCGGCATCGATCTAATCCGAAATGGGGATAATTTCCTCATCGCTAGAGGAAATCCCCTGTTTTGCTGCTGCCAGATTTTGGAATTTCTCCTCTTCCTCAGCGAAGAGGAGACTCGATTTTTGGTCGGTCGCAAGGTTTACTTTCTCCTTCTTCTCCTTGCCGCGACAATCGCGAGCCCAGTGTCCAATTTTACCACAATTGTGGCACTTGTCCTTGCTCCGATCAGACTTCTTCCTTCCTTGGCCGCCCCATTTTCCTCCCTGACTGCCTCGGCCACGAGTATTGGAGCTGCCGCCATGATTGGAGTTGTTCCCTTCACGGTGCTTGTACTTCTCGAGCCATTGCTCTTCAATGAGGTAGAGCTTGTCTCCTCCGACGTTGCCGACGTTCTCAACGTCATCTTCCGCCGCCTTGAGCCTTCCCGTGATTTCTTCAACAGACAAATCTGTCGAATCAAGTAAGGTATCAATTGAGATCACGAGCTGTTTGTACCTTGGACGGGCTATCCGAAGATACTTATCGACGACTTTACTTGCGGGCTCGGGATCTCCCAGTGTGGCGAGCTGGTTAGTGAGGCCGTTTAGCCTCATGGTGAAATCCTCCACAGACTCACCGTCTCTGAACGCGAGTAGTTCATACTCGCATTGGACCTTCTGCAACGTCGCCTTGCGCACGCGATCGTCAGTGATCTGCATCGATCTGATGCAGTCCCACGCTTCCTTTGCCATCGGCTTGACCGCCAGAGTAGCGATCATGTCGGCGGGCACTGCGCTGCAGATGGCATCGCGTGCCATCCGATCGACATGGAACTCGGCATCGCCCTTGTTCAACGCATCCCAGAGCGCGCATGCTTCTAGCTTGATCTTCATCAGAAGGGACCACTCACTGTAGTTTGTCTTCGTGAGGATGGGATAGTTTGCCGGTTCGGTGGCTGCGATCTTCTCGACAACCCTTTCGATGACGCGCTCGCCGCCGACCCGTCGCCCAAGCGCATTCCGCGAAGGTGACCGACCTCGACGCACTGCCGTGGAGACTGCGATCTGCTTCCCGCCATAGCTCTAACACCAACTGCTGACTCTGTCGAGCTCCGAAGAAGACCGACGTAAGGTCCGACTAGCTCCGTCAAGGTCCCATGCGAAGAACACACACAATGAGAGTACGAGGGACTGCACACTGGAATGACGACGGTGCGAACTGAGTTGTCTTCATAAGAAAACATGTTGTGCCTTATATGATGCAGGCAACTAAGTTGCCAAGCGCACGTTCCAGAGTTTGGGAATGTGACCCAGATACTATGGGCACGCACAACGTCCACTACATCGGCGTGTGCGTGCGATGCTACTACTTGGCGAAGACTCGGTTATGCATGGCGAAAATAGCGTGCGTGGAAGGAGTGCGGACGTGTAATCCGGATAACTGGGGACGAGGCTTAACTAACAGTTTGATACTGGAACTGGAAGGTTATAAACCCAGAGGAATCCCAGGAGATCGCCCGGGAAAATGCACAAAAGTAACCACAGCAATAGCAAGCCGCCCTTGTTGTTTACGCATAGCTGGAATCGTTTCTGCCACTGTTAATCATCACCCAGCGGATAACTGAGTACGCACGGCCGACACAGAGGCTCGTGCAGGCCATTAGTTAACTCTCTACCTTAATCTTGGAGTCGTGGCTGTGTCCTTAATTAAACAAGCGAATTAAATACTGTGTACTATTTTACCCAAATCACACGGGACCAGCCAGCTGACAGCCGAGAGATGAGAGTTCACTTGCACACGATGACACTGGTCTTCGTACACTTGCAAAGACCGATCTTAATTACCTTGCTGGTGGTCACGGAGCAAATCAGGGACCCCAAACCTACACACACGGTCTTGCACAGGTCCCCATGCCTAGGCTACACCCAGTCGACACACCTATGTGTTCTCTCTCTAGCTAGGTAAGGGTAGATCCGAGAACGAGGTATAAGTGGCCAACGGACCGTGTCAGGTCCGAGTCCGGCTGGACTCCTGAAAGTCTCAACTCGGCACGGTTTGGGAAAATATCGGGTTGTGCCGTGCCAGCCCGCAGACCGGAGTTGCGGGCAGTGGCGGACCCAAGATTTTACAGCAGGGTATGCTAAAAAAATCACAACCGCTTCTATAGAACTATTCATCAATTTTGTAACATAATTCATTAAAAAATAAATAACATGACAAATATTGTATGAAATAAACTAGAATATAAATTTAGTCATAATAAACTTAGAATACTATTTCTCCGTCGTTTCTGATTGACATGAGTGGATTAATTATATCATTCATCTATTTCGAAGAAAATATCTCGCTCAATGAATTTGATACCATGCAAAAGATTATAATCCAACTTATTTCTTAACTTTGTTTTCACCAAAATTGTTGCATAAAATATCATTTCAACACTTATTGTTGCCACGGTAGAAGCAATAACATTTGAGAAGTAGACCATATCCTAGTTTTTATGTTTCAACGAGCTTAACTGAGAGACCATCGATATTATCTTCCTTTCTGAAACACAAATAAATAATTAGTGGGAATACAAGGAACAAGAATACAAATAATTCATCTAATCACAACAAAGCAAAAAACATATACTCAGAGTTGCAGTTATGATTTATCTAATCATCGTGATTAGCGTCTGTGCCAGTAGCCAGGTAGTAGGTCTGTTCCCTTCACGCGCGTGATTTTATCTTCGTGTGGAAGGCTTCGGTGGCAGCAGATCTCCTACCATGACTCCTAGCTCTGTTCCCAATTCCTAACCGGTAACTAATACTCCGAATTCTCATGGACTAGCAAGCAGTCGTACACTATGTGCCCCTGGACCCGGCATACCCTGTAGGTCCGCCCCTGGTTGCGGGCACGATCCAAACTCAATTTAAGCATGTCAGGCTGGTCCGTGGCCGGTTTCAATTGAAAAGACACTAAAAACAATAAAAAAACATTATTCGGGTCTAAACGGGCCGTTCCGGGCCGGACCAACTCGCTGTGCCGGACCTAAGCGTACGTGCCTGCAAGCCCGACGGACCGGATGTCCAGACCCGGGCACGACCTGCACCGGGCTTCGGACCGGTTCAAACTCTTTTTTTGGACCGTGCTAGATTTGGACCGTGTTTTTTTTTGCGAGCTTTCGTACCAACACATCTAGCTCGACCCATTTGACCACCTATAGAACGAGATGGTCGAGAGAGCGAGTCGTGTGTGCTGGGAGGACGTCAACATCGCGGGTCCTCACCGTATTATTTATTCTAGCCATCACTGAAAACACAAGGCAATTAGTGGAGTAATCACATCGCCATCAATCTGTAAAGAGACGTGACAAAGGCAATGAGATCCGAGCTCCAAACCGACCAACCATTGTCCTCCGATATCCGGTGCTGCCGCTCTCGGCCAGCTCGCGAGAAATCTTGGCGAGATACCCGCGATACAATCGAGGTGAGAGATGAGATGAAGGAGATAGGTTGTGCCTTCACACGTGATGTCCGTCGCTGTCTTTAATTTCCTGACGACCATCACGGAGATGGAGAGGTAAGAGAAGGAAAAGTGACAAGCAACCTAGCTAGGCCTGGACAGCGTACTGGGCCGATACGTTGGAAAATGCGAAGAAAGGGAAGGACGCAACGTGTGTTGGAATTTGGAGCTAGCTACACAACGGACGATGCCCCCATCCACTACAAGAACGACGATCAATTACGTCGGATAGACTCGACGTAATTTAGTCTAAAATCGACCTAAGTTATTTAATTACACTAGTTTTTCTTAATTACGTCGGTTGTTGGTCGATGTGGCAGTTTAAATGTAATTAAAATTACTTACATCCACTACAGGAAACCCGACGATTTGCGACGGTCCTGTCGCAAATAAGCAATTTGCAACGGTTTTTCTTATTTGCGACGGTTTTTGGCCGGCGCAAATAAGTCGTCACAATTAAACTTATTTGAGATGGCCACCGTCGCAAATTTTGCGACGGCTAGCAGCGGCCGTCACAAGTTATTGTCAGGGGATGGTGGGCCCCACAACAATAATTGCGACGGCCCGACCGTCGCAATTAAAGCTCATTTGCGACGGCCTGACCATCGCAAATAAGTTCAGCGGGCAGGACCCACGCTGCTATTTGCGACGGCCAGGTCATCGCAATTAATGCTTATTTGCGACAACCGGGCCGTCGCAAATAGCAGTGGCTTAATTGCGACGGTCTGGAACCTTATTTGCGACAGTACTGTATAAAAAGGCGTCGCAAATAAGTTTAAAAAAAAACAGAAAATACTACCCGGCTCGATGGCCAGAATCACAGAACAGAAACAATATATCACACACTATATCACACACAAACATCATCATAATCACAAACTAATAAGTGCCGATACATCTCACATCGTCATCAACAAAGCAAACAAGGGCTTACTCGCCCGTCTGACCTCCGTAGCCACCTCCAAAGTCGAAGTCGTCGTCGCGCCTCATTCCAGGTGGCCGTAGCGACGACGACGGTGTTTGTGCAGCCATCGCGGATCCCTGCAATTAATGAAACTTAGAGTTAGAATATAAATGCATCAACATCTCTCTCCGTCCCTTCCTCTCCCTCTATCTTCATCTAGATTCTCCTCTCTTCTCTCTCTTTTCATTTCTCTCTTTCTCTCTTCCTCTATCTTTCTCTCTTACTCTATCTCTCTATTGCTATCCTTTTCCCTCTATCTTCCTCCCTCTATCTCCATCTCCATCTCCCTCCCTCTATCTTCTCCTCCTTCTATCTCCATCTACATCTTCCTCTCTCTCTTCATTCCTCTCCTACTCTATCTAACTATCTTTCAGTCTTTCTTGTGTCTCTCTCTTTCTTCTATCTCTCTCTTTCTTCTATCTCAATCATTTTCTTCTATCTAACTAGCTCTCTCTTTCTTCTATCTCAATCTTTTTATGCTGGAGAAGAATGATTACATAGAAAATTACCTGACCCGCAGAAGAAGGATCGCCTAGAAGGACCGGTGGTAGTACCGGTAGCTGGATCCCCAGACCTTGCGCCCGAGTCATGGTCTGTCATTGCAAACATTAAATGCTATCTATTAGTAAGTCATTTACGCTGAATTAATGAGAACTTTAATTTTTATTTTGTTACCTCCATTGCTTCCCGCATCTGCGCTCCTGTCAATACGTGTTAGTACGAACAATATATTATGAATATATAAACATATATTACACACACTTACCAGGCGTTTAGCTAAATGCAGGTGGTTATCTTGCCCGTGCCTGCTCTTCCCCTTGATCCCTCTGCACTCTGGAGCCTTCTCGGACTTAGCTTTAAACTCATCGCTAGCCTAGTAGCGACAAAGGGCCCGAAATGCATCGGTCCGACCCTGCAACCAGCTCACGTGGCCCTGCACATAGTTGGAAGTCATTAAAAATACCATCGAGGAAATTATCAAAAAAAAATACTTACTACACTCCACGTACCTGCGCGTACTCCTCCTCCGCCAGGTGCATCTTGTTCTCTTGCCGGAAGTGTAGCACGTGCTGCTGGTTCGCCTTCAAGTGCTCATTAATAATTTGAACACGGGCGTTCGACAAAGCTTGTCGAAGCGCCTTGGCAGCGTTGTAGTGAAACACTCGCCTCGCATCCTCAAACAGGCGAGGGTTGTTCAGGTCCTCTAAAGTATATCTTGCCTGCGATAAAGATATATTGAAGAGATGTTCACTAAAAGAGTTTAAGAGTTGAAACTTAGAAACTTTTTTAAACATATTTACCATAAAATCGGCCCATACGGCCTCCTGAAGGTTGTCGTGCTCCTGGTGATGGACGCGTGCGTAGTCCTCCCACGAAAGAGCAGGCACCCCATCGATGACCCCAGGATAGTGCAAACACACTATGGACCCGAGGACACCGTTCACCGACCTGTGGTGTCTCTCACTAATGAAAGACGTGTTGTCCCAAACCCTGCAATATATTTAATTATTCATTACTTAAGTAATCAAAAGAAACTAAAATTGAACACTATAATTTTTATTACCTGTCTCCGACTGGACGAATCACGATCCTCTGTGAAGGGACCGCAGGAGGAATGACAAAGTGAGTCCTCCTCGTCCTTCGCGTCTGCTGGGGTGCCACATCAGGTGACCCAGACAGCTCATCACCAGCCGAGCCAAAGGCCTAAGGAACAGAAGGATCGCTAGCCGAGGGCTGGCTCGCCGAGGGCTGGCTGGCCGAGGGCTGGCTAACCGAAGGGTAGCCAAGGTCAACTCGCGCCGCAGCCTCTGAGTCAGCCGGTGAGGACTACAACATTTAAATGATTCATAAGTAAGATTAATGTAAAATTGAATTTAAGGAATTTGTTAAAAGCGAGTGAAATTTACCTATGACAAAGCTCTAGAGCTGCTCAGAATGTGCCCCAGCAGCTGAGAGCGTCTGCTCCCAGTCGACGAGGCACCAGCGAAAGTATCCTCAGGTCTAGAGGGGTAGAACCCCCTCGTCGGCGGCACCTTCTTACCCTTCTTTGACACCATCCTATTTAATTAGATAATCAGTAAATATGCAAATAAAATATACAAAATTCATGTTACTCTCTTCAAGAAAACATTACTTGTAATCACTTTCAAAATTCATCAACATCATTATCATGTGCCTGTGCCCTACTCCTTAAACCAGCCCAACGATCTTCCATCGTGGCCTGTTCTAATTTCCGTTTTTGCATATCATCTGCCTCTACATCTTCAACGTCTTCAACATCTCCAACTAATTGATCGAGTCATGCACCAAGATCGAAGATAAAAGTGTCTGACAACTCTTCTTCTTGGTACACTTCTTCAACGTCTTCGCTATCATGGTAACCATCATCCCCAGGAGTATATAACCGCTCACGAGGATTCACCTTATATACCACCCACCAAGCACTGAGCTTCGTGCATGGATAAGGTAGATAATACACTTGTTCCACTTGATGTGCAAGAACAAATGTATCGTAACCTCGTAGTCGGTCCTTATGTTTCACTTCCACCATTCCAAATTGGTTTTCTCGAGTTCCATGAGTGCGATCAAACCAGTCACAATCAAAGAAGACAACACGAAGGGTCTTATTTCCGGTAAAAGTAATTCAAGAATTTTGTTAATGATCCCATAATAATCGGTTAAATTCTCTTGAGTTTCCATTGCTCTCGTCACAACACCAGAATTTGATGTTGCCGCGAGAGGACGAAGAGCTTCAAAATGAGTTGTACGGAATCGAAAGCCATTTACGTCATATCGACCATAGCTTCTAACATTCACCAATCCATAAGATAGCTGCCGCAAATCTTCATGAACATTATGAGTCCGACACTGTCATAAATGATCGTAAGTTAAAATAATACTTCTTTAATAATAGTAACTTAAAATACATAGAAGACGAGAGAATATTACATAATCTCGAAACTAGGATAGGAAACTATGCCCCCCATTTATTCCTTCTTTTCGCATCGCTTCTACTTGTTTGGCCGTAGGTTGATGCCTATGTGGCCAATATTGTCTGTGGAACTCGCTGAACATGAAAAAACATCTTTTAGAGTACATGTGTAGCAAAATATGTCGATTAGCATAAATGTAAGACAAACACTTACTGGAAGTATTCCTGCATGCCTTCTATATTTGCGTACATGTAGAGTAAAGCAATAGTCCTTTCATGTTCCGATAGCTCGTAGGTCGTGTAGCTATCAACGTTGGTGCCTCTCGTTTGAAAAATGGAAAGGTTGCTTACAGGGGATGTTTCGTCCACATTTTACCGCATCGCTGAAGTATTGATATTGTTTTCTTCCGCAAAGTAGACACTTGAAAAGTATCCTACTTCCTTAAGAGCATATGCTTCAGCGATGCACCCTTCCACCCTTGCCCTGTTGCCAACCATTGGTTTCAGATATCGTAGCGCTCTTTCAATGTGATACATCCACCTATATTGCACAGGACCGCCAACTTTAGCTTCGAATGGAAGATGAATAAGCATATGTTGCATTGGATTGAAGAAACCCAGTGAATTTTTTTTCGATCTTACATAAAAGTATGGGTATCTCCTTCTCTAACTTATCCATCATCCCGATCTTGATTTCTTTAGCAGAAAGCTGTCTATAGAAATAGTTGAGCTCGGCTAAAACCTTCCACACCGCATCATCTAGATAGCCTCGAAACGTAACATGTAAGAGTCTTTCCATTATAATGTGATAATCATGACTCTTCAACCCAGTGAGGTTTCCTGTGTTAACATTTACGGCTCGTTTTAGGCTAGCTGCGTAACCATCTGGCAATTTCAAAGTTTTCATCCATTTCATAACTTCTTTCTTTTCTTTCGATCGAAGACAAAAAGAAGCACGTGGCTTTCCACCACTTTCAGAGATTTCAAGAGTTGGACGGTGACAAATGTCTGCCAAATCTAGTCTAGCTTTATAATTGTCTTTCGTTTTGCCAGGCATATCCATGCAAGTGCTTATGATACTTTCACTCATGTTACGCTCCTGATGCATGACATCAATGTTGTGCATTAGAATCAATGACTTCACATACGGTAGCTCCCAAAGTCCACATATGTGAGTCCAATTGTGTTCCTCTCCATAACCTACGAAATATCCACGACGACCTTCATCAGGCACCAATTTATCCAACATATCAGAAATTTCTGACCCGTTGAGACGCTTCGGTGGTCCTTTAGTGACAACAGTGTTCTTTCGTAAGACATGCCTCTGCTGTCTAAATATATGATTCGAGGGCAGACAACATCTGTGACAATCGAAGTAAGATATTTTGCCTCCATGAGTTAGTTGAAAGCAATCCGTGTCTGAAGCACATATCGGACACGTCAGATGATCGTGAGTGCCCCATTCAGAAAACATGCTGTATGCCGGCAAATCATGGACGAACCACAAATAAGCAGCTCAAAGGTTGAATTTCTGGTTCTTGTAACTGTCGTACGCTTCGACTCCTGTCCACAATACTTTCAATTCTTCGATCAGCGGTTTTAACATCACGTTGAGACGTGACCCAGGATGATCAGGTCCAGGTACAATGAGGCTGAGAAACATGAACTCGTTCTTTGTACAAGAAGCAGGTGGCAGGTTGTACGGAATGACAAAGACGGGCCAACATGAGTATGGCATGGAGTTCGTACTGAACGGGGACAATCCGTCTGTCGCTAATCCAATGCGAACATTCCTCACATCATGAGAAAAGTCTGGATCGAAACGGTCTAGCGCCTTCCATGCATCATCGTCAGACGGATGCGTCAAGAATTCTTTGTTCTCATGTTTACCTTCTTTGTGCCATCTCATGTGTCTTGCAGTTCTTTTTGAAAGAAACATCCACTTCAACCGATGTGTCACATGCAAGTAACGAAGCTGCTTATGTGCGACATCTGTCATCACATTATCGCCATCATCATTAACAACTTCAACATACCTCGATTTACCACATTTCAAGCACATCTTCTCATTGGCGTGCTCTTTCCAGAATAGCATGCAGTTGTCTGGGCACACATCAATTTTCTCATACTTCATACCGATACCATATATCTTGATCTTTGAATGATACATATCGGTCGGCGCATTGTGAGGTTGTGGAAGGATATCACAGATCAATTTCATGAGATCATTGTAGCAGTTGATGGAAAAAAGTACTTAGACTTAATTGCCATAAATCTGGTCAAGAAAGCAAGTACAGTCACACCCGTGTATTCATGCAACGACTCTTGTGATTTCTTCAGCTCCTCGAAGAACTTCTCTGCCTCATTTGTAAGAGGATCCTCCGCTTCCAGAGCTTCTAGCATCTCATCCATCCTATCAAACTCTGTTATATCATCATCCTCATCCACTTCGGCTATGACTCGAGAATTAGTCTTGCCGTGAAAGGTCCACACTTCATAATGTGGAGTGAAACCGTATCGACATAAGTGAAACGAAAGCTCCAATCTTCTCAAAAACTTGGTGTTCTGGCATTTTTTACATGGGCACCACACCATATCTTCCGTTGACAACGAAAATGCTTGATCCAAAAATTGATCTAACTTGATAAACCACTCGTCGGAGTGACCACCAGTTCTACTCTTCCAGCCAGTATACATCCAACTGCGGTCTTCACCCATGCTTGGCTCTGCAGTTTAATGCGAAAGAAATTGTCGTTAATGTATTGTTATGTTATGTCATGGCCCTACAACCTAGGCAGATAGATCCTAAACCCATCCAAGAGTGACCGAGCGGAGCGTGCTCATGACGAGACGCGTGATTCAGATTCGAACGAAATTTTGGCAGCATAACCCCGCTGTTCTCCACTGCACGCCCAAAAATGGTGCAGCAGAGAACAACAGGGTTACACCACCGAAATCTCGTCCAAATCTGGACCCGCGTCTCGTCACAAGACACGCCCCCTCGGTCACTCCGAGACTGTCCAAAAAGAGACAATTCCGACATGCACGTCTCACATGCCAATGGAATGTGAGATGTGCCGATCCAAAACGGGTAATACATTGCTGTAGGTTACGTTGCTCATTTTCATTTTCAGGTCATTTAAGAGAGAGGAAAGAACTAGAGAAAGAGTGAGAGGAAAGTTGGTCTTAGATGACAATTCCACATCCATTATCACCATCCACGCAATCGTGGGTCATTGACGTCCTTACCAACCCGTTCGCTTCCGTGTCGACTTGACGCATAAGGTACCACTACAATGGTCTACACGGCACGATCACACTTATTGTGTGTCGTGCCCTTCTGGGTTGGTCCAAGCCGGCCCAAAACCCCTTTATTTATATATATTAAGTAGTCACTCAAAAACATTATATGAATGCACTAAAGTCCAAACATACACTAAATAGAATAGAAATTCAGAATGACAGACCAAGCTATAGACAAAAAAACATATAAATCATATACAAAATCTAATTATGCATTTACTACAAAATCTGAACAAACAACATATTAGCCACAATGGACAAGTGTGAAATCACAAGTGTAATACAAGACAACATATAAAACATATTAGCCAATTATGCAAGACAAAAAACATATTAGCCAAAAGATAGCCTAAAAACTTAATAGCCAAAAAGATAGCCTAAAAAACATATTAGCCAAAAAACATATTAGCCGGCGGGGGCACGATAGAGCCAACAATATAATATAAAGGACTTCACTGTCTGCCTAAATAGATGGTGAAAAATAACATTTCTGTAAGAGTCAGTATTTTTTTTTAACTTTGCAAGTTATATGCACAAGGTGAAATAACAAAAAAAAAAGACAGTGACTTGTTGGGACCTATATATGAGTTGGATTGACTTCAAGTCTTATTGGCAAGAAAGATGTCAGTGGTATCTACTTTCCTAAGATTTGAGGCCAAGCACACCCTAGGTAGGCGGTCTAATGGCTAATCCATGAACAGATAGGCAAAAAAATTAATAATCGAGCCTATGTCTACGTGTGAAGAAATAAAAGGTCCTGTGGGGTAGATAGAAAACGAATATGCTGGCCATGCAACTTGTGTACCTATTTTGACCATATTTATCTCCTATACAAATAATGCTCCACTCTGCAATTAAAATAGAAATTATTTTCGAGTCGTCCTAATCTATCCACCGTGAATGTTCCATGATGCCTCTCATATCTTCCTAATCTGCTCCTCCTATAACTTAGGTCGCATATATATCTCATATGTTTATCATAGCAAATAAGATCACATTCTTGATTCAAAGTAGCAAAGCACTTACTCCCAAGTGTAATTAAACGAATCCTGCTGGACAGAACTGGTGGCGGGGGGAGAATCAAGGAAATACCTGTATTTGGTGGTGGGGCCGGGGCCGCAAGGGCGGCGGAGCCGGGGGCAAGCCGGTGGCGGGGCCGGCACAGGGGCGGCGGGGCCGGGGGCGGGCCGGCGGAGGGGGCGGGCGGCGACTGGGGCGCGGAGGCGCGCCTAAAGCCGGGGTGGGCCGCTGGTGGGGGCGCAGGGGCGGCGGGGCCGAGGGCGGCGGGCCGGAGGCGGAGCCGGGGGCGCAGCGGCGGGGGCACGGCAGGGCGGCGGCGGCGCGGCAGGGCGGCGGGGGCGCGACAGGCTGCGGTGGTGGAGTGAAGTGAATGAAGAGTCGGGGCCGGAGGGTCCCAATATTAGCCCTAATTTGCGACAGCGGACTTAATTGCGACGGCCTTAACTTACAACCATCGCAATTAAAGCCGATTTGCAAAGGCCGTCGGACAAGCCGTCGCAAATAAGAATTTATTTGCGATGGCTCTATTATTTGCGACAGTCCTAGGGTTGGCCGTCACAAATATACTCTTATTTGCGACAGCCAGTCCGACAGCCGTCGCAAATAAGGCCTTATTCGCGACGGCCATGTTATTTGCGACAGCCAAAGGCGGGCTGTCGCAATTTAAGCTATTTGCGACGACTGGCCGTCACAAATAAATCCAGCCGTCGCAAATGTTCGCGTTTCCTGTAGTGATCGGCTGCCAACGTAAGTTATTTAATTACGTTAGTCTACTATTAATTACATCAGCCGTTTGTCCCTGACGTAAGTTATAACTTACGTTGGCCGTCTGCAACCGACATAAGTTTTACCATCTAACTTACGTCAGCTATGGTCCGGCCAACGTAAGTTTGATGTCTAATGTCGGTTTGGTCTGGCCGACGTAAGTTAATCTGGGCTAACTTACATCGGTCTTACCATAACCGATGCAAGTTATGTTTTTTTTAAAAAAATAAAAACTGTTTGTCTCGCACGAAGGCGACATCACATAATAGACATATATATATACAGCAGCAAACACGGTTTCAAATTATTCGAAACACACATCAAATCACAACACAAACTCCGATCAGGCTACACGCTAACCCCTCGACTACCTTCGGAGCCGAAAAGGTCGTCTCCGTGCGTCCCTCCAGGTGCTGGTAGCTGTGCCGAAGGAGTTTACGCCGCCGTCGCCAAACCATGCAAAAGAACATTAGAGTTAAACATGTTACAAATTCATCTCACACTCTTCTTCTCTCTCTTTATCTCACTCTCTTCCTCTCCCTCTCTCTTTCTCTCTTCTCTCACACTCTCTTCCTCTCCCTCTCCCTTTCTCTCATTCTCTCACTCTCTTCCTCTCCCTCACTTTCTCTCCCTCTTTTTCTGTCACAGTTTCTCTCTTTCTATCCTTTCTCTCATTCTCTCACACTCTTACTCTCCATCACTTTCTGTCTCTTCCTCTCCTTCTCTACCATACTCTATCTCTCTTACTGTACCCTCTCTCTCGCACTCCATCTCTCCCTATCCATGTCTCTCTTACTCTACCTCTATCTCACCTCTCTATCTCAACCTATGTGTATCTCTCTTACTCCACATCTATCTCACTCTCTCCCACTCTATGTTCTACCTCCTCTTCCCATGTCAAATAATGAAATGAATACGACAATATTAAATAAAAAAAATTATTACCCACGCCGGAGGCATTTGTGCTGGGGGCGTTTGTGCCGGGGTCACCTGCAGCAGCTAAAATAGAGGATTCTCGATCTGCTGACTGCTCTATCGAGCAAGAGTCCGCCATTACAAAATATTAGAAGATATATGTTACTGAAATGCTATGAAATTAAACTACGGTAGTTTAAATTACTTACCGCCACCGTTGCTTGTATTTGGGCCATGTACAACTCGTGACCTCCACAAAGGCCCATGACCTCTTCTGCTCCTCCCTCGCCCTCTCTTGCTCTGCCCTCATGTAAGGATCTAATGCCCAAGAGGGGGGGTGAATTGGGCTTCTTTCCAAAAATTAAGGCAATAAAACTTAATTACTAAAGGCCCAATTCCCTACGCAAACAACCTATGCATTCAAGTGAATAGTGACTTTGCGATATACGAAATGCATAAGTGTAAGTGAGAGGAAGAGAATGCAAACTCCCGAGGAGACACGAGGATTTATCCCGTGGTTCGGCAAGATCATCAAGATCTTTCTATATCCACGTTGTGGCACCCACCAAAGGGTATAGCCACACCCAAGTAACTGAGACTAGGGATCTTCACTATTCTTCTCGTTCGCCAACCTCGGCAAGGTGGAGCTCAAGCCTTGTACAACTTGGATCCTCCGGTCTTCCACAATCGTCTTGGCAAGCTCCGAAAGTGTCTCTCAATTACAAACACCAAGGGACACTCCCTTACAGCTCTCACTACACTAGAGATTCCAATCACCAAGAATGGAGGCACACACGCACTATCTCTAACTAGTTCTAGCCTATCTCTTGGTGTACAAGTGGTGAAAATGATATGGAAGTGGTAGCTCAATGCCTTGAATGCTTGGTAAGGTGTAGAGTGAGTATGGGCTTCAAGTTATATCGAATAGACAGGTTGAAGGGGTATAAATAGCCAGACTCCACGAAATAGCCGTTGGAAAAGTAGGCTGACATCACTGCTCTGCGAACACCAGATGATCCGATGCTCTCCCTTAAGTTATCATCGGTCAAGTTCACTTTAGCTGATGTCACTATGTAAGATATGACCGTTGTTAGATCGATGTTACACTTGTCTTCTCATCGGATGATCCGGTGGCACTTCCTCCAGAATTGGTTCAGACTTGATGCTTACTGGAGTGATTGACCGATGTGTATATTGCTGTACATCGGATGATCCGGTGCTGCACTTGGTCCAAGGATATTGCTTACTGTACTCTTAGACCGATGTAGCATTGCCCTTAACGTCGGATGATCCGGTGAGTACTTTGTTCTGAGGTCTTCTTCTTCTGCTGAATCAACTCAACCGATGTGTTGTTCTTTGGAAACATCGGTTGATCCGGTGAGTTGATTTTGTTTGCTTCGAGCTGTTCTAAGTGATTCTTTTGTATTTTGCTCAATTGACCTCTTAGACATTTGTTGGAAATATACTTCTGATGATTTTCAAGCATTGAATGTTGTCAATTATGGTTGAATGACTTTGACATATGAGCTTTTACTTCTAGTCTTCATACCATTGATTGATCTCATAAGATGATTGTTTAGGGGTCTCCAATAATCAGTAGTTGATGTTCAAATTCATATAGATTTCATTTGATTGAGTGATATGGGAGACCTTGCATCCACAAATTCATTAATAAAATCCAATGGTTGTCATTAATCACCGAAACCATACCTCATGGGGGCCTAGATGCTTTCAATCTCCCCCTTTTTGGTGATTGATGACAACACAACAAGTGAAGCATAATAATAATGAATTTGATAATACGATACTCAAGAAGATATGCAATGAGTACAAGATATGGCATTTTAAACTTGAAGACTCAAAAGAGATTAATAACGCGAAAGCTCAATCGATCAATAACTCAAGAGAATAAGTGGCACATGAATACTCAATGAATAGCAAATGAGTAGCAAAAACATCGAATTACAAAAGATATAGATAGAGACTCCCCCTACAGCTAGGACGTCCCCTGAGACTGAGCTACCCTCCCCCTGACTCTTCACTAACTCTTCTCCCCCTTTGGCATCGAGACACCAAAAAGGAATCCGAGTGCCTAAGAACCCTGAGTGCTTGGAGCGATGATGAACTGGTCACCGTCGGGGGTGCTGTCGTCAGAGCTGCTGCCTGCTGCTGCGACTGAGGCTGGAGTAGAGGTGGAGGGAGCTGTAGGAGCCGTAGGAGCCGCTATCGGTGCCTGCTGAGTCGGAGCTGCTGGCAACGTGGCACTAACAACGGATGCCGGCGTCTGCTGGAACAACGTCGTAGCCAGCGGCGGAGAGTGGATCGGTGCGCCTGGAGCAAGCAGTGGAGACATGCTGATCGTCGGGATCGGTGTGGTCGGCACTGGAGCTGCAGCTGGAGCAAGGACAGGCGGGGGTGGAGCAAAGCCTGGCAGCTGCGATGGCAGGGCAATCCCGGTCTGGGTGTAGAGGTTGGTGATCAACCCCAGGATGCCCATCATCGCCTGCTGCGTCTGCTGCTGCTGGTCGAGAGAGCGCTGGTGCATCTGGTCTATCAGCCCAGTCAACCGGTCAGTGTCCTCTCGCCTCTCACGGGCGATCTAGCGCTGCATCTCCTGCTGCTGCTGCTGGAGCTCCAAAAGACGTGCTGCCTGCTTAGCCTGGGCCTGCTCAGCTGCAAGCCGGTCCAGGCGTTGCTGCTCAACCATCTGCTGTAGGAGAGAGGTGTGCTCGGACGGCTGAGAGACCTGTGCCTCTGAGACGGGAGGTGGAGTAGGAGGGGGAACGGTCGAGCCTCCAGCCTCCACGTCGTGCTGCCTGGGTGAGGGAGGAGGTGGGAAGTACTCCTCAACACTGTCATCTGTGTCACTCTCAGACCAATTGTGCTGAAGGTCCTCACCCTGAGCCTATTCCTGTGCAAGCCTCTTGTATTCCTTCTCCAGATCTGACCAATCCTCCTCTGATAGCCGAGCACGGACCTGACGCTCGACTGGACGGCCAAGGCAGCGGTCTCTAGGAGCTAGAGCACGGTAGTGGCTGAACCGTGTGACACTCTCGTCAGTGAGACTGTCACGCACGGCGGACTCCTCAGGAACAACCATGGAGAGCAGGTAGCTGATCCAGTGTCCAAACACAAGCTGCCTCATCATGCCAACTCCATCAGTGATCACATCCTCCATCTCACATATGAGGATGTCCACAATATCGAACTCCATCTTGTTCATGATGTAGAACAGGAGGGTTTGCTGCAGGCTGGTGAACCCCTCTAGATACCCGGACCTCAGCAAAAGTGTGCGGCGCAAGGCAAGGTGCACTGTGCGCGTAGCTGGAGTCAGCAGTGCCGGTACCCTCGGCTGGTCTGGAGAGAAAGACGGTGCAAACATAGAGCAAATATCCTCCAGTGGTGGTGCCACTCCTCCAGTGAGAGGCCTCCTCGGCGGGCCTGCCTGTCCATACACTCTCTCGTGCAGGCAAGTGTCGTGGAGATCCACTCCTAGCAGCTGTGCCAAAGTCTATCTCGTCAGGTGATGGTGCTGGCCCATGAACATGAAGTCTATAGATCTGCGGCCCTTAGAGACGTAGAGGGTAGCGTAGAATACGCGGACCCAATCCTCCCTGTAGGCACTCCTCTCGTAGGACATCAGCTCCACCAGCCCTCTATATCTCTCAAAGTAGGGGCGTATCTCTGTCTCGGCTGCCAGGGCAAGCTGATCCCAATCCAGAAAGTTGTGCTGGAAGAGCTTATGGCCTCGGCGTCTATAGGTCTCGTATAGTGACGCCTGAGTCAAGGTCCAAAAACGGCTGTCCACAAGTGCCTCTCTGGGCTGCGGGAACCACTCCTCAAGCAAAACGCTCCATCTGAGTCTTCTGAGCTGCTTGGCCTTCATCTTCCTGTAATCCGTCAGCTGGACACCTTCACCAACACGAACGTTGGTGTCCATCTCGTAGACGGCTCTTTGGGACGCCCTGTCCTCTCGAAGATCGGTAGCAGATGGTCTCGAACGTGGTACTGCGAGCGGATGACCCCCATGAGTCCTGGCTGAGCGCCGATGAACAAGCGGCACTTTCGGCTCTTCTTCTTCCTCGGACTCATCCGGCACGAGAGGCTGCCTCTGACGAGCCTTGCGGATCCTCAGTGATCCTCCTCGGCCACGCTCTCGCTCCTCGGCGATGCAAGCGGCCATCAAAGCCTTCTTTTCCTCCTTCGATAGCTTTTGCTTCTTTGCGGCCGGCTCCGCAATGGCCTTGCCCTTTCCCTTCTTGTCACGAGCCATTGCGATGAGACGATGCGCGAGAATGAAGTTGTGGAACGACAATGTCGGGTGCACGGTCACGGCCGGGAACCCTAACGGCGAAGAGACGGCGACCGTAGGGGAAGCACCACGGCGGGTGATACCAGCGGCGGCGGTGTGGCTGTTGGTGCTTGGGGCGGTGGTGGTGCATGGGAGGCGACAGTCAACGGCGCTTGGTTGGAGCGGCTGCGGCGGTGGAGGAGAGCGGTGGCGGCGGCGCTGGAGGAAGCGGCGGCGGCCGGAGGGCGGCGACGGCGGTAGGGCGAGTGGAGCGGCGGAGGTGAGCGAGCGTCGGGGTCGGGGAGAGAGAAAGGAGGGAGGCGAGGGGGCGTTTAAAAAGTGGGTCCCAAACCCTAGCTAAAAATTTAACACCGGATGGTCCGACGTTAAAAGATAGGAGCATCGGTCGAACGACACAGTAAGGGTATTCAAAAAGGTACCGTTGACACCGGATGGTCCAACGTGGAAGGGAATAGCATCGGTGGATTTCAACACAGTTCCAGAAATGTGAATATCGGATGCACCAATGTTTCTCAGAATGACCTCGTCGGTTGATTTGTGTTACTGACTGCGCTGACCCTTGGCTTTTGAACACAAAGTGATCCGATGATGGTTTGGCCTAAGCATCGGATAATCCGATGACTACAAAACAGCAACATCCCATATATGTCCTTTGACCAAACACACAAACAGTGAGAAACACATGTCTCAGGACCTTTTGGGCAACCCCTTACCCCTCAAAAATGCTAATTTGCCAATAACTTGTCTAAGCCTTAAAGCGAATAGAACACCGAGAAAATAGGGAGGAAATTATCCAAATAAAATGTAAGGCCCATGCTTTGTGAGCTAGAGGATGAAGACTTCTATCTCTTTAAAGCATGTTCCTTTAGGCATTAACGCACCTAAAATTTTGTTCTTCCCACATCATATGAGTTGAGATATTGCATTTCAAACAAGTCTCTTTCTCATGAGGTGGGTTCCCCTTTGTGACAATCTACCATATGCAATGCCAAACAATTTATAATGCAAGAGATTTAAATATGAGTGCAAGTCTATATGGCAGGCATCATGCAAGACATAAAGTAAATCTATCTTGCCAAGTTTGAACCTTTTAAAGGCTTCTTCAGGGAGAGCCACCCTCCAAGCCTTGGGAAAACCCAACAGAGCCTCCATCCCAATCTAACCCTTGCTCACCCCTATCCTTTGAAAGTTAGACAAGACCTATATGAGATGCATTCTTACATGGCAACTTACATGACGTTCGATGCATCTAGCACATTTAACTCACTCCTTAGCTTAGAAAAAGTTTTCTCATCTAGTGGTTTAGTGAAGATATCCGCCAATTGTTCTTCGGACCTAACACCTCGCAAAGAGATGTCTCCCTTAGCTTCATGGTCCCTCAAGAAATGATGGCGAATATCAATGTGCTTAGTGCGGGAGTGTTGAAACGGGTTTTTAGCTATCTTAACCGCAATTTCATTGTCACAAAGGAGAGGCACACAACCAAGTTTAATACCAAAGTCCAAAAGGGTTTGCTTCATATAAAGAATTTGGGCACAACATGCACCGGCCGCAATATATTCCGCTTCCGCCGTGGACAAGGCGACATAATTTTGCTTCTTGCTAGACCAAGATACTAGGGAACGCCCAAGCAAGTGGCACCCACCGGAGGTACTCTTGCGGTCCACACGACATCCGACAAAGTCCGAATCCGAGTAACCTAAGAGATGGAATTTTTTGCACCTTTAGGGTACCACAAGCCCATACTAGGGGTATGCTTAATATACCGAAGTATCCTAAAGACCGCCTTCCGATGCAATCCTTTAGATGCCGCTTGAAAGCAAGCACACAAGCATACACTAAACATGATATCGGGCCTAGATGCGGTAAGGTAAAGTAATGAACCAATCATAGAATGGTAGTTAGATTGATCAATAGTTTTACCGTCCTTATCCGCGCCGAGATGACAATTTGTTGCCATTGGAGTGCTTCTTGAGCTACAATCTCCCATATCAAATTTCTTCAAGAGGTCCTTGGTATACTTCTCTTGATAGACGAAGGTCCCCTCTTGAAGTTGCTTGATTTGGAATCCAAGGAAGAAGTTGAGCTCTCCAATCATTGACATCTCGAATTCCCTAGACATCATTTTGCCAAACTCATGGCTAAGAGCTTCATTAGTTGAACCAAAAATAATATCATCAACATAAATTTGACAAATAAATAATTTTCCGTCGATGTGTAGATGTTGGAACTTGAAGATCCCCCTTGATCATGGCTCTCCTCAACTTTAGGCTTGTCACAACAACATCATTCTTGCCAAAGGTGCACGTTAGCCCAAAATCACACAATTTGTGCAATAGAAAACAAATTGAAACTAAGTGACTTATCATGCAACATTTTTTAAATAAACCATGAAAAATACAATCTTACCCAACCGAATTACCTTCCCCTTAGAATTATCACCAAAGGTGACTTGTTCATGATTGTCGGGGGTCCTCTATGGAGCTGAACATACCATCATTGCCGATCATGTGTTGAGTGCACCCGCTATTGAGTACCCAATGCTTTCCACCAGCTTTGTAGTTCACCTACACACATGAATTCAATTTTTGATTTTTGGCAACCAAGCCAACTTAGGTCCTTGTATGTGTGATACAAGTGTCTTTGGGACCCAAAGTTGCTTGGGGAGCTTCCCCTTCACGACCTTTATGTCCTTGCCGATGAACCTTGCCTTCACCTTGCCATCTACTTTACTTAAGAGATAATAATGATCATTGAAAGTAGACTTGTAGTTAGTAGGCAATTTTGGAGAAGGTCGGTTAGGAAGAGGACACTCCCTTGTATGGTGGCCGGTGACCTCACAATGTTGGCAATAAGAACCAACTTCCTTGATGAAGCTTGTTCTAAGCTCCGGTGAGGGCACCTTTCCTTTGTTAGGCACCGGGAAGGATCCAAGTCCTCTCTTGTTGAAGGCCTTTGCTTGTTGGAAGAGGATTTCCTTGTGCTTGACTTCTCCTTTTGATAGTATAGCCACACTAGTGCGGAGACTCTCAATTTCTTCCAACAAGTCCTTCTCCCTAGTGTTCTCTTTCAAAGGCAAAGACTTGTGCAAGACATTAGTGGCATGAGAAGTAATGTATACCTTATCATTAAGAGTTTGTTTCTTTACATTTTTCACTTCTTGATCAAGTGCTTCATGAGCAAGGTTAAGGATTTGATGTTCTTGTATTAACTTGTTGTGCTCTCCCAAGAGTGTTTGGTGTGCTAAGTTAAGCTCATGATGATCTAGCTTAATTTGAGCCTTTTCCTCCTCAACTTGCTTGACATGGGATTTGAGCGTGTCATGCTCTTTAAGTATGCTTTCATACTTGTCAAGCAAATCGAGGTTAGCGCTCTCAAGCTTAGCACGAGTTTCTTCAAGAGCCTTAACCTTACTCTTTTCCCTCTTAATGATTGTGTGATATTCATTTATTAGTGAAGTTAAATCATCGGGAGAAAGCTCATCATCGCTAGAATCATCACATACCTTGGTGTTACCTTTAGCCATGAGGCACATGGGTGGTGGATGAAGAGGTGAGTCATCATTGTTGGCAATGGCAAGGCCGGCCAAAATTTCTTCTTCCGCTTCACTCTCTTCATCACTTGATTCTTTGTCGGTGACCCATTCATTTGCCTCACACATGAACACCTTTTGTGGTCCTTTTCTGTTCTTTGGGAAGAGTTTTTCCTTCTTGCCCTTGTCATGTTTCTTCTTCCCAAAGGATCTTGGTTTGGGCTTGTCCTCTTCATCATCCTCACTATCTTCAAGCTTGCGATGCTTGCTCTTGTGGTTCTCTCTTCTTTTGTCCGGTTTTGGACAATCAAAGGAGATATGACCTTGATAACCACAATTATAACAAGTCTTGTTGTCATCTCTCTTTGGTAGAAATGCTTTCGTTTTGGGATCAAAGGTGTATCCCTTCTTGGCAATCTTGGAGTTCAAGCGAGAGAACTTTCTCATCATTGATGCAAGCTTATCATCGTCATCTTCACTTGATGCTTGCTCTTCTTCACTTGAGCTAGACTCAACCACCTTCTTTTTCTTGAGACTTGTTTTCTTGGTGGAGGCCTTTAGAGCAATTGTCTTTGAAGATGATTGCTCCATCATCCCAAGTACGCTCATCTCATGAGCGTGAATCTCTCCAATAAGTTCCGAGACTTCAATATGGTCAAGAGATTCTTTTTGGAGCATGGAATTGATGATGTTGTACTTTGTCTTGGGAAGGAGCATAAGAATCTTGCGGTTGATGAGTCCTTTGCCAAGAGAAGCAATATCAAGAGCATTAATTTCTTCAATAAGCACATTTAAGCGAGAAAACATTTCATTGACATTTTCATGAGGTAACATTTTGAACTTATCATATTTGGCTTTAAGCATATGATATTTTAGTTCTTTGACACGAGAAGAACCCTCGTGAATTTCTATCAAGCAAGCCCAAATTTCACAAGCTTTCTCTTTGCTAGCAATCCTAGCAAACACATCTTGACTAATGCATTCATAGATTGCATTCCTAGCTTTAGCATCCCATTTAATTTGATCACCAACATAATTGTGCTCACCAAACCCCGCGTGGGTCACTTCCCATACTTCGAAAGCAATAGCCTCTAGATAAGTGCGCATGCGTGCTTTCCAATCGGCAAAGTTCTTGCCCTCAAAGATAGGAACCGAACCCCCAATCTTGGCCATTTTAGCTCTCTAGCGGTGAAGCTAGAATGATCCTATGAGCAACCTTGCTCTGATACCAATTGTAAGGATCAAATGCCAAGAGGGGGGTGTATTGGGCTTCTTTTAAAAAATTAAGGCAATGAAACTTAATTACTAAATGCCCAATTCCCTAAGCAAACAACCTATGCATTCAAGTGAATAGTGACTCTGCGATATACGAAATGCATAAGTGTAATGGAGAGGAAGAGAATGCAAACTCCCGAGGAGACACGAGGATTTATCCTGTGGTTCGACAAGATCGTCAAGATCTTCCTACATCCACGTTGTGGCACCCACCAAAGGGTATAGCCACACCCAGGTCACTGAGACTAGGGATCTTCACTATTCTTCTCCGTTCGCCAACCTCGGCAAGGTGGAGCTCAAGCCTTGTACAACTTGGATCCTCCAGGATTCCACAATCGTCTTGGCAAGCTCCGGAAGTCTCTCTCAATTACAAACACCAAGAGTCACTCCCTTACAGCTCTCACTACACTAGAGATTCCAATCACCAAGAATGGAGGCACACAAGCACTATCTCTAGCTAGTTCTAGCCTATCTCTTGGTGTACAAGTGGTGAAAATGATATGGAAGTGGTAGCTCAATGCCTTGAATGGTTGGTAAGGTGTAGAGTAAGTCTGGGCTTCAAGTTATATCGAATAGACAGGTTGAAGGGGTATAAATAGCCAGCCTCCACGAAATAGCCGTTGGAAAAGTAGGATGACATCACTGCTCTGCGAACACCGGATGATCCGATGCTCTCCCTTCAGTTATCATCGGTCAAGTTCACTTTAGCTGATGTCACTGTGTCAGATATGACCGTTGTTAGACCGATGCTACACTTGTCTTCTCATCGGATGATCCGGTGGCACTTCCTCCAGAATTGGTTCAGACTTGATGCTTACTGGAGTGATTGACCGATGTATATATTGCTGTACATCGGATGATCCGGTGCTGCACTTGGTCCAAGGATATTGCTTAGTGTACTGTTGGACCGATGTAGCATTGCCCTTAACGTCGGATGATCCAGTGAGTACTTTGTTCTGAGGTCTTCTTCTTCTGCTGAATCAACTCGATCGATGTGTTGTTCTCTGGAAACATCAGTTGATCCGGTGAGTTGATTTTGTTTGCTTCGAGCTGTTCTAAGTGATTCTTTTGTATTTTGCTCGATTGACCTCTTAGACATTTGTTGGAAATATACTTCTGATGATTTTCAAGCATTGAGTGTTGTCAATTATGGTTGAATGACTTTGACATATGAGCTTTTACTTCTAGTCTTCATACCATTGATTGATCTCATAAGATGATTGTTTAGGGGTCTCCAATAATCAGTAGTTGATGTTCATATTCATATAGATTCCATTTGATTGAGTGATATGGGAGACCTTGCATCCACAAATTCATTAGTAAAATCCAATGGTTGTCATTAATCACTGAAACCATACCTCATGGGGGCCTAGATGCTTTCACCTCACTCTCTCCAGCTCTGCTCTCGACCTCTCCAACTCCACCTGAGTGTGCGCCAGTGTCTCCTTCAAGGCATTGAACTTGTCGGTGGTTTTGATCCGGCAGATCTCCCGACACTACTAAAAGTGTTTGCGGAGTTTAAGGTTCGGTGTGGGCGCGCAGAGATTCAAGAAGATGATGTGTAAAATGACACAGGGGACACAAAGATTTACGTGGTTCGGGCCGCCTGAGCGTAATACCCTACTCCACGGGGTGTGTTGGTGTTGTATTGGATGTATGGGCTCAACGTGAGTTGAGAGCGCGTGTGAGTCGATCAGTCTAGCCCTGAGCGGGTCATATCTGTCTCCTCTATGTATCGTCGGCCTGTCCTTTTATAGTATAAGGACAGGTCGTTACAAGTTAGCCTGGCCCGACATGTGGCCCCGACGGTTACTAATATTGATACACATTTGATGCGCTTAATTACCCTTAATGACCGAGTTACGGGCTTTGACAACACTGTTACTGGTAATTAAGGTCGTCCGATCATGTGTCATTGACATATTATTAATGACACTTAATCGGGTCTTGAAGTCCTTGATTCCCCTTTGAAGATCCGAAGCCGTTGTAGAGTCTTCCGGAGGTTAGAGGCTGAAGATCCGATGGTTGGACACGTGGCAGCTCCAGAGCATACCGGTGCCACCACACACGTGTCAGTTCTGGAGCTTCCCTCGGTCTGGGGTTAGGTCCGGGGGTGCCGTTATGGTACATAGCCCGGAGCTTCCCCCTTGTGGGCGGTAGCTCCGGTTTGATAGTACACGTGGCGACCCTGAGACTAACCATATTGGGGAAGCGGGTCCGGTTATGTCTGACATGTGGGCCTCCGAAGGTCTTCAAATCAAGTAGATGACATTTCCTTAAGATCTTCGCAATCTCAAGGGGTATACGGTACCCAGGGTACCGACAATGGCCCCCTGAGCCCACCTCTGGGGAAGACCCCTTGGGTGAAGTCATTTCGCCGGAGGTGGGTCCATCCTTCGACTTTTGAACTGAGTCTTCAAAGGTCTTCGGATGTGCCGTTGGCGATAGTTTTGGAGTTAAATCCTCGCCGCGTGGCATATCCCGGGTGCGGCAAATGAGATCTTTGGCGTGCGGATCTTACGCAATTGAAGGTCGCCGGTTCCCAATACGAAAATAGTATCGGTTTCGCGCGCCTTGTCAGGCCACCACCTTCGGGCTTCCCGCCTTTCATGATGACAACCGTTCGCCTGGGTAAGAACCTCGACTTGATCGTCGGGGTGGTCCCGGGCCCCTCTTGTCATCGGCAGGGTGAAATTTTTGAATAGTATCTTTGGCTTCCCTGCGGTTTCCATCCAAGCATTGCGGGGGCTTACTTAAGAAGGAAAGCGCGCACCGTCTGGGTCTCTTTACGCCTCTCATCTGATCTTGCGCTCGAACTCCCAAACTTGCGCTTGCTTTTCCTCCCTTGCCTCGCTGTGCTGCGATGGAGTTGGGTCTCCGCAAGAGCCGCTTGAAGACCGAAGGTGACCTGAAGAAGGTCCGGTCCCTCATGGGATGGTCCTCGGACTTCTTCAACCACCTGGTCCGCGCCGGTGGGGAGCTCCCGTTCGAGAAGGAGCACGCCGGCGAGATGGTGTACTTCTCTTCGTACGCCATGGTGGGGTTGATCCCGCCTTTTCCCTCCTTTTTCTTGATGCTGTTAGACTTCTATGGTCTGCAGCTGTACCACTTTGGCCCCCATTCCATTCTTCTAGTGTCTGTCTTCGTCCACTTCCTCGAAATGTGGGTGGGCATCCCCCTGCATTGAGCTTTTTCGGACCTTCTTCACCGTCCATACCACCGAAAGGGGTGATGAGAACCTTGGCTTCTACTACTTTGTGAAGCGCAAGAAGTGCCCATTCAAGTACCTCCAGTCGTTTCCCTCTGGAAAGTGGGACAATTGGAAGAAAGACTGGATAGTCATCCGGGTGGAGGAGCACGAGAAGCTGGAGCTGCCCGAAGGCCTCCCCAACATCGACACTGTAGTCTGGAGTGAAGTTCCAGTGCTGTCGGATGCCTTCAACCCTGCTCTGACCAGGATCCGCCACTGTGTGGAGGGAGGATTAACTCCTCAGGCGGTATTTTGCAATTTCCTGGTCAACAGGTGGGCACCGCTAAAGAGGAGAGAAAAAC
Organism: Tuctoria greenei; assembly: GCA_036927565.1. NCBI lineage: Eukaryota > Viridiplantae > Streptophyta > Magnoliopsida > Poales > Poaceae > Tuctoria > Tuctoria greenei. The sequence continues at coordinate 194,964,899 of JAYESD010000005.1, forward strand.
TCGCTTGGGGCCTCAACAGTGTGATGGACGACGACCGGGTCGAGACCGGGCTGAAGTCCAACATGGAGGGGGCGACCTTGGAGTTTCATCTCAAAAAGTTACAGCACAACATCGACGTCGCGGGTGATGACTTTACCTCGCCACCAGCTTTTCTCCCTCTGAACGTGGAAGTAGAGTTCAGCAGGGAGCTCCGGCGGACGATGCCGGTGCTCGACGACCTTGGTGTCGTCAAGAGACGATTGACTTCTGGGGTGGTGATCCCTGGGGCTTCTGAAGGTGGCTCCGACCCTACCCCGAAGCCAAGGTCCGAAGTCGTCGGCAAGGGTAAGGAGCTGATGGCCGAACCCTCGAGCCGGAAGAGGAAGCTAAGGCATGCCGACGGAAGGTCCGTCAGGCCTGCATCCTCTACAGCAGCTCCTTCTCCCCGGAGGGGGAGGTCTTCTACCACTGCGGCGACTGTACCTGCAGCAGTGTCTTCTCGGGGTGCTAGCTCCGGGCATGTGACTCCAGGACCAGGGCCAGCTGAGGCCTCTGGGTCTGGAGGTCCTTCCCAATCAAGGGGGGCCTCTCGACTAAGGAAATGCCGCGGCTGCAACAAGTTCCGGGGGGCCTTCTGGAGCTACCACGTCGGCGGCGGCCATGGTCAGTCCAGAACGCTCGGGATGAGATTCTGTGCAAGCTGGTGCGAAAGCCTTCCGAGGTAATTTTTAATCTTTACCTCAGTCAGTTGTTTTGTTGTAGTAACTGTTTTTTAAGTTTCTTCATCCATCATCTGCAGCGTCCCCAAGAAGAGGAGTGAGGCTCCACCTTCAGCCACAGCAGGTGAAGCTGTGAGGGCGGAGGCTTCTGCTCCTGTCCTGGTGCCGCCCCAAGTGGTGGCTGAAGCTGCGGCAGCTCTAGCGCCAGCTGTCGTGGTCATGGATCTCGACTCATCCCCCGATATTCCCGTGGTAGCGCTGGACCACGGGAGAGAAGATGCGCCAGCGGCACCTGCCGCGAAGGTTGAAGCCCTGAGTCTTGATGCTGAGATGTTGGAAGCTCCGGCCGTTGAGCCGGAGGAAGCAGTGATTCCGGCCCCAAAGCTGGAAATTGTCGAAGGCCCGATGATTGAGCCGGAAGTTGAGGAAGTACCGCGGTTGATCCGGCTACCTACGAAGCTCCAACCTCAGAGCCGGTTGCCACTGAAGCTCCGGCTGAAGAGCCGGTTGCATTTGAAGACCTTCCGGCACCTGAGTCGTTGTGGTTGAAGCTCCAGCTTCAGGGCCGGTTGTTGTGGAGGCATCGACACTCGAACCCATGATGGTCGAGGCGCCAACACCCGAGCCACCAGCAGAGGAGGAGCCCAGGCCGGAGCCGGAAGTAGTCCATGCTCCAGAAGTGATGATGGTGGAGGTGCCTGCTGATGAGCCAGGGTGCCCTGATGAAGTCGCTAGCCCCCTGCCTGAGGGGGCAAATGAAGACTTGGCGGCAGGGCCTTCGGAACCACTTCTGGAGGTCGGAACTTCTTCCGCGGGACCCTTCTCAGTGGCGACTGAGGCTATCCCAGGGGATGGCCCTTGTGCTGTGGAGGCTCAGGGGACCACTCTTGTGGAGTGGGACCAAATTTTTGTTAGCGAGAACCCGCTGGAACTAGCGGAGGATACCCCAGCAGGTCCGGACCCTATTCCCCTGTTGTTGTCCATTGACAACGCTTGCTCCAGTCTGCGTCAAGTCCAGCTGGCGTTCTACCACGACAGCAAGGCTCTTGAAGAGGAGCGCCAAACCCTTACGCGGTGGCATAATCGGCTCTACTTTGAGACCAAGCTGGCGCAGTCGAGGCTGGCAGACGACAAGGAGTGGATCAAACAGGAGAAGGTTCGCCTAGAATACTGGGGCAAATTATTGGATGATAGGGAGAGCTTGACTCATGCCCTCGACGCTCAATCCCGGGCCATTTATGAGCAGACCAATGCAGCTAATAGTGCGGCTGATGATCGCCAAGAAAGGCTTGAAGCCATTAACACTACCCTCATCAAGCGCCGGGAGGCACTTGAGGAGAGGGAGAAGAAGCTCGAAGACGAAGAGCAAAAACTCCTAGAGCTGCGGGATGACGTCTTGAGGAGGGAGGAGGAGCTCGCCGAAAAGGTGGCTCTGGTTGACAAGGGCCTCGAGGAATGCACCAAGAAGTTAGAGGAGCGTTGCGTTGAGCAGGAGGAGAAGGCCTGAGTGCGAGGGAAGGAACTCTACCAGCAAGAGTGTGCCATCGCTGCCAGGTAGAAGAAAGTTAGGGGCCGGGAGAAGGACCTGGTCAACCGCCGGAACAAGATCCACCTCTGGGAGGAGGAGCTCGGAAAACTCGAGAAGCAGGTTGCTGAAAAGATTCAGCAAAATGCCAAAGAGGTTGAGCGCCTTGCTCGCAAGAATTCAGAACTGGCGGCGGCCAAAAGATCCTTGGAGGAACTGAAGGGCTTGAGGACTGCGGAATCCCTACAGGTTTGGGAGTTCCTGAGCAAAGCCAACGACGCGCTGACACCAATGGGCTTCAGTCTCGTGCGTCTGGATGATCCGGAGCCGGAGCCAAACCTGGCATTGCAAGCGTTGAGCTCGGCGGGTAGCAAACTCTCCAAGGTGGGTAACGTCATCGCGGACCAGTTGGAGGTTGAGAGGCAGTCCCTGGCGAAGAACATCGCAGAGTACGTGCTGACGTGCTACACCAGCCGGGATCCCCAATTTCCTCTGGACCCGGTGCTTGAAGGTCCCGTCGAAGGAGAAGGTGAAGCCACCCGAGCCAACGTGTCGGAGGTTGCTCTGAAGGTCGCCCAGTTCTTCCATAGGTTCTAGGACCATCTCTGTAGGTCGCACTTGTATTCTCTCTTTTTCTTCCCCAATTTTGTAATCCCTTGTCTCCAGATGAATGAAATCCAAATTTTTGTGAATTTCATTTTTTGTCTTCAACGCTTTTGTCTTCACTTGGCCCCCTGGTAGATGTACACAATTTGATTGTGAACATGTACCAAGAGGATATTGTGTTTTGTTGAAGACTCATTTGCTTCGAACTTGTAAAGTGTAGGTCCGCAGTCTTCGATAGTGAAGGCCCCCTGAGGTTGTCGGATCCCAGAAGCTCCGGCATTGACTACCGTCGGAGCTTAGTAGCTCTGGCAATAGTCTCTATCAACGCGTAGAGCATCGATAGTTAGTCCTCCGGGGTGTCAGAGCTTAGTAGCTCCGGCAGTGACCTTTGCCAACGCGTAGCTTGTCGGCAGCAGACTCCGCTTGTGGGGTCTTCTCACCATCTTTGATTCTGCGTTAACGGCTGGCCCCCCTAGCTTTACCGGAGCTTGGTTGCTCCGGTGATGCTCGTTTTCAATGTTTAATATCGATTACAATCCACCTAGTGGGAGTCGGAGCTTTGTTAGCTCCGGCTTTCCTCCATCAACATGGATTCTTTATTTTTCCTGCACACTGAAGCCAAGAAAAATAGTAAAACTCGCTCCTTGTCTATAACTTCGTTGCGGCTTATGATTCCCAAGAAAGCTTTAGGTCAAACACAATTCTGAATACAACCGAATGTGTTGCCTTCTTTCTTCCAGATCCAATTGTACTTGGACCCGCCTTACTTCGGCCTGCCGGGGTGTAGGTAGAGTGGCGTACTTAGGGTGCTTGACCAGGCTAAGTTGATAGCACACTCCGGCCCTAGATTGGCTTGGCGGCATTCAGGCGAGTGGGCCATGAAAAATATTTGAATCCAAAAGAATTGACAATACAGCTCGAATTGTACATGAACTGGTCGAACTAAAATTTCTTAAGAATTGCACAACTTTGTTATAGACAAGAAAGAGAAAAATAAAAAATGTTGAGCCTGTACAAAATAAATGCACGTGAAGTCTTTTTCACATGAAGATGTCTTTCATTATAGGTCCGGGGTACAGGGGAAACAAGTACACTCTTAGGGTACGGAACCAGGCTAAGCGTGTTTCATTTCTCGTTTGACCCAGGGTAGCTAGCCACACTTTTAGTCCTGAGACTGTGACAAGTGTTTGCGGACCTTCTGGGAAAGGTCCGGCTGTCCTCCCGGAGGAACTACCCGACTCTGTACAATGACTCTATAACATACATCTCAAGTTACTACAGACTCACCTCCGTGATATTAGGTGTAGAACTTATGGAGGTGCTCAATGTTCCAAGGATTTGGGAGAGGTGTCCCATCCTCGGTAGCCAAGCGAACGCTTCTGGGACGGGATACTTTAATCACTTGGAAGGGTCCTCCCAGCTGGGGGAGAGTTTGTTTAACCCTTCTCTGGATTGTATTCTCCGTAGCACCAGATCGCTTTCCTCGAGCTGTCGGTTGTGTACATGCCGCTGATGATAGCGCCGAAGGGCTTGGCGATATCGGGCATTCCAAACAGCTGCTTGGCACCTTCCCTCCTCTAGGAGGTCTAGGTCTTCACGCCGGAGCTGGTCCTGCGTGGCTTCGTCGAAGGTCTGGACCCAGAGTGACCCCAAGGTGATTTCTGGAGGAAGGATTGCTTCAACTCCGTACACCAGGAAGAAGGGTATCTCTCCAGTTGACCGGTTGTGAGTTGTCCTGTTGGCCCATAGAGTGGGCGGAAGCTCTTCAATCCAGTTGGCTCCATGTTTTTTCAAGCGCTCATAGGTGCGCATTTTGAGTCCTTTCAGGATTTCTGCATTTGCTCTCTCGTCCTGGCCATTGCTTGCCGGGTGAGCTACGGAGGCGTAGCAAACTTGAATGCCGAGGTCTTCGCAATATCCTTGAAATGCAGAGCTTGTGAATTGGGTCCCATTATCAGTGATGATTTTGTTTGGGACTCCAAATCTGCATACAATGGACTGCAAAAAGTTGATAGCAGATTGCTTGTTTATTGTCACAACTGGAGTTACTTTCGGCCACTTGGTGAACTTGTCAATGGCGACATACAGGAACTTATAACCTCCGACGGCTCTTGGGAAAGGTCCCAAGATGTCCATCCCCCACACGGCGAAGGGCCATGTAGGAGGTATCATTTGTAGATGTTGAGCCGGTGTGTGAATTTGCTTTGCATGAAATTGGCATGCTTCACATTTCTTCACCAGCTCAGTTGCATCCTGGAGTGCTGTAGGCCAGTAGAAGCCACGCCGGAAGGCTTTACCAACCAGCATGCGGGAAGACGCGTGGTTCCCACACTCGCCTCCATGGATTTCTGCGAGGAGCTTGCAGCCTTCTTCCCTTGTGATGCACCGCATTAGGACGTCGTTGGCACCGCGCCAGTAGAGATCCCCTTCTACCAACTTGTATCTTTTAGCCAATCTGACTATCCGGTCAGTGGATACATCATCGTCAGGAAGGATGTTGTCTTTCAAGTAGCTCCGGATCTCTGAGATCCATGCATCGGAGCTAACTTGAGCATTTGAGTCTTGCGTGTTGGGTTGCTCGGAGCTTCCGGCAGCACCTATGACCCTTGATGGCATCCATGGTAACAGGGCCATCGGGACTGTCAGCTTCGGGATGCTGATCTCGCCCCCTTCGCTCAGCTCGGCAGGCTGAGCTGTGGGTTTTGACAACCTCTGGACAAAAGTTCCGTCAGGAGCTGGAGCTCTAGTTGACGCTTTCGTCGAGAGTTCGTCGGCTTCAGCGTTGTGGACACGCTGGACGTGGTGGAGGTCTAGGACTTCGAAGTCCTTCTGAAGCCTCTCGACTTCAAGGAGGTAAGCAGCTAGCTGGAGATTGTTGCAGGAGCATTCACCCTTCACCTGTTTAATGATGACCTGTGAATCTCCCTTGACCAGCAGCTGCTTGAAACCGTATGACAGTGCCACCTTTAGTCCGTAGATGAGTGCTTCGTACTCCGCCATGTTGTTGGTCGCCTTGAAGTCAAGGTGTACCATGTATTTTACCTTCTCCCCGGTTGGTGCGAGGAGAAGGATTCCAGCTCTGGCCCCCTGCTTTTGCATGGAGCCGTCGAAGTAGAGGGTCCAGTGAGGCTCAGTGAAGACCGAAGCCTTGTGTTCAGGCTTCTGCTCACTGGGGCCCCCAGGGTTCGATGGAGAGAGAGTCCATTCCGCCACGAAATCTGCCAATGCTTGACTCTTGATTGCTTGTCTTGGAACGAATTCGAGATCGAATTCGGCCAATTCCGCTGCCCACTTTGCAATATTTCCAGTTGAATTGGGATTATGCAAGATTGCTCGAAGTGGATAAGAAGTCACCACTGAAATCTTGTGAGCTTGGAAGTAATGGCGAAGCTTCCTGGAGGCGATAAGAACTGCATAGAGTAGCTTATGCACCTCTAGGTATCGAGTCTTGGCGTCATGAAGTACTTCACTGATGAAGTACACTGGGCGCTGGATGGTCCGGACCCTCCCGGAGGGGCCCAGAGCTTCCTCTTCATTGACCCGGATCCTCCCGGAGGGATCCGGACCTTCTTTGGGGACCTCCGGGTCCATGCTGGAGGGACACGGAGCTTCTTCAGAAGCGACCTGGACCCTCCCGGAGGGGTCTGGGTCTTCTGAAGTAACTTCTTGTGGACTCAAGTCTGGGAACTGGGACCCATACTCGCTTTCAAGAACCTCCGGACCCTCCCGGAGGGGTCTGGATTCCTGAGCATGTGATGGTTCTGGTCTCTTCGCAACCAGGACCATACTGACGACTTCGTCAGTTGCTGAAATGTAAAGCAGCAAAGGCTCACCAAGGTTCGGAGCTACCAGAGTTAGTAGGGTGGTGAGGAGCTGTTTTAGCTCCTGGAACGCCTTTTCTGCTTCTTCAGACCATTGGAATGGTCCGGACTTCCTCAATAACTTGATGAAGGGAAGTGCCTGTTCCGCCAGTCTTGAAATGAACCGGCTGAGGGCTGCTAGACATCCAGTCTGCTTTTGGACATCTTTGATGCGGGCTGGTGGCCACATGTCTTCAATGGCTTTGATCTTCACCGGATTAGCCTCTATGCCCCGGTGATTTACCAGGAAACCAAGGAGTTTTCCGGAGCTAACCCCGAAGGCACACTTGTCTGGGTTTAGCTTTGTGCGGGTGACCCGCAGCTTGTCGAAGACATCCTGTAAGGTGTCAAGAAGTGACTCCTTGTTCTTGACCTTGACCACGATGTCATCGACGTACACTTCCACTATGTCTCTAATGAGTTCTTCAAAAGTTTTGTACATAGCTCGTACAAATGTTGAAGCTGCATTCTTGAGACCAAATGGCATGGCTGTATAACAGTACAATCCATCTACTGTGATGAAAGAGGTATGCTCTTCATCTTCCCTAGACATTCTGATTTGATGATATCCAGAATATGCGTCTAGGAAACACAGTAATTCACACCCGGAGGTGGAATCCACTATCTGATCTATTCTAGGTAGTGGGAATGGATCTTTTGGACATGCCTTATTTAGTGTTGTGTAATCAATACACATCCGATGCTTCCCACCTGCCTTGGGCACAACGACTGGGTTTGCCAGCCATTTTGGATGGAAGACTTCTCGGATGAATCCAGCTTCAAGCAACTTCTTCACTTCTTGTCGAATGAAGTTCTGTTGCTCTACGGATTGCTTCCGAGGCTTCTGATGCACGGGCCGGGTGTCAGGGTTGATCTTCAGATTATGCTCAATCACTTCCCTGAGGATCCCAGGCATTTGTGACGGTTGCCAGGCAAACACGTCGACATTAGCCCGGAGGAAAGCGATGAGCGCGAGTTCCTATTTGTCATTCAGTTCCCCCGATATACGGGTGGTCTGAGTGGCATCGGAACCGATTTAGACGACTTTGACAGAAATGTCGGTGTCGCCGCTTGGCTGCACACGAGGTGCAGAAGTCGAGCCTCGTTGACGAATGCTCGGGGGTTTTGGAGCTTGCTCCTGCCTGGAATCCTCCTCTTGCGCCGTAGTAAGCGCATGAAGTTCTTCCAGAGCGGTTACTCCGGCAGTGCGATCTCCGCGGATCCGGAGAACGCCTACTGGTGTTGGCATCTTTAACACCAGGTAGCCATAATGAGCAGCTGCCATGAATTTGTACAAGGCAGGCCTTCCCAAGATGGCGTTGAAAGGTAAGTTGATCTGAGCAACGTCAAAGACCAACTTCTCAGTGCGATACTTCTCCCGGGTCCTGAAGGTAACGGGGAGAGTAATAGCACCGAGTGGGGTAATGGCTCCCGGACCTACTCCGGAGAAAGGTCGGGAGGGGTGGAGATCCGAAGGTCGGAGGTGAAGCTTGGTAAAAGCTTTGAAGCTTATGAGGTTCAGCCCCGATCCTCCGTCTACCATAACATGGTGGAGCTGAATGTTATTGATGGTAGGAGATACCATCAAAGGTAACTGGCCTGCTCCAACCATGCTTGAAGGGCAGTCCGAAGCATCAAAAGTGATGGCTGTGTCCATCCACTTACGATGAGGCTCCGCCCTGGCTGTAGGAGCTACAACGGCCATGTCCCGACGCATTGTCTTGAGGATGCGGCGGGAGGTGATGTCCCATGATCCACCAAAAAATGGTGTTCATGGTCTTCCGACGCTCATTGTCAGAGACGTCAGAATCATCGTCGACGGAGGTGTAGATGGCCTTCAGGACCTTTTTAGGATCCTGAAAACCTAACTCCTCTTCAGCCGGAGCTTCGTTGACTTTTTGTTTTCCTTCCCTCTATCGGAAAGGAACTTCTTCCCGGCGCTTGTTATAGCGCTCGACAAGGTTTTGGACCTCCCGGCAGTCTTCCAAACTGTGGTTGTCCGTCTTATGAATTGGACACCACACCTTGGGTATGCCTCCGTCTTCAGAAAACGGTCGAGGTTGCTTCTCGGGGCGTGGCCCCCGGCCACCCGGAGCTGCAGCAGCTGCAGCATTAGATGCGCCGGCTGACGACTTCTTCTTGCCGTTGGTCTTTTTCTTCTTTTTTCCACTCCCAGAGGTAGTGGCTTCGCCTTTGGAGGATTTATTGCGATCCTCCGGAGGTGGTTTGGAGTGAATTTCACAGCCCTCCGCAGCTCTGGCACATTTATCGGCCAAGATGAAGAGTTCCGTGACACTGGTGATCTCCTTGATCGCCAGTTTCTCCAACATCTTCTTATCCAGTACGCCCTGTCTAAATGCCACAATGACAGAAGCGCTAGAGATAGAAGGGATAGTGTTTCGTACCTGAGAGAATCTCTGGATGAATGATCGTAGGGATTCTCCCTCTTTTTGCACGACTGCAAAAAGGTCCAGTTCGGTGCCTGGTCGGGTGTATGAACTCCCGAAGTTGGCGGTGAACTGACGGCACAACTCCTCCCAACTGTTGATGGAGTTGGGTGGAAGGCTCATAAACCAGGACTGGGCTGTCCCAGTTAAAGCCATTGGAAAATAGTTGGCCATTATAGCCTCATTTCCTCCAGCTGCCAAGATAGCAGTGGAGTAAATCTGAAGAAATTCGACAGGATTAACGGTCCCGTCAAACTTCTCCGGCAGGTGAGGCCGAAATTTTTGTGGCCACCTGACCATACGTAGATGCATGACCAGGGCTGAACAACCTCCTCCTACTCCTTCAGGAGCAGGAATGTCCTGAGCTTCTCGTCTTTCACGAGCATGCTCAATATGGACTCGGCCGTCTTGTTGACGGTATCGGCGATCAAGCTCCGCCCGGAGGTCATGAGTTGAAAGCCTTGATACCGTGTGAGTGCATCGCGCCCCGGAGGGCAACGACGTCACCTATAGTGATGCAGCACGTCTCCTGTTGTTGGAAACGTGCGGACCAAGTCTACCAGACAAGGTCCGTCGCTGCGACGGGGCCCGTCCTGAAGGAGGAGGACCCTGGTTGCTGATGCGGTCGGCTGCTGCTGCAACCAAGTGTTCCACGTCGGCCCTCCACTGCTCCATTGCATTCCGGGATGCATCCGGAGGTGGTGGGCGCTGAAGGAGAGCACGTGCTGCATGGAGCGGGTGTTCCGGGTTGTCAAGATTCGCCGACGCAGTGATTGATGCCGGTGCACCATCGCACTGCCTAGCTTGATTTGCTGGTGGAGGCGGCGGTGGTGGAAGTGTGACTCCTGCTGGAACTGTGGTTCCTGCTGGTGGCTGCATATTGGAGGGATTGCCCCAGCAGCTTGAACAGTGGGATGACCATTGGATGATCCAGCAGCTGAGTTCACCATTCTTGAAATCTCAAGCGCCCCTACCTGGCGCGCCAATTGTCAGTGGTTTTGATCCAGCAGATCTCCTGACACTACTAAAAGTGTTTGCGGAGTTTGAGGTTCCGTGTGGGCGCGCGAAGATTCAAGAAGGTGATGTGTAAAATGACACAGGTGGTTCGGGCCGCCTGAGCGTAATACCCTACTCCACGGGGTGTGTTGGTGTTGTATTGGATGTATGGGCTCAACGTGAGTTGAGAGCGCATGTGACTCGATCAGTCTAGCCCTGAGCAAGTCAGATCTGTCTCCTCTATGTATCGTCGGCCTGTCCTTTTATAGTATAAGGACAGGCCGTTACAAGTTAGCCTGGCCCGACATGTGGCCCCGGCGGTTACTAATATTGATACACATTTGATGCGCTTAATTACCCTTAATGACCGAGTTACGGGCTTTGACAGCACTATTACTGGTAATTAAGGTCGTCCGATCGTGTGTCATTGACATATTATTAATGACACTTAATCAGGTCTTGAAGTCCTTGATTCCCCTTTGAAGATCCGAAGCCGTTGTAGAGTCTTCCGGAGGTTAGAGGCTGAAGATCCGCCGGTTGGACACGTGGCAGCTCCGGAGCATAGTGTGGGGAACAGATAGGTCCGGTGCCACCAGACACGTGTCAGTTCCGGAGCTTCCCTCGGTCTGGGGTTAGGTCCGGGGGTGCCGTTATGGTACATAGACCGGAGCTTCCCCCTTGTGGGCGGTAGCTCTGGTTTGATAGTACACGTGGCGACCCTGAGACTAACCATATTGGGGAAGCGGGTCCGGTTATGTCTGACATGTGGGCCTCTGAAGGTCTTCAAATCAAGTAGATGACATTTCCTTAAGATCTTCGCAATCTCAAGGGGTATACGGTACCCAGGGTACCGACAGAACTCCAACTGGATTTGCGAGAGACAACCACTTGACAGCCCAACTGACGAGGCCTATGCCAATGAAGCGCCTCTCGCAGGTCGCACCGACCTCGAGTCGACAACCCCATCGAAAATAGCAAATCTGCCAAAGAATGAAAAATACTGAGTAGAAGATAGATTGAAATGAAAATGAAACAAATGACCAACTCACCGTCCATGGGCCTTCCCGCATCTGCTCGCGTACACGGCTTGGGGATCGACCAACACGTTTTCCCAATCGTAATCATCGCCGTGTATCTTCGCGACTTCTCGCATGTACTTTTCCTAAAATACAAAGAAATCTTATAAGTGTATCAATTATAGTATTAGTTATAATGAAGTTGATGAATTTGGAAAACTTACCAATCTATCGGTCGTGACCTGATTGTAGTGCTTTGGATGAGAAGGGTCACTTCCCTTGTGACCTATCTTCTAAACCTAGGTCGTGGTCAGCTCCTGACCGGTCTCTCGCTCCTGTATAGCCATGTTAGTGAGACAAATATATTATAAACACATAAATGAACTTAAACTGTACTTATCATGTATTTAGCCAAACGCAAGTAGCCGTCACCGCCGTAATTATGCTTGCCCTCGGACCCCAAGCGACACTGTCTTGCCTTTATGGACCTAGCGATGAAAGCATCCAACTGCTGTCTTCACCCATGTTTGACTTTGCAGTTTAAAGCCAGAGAAATTATCGTTAATTTATGCAGGATTTATCCTGCTTATGACGAGAAAGAGAAGCTGAATCTAAACAAAATTTCGGTAGCATAACCTCGCTTGTTTTACACTGCACCCCAAAAAATGGTTCAGTTCTTCAAGCTTTGGGGTCATACTTTATGCTCCGTCCGATCCCACCGCCCACACGCAGGAGCTTGTCATCATCACCATCGCTTTTGTTTTCTCCATGCTCATCTATACGCATAAGTGACTACTAAATAGCCGTGTCAGGCCCTAAATGGGTCGTGTCGGGCCAGTCGACCCGAATCCGGTTTATTTACATATATTAATTAAACACTTAATCAATCAAAGTACTAATTAAATAATTAATCAATTTAACTACTAAATAACAAAGCACATATACATTAATCATGAAATCAAAACTAACTAAATAACATTAATGAATTAATTTCCCTTACTCAAAATTAATAGGAAACAATATGTGGCCAAGACATAATCATTGTGTCATTTTAAATAAGAAATCAAATGGCCCATGTATTCTCCAAATGCATATTAATCCCAACTTCACTACAAATTGATTTGTCAATCCCAACTTGACTACAAATTGATGAACTTATAACATTATCCAAGTGCTGATTGAAGAACATATAACATTTTCCAAATGCTTGCGTACATTGGGGAAAACCAAATGAACAAAAAGTGCAGAAATCTGGGTGCTGGCGTCAGGATGGGGTGGGGGGCGTCAGAGTGGGGTGGGTAGTGTTGGGATGGGGGTGGGCGGCGTCGGGGTGGGTTCGTGGGCGTCAGGATAGGGTGGAGCGCCGAGGTGGGGTGGGGGACATCAGCAGCGAGGTTGTGCGGCGGCGGTGCGGCGGTACGACGGCGGAGGAGGGGAGACGAGGCGAGGAGGGGAGACGTGCGACAACATTACCTAGCGGCGGCGGGGTAAGGGCGGCGCGACACGGCGGCGGTGCGACGTGGAGGCAGCGCATCGCGACGTGGAGGAAGGGCGGCGCGGCGCAGAGGAAGGCGACATGGCGAGTCGAGAGAAAAGGTGCACGCTTGAAAATGGTGAAATGGGCTTGGCGCACGGCCCACGCATGTAGGGTTAAGTCCTCCAGTTACGTTGGTCTTGTTTCGGTCCGACATAATTAAATTGTTACTTCCGTTAGCCTCATTACTTACGTTGGCCTGGGACTTGGGCCGACATAAGTTAATCATTAACGTCGTTGGTCAGTTAACTTACGTCGGCCGCGGGCCTCTGGCCGATGCCAGTTATGTTAAGCCGACGTAAGTTACTTACATCGGTCGGCCCACGTAAGTTACTTCAGCCGACGTAATTGTTCGGGTTTCCTGTAGTGATCCCTACCATGCCACATGGGTGTCGTACTCTCGTAGCTGCTTGATTCATGGACGTTATCCCCAGTGGTACATGCTACGTTGAAAAATTACGGAAAAAATTAACGGAAAAGATACTGAAAAGGTTATTGGAAAATTTAAAGTAAATTTACATAATGCACGTAAAAGTATATAATATATATAGTATGACTAAGAGTAGACAGTATGGTTTAGCATACCGAGTGCTGATGGTCTTAGCTCACCAGCAACGTGGAGTGGCCGAATCGAATGGAACGAATCCGCCAAGGGTTAGCTTAGGCTTAGCTACTCCAAGCTAGCTAGGGCAAGCACCCTCTGTCAGTACCAAGTTGTCCATGTGTATAGTCGACTACACTGAACCAAACCAAAGCCGAGGTCAATGCTTTCTTTCGCCTTTTTCCCTGTCACTCATGCTCCATCCACAAACCTTTGCTCCCAGTCGCGTTTCAGTGTTGGTCCATGGAGAGTCGCTCGCTGCCTCTGCCTTCCCCTTCCTTCTAAAGTTCAGGAATCTCTCCTCTGCTGGCCTTTTGTGTCTGCATTTTTAAATTGTTCATATCTGATCTTGTCTGCTGTCACCGTCGCACCCCATTCTTGTTTTCGAGAGTGAAGAGATACTGAAAGTGTTGTTGTTAAGAAAGGCCTTATGCACGTTTACTTTCCCGGCAGAATGTTATGGCAGCCCACTTTATTTCCAGGCTGGGATGTAAATGGGAGATCATTTGCTCTCTGAATTAAGAACGCAGTTCCACTTCCATCACCTCATACACTGTCCCAGTCCGAGAAGTGAGATGTCACCTCATGGTCATGGGGCAGCACGTCCACATATGTGCTGTTGTTTCTCCTCTTTTATTTTCGGATCAATTTTGTGCATGCCTGAAAAGTGGCCATGTACATATATTTTTGAACAAGCAGAACAGATTTTCACCCAGCAAAAGCACGCAATAGGGCCTAGGACTAATGCGATAGGTTGCACTGAACTAAACAAGGGCATGTAACGCGAACACTTCATTATAACTCTAGCTTCAGTGATTTACCGTCCCCAAATCACCTAATTAGCATTGATATATATTGTCATTATCTTGAGAAGATTGGATAACAGATCAAGAGTTCAATAACCATTGGAGAGGAGGAACCTCGTGATCACAAATTCCCCAACCTGTAAGAGGGACATATCATGCATGCTTGCTCTTTTTTTTTAAAAAAAAAAGGGAACATGTTTGCAGTTTGCTTGTTCATTTTCTGTACTGGCGGCAACATGCAAAGATCCTAATCGTGCCTGCCTCAACTAGCCTTTGGTGTCTGTCTGTTGCTACCTCCACCCTCCTTGCGTACACCGACGTCCGGGCATGTGCCCTCCATGCCCACCACGTTTCCCTCTATTTGTACTGATAAAATGTAAGTAAAATTTCATAAGAATGAATTAGAAAAATTTAGATTAGAAATTTATGCTTCAAACTAAGATATATTTTTTGTGAGCGATATACTTCTTCGTGCTCTGTCCAGCGCCGCGCCTCCCCCTCCGTGCCGCCAGCATCTGCGCCGCACTACCCCTCCCGACGTCGACCTCGCCTGCGTGGCCGTTGTCGTCAATCAGCTCCGTCACCGAGCGCACGACGAATGGCTTCCCACCGAGCGCACAAAAGAACGACCGGGCTCCCACGGCTTCGTCTCTTTCTTCGTAGTGGGCAGTGTCAGACTCGCTATCTGTAGCGGGATACTGTAGGAAAACTTATTTTAGAGGCCCCTGTGTACGCACCGCCGCGGCTGTTGGAATTTGGGACGAAATCGATCGAATTGGATTGAATCGGGAGAAGAGGGAGAAACAGAGGATCTCTCGCTGGTGACGAACACCGGCCAAATTGACCTTCGATTCACCCCGAATGCTTCAAATTGAGCGAGTACAAATCCTCTATATAGGCCAAGGAGCACGCACCTCCACTCTGCCCACTCCACAAACGATATGGCAATCACGAACATCGAGGTGGCGCGAGCCATTGCGCGCTGCGCACGTCGCGGCGTCCTCTGCCAAATCCGCGCCACGCTCAACCTCTCTCACGTTCATACGCTGCAACGTCCTGACCGTGCCAGCCATCTGCGTGTCGAACCTGGCTAGGGGAATCTAACACGCACACACTCACCCGATACCTCGCCCATGTCGTGGCGTTTGTTTACCTAACATACACTCCCTAAACTACAACACGACACATCCTTGATCACAGGAGTGCTGGCTCCTTGACGTCGGAGAGAAGCACGACCTCCTTCTCCTTCTTTCACCGGCAGTCCCGCGCCATGTGGTCGCGCTCCCCACACTCGAACACTTGTAGTGATAGTTGTTCTTGTTTCTCCTGATGTTGTTGGAGATGGTGCTCTTGTTGTCGTCATCCCTTTCATCGTCGTTGTGGTTGCCGTTCCTCCCGCCGCCACGAGAGCCGTCACCCCCATTTGACTAATTCCAGCAACACTGTCAATTCTTGTCCCGCTGGCCCCGTCGAGCCTCCCACTGCTCTTCTGTGAGCATCAATTGCTCAACGCGCTCCGCAGCAGCCTCAGTCGTGCATCAAGCTTCCGCAATTCGAAGCCGTCCGATGAGCTCCTCCGTCGACATGGCATTCAGATCGAGCAACATCTCAATCATGCAAGCAATCTGGTTGACAGCGATGCCCGCTTTGAGCTCCGGCAACACCGATCGCAGAATCACGATCAGGGCGAGCTGGTCTTCCATTCGATCAGCGCTGACAGCCTGCACCATGTCCCATAGCCTGAGCGCCTCCATGCTCACCTGCATCACCAAAGCCCACTCGAAGTAATTCGACTTGGTGAGCATCCACAAGTCAATTGCTGCCGAATTCGGGGTGAATTTCTTTGAAGATCCCGAGTTTCCGGACCTCGACGAGCCTGAGGGTCCTCTTCGGCACTGGCTCTGATACCAATTTGTGGAATTTGGGACGAAATTGATCCAATTGGATTGAATCGGGGTGAATCGAAGGTCAATTTGGCCGGTGTTCATCACCGGCGAGAGATCCTCTATTTCTCCCTCTTCTCCTGATTCTATCCAATTCGATCGATTTCGTCCCAAATTCCAACAGCAGCAACGAATTTCGGCTTGCGATCGCTATACGCGCGTAGCGGGCCGTTTAACGGCCCTCGCCGCGAACGGCTTAACTTCATTTTTTTCTTGACGTGTCTTTTCTTTCTCTCTCTCTCGCGGTCGCTTCCTCAAACATCACCGGGTTTCAAATTTTGAACGCTCATGGTTGCGGTAGGCGCACCCAGTGCGCACGCATCCAACTTTTGGGGTGTGTACTCGATTTTATTACGACAAGAGCGTGCATTTTCTTTTCGGGCAATATTTATTAAATACGGGAAATGAATAAATGGGTGGACTGAGATACATCTACCAGGTGTATGCCATTAATGGCTCCTTTTCTGTGCCTCCTACCAGTAAATAAGTACTAAACTTTTTGAGAAAGTCTTCTTTATTTCCATTAAGAAAACTGAACATAGGTCATGTTTGGTTCATACAGATGTCCACCCTTCCATATCTTATAGTGAATACTTCTCCAATCAATATTGTCGGTACCTGCAGACCGGGTGAAAGTGCATCTAGGCTAATCTTCGAGGGTTTTGATGATTAATAACGACACTTCAGGGACCAATAAGCATTACAAGTGTAAGTACAGGTGATTAAAAGATGGATGACGTTGGATACACTCAAAAAGGAAAACAAGGAGAAAAAGGTGAAAAACTCAAAGAGTAGAATTTAGGTTTTTAAACTCTTTGTGGTGAGTTCAGCCACATAGATTGAGTGTGTTCAATGTGTCTAAGTGTTGAGAATCTCCTAAAAGCTCATAGTACAAGTTAGATTAGATTGAGAGATGAGTTAAGAAAGTCCTAAGGGCAGGGCCGAACTTGTTCGGACTGGGAGGTCGAACTAGTTCGCCTACATCAAACTGATCCGATATTAGGCGGACCAAGAGTTTCTGTGTGAGTTCGGACTTGTCCGTTTGGGGACGGACTATTCTGTGGTGAGTGTGTCCGAGTCCTTCTGGGACTAAGTCCTGAAGGATCAGACTAGTCCGTCCTGGGGGGCCGGACTAGTCCACTATCAGATTAGTCCGTTTCTAAATGGAATAGAAGTTTCTGTGTGAGATCGGACTAGTCCGTCCTGAGGCAGACTAGTCTCCTGTGGACTTGGAGGTGACTACTGGGACTAAGTCCTGGATGGCTGGACTTGTCTGCCCCCAGGGGCCAGACTAGTTCGGTGGATCAGACTTGTCCGTTCTCAACCAGAACAAATGGTTATGTGTGAGATCGGACTAGTCCGTTCTAGGACGGACTAGTCCGTGGTGTTGTGATCGTTTGAATTCAAAAGGTGGCGGGAGACTTGTGGTTGGTCAAGGGTGACATCACTGGTCCCCACATGCCTGACTAGTCCGGGGTCAAAGCCAGACTAGTCTGCACTTTTTCTGGTGGTAATGGCTATTTGTCGGGACCCCTATGAAAAGGGATCCCTTGGTCCTCAAAGGGCATCTCCCGAACCCTAGCACCGCCAAAGCCTTCCTAGCCCTCTCTCAACCATTCTTGGAGTCCTAAGAGTGATTCTTTAGGATTTTTGAGTCTTGGAAGAGAAGAGAGAAGGGTTTGCTTGTCTTTGAGCTCTTGGTTGATTCTCTCGGTTTGATTCGTTGATTTGAGTTCGTGTGGGTGTTGATCTCTGATCTTTTTGAGCTGTAATATTGTGGGAGCCTCATATTGCAGGTTGCCCCACAAATTTGGTGATTACCCCTATGATTAGTGGAAGAGCTAGGCGACCTCCGTGGTGGCTAATTGAGGAAAGGGTTGAGCGAAACCCGGCCTTCCGTGGGCTCCTCAACGTGGTTGTAGACTTCTTTGTGAAGCTGAACCACAGGATAAATCTTGTGTCTTGCGTCCTTCATTTACCTTTCTCATTCTTCGCTAGATCAAGTTAGGGTTCCACACGTTCTTCATCTTTATCTTGTGATTCACCTCGATCTAGTCGTTTTATCTTCGTGCACCTCCATTATGAGATTTTTAGGTTTGTATTCTTCACATTTCATCAAGTATACTTCATAGCATTGCATAAAAATCTCACCTTTTGCCAAGTTCAACTTCTTGACCGGACTAGTCCGCCTCCAGGCCGGACTAGTCCATACTTTATCTATTAATTAGCTTTAGTTGAGTTAAATTTTAGGTTATCCGCCTATTCACCCCCTCTAGGCAACTTTCAATTGGTATCAGAGCCTAAATCTCCCAAGAGCTTAACCGCTTGGAGAGGAGATGGGGGAAAACAGTGAGAAGGAGATGCCGATCATCGACACCATCGACACCACCAGCACCGCGAGAACAACGTCAGCGGCGAACAAGGTTCTAATCCTTTGCGCAATAGGACCAGTAACACCACCAAGGGCAAGCCAAAGCCTCCTCCTTTCGATGGTGAAACCGAAGACGAAGATGAAGAAGTGAAGCGTCTTGTGGACCTTCTTCAAAGAGCAAGAGAAGAGGCCAGGAGGAGGAGAAGGCTTGAGAAGGAGAGGAAGCTCAAGAAGCCCGAAGAGGACTACACGCAATATCCTTTTAACTATGAGCGCCTCAATTCACATTCCAACTATCTTTCTATTTCAATGGGTAAAGATCCACACTTTGATGGGACTAACTATACTATGTGGAAACACAACATGAAGTTGCATCTTATTTCTCTCAATCCTACACTTTGGCATGTTGTTTGCATAGGTGTATATATCTCCGTGGGCGATGAAGAGCTGACCCCGGAACAAGAACAACTAATTCACCGCAATGCTCAAGCGGCAGCTGTGCTCAACTCATCCTTGAACAAAGAAGAATTCAACAAAGTGGATGGGTTGGAGCAAACCAAAGAGATTTGGGACACACTAAAGATTGCACATGAAGGCAACCGGTCCGTGAGGGAAGCCGAGATTGAGATGATCGAGGGGGAGCTTGGAAGATTCGCCATGGAAGAAGGCGAGACTCCTCAAGCGATGTACAACCAACTCAAGACTCTTATATATAGGAGTCAGGCGTACGGATGCAAAAGTGGACCGACCATGAGGTGGTCTAGAGGATCATAAGAGCTTTCATGCCTCACAATTTGACGCTTTGCACCCTCATCCGTGAGAGTCACAACTTCCACAAGATGACCCCGGATGAGGTGCTTGGCAAGATCATCAACCACAAGATGATGGAGATGGAAGCACGCCATGTCAACGACCTTGCCAAGATCATATCCTCTAAGAATAAAGGCACTGCTCTCAAAGCTTCATCCAAGTCCAAAGGCAAAGAGGTGCAAGCTTCAAGCAATGACGATAAAAGTGAAGAAGAAGAGAGCACCGACATAGATGATGAGGAATTGGCCTTATTCATCAAAAGATTCAAAAGGATGATGAATAAAATAAGAGGGCCAAACTACAAGAGCAAGGGGAAAGATAAGAGCAAGTCAAGACCAAGGAGGGCTTGCTACAACTGTGGTGAGTATGGGCACTTCATTGTGAATTGCCCATACGAAATGGAAGATGACAAGAAGAAGAACAACAAGGATGAGAAGCATCAAGAGAGTAAGATGTTTAAGAAGAAGAAAGCATATGGGCACGCTCATGTTGGCAAGGAGTGGGACTCCAAAGATGAGTTCTCCTCTGATGAGGAAGCGGGAGTGGCAACCTTCGCCATCAAGAAGTCAACAATGAAGAAGACTCTCTTACCAAACAAGGAAGAGTGGAAAAGCTCAATTCACACTTGCCTCATGGCCAAGAAGGTAAAATGAAAGGTTAATCTAAATTCTCCTTGTGTTCTATTAAAGATGAGGACTTTGATAGTGCTAGTGAGAATGAATACATGTTTGAAGGCTTAAGTAAACGTGCTATAATTAAAATGAAAAAGCTTTCGGATGAGATTTTAGACAAGGAAGAACTTCTCGAGGAACAAGATGAATTGCTTGTTCATGAGAGGCAAAATAATCTTAACCCTGAGAAGCTTATTGAGCTTGAGAAGGAAAAGAATAAGGCACCTGAACTTGAACTTGCAAAATGCAAGGAGGCTTCCTCAAGCCCCAAGAGTTCAAATATTGTGCTCCAAGATGAACTTGTGAGCTTAAACAAAGCCCACAAAAGTCTTGAGGCACAATTTGCAACTCTCAGGTCAAGTGTTCCCTCTTCTCCCTCAACAAGATCAAACTTGCCTAAAATGGAATCGCACACTAAAACTTGCAAATGTGCTAACTAGGGATAAAAATGGGACGGGAAAACCCCGTCCCGTACCGCACCGTATACCATATTTTTTGGTTTTTTCCGATTGTTTTCGAATTTCTCGGTAATTGTCCGGAATGTGTACGAAAACGGGATGGCGACATTCGGAATTGGGATAAAAAATGATTTAGGTATTTTCCTGATTGTTTTTGCGGTTCCTGTATTTTATTCCAAATAATCCCGTTTTACATGAATTCGAAATAAGCCCAGCCCAACTAACCCAGTGGCCATTCCAGTCGGAGTCTACGGCAGCAAGGCCCGAAGCCGACACGCAAAACTGAAACCTATTCTGATCTCGGTCTCTCCTCTCTCAAGGCTTGATCCCCATTCCGGCATTCCCCGATTCCCCAGTTCCCCTCTGGCAATCCCCATTGTTTGCATCTCCCATCAACGCCGCCGACGCTGCCCCTAGGAGCCGTCGCTGCCCCCGCGAGCCATCTCTGCCGCCGCAGCTGCCCCTGCGAGCCGTTGCCTCTGACGCCACTCCCCCAAGCCGTCGCCGCCGATGCTGCGTTGCGGGCCCTCATCGCCGCCTACGCCGTGCTGTGATCCCTCGTCTGCTCCCGGTATGCCATTGAGCTCCAGCCCTCGTTGCCGCTCACAGCATTGACACCGCCGCCACAAGGTCTCCATCACGACCGTGAGGCGCGAGCTCTGAGCTCTCACGAGCCGTAACTGCCGACGCCGAGCTCCAAGCCCTCTCCGCCGTTCCTGGTACGCGGTCGTCGGTATGGCACCACCCATTGAAGAATTTGTGTTGTTGCTTGCTTGCTGTGTTGTCGATGTGGGACCAACACTGAAGAATTCTTTTGGATGCTTGTAGTTGCAGTCAGGATTTGCGCTGTTGCTCGATGGGAGTGCCCATTGAAGAAGAAAGATCGCGGAAATGACTGCAGGTTACAATGTCACTGAAGAGACTTTTTTTTTTGTATTACAGGCAGCAGGCTATTTGGTACAGAAACTTATGTAATTTTTTGTTGATTACCTATGTGTTGAATAAAATACATAAGGGTCAAGGAGGATGTTATATTAGGATGTTGCATTGCTACCCTATAGTATATGTTAATGTGTGGACTATGTATTCATGTATGGACAATGTATTCGTGTATGGTCATATGGACTATGTACTCTTGTATGGACTACATATTCATATATGGACTACTTATTGATATAAGGACTACGTATAAAAATATGATGTATCACTATTCTTCCTATATATGACTATTAAGTTTATGTGAACTTGTTTGTTCTTGTTATCAACCTGACTTATTTATCGTTTTTCGATCGTTATCAACATATTTTCGTTCCGACTTGTTCGTTTTTGAATAACCGACAATCCTGATTTCATATCCCGATCGTGATTTTTAGTTTTCGTTTTTGTATCATTCAAAAAATATGAAAACAAAAATGATATTGGTGTTTTTTCGACCGTTTTCAACCGTTTCATCCCTAGTGCTAACCTTGTGCTTGACCTGAAAAATGAGCTTAACTTGGCAAAGAGCAAGAGCACACCTAAGGGTGGCATCTTTGACAAGTAGAAGATCAAGTATGCACGTAGTGCATACTCGATCACAAGAGCTCCCTTGATCAAATATAGTCTTGGATATTCAAGGGGACAAAAGCAAAATGCTAGAATTCCTAAGAATAACAAGATGCAAATTGAGTTTGTCAAGGAAGGTTCATTTCAAGTCAAGAATGAACATCATGCATCTACTTCTCTTGAAATAGTGAAATTTGACAAAAATGTCCAAAATGCTAAAAATGTCAACTTAACCATGTTTCATGACTTTGATGCATCTTATGTGCTAATGAGAAACAAATTTTGTTATACCTATGCTAAATATGTTGGGCCACACTGCAAGAGCCCAAAGCCTTGTGTGTGGGTGCCCAAATGCCTTGTCACTAACCTCAAAGGACCCAACCAAGCTTGGGTACTTAAAACCAAAGCCTAAACTTGTCTTGTAGGCTTACTCCTTCAGCGGTTCAAAATGGGTGTTAGATAGTGGATGCACCAATCACATGATCGGAGCGAGAAGGATGTTTGTGGAGTATGAAGAAAATGAAGACCCAAGTCAAGGTATCTACTTTGGCGACAATAGTCAAGGCAAGGTACTAGGTATGAGTAAAATCTCTATTTCTCCACAACACACCATTTCACAAGTCTTGCATGTTGAGTCCTTAATTTATAATCTCTTATCAATTTCTCAATTATGGAGAAGGGGTATAATTACTTGTTTACTAATGAGGGTGTGATTGTCACTAGAAGAGTTGATAACTCACCTGCCTTCAAGAGTGTGCTCAAGGGAAAGATTTATCTCGTGGACTTCACCGCGGATAAAACTCAACTTGAAACATGCTTGATTGCAAAGACCAACATGGGGTGGTTGTGGCACCGTAGGCTAGCCCATGTTGGTATGAGGAATCTTTACAAACTTCTAAAATGCAATAACTTCCGAGGTCTTAAGAATGTTGTCTTTAAGAAAGATAGGCCTTGTAGCGCGTGCCAAGCTGGGAAACAAGTCGGAGCATCTCATCCCCCCAGGAATGTGATGACGACAACAAGACCACTGGAGATGCTGCACATGGACCTTTTCGGTCCCATTGCTTACATAAGCATTGGCAGTATCATGGTTTAGTTATTGTTGATGACTTTTCCTGCTTCACTTGAGTGTTTTTCTTGCATGACAAAGGTGAAACACAAGGTTTCCTCAAGAGTCTCTTGAGGAGATCTCAAAATGAGTTCTCCTTGAAAATCAAGAAGATAAGAAGCAATAATGGCACCGAATTCAAGAACACTCAAGTTGAAGAGTATTTGGACGAAGAGGGCATCAAGCATGAGTTTTCAACACCCTACTAATCCGAACAAAATGGGGTAGCCGAAAGGAAGAACTGAACTCTAATAGAGATATCAAGGACCATGCTTGATGAGTACAAGACTTCCAATCAGTTTTGGGCAGAAGTAGTCAACACCGCTTGCCATGCCACAAACCGTCTCTACCTCCAACGCATATTGAAGAAGACTCCATATGAACTTCTAACGGGTAACAA
This sequence comes from Tuctoria greenei, assembly GCA_036927565.1. NCBI lineage: Eukaryota > Viridiplantae > Streptophyta > Magnoliopsida > Poales > Poaceae > Tuctoria > Tuctoria greenei. Next base: position 194,988,294 of record JAYESD010000005.1, read on the forward strand.
ACCAAACTTCTCCTACTTTGGAGTTTTTGGCAGCAAATGTTACATTCTCAACAAGAAGCCTCAAATTTTGAAGTTCGCTTCGAAATCCGATGAAAGTTTCTTGCTTGGTTATGATTCAAACACCTACGCCTATCGTGTCTTCAACAAAACCTCCGGTTGCGTCGAAATCGCACGTGATGTGGTGTTTGGTGAAACTAATGGCTCCCAAGCGGAGCAAGTTGATCAATGTGTGCTAGATAAAGAAAAGACACCATGTATGGCATTGAGAAGGATGGGACTTGGTGATGTAAGACCTCAAGTGCAACAAGGGCCAAGTGATCCATCCTGATCACAAGAGGTGCCCCAAGCACAAGATCAAGCCCAAGACCCCAAGATCAACAACAAGATCAAGATCACCATGATCAATAAAAAGAAGATCAAAATGGGGACAATGTTCAGGGGGGATACTATGAAGATGAGGGAGATGAGGAAGTTGACTCAAGACCAAGTGTACCACACCCAAGAATCCATCAATGTGTTCAACGGGATCATCCTTTTGACAACATACTTGGAGATATCTCCAAGGGGGTAATGACTTGCTCTCGTATGGCTAATTTTTGTGCTCACTATTCCTTTGTGTCTTCTTTGGAGCCATTTAAGGTTGAAGATGCCCTACAAGATCCGGATTGGGTGATAGCCATACAATAGGAGCTCAACAATGTGACACCCGGTTTCGAAAGTGAACCAAGCGTGATGCATATGTGTGCCCAGGATGTTTTACACATATACACAAGTGATTCACAAATGATAAACAGATAATTACCACAACTCAAAATATTAAATAAGTACTTTTACAATATTCAAATAATTCTCAATTTACAAGTCTAGTGATCAATATTGACTATAACCGCGACAGAAATAATCTAATTAATCAACTAAGCAAACTAAGCAAATAGGGTAGCGCGGATCCAAGCAACTCCACAGGCAAGTCGACGGCAGCACACAATCTAGTATTCCGCATTATGCTCAGGATACTCCGAAACATCACCTGAAACTATTGTTGGAGAAATTACAAGGGTGAGTACATGTCGTACTCAACAAGTGTGGTAAATAATGACATGTAGCTTAAACAAGGCATTGATAAGAAATAATGGTTAATTGCTTAAAAGTACTTTTAAAAACAGGTAAAAAGCATCTTACGATGTCTATGTGAAATAATCCCATCATAGCCCACATAGATATCATAATATGAAACCAACATTAATTATTCATCCATACTCCAGATTCTTACTTTCATCAATAACCATATCCATTTATCACAATTCAATCCATAACCATAACCAATACCAAACCATCCCAAATACCAAGTTTCCCACTAATCAAGTGAGGGTCCAGGTTGCTAATGACCGCTAGCACGGCTATCATGATAGTTTTAGACACACTCTGCAGAAGTTGTACCACTTTACCCACACGTTTGTGATTTTATAACCTTTCAATGACTAAGAACCTCCCTTATGCTGTCTCACACTTTCTTTGGTGTGTGGCCAAGAGATCACAAAATAGCTTTTACAAAGGGACTACTAGCATATATGGACCCGCTAAGGTTTCACCGGCAGGCTTGAATCTCCATTCTCCCACCCATGGGACCCCTCATGTGCCATGCGGTTCCCAGGGTAGCCCTTCTCGACTCCCATTCCCCGCACCATCCAATGGTCCATACAACACCAGCAGCAGACCTAATTATTCAGCTACGCCGCACCCATACTTGGCCTTGTGGTGGCACTGTAAATCTTTGATGGTCGCTCCACGAACCGGTCCTTAGATCTAAAGCAAGCGAAACCACCATAACATCCAACCCAGTCCACAGTCCATGCTTGCTTAGATCTCCCAAGTCCCATGTTTACCAATTTACCATCTTCATCAATTCACATTATCCATACGTGCATTATTCCATAATGTAACCATTTAGTTGTATTCCCATTTCGATTAATTAGAGTGAAGCAAAAAGGTAAAAAGCTCTTCCCGACTCTCTATAATGTATGCCAAGCGACAAGGATGGTCAAACAAGTCTAGTGAACACTTAATTTGGGTTTCCCATCAAAGTGACACAAGCATGCAATTTTGCAATCAAAACATTTAAAAACAGCATCAATATGATCAAGTACACTTGCCTTGCTCTTGAGCTTGGTTAGGGTCAAAGGCTTCAAAATTATGGTGCTGGAGGTCCTCAACAGCACCCCCTAGAGCAAAACCTTCTATTCCTCGCAACGAACATATAAAATAGACATTACAATCAATGAATGATATATTACTCAATATGCCATGTCATGCATGATTAATGAAATTGTGAGGTAAAACTTGTTAATGAGTTGCTATTAATGTTTACTGCCTGGTTCTAATAGTTTTTAACAAGTTTGGAATTGATTCGAGTCAAATTGGAGTTAATTCAGCCTGAAATAGATTCAGATATCGGACAAGTCCGGTGCGAGGGCCGTACTAGTCCGCCCTGATCAAAACTGGAATTTAGGATTTTCGTGATCTAAGAGAATTGGGGTTGAATTTGCATGGAAAAGGAAATTTAGAAGGTGTACCACGTGTGTAGAACTCCAAGGATCGAGATTGAGTGCAACACTTGAGTCTTGGCGATCTAGGGTTGGTGATGAAGAGTTGATGGAGAGTTGAGTGTGAATTGGTGATGAAGATTGAAAAGTCGATGAATATCTTGCTTGATTGATCCTCCTTCGTGTTCTCTCTCTCCTCCTTGCTTCTGGATCTTTTCTTGATGATTGCTCCCACGAACTAGGGTTTGGGGAGATTGAAAGTGCATCTAGGCTAATCCTCGGGGGTTTGATGATTAATGAAGACACTTAAGGGACTAATGAGCATTACAAGTGTAAGTACAGGTGATTGAAAGATTGACGACATTTGATACACTCAAAAAGGAAAAAGAGGAGAAAAAGGCGAAAAACTCGAAGAGTAGAATTTAGGTTTTTAATTCTTTGTGTCGAGTTCAGCCACATATATTGAGTGTGTTCAATGTGTCAAAGTGTTGAGAATCTCCTAAGAGCTCATAGTCCAAGTTAGATTAGATTGAGAGATGAGTTGAGGCAGCCCTAATGACAGGGCCAGACTTGTTCGGGCTGGAAGGCCGGACTAGTCCGGCCATATCAGACTGATCCGATATTAGGCGGACCAAGAGTTTCTGTGTGAGTTCAGACTTGTCCGTTTGGGAACGGACTAGTCTATGGTGAGTGTGTCCGAGTCCTTCTGGGACTAAGTCCTGTAGGACCAAACTAGTCCGCCTTGGGAGGCCAGACTAGTCCGCTCTGTCAGACTAGTCCGTTTTTGACCGGAAAAGAAGTTTCTATGTGAGATCGGACTAGTCCGTCCTGAGTGAGACTAGTCTACTGTGGACTTGGAGGTGGTTGCTGGGACTAAGTATGGGTGGCAGGACTTGTCTGCTCCCAGGGGCCGGACTAGTCCGGTGGATCAGACTTGTCCGTTCTCAACCGAAACAAATGATTCTGTGTGACATCGGACTAGTCCGTTTTGGGACGGACTAGTCGGTGGTGTTGTGACTGTTTGAATTTAAAAGGTGTCGGGGGACTTTTTGATTGGTAAAGAGTGACATCATTGGTCCCCACAGGCCGAACTAGTCCGGGGCAAAGGCCAGAATAGTCTGCACTTTTTCTGGTGGCCACAGCTCTTTGTCGGGACCCCTATAAAAAGGGATCCCTCGGCCCTCAAAGGGCATCTCTTGAACCCTAGCACTACCAAAGACTTCCTATCCCTCTCTCAACCATTCAGTCCTAAGATCAATTCTTGAGGATTTGTGAGTCTTGGAAGAGAAGAGAAAACAATTTTCTTATCTTTGAGCTCTTGGTTGATTCTCTCGGTTTGATCGTTGATTTGAGTTCGTGTGGGTGTTGATCTCTGATATTTTTGAGTTGTAATCTTGTGGGAGCCTCATATTGTGAGTTGCCCCACGAATTTGGTGATTACCCCTGTGATTTAGTGGAAGAGCTAGTCGACCTCCATGGTGGCTAGGTGAGGAAAGGGTTGAGCGAAACTCGGCCTTCCTTGGGCTCTTCAACGTGGATGTAGGTGAAAGTGCATCTAGGCATCCCTTGTGGGCTTTGGTTGATTTATGACAAACAAATGAGATCCTAACCAAATTCTTGAGATGAGCGCAGGTTTTAATGAAATTATGGAGAAAGTGCAAAAAGAAAGGAGAATGAGGGTCTATATGGAAAAGAGCTCAAGAGCTAAATAGATTAGATCAGTGTGTGTGGAGTGTGTTTAGGAAACACACCCCAAGAACTCAAGAACAAGAAAACTAATTCATTGCACAATTTTATACAGGTCCGGACTAGTCCGATATACTCCGGACTAGTCCGATAATCCCTCTGTTCAACATCGGACAAGTCCTCCCAGTGCGGACATGTCTGCACAGTCCAGGTTTACACAGACCGGACTAGTCCGATATCACCACATACTAGTCCGATATCATTCTAACTAAGATCGGACTGGTCCTACCCAGTGCGAACTAGTCCTCATCACTTCACAACTTTGCACGGCATCGGACAAGTCCGATAAGATCCATACTAGTCCGATAACCTCACTGATTAAAATCAGACAAGTCCTCCAAATGAGTACTTGTCCCCAATTCACTAAGGGGTTCACCACAGCCGGACTAGTCTGATATTAACCGGACTAGTTCGAACTATTCTAGAGCCTAAATCAGACTAGTCCGCCGAAGGCTGGACAAGTCCGATGTTTCTGAGAACTTAAGGTTTACTACACACCGCACACCGGACTAGTCCGTACTACACCTCTGATTAGTCCGAACCCTAGAAACCCTAACGGTAACTTTTGGAAACACCCTATGAATAGATGTGCATGACCCTAATTTCATATCTCTCGACTCCCTATGCCGTCACACCCTCCAAGAGCTTAGAAAACACATCTCTCCATACAATCCAACGCAAGAAAGATCAAATCCTTGAGGATTCACTTTGGATCAAAGGAGAGACACAATTCCACACATTCGATCTCTTGGGTTTGATTCTCTAACACACTACTGTGGTTTCATTGTTGATCTTAAGAGTGTGTTCTTGGTGGTGTTCGACTTGTAATCTTGGGGAGCCCTCAACTTGTGAGAAAGCCCTTTGAACTTGGTGATTTACCCTTTGATAGTGGAAGAGAATTGGCCTTCATGGCGATTCGACGAGGTTAGGGTCAGTGAAGACCCAATCCTTTCGTGGGCTCCTCAATGTGGACGTAGGTTGCCTTTGTGGGAACCGAACCACGAGATAAAATCTTGTGTCTTCACTTTGTGCACATTGTTCTTACTTTTCATTGCTATCTAGGGTTTCGCTTGATATTGTGCATATTACGTTAAAACTTTGAATATAAGATTAACTTGTACAACATCCAGCTTAATAGAAGTATTACCTCTGTTTACAAGTATATTTCCGCTGCATAGAGTCTAGGATCAAGATAATCGATCAAAATTGATCGACCTAGTCCGCACTCTACCGGACTAGTCTGATTTTCTGGTATTTGATCAAGTTGCTAAGTATTGCAGGTTCCGACCAAAAGTCAAAAAGGCCTATTCACCCCCTCTAGGCCACATTCAATTGGTATCAGAGAAGGACTCTTTGCAAGAGACTAATCGCTCAAAGAGAACATGTCGGACATGAAGGATGTGCACAAGAGTCTCAACCAAGACAAGGTTGAAGATGAAAAATCTCAAAAATTGGAGAAGCTCCTCGACGCCATTCAGGACTTCGAGGATGACGATGAGGAGACGCTTGAACTCAAGGCGCTCCTAAGGAAGAAAGCCCTCTCCAAAGGGAAAGTGAAGATCGAGGACAAGAAGAAGGGGAGTAGTCACACCGACTACTCCTGATATCCTTTCAACTACGATCACCTAAATTCTAATAATAGCCATGAATTGTCTATTTCTCTAGGAAAAGCCCCACATTTTGACGGCAATGATTACTCAATGTGGAGGCAAAACATGAAAATGCACTTAATCTCACTCAATCCCAGCTTATGGCATATTGTGTATATATGAATAGATATCCCGGACCACGATGAAGAGCTTACCCCAAGCCAAGAGCAAGCAATTCATCGGAATGCTCAAGCTACAGCAGTCATCACATCCTCTCTAAGTCGGGACGAGTTCACCAAGGTAGATGGGCTTGAGATTGCAAAAGAAATCTAGGATACATTGCAAACTGCACATGAAGGCGATCGTCATGTGTGAGAGGCGAAGACCGAAATGATTGAAGGAGAATTGGGAAGATTCACCATAGAAGAAGATGAGTCACCACAGGAAATCTGCAACCGGTTAAAGACTCTCATCAACAAGGTTCGAGCATACAGAAGCAAGAAGTGTAATGATCACGAGGTAGTGAAGCTCATCCTTAGAGCTTTCATGCCTCGCAACGTTACCCTATGCTTAATGATTAGAGAGTGTCCCGGGTACAAGAAAATGACCCCGGACAAATTGCTTGGAAAGATCATCAACTTCGAGATGATGGAGAAGCAAGCTAAACATGTCAAGGAGATTGCCGACCTCACCTCGGCAAAGAAGAAAGGGGTCGCCCTGAAGTCTACTTGCAAGCCCTTGTCAAAAGAAGCTTGAGAAGCTCAACAAGAAGAGGACAATAATGATGAGAGCAGCGAAATTGACAAAGAGGACATGATCCTCTTCATGAAGAGATTTAAAAGAATGATGAAGAGAAGACAAGGTGTCAAATCAAGTGAAGGAAAACACAAAGAAAAATCAAGATCAAAGATGAGGCGGGCGTGCTATAACTGTGGTGAATATGACCACTTTATAGTTGATTGCCCGTATGAAGAATACAAGAAGAAGACCAAGGAAACAAAGCCTCAACCCAAGAAATTCTTCAAGAAGAAGAAGCAAGCTGGACAAGCACACCTAGGAAAGGAGTGGGATTCAAATGATGAGTCCTCATCCAAAGAGGAAGAGGAGATGGCTAGCATAGCCATCGAGAAGACAACTAAGAAGTCCACCCTCTTCCCAACTCTCAGCGCATGGAAGGGCAAGGACACTTGCCTCATGGCGAAGGAAGGTTAACGAAAGGTAACAACAAAATCTACCTCTTTGCATTCTTTTGATAGTGATAGTGACAACTATAGTGATGATGAGGATATGCTAGTAGGCTTAGACAAGAAAACTGCTGCCAAAATGAAATTCTTGATGGATAAGCTTGTTGATAGGGGGGGGCTGATTGATCGCCAAGATGATATGATCATCCTCCAAAAGGAGGAGCATCTCAAGATCACTGAGCTCCTTGAACTTGAAAAGGAGCGAAGCAAATCACTTGAGGTTGAGTTAGCTTCAAGCAAGGAAATTTGTTTGAAGCTAAGCGACTCAAATGCAATCATCAAGGAAGAACTTGTTAACTTAACCAAAGTTAACAAGATCCTTCAAGTACAAGTTGAGTCACTCAAACAAAGTGATCTTTCATCCTCTTCAAGCTCGCCTTCTCAACTCCTTAAAACTGAAACCACTTCTACTTGTACATGTGGTAAGATTGAAACTAGCTTGAAAGACAAGTAAACCTCTACCAAGGACAAGCATCCTTCCCAAAGTGGCATATTTGACAAGGAGAAGGTCAAATATGCATGTAGTGCATACTTGGCCACAAGACCTCCTAATGTCAAATATGGCATTGGGGTTCCTATGGTGAAAAGCAAAATGCTGGAGACCATAAGAATAACAAGGAGCGCATTGCCTTTGTGAGGGGAAACTCCTCTGAAGCTAGAAAGACTAATGATGTTAATAAGTCCAAGATAGTTAACACATATGAACACTGGACTAGTCCGGTCCCTGTCCGGACAAGTCCGGCACTCCGGACAAGTCCAGTTTCCCAGATTAGTTCTATTCATGAACAACAACAACTGTTATTTAGAACTTTCGATGCATCATATGTACTTATGAGAAGTTTTGGTAAAGTTTATGCTCATTATGTTGGGCCACGTCATGGGAACACCAAGTCTCATGTGTGGGTGCCCAAATCTCTTGTAACTAACCTCAAAGGACCCAAGCAAGCTTGGGTACCTAAAACCAAGACATGATTTGTTCTTGCAGGCCTATTCCTCCGGTTGATCGAAATGGGTGCTAGATAGTGGACGCACCAACCATATGACTGAAGAAAGAATGATGTTCGTTGAGTATAAAGAAAATGAGGATCCAAGCGAGGGCATCTATTTTGGAGACAATAGTCAAGGAAGGGTGCTCGGTACTGGTAAAATTGCAATATCATCTCAACACACTATTTCTCACGTTTTACATGTCGATTCCTTAGATTATAACCTGCTATCCATATCTCAATTATGTGACAAAGGTTATAATTGCTTGTTTACTAATGAGGGTGTGACCGTCTCTAGAAGGAGTGATGACTCGGTTGCATTCAAGGGTGTGTTGAAGGGAAAGCTTTATCTTGTTGACTTCAACAAAGATAAAGCCGAACTTGACACATGCTTGATTGCAAAGACCAACATGAGTTGGCTGTGGCATAGATGACTAGCACATGTTGGTATGAGGAATCTTCAAAAACTCCTTAAGGGCAATCACATCCGAGGTTTAAAGGATGTTGTTTTTGAGAAAGACAGGCCTTGTAGTGCGTGCCAAGCCGGAAAGCAAGTTGGAGCACCTCATTCCACAAAGAACATCATGACTACAACAAGACCGCTCGAGCTACTTCACATGGACCTATTCGGTCCAATTGCTTACATAAGCATCGACGGTAACAAATATGGCTTAATAATTGTTGATGACTTTTCGCGCTTCACTTGGGTTTTCTTTTTGCATGATAAGACAAAAACTCAAGGAACCCTCAAGAAATTTTTCAAGCGCGCCCAAAATGAGTTCTCATTGAATATCAAGAACATACGAAGCAACAATGGCACAGTGTTCAAGAACACTCAAGTTGAGGAGTACATAGATGAAGAAAGGATAAAACATGAGTTTTCTGCACCTTATTCCCCTCAACAAAACGGTGTTGCCGGAAGGAAGAATTGAACCGTCATAGATATGGCAAGAACAATGCTCGATGAGTACAAGACCTCGGATCAGTTTTGGGCGGAAGCAGTTAACACCGCTTGCCAAGCCATAAAGTGACTCCACCTTCATCGACTACTCAAAAAGACATCATATGAGCTACTCATGGGTAACAAACCAAATATTTCCTATTTTAAAGTTTTTGGTTCTAAGTGCTATATTCTGAACAAGAAGCCTAGGACTTCAAAGTTCGCTTCGAAGTCCGATGAAGGTTTCTTGCTTGGTTATGATTTGAACTCTTACGCCTATCGTGTCTTCAACAAGACCTCGAGACTTGTTGAAGTAGCACATGACGTAGTGTTCGATGAGACTAATGGCTCTCAAGAAGAGCAAGTTGATCCATGTGTGCTAGATAGAGAAGAAGCTCCATGTCAAGAATTGAGAAGAATGGCGTTGGGCGATGTTCGACCACAAGCGCCACCTCCAAATGCAAATGAAGAAGATGAACCACAAGACGAGGTAAACGATCAAGGGGGAACTTCAACACAAGATCAACATCAAGAAGACGACGATGATCAACAAGTCAATGAGGGAAACCATCTAGGGGGAGAAGAAGATGACCATGAAGATTCAACTCCTCAAGTGCCACATCCAAGAGTACACCAATGCGTCCAGAGAGATCACCCAATCGACAACATAATCGGTGACATCCAAAAGGGAGTAATGACTAGATCTAGCATAGCTAATTTTTGTGAACACTACTCCTTTGTATCCTTTATGGAACCGCGCAGGATTGAGGATGCGTTGAAGGATCTGGATTGGGTGGTGGCGATGCAAGAGGAACTCAACAACTTCAAACGGAACAAAATGTGGGAACTCATCGAAAGACCCAAGTTCAACGTTGTCGGCAACAAATGGGTCTTCCGCAACAAACAAGACAAACACGGGGTGGTGACAAGGAACAAGGCGTGACTTGTGGCCAAAGGGTATTCACAAGTCGAAGGTTTCAATTTTGATGGAACCTTTCCTCCCGTAGCTAGGCTTGAATCTATCAGAATATTACTTGCATATGATACTCACCATGATTTCAAGCTCTATCAAATGGATGTGAAAAGCGCCTTCCTCAATGGACCAATCAAGGAGGAGGTGTATGTGGAGCAACCCCCCGGATTTGAAGATGAAGAGTTCCCCGACCACATTTTTAAATTGCGTAAGGCTCTCTACGGCCTCAAACAAGCTCCTAGAGTTTGGTATGAGTGTCTTAGAGATTTCTTAATTGAAAATGATTTTAAGATTGGTAAAGCAGATTATACGTTGTTCACAAAGCACTTTGACAATGATCTTTTTATTTGTCAAATTTGTGTTGATGACATTATCTTTGGTTCAACTAACAAATCATTTTGTGAAGAATTTAGTAAGATTATGACAGATAGGTTCGAGATGTCTATGATGGAAGAGCTGAAATACTTCTTGGGATTCCAAGTAGGGCAACAAAAGGAAGGGACGTTCATAAGCCAAACCAAGTACACCCAAGACATACTCAAGAAGTTTGGAATGGACAAGGCGAAGCCTATAAAGACTCCCATGGCAACAAATGGACACTTGGATCTCAATGAAGACGGACAAAGCGTGGATCAATAGGTATATTGCTCCATGATTGGATTGCTACTTTACTTATGTGCATCTAGGCCAGACATTATGTTGAGTGTATGTTTGTGTGCAAGGTTTCAAGCCAGCCCAAAAGAGTGTCATTTGACCCCCGTAAAAAGAATCTTGCGGTATTAGTTCATACACCCAACCTAGGCCTTTGGTATCCTAAAGGTTCCAAGTTCAATCTCATTGGATACTTCGATGCAGATTATGTTGGATGCAAAGTAGATAGAATAAGTACCTCTGATACATGCCAATTTCTAGGTAGATCCCTAGTTTCTTGGTCCTCCAAGAAACAAAATTCCATTGCCTTATCCACGGCCGAAGCGGAGTATGTTGCAGCCGAGAGTTGTTGTGCACAACTCCTTTGGATGCAACAAACTCTAAGGGATTATGGTTACAATATGAACCGTATTCCACTTCTTTGTGACAATGAGAGTGCCATTAAGATTGCCCATAACCCCGTTGAGCACTCTAGGACCAAACATATAGACATACGACACCACTTTATGAGAGACCACTCAATGAAAGGAGACATAGCCATTTCCCATGTCAACACCGAAAAACAACTAGCTGATATATTCACCAAGCCACTTGATGAAAAACGTTTTTATGAGCTCTGAAATGAACTAAACATCCTTGATGCCTGGAATGTGGCTTGAAAACTTGCATACCTGTATGGATTCTTCAAAATATGTTGATTGTGTTGTGAAAATCATCTTTCTAAATTTTCTCCAAAAAACTATTTCAACTACTTGATCTTGATGAGTTATGGTCATTGCTTGATTGTTGTATGCTTACTGATCATATTCATCAATACTATTTGATTGTTTTGGCCCCTATTTTCCTCTATAAGAACCTTCGAGTATATACGAATGGGCTATTGATTCTGTTCTTGTGACCACAGGCTAGTCCGCACACTGTAGACTAGTCCGCAGAGGTCCGGTAGTTCGGACTAGTCTCACAGACCACGAACTAGTCTGATTTTTCGACTCCATAACCCTAGCCGCCGCCAAAACCTAATCTTCTTCATCCTCACAACTCATCTCATGCTCTCTCTCCTCGCTCGAGTGCTCCTAAGGCAATTTCCTTCGTTTTCCATCAAATCTCTCGAGTTTGGGTGGAAATCGATCGCCATGGCATAGGGATTGAAGACCACGGACTTGTCCGCACCTTCAACCCCTCCATCTCCAAGAATCAAGGATTTTCGGTAAAATTTCCTCCCAAACCCTAGAAATCGTTTTTTCTTCATTGTTGACTAAATAGCCAAGTTCCTTTCGGTTAATACATGCCCCCTAGCTGTATTACATTTACCTTGAACTGGTTTTGCATTGGGAATCACCATTTGTCGTCTAGTTAGGGTTTGAGATGATGAACACCGGACTAGTCCGGTACATGTACAGATAAGTCCGGTAACCCCGGACTAGTCCGTACCTGTACACCGGACAAGTCCGATTTTCCTTGAACTCAACCCTAATTTCTCATTCCTCAATGCACTTCCTTGTCATCAATTCTTATCCCTACATTGTGCAATGCTCTCTCAGGACAATGTCGAACGAGAACATCTCTGACTTTGAAGATGAGATGGAACAAGACTTGTTGCCGCGAGCTTCAGAGTCTCGCGCTCAGAAGAGGCAAGAGCGTCCCTCCGGTCCTGCACCTTCCCCACCTCAAGTGCGGCGCAAGGTGCTTGCCAAGAAGCCTGCGTCCAAGGCCAAGGACGCAGCTGGCTCCAGCTCGGCGGCTCTTCTCCAAGTGAAGGGCAAAGGAAAGGGAATTGCATCGGGCCCAGTCGGCCCTCTCAAGATGCATGCTCCGAGGCAAAGAAATAGAGATCCCTCTGAGGAGAAGTTCAACGGCAAGGGAAGCAATGCTGCTTCCAAACTCAGATTCGTGGATTGCTACAGCCGACCCAAGAAGGCTACTGATGCAAGGTTTTGGAGCAATTTTCATGCAGACTTCTATAGCTCAATATACCTTACCATGAAGACTCCAGTGGTCCACAACCAGTGGATCGACTAGAATCACTTTGAGAGAAAGAGCTGTGGAGCCTTTGATCAAGTGGTGGAAGCTGCTGCTAGGCATGGACTGAATGACCTGTTTGCCTTCAGATATTACTGGAATGATGAGATCATTGCCGAGTTCTATGCCACCTGTTTCTTTGATCGTGATGATGAAGAGAGAGTGACTTGTATGACTCATGTATCCAAGTACACTATCACTTACGATGAGTTTGAAAGACTCCTTCACCCTGAAGACACCGACAACAATGATTTGACTATTCACAACATCAGTGTCTTGAGGAAGGATAAGATGGACTTCCTCTATGACACTAGCCTGAATTTCAATCCCCCCTCGACCAAGAACATGAAGCCCTTCTTCATGGTGCTCAACAAGGTGCTGAGGAAGACAATAGCACCAAAAGGTGGGGATGCAGGAAGTGTCCAAGGTTACTTGAGGACCTTGATGAAAGTGATAAGCAAGAACAAGAAGTTTGACATCTTTGACTATATCTGGAATGATATGGTCAACATCTCCTGCACGCCGAACAGATATTGTGCATATGCCCCTATTTGATGTTCATGATTGAGAAGGTCACAGAGATCAAGTTCGTGAAGGATGTGGAGCACACTTCTATGAGGCCACAAAAGCCTCCCCAAGCCACAGTCCAAGCTGCTCCTTCTCTAGTGTCCAGTGAAGAGGCACCAAGGAGAGCTCGAGGAGATGAGAGGACTGCTCCCACCACTAGGGCCCCTCCCCAAAATGGGTCCCCTAGTGGAATCTTGAAGTACTTGGCATCCATCTTCAGCTCATGCAAGAAGGCCGAAGCGAAAGCTCACAAGCTGAACAAGGCAATCTAACACCCTAATTTTCATGCATCATGCCCTACATACACTCATATACATGTTTAACATTAACCCACATAAAGAGGAACGAGTATAAAATTGATTCGGAGCATTTAAAATTGATTTGGAACAAAACCGCACTTAAAATGCAGGAAAGTGCGGACTAGTCCGATTTTACTGAGGACTAGTCCGATTTCTCTCTGGCTAAAAACGGACTTGTCCATTTTTGCTGCAGACTAATCCGATTTTTGGCACTGGAAACTTTCGGACTTGTCCGATTTTGTGCGGACTAGTCCGATATTCCAAGAATCTTTGAAAATTTGCTAAGTCCTCTGACTTTTCTGGACTAGTCCGGTGTTCCAGCGGACTTGTCCGATTTCCTCTCTGTTTAAAGTTGGAATTGTCCGATGTTTGACCAGACTTGTCCGATTTTCTCTCTGGACGACTTCGGACTAGTCCGGTCCTTTTCGGACTTGTCTGATATTTCGCGACTCCGAGTTGATCTTTTGTTTTACGACTTGTTTTTTGGGTTTCACGTTAAGTGGGCCTAGGGACGTCGTGCCTAACTCTTTTAGAGCCCATGTGGGACTCTAAACCGGCCTCTACTCATCCTAAACTCGAAATACATCTAACCCTAGCCTCCACCTCTATATAAACAGCCCCACCCCTTGGATTGACATCTATTTGCCACTTTTCCACCCACCCAAACCCTAGTTCGTGGGGAGCCACCACCAAGGAGGGAGGAGAAGATCTCAAGCAAGAAGAAGAGGAGAAACGAAGGAGGATCAAGATCTCCACCAAGCTTTCGTTCCTCATCACCAATTCATCCCCAAGTTCATCACCAACCCTAGATCATCAAGATCCAAGTGTTACCTCCAAGTTTCTTGATTCATTGGAGTTCTAAACACCTGGTATACCTTCCATTATCTTTTATTTACGAGAATTCAACCCCTAATCTCCGAATTTACGTCGATCTAGAAAACCCTAATCTGTTGATCTCGTAAAGTGCGGACTTGTCCGGTCCCTCGCGGACTAGTCCGATCTTTCTAGTTAAATTGTATTGAATTAATTCAAAAAAACTGACCTAATCAACTCAAAACCTGTATAAACTTGTTAAAAGCTATTAGAACTAGTTAGTGATCATTAAAAGCAATCAATTAACAAGTTCTACCTTGCATTTCTATCAATCATGCATGTCATGTCATATTGAGTAATATATGTGCACTCTTTGGTTGTGTTTCTTGTCTTTTATGTTTATTGTGTAGATTAGACGGATTTGCGCTAGAGAGTGCCGCAGAGGACCTACATCACCAAGAGTTTGAAGGCTTTGACCCTAATCAATAGCAAGAGCAAGGCAAGTGTCCTTAAAGCATATTTATCCTGTTTTAAAATAAATGTTTTGTTTGCAAAACTGCATGTTTGTGTCAATTTTGATGGGAATCCTATGATAGGAAGTTTACTATCTTTGTTTAACCACCCTTGTCAACTGGAATTGTGGTAGAGAGTCAGGAAGGATTTTTACCTTTTGCTTCGATTAATCAACTGGGATGGAAAACGACTATATCACTCAATTTAATTATGCATTTATGAGATTATGATTAACATGAACTGGTTAATGTAACACGGTAATGGGTGATCTAAGAAATCCTAGTATGTGGATGGGTTGGATGTTATGGTGGTTTTTCTTGCTTTAGATCTAAGGACCGGTTCATGCGAGAATAAGCCAGGATTACAGTGCCACCACGAGGCCAAGTATGGGTGCAGCGTAGCTGATTAATTAGGGCTTTGCCAGTGCTATTTGAACCATTAGGGATGCTCGGGGAAGGGGTAGTCGGATTTGGTTTGTTGATGATTGGTGGGACTACCCTGGGATCCGAATGGCTCAAGAGGGGGCCCTTGGTTGAAGATGTGCTCAGTTGGAGGCATCGCCACCGGTGAAACCTCAGTGGGGTCTAAATAGGCTAGTAATCCCTTTGTAAAAGCTATTTTGTGATCTCTTGGCCACACACCTACGAAAGTGTGAGACGGCATAATAGAGGTTCTTAGTCACTGAAAGGTGATGAAATCACAAACACGTGGGTAAAGAGGTACAAACTCTACAGAGTCTAATAAAACTATCATGATAGCCGTGCTCCCGGTTATGATCACCTGGACAACTTCCATGATTAGAGGGAACTCGTTATTGGGATGGTATTTGGGATGGTTATGGTTTGGTAATGGTTATGGTTGGTTATGGATTTATTTCTGGTATTGAATATGGTTATTGGCAATGGTGAAATCTGAATTTATTGATGATGGTAGTGAATTCAGATTGGTATTATGATATTACTTATGATTATGATGGGTTTACTTCACATACATATAATATATTGCTTTTCAAATGTTTTGATGTACTTTTCAGCACTTAACCATTATTATTGTCGACATTTGAATAAGCCACATGTCATACTTTCCACACTTGCTGAGTACGACATGTACTCACTCTTGCAATCCCCCACCCCCCCCCCCCCCCCCCCAACAGTTGCAGTTCAGGACTGGGAGTTTAATGGTGATAATACGGAGTTCTAGGCCGTGTCTATCGTCAGCTTTGCCTGTGGTGTTATTGGAGCTGCGCTATACCCTATTGCTTATGCTGCCTAGCTGTTTAGTTGGTTAGTTTGCTTAATTAGTTTATTTCCGCTGCATTAGTTGAACTTGTCATAAATATTCTTTAGAGTTTGTATTCGAGGATAATCTGGTTTGTGTAATAAAATTAGGTTAATTAATCTTGTTTTGTGGTAATTTTCTGTATACTCTTTTGTGATTGCACTCGTGTATGTGTGATGAACATCCTGGGAACACATATGCGTTAGCTTGGTTCATTTTTCGGAACCGGGCATAACAGATGGGTATCAGAGCCACAGGTTGACCGTAGGATGCGGCCTAGATAGAATGGACACTTTAGAGCACATAGGAGCACTCAGGAATTGATGTGTTTTTCTTGGAGTGCTGTTTGCTATATATATTGCTTGCTTGTGTGCTTAATAGAGGATTTTGGGATGCCTTAGCATTGCCATGTCCACCTAGGCTAGTGTAGCTAGCTGTTTAGTTTATATCCCTTGATGCATATAGTTGGGGACACTCTCTAATTCTTACCTATTGCTTTCCTTCAGATGGTGAGGACTCACAACCAGAGGGATGGCAATGATGAGGAGGAGAACAATGGAGTGCCTCAGAACAACATCGGACAAGGATCTACTTAGGAAGCTATCAACATTGAGCAGCTTTTGGCTGTGCAAAACCAGCTCATGCAGACCATGATACAGACTATGGGACAGCTACAGGCTGGCAACATCAACAATCAGCCCCACATGCCTCCACCGCCACCCCCGCCTCCTCATAACCGATTGGGAGAGTTTATGAGGACTAGGCCGCTAACCTTTGCTCAAGCTGCCGACCCTATGGATGCGGATGATTGGCTCAAGTTCGTGGAGAAGAAGTTAGCTATTGTCCAATGCAGTGATCGGGAGAAGGTCCTGTTCGCTTCTCATCAACTCGTTGGAGCAGCTGCGGATTGGTGGGATTCTTATTGCAATGCTCATGAGAACTAAGAGAGAATTACTTGGGCCGAATTCAAGGAGAATTTTCATTCTCATTATGTGCCGGAAGGAGTTATGATCTTGAAGAGGCAAGAATTTGAGAATTTAAGGCAAGGAAGATCAAGCGTGAGTGAATATCTCAACAAGTTCACTCAACTCTCAAGATATGCGCCTGAGGATGTTAGTCGGGACAGCCGGAAGCAATATTTGTTCATGAGAGGCCTCAACAATGAAATTCAAGTGCAATTACTCAATTGTGACTATGCAAATTTTCAGAAGCTTGTGGACAAAGCGATTGTGGTTGAGAACAAGATCCGTGAGATGGAGCAAGAAATCAAGAGGAAGGCGCCATATCAAGGACAACAACAAGGAAGTAATGTGCGCCCTCGCTTTGCGCCGCCCAATGCGCCTCATTACAACTCCTCTATTCCTGCTCAATGTCCTGGTTATGCACCACGCCCAACTCAGTTTGTGCAGCAGCGCCCTGTCATGCAAGCACCTAGGCCTCCAATGCCTTATGTGCCTCGTGCTAATTTTCCTGGTGCTAATGTTCAAAACCAAGCTCGTCCCAATAATTCTGGTGGAGTTAAGAAGTGCTATACTTGTGGAGAAGCTGGACACTTTGCACATCAATGTCCTAAGTTAGGCCTTGGTCAGGGAAGCAATGTGCTGAGGCAAAACCCAAGACCCAATGGAGGAGCGCCACAAGGAAGTCGTGGGTAGCAGAATTTTTCTCGTGGCAACGTGAACCATGTCTCAACGGAGGATGCTCAACAAGCGGATGACGTGGTCATTGGTATGTTTCTCGCCAACTCCAACCCCGCGACTATGTTATTTGATTCTGGAGCATCGCATTCATTCATTGCATCCAAGTATGTTGCCAAGTATAGTTTGCCTATCTCTCATATGAAGTTTACTCTATTGGTTAAGTCTCCTGGAGGAGAGATGAGGACAAATATAGTATGTCCAAAAGTAAGCCTTAGAATAAGGGGGGTAGACTTTTCCGCCAACCTCATTGTTTTGGATTCTCAAGGGTTGGACATTATACTTGGTATGGACTGGTTGAGGAAGCACAATGGAGTTATTGAGTGTGCCACGAAGACGGTGAAGTTGACCAACGAAGAAGGGATCACCGTAGAATTTGAAGCATCTCAAACCGCACCGAAGCAATTGGAGTTGAATCATATGGACGGTGCCGCAATTGAGGAGATTCTGGTGGTGTGTGAATTTTTGGATGTTTTTCTGGACGAGTTGCCAGGTATGCCACCTGATCGAGACATTGATTTTGTTATTGATTTAATACCTGGAACTGCACCTATAGCTAAGAGGCCGTCTAGGATGCCTCCTATGGAATTAGCGGAGCTCAAGAAGCAAATTCAAGAGCAACTAGAGAAGGGTTTTATTCGCCCTAGCTCTTCACCTTGGGGAGCGCCCGTTCTATTCATGGACAAGAAGGATGGGACCCAAAGGATGTGCATAGATTACCGAGCTCTCAACGAGGTAACAATCAATAACAAGTATACCTTGCCACGCATAGAAGACTTGTTTGATCAGATGAAGGGTGCTTGTGTCTTCTCTAAGATTGATTTGAGGTTGGAATACTTTCAAATGAAGATTAGACCATCGGACATACCCAAGACAGCTTTTAGGACACGGTATGGATCTTATGAGTACACCGTGATGTCCTTTGGATTGACAAATGCGCCTGCCTACTTTATGTACCTGATGAATAAGGTCTTCATGGAGTACTTGGATAAGTTCGTTGTGGTGTTTATTGATGATATTATGATCTACTCGAAGGATGAGAAGGAACATGAGGAACACTTGAGGCTTACGTTGCAGAAATTGAGGGAGCATTG
Source organism: Tuctoria greenei (assembly GCA_036927565.1). Classification (NCBI taxonomy): domain Eukaryota; kingdom Viridiplantae; phylum Streptophyta; class Magnoliopsida; order Poales; family Poaceae; genus Tuctoria; species Tuctoria greenei. The sequence goes on from JAYESD010000005.1 coordinate 195,007,243, forward strand.
ATTGTATGCCAAGTTCAACAAGTGTCAGTTTTGGTTGAAGGAGGTGTCATTTTTGGGTCATATAATTTCATAGGAGGAGTATCGGTTGACCCCGAAAAAGTGAGAGACGTGTTGAAGTAGGAACCACCGCAAAATGTCAAGGAAATAAGGAGTTTTCTTGGGATGGCTGGATATTACCATAGATTCACCAAGGACTTTTCCAAGATAGCCAAGCCTATGACGGAGTTGCTAATGAAGGGAAAGGATTTCCAATGGACTCAAGCTTGTCAAAATAGTTTTGAGGAGTTGAAGAAGAGGTTGACAACAGCCCCAGTTTTGGTATTGCCGGACGTGAGCAAGAGTTTTGATATTTATTGCGACGCATCGAGACAAGGACTTGGATGTGTATTGATGCAAGAAGGTCAAATGGTCGCCTATGCATCACGATAATTGAAGAAACATGAGCAGAATTACCCCACGCACGATTTGGAACTCGCGGCCGTGGTACACGCATTGAAGATTTGGAGGCACTATATTCTTGGACACAGGTGTGAAATTTATACGGATCATAAGAGATTGAAGTATATTTTCACACAAATGGATCTGAACTTGAGGCAACGAAGATGGTTGTAGCTCATCAAAGATTATTATTTGGGGATCAACTATCATCCGGGAAAAGCCAATGTAGTGGCCGATGCTTTGAGTAGAAAAGGAGTAAGTCATCAACTCACGGTTCGAGAGTTACCATTCGAGTTATGTAAGGAGTTTTAACGGTTGAACCTCGGGTTTGTAAATGAGATGGAGATGATGGAGTTAAACCCAACCTTGGAGCAAGAAATTCGAGAGGCCCAAACTGCAGATGAAGAGATCAAGGAAATCAAGGACATGACCGAAGAAGGGAGAGAATTTAGATTTGATGAAGACGAACATGGTACCTTATGGCTAGGAAAGAGAATCGTTGTTCCTAATGTGAAACACATTCGGGAGACGATATTAAAAGAGGCACATGACTCACCTTACTCAATTCACCCTGGTTGTACAAAGATGTACAAAGACTTGAAGACTAGCTATTGGTGGGATAGCATGAAGAAGGACATAGCTGAATATGTGGCATTGTGTGATGTGTGCCAACGAGTGAAGGCGGAACATCAAAGGCCAGTCGGATTATTGCAACCGTTGAAGATTCCAGAATAGAAGTGGGAAGAAATTGGAATGGACTTCATAGTTGGGTTACCACGTACTCAGTCCGGGTATGACTCAATTTGGGTAATTGTGGATCGCTTAACCAAGTCAGCTCATTTTGTCCCTATGAAGACCAAATATACAGCTGCACGTTTGGCCGAAATATACGTGGAGCATATTGTGTGTCGACATGGAGTCCCTAAGAAGATAGTCTCGGATAGAGGTTCTCAATTTACCTCTAGATTTTGGCAAAAATTGCATGAAGCTTTGGGAACGAGGTTGAATTTTAGTTCACCATATCATCCTTAAACGGATGGACAAACCGAGAGGACCAATCAGATTTTGGAGGACATGTTAAGAGCTTGTGCTTTGAAGCATGGGAAGAGTTGGGACAAAAGCTTGCCATACGCAGAATTTTCATACAACAATAGTTACCAAGCAAGCTTAAAAATGTCACCGTATGAAGCGCTTTATGGGAGGAAGTGTAGGACACCTTTATTCTGGAATGAGGCAGGAGAAACTCAAGTATTTGGTCCGGATGTGTTGCAAGAAGCCGAAAAGAAAGTCCGAATAATTCGTGAAAACTTGAGGGCTGCCCAATCAAGGAAAAAAGGCTATGCGGACAATAGGAGAAGGAAACTAGCCTTTGAAGTGGGAGATTTTGTTTACCTCAAGGTGTCACCAATGAGGGGTCATAAGAGGTTTAACATAAGAGGAAAGCTAGCACCTCGATATATTGGACCATTCAAGATTTTGGACAAAAGAGGAGAAGTAGCGTATAAGTTGGAGATGCCAGCTCATCTTTCAGACGTACATGATGTCTTTCGTGTTTCCCAGCTTAAGAAGTGCTTGAGAGTACCGGAAGAACAAGTGCCAATGGAAGAATTGGAACTAGAGGAAGGTTTGACTTATGCTGAACAACCGGTCAAAATCTTGGAAACTAAGGAGAGGGTCACAAGGAACAAGGTTATTAGATGGTGTAAAGTTCAATGGAAGCACCACACAGAAAAAGAAGCGACGTGGGAATTGGAGAATGATCTCAAGAAGGAATTTCCCTATCTCTTCTCTTCTGCGTCGAATCTCGAGGGCGAGATTCATTTTAAGGGGGGTAGGTTTGTAACACCCTAATTTTCATGCATCATGCCCTACATACACTCATATACATGTTTAACATTAACCCACATAAAGAGGAACAAGTTTAAAACTGATTCGGAGCATTTAAAATTGATTTGGAACAAAACCGCACTTAAAATGCAGGAAAGTGCGGACTAGTCCAATTTTACTGAGGACTAGTCAGATTTCTTTCTGGCTAAAAATGGACTTGTCCATTTTTGCTGCGGACTAATCCGATTTTTGGCACTGGAAACTTTCGAACTTGTCCGATTTTGTGCGGACTAGTCCGATATTCCAAGAATCTTTGAAAATTTGCTAAGTCCTTGGACTTTTCCGGACTAGTCCGGTGTTCCAGTAGACTTGTCCGATTTCCTCTCTTTTTAAAGTCAGACTTGTCTGATGTTTGGCCGGATTCTCCGATTTTCTCTCTGGACGACTTCAGACTAGTCCGGTCCTTTTCGGACTTGTCTGATATTTCGCGACTCCGAGTTGATCTTTTGTTTTACGACTTGTTTCTTGGGTTTCACGTTAATTTGGCCTAGGGACACCATGCCTAACTCTTTTAGATCCCATGTGGGACTCTAAACCAGCCTCTACTCATTCCAAACTCGAAATCCATCTAACCCTAGCCTCCACCTCTATATAAATAGCCCCACCCCTTGGATTGACATCTATTTGCCACTTTTCCACCCACCCAAACCCTAGTTCGTGGGGAGCCACCACCAAGGAGGGAGGAGAAGATCTCAAGCAAGAAGAAGAGGAGAAACGAAGGAGGATCAAGATCTCCACCAAGCTTTCGTTCCTCATCACCAATTCATCCCCAAGTTCATCACCAACCCTAGATCATCAAGATCCAAGTGTTACCTCCAAGTTTCTTGATTCATTGGAGTTCTAAACACCTGGTATACCTTCTATTATCTTTTCCTTACGAGAATTCAACCCCTAATCTCCGAATTTACATCAATCTAGAAAACCCTAATCTGCTGATCTCGTAAAGTGAGGACTTGTCTGGTCCCTCGCGGACTAGTCCGATTATTCTGGTTAAATTGTGTTGAATTAATTCAAAAAAACTGACCTAATCAACTCAAAACCTATATAAACTTGTTAAAAGCTATTAGAACTAGTTAGTGATCATTAAAAGCAATCAATTAACAAGTTCTACCTTGCATTTGCATCAATCATGCATGTCATGTCATATTGAGTAATATATGTGCACTCTTTGATTGTGTTTCTTGTCTTGTATGTTTATTGTGGGGATTAGATGGATTTGCGCTAGATAGTGCCGCGGAGGACCTACAACACCAAGAGTTTGAAGGCTTTGACTCTAATCAATAGCAAGAGCAAGGCAAGTGTCCTTGAAGCATATTGATACTGTTTCAAAATAAATGTTTTGTTTGCAAAACTGCATGCTTGTGTCAATTTTGATGGGAATCCTATGGTAGGAAGTTTACTAGCTTTGCTTAACCACCCTTGTCACCTGGAATTGTGGTAGAGAGTCGGGAAGGGTTTTTACCTTTTGCTTCGCTTAATCAACTGGGATGGAAAACGACTATATCACTCAATTTAATTATGCATTTATGAGATTATGATTAACATGAACATGTTAATGTAACACGGTAATGGGTGATCTAAGAAAGCCTGGTATGTGGATGGGTTGGATGTTATGGTGGTTTTGCTTGCTTTAGATCTAAGGACCGGTTCATGCGAGAATAAGCCAGGATTACAGTGCCACCATGAGGCCAAGTATGGGTGCGGCGTAGCTGATTAATTAGGGCTTTGCCAGTGCTATTTGGACCATTAGGGATGCTCGGGGAAGGGATAGTCGGATTGGGTTTGTTGATGATTGGTGGGACTACCCTGGGATCCGAATGGCTCAAGAGGGGGCCCTTGGTTGAAGATGTGCTCAGTTGGAGGCATCGCCACCGGTGAAACCTCAGTGGGGTCTAAATAGGCTAGTAATCCCTTTGTAAAAGCTATTTTGTGATCTCTTGGCCACACACCTACGGAAGTTTGAGACGGCATAATAGAGGTTCTTAGTCACTGAAAGGTGATAAAATCACAAACACGTGGGTAAAGAGGTACAAACTCTACAGAGTCTAATAAAACTATCATGATAGCTGTGCTCCCGGTTATGAGCACCTGGACAACTTCCATGATTAGAGGGAACTCGGTATTGGGATGATATTTGGGATGGTTATGGTTTGGTAATGGTTATGGATTTATTTCTGGAATTGAATATGGTTATTGGCAATGGTGAAATCTGAATTTATTGATGATGGTAGTGAATTTAGATTGTTATTATGATATTACTTATGATTATGATGGGTTTACTTCACATACATATAACATATTGCTTTTCAAATGTTTTGATGTACTTTTCAGCACTTAACCATTATTATTGTCAACATTTGAATAAGCCACATGTCATACTTTCCACACTTGCTGAGTATGATATGTACTCACTCTTGCAATCCCCCCCCAACAGTTGCAGGTGAGGATTGGGAGTTTAATAGTGATAATGCGGAGTTCTAGGCCGTGTCTACCGTCAGCTTTGCCTGTGGTGTTATTGGAGCTGCGCTATACCCTGTTGCTTATGCTGCCTAGCTGTTTAGTTGGTTAGTTTGCTTAATTAGTTTATTTCCGCTGCATTAGTTGAACTTGTCATAAATATTCATTAGAGCTTGTATTCGAGGATAATCTGGTTTGTGTAATAAAATTTGGTTAATTCATCTTGTTTTGTCGTAATTTTCTGTATACTCTTTTGTGATTGCACTCGTGTATGTGTGATGAACATCCTGGCACACATATGCGTTAGCTTGGTTCATTTTTCGGAACCGGGCGTCACAGGCAAGGAAGGCGGATATGAGATATGTCAAAGAAAATGTCAAGCATATTTGCCAAAAGCTGGAGATCGAGCCTATTGGATCCCCAGTCATCACCGAAGATTCAGACTCTGATTTCACTGAGCTTGCACCTTTGACTCCCTCCGAGCTTGCTTACATTGGCATTGGGGCACTTTGAGTGGATCTTCTCCTCCTCCTCCTACCCAACCCACCGATGAAGATGAAGACGAGGAAACGACCGACAGCGAGGAATGAGCCTTTAGATCCCTCCTCTCCTTCTTTTTGGTGTCTTGATGCAAAAGGGGGAGAGATTGAGGGGGAGTCACTAGTCCTAGCTGTAGGTTGAGAGATGAGAGCTTCATTTGTGTATCTTTTTGTGTCTCTCTTGGGTTGTAAAACCTTCAATACTATTGTCTCTATCTTTGGTTTTGTGGTGTGATGGAATGACTTTGCTTATGTTATGAAATTTGTGTTTTGCGTTGAAATTGGCATATATGCTTGATATTGGTATTTTTATGTCAATCACTTCATTCTCATCATGATTGTTGCTCACACTCACGTAGTTTTACACCCCACCATAAAGAGTGCACATATGACCTATGTTTTCACTGTGAAAGCATCTAGGCCCCCCATAAGGTATGGTTTCGATGATTAATTACAACCGTTGGATATCACTAATAAGTTTGCGGATGCAAGGTCTCTCATATAACTCATCACACTTAATGGACTCTATATTTATATCATCTACTGCTCATTGGATACAATTGAAGACCCCTCAACAAACTATTTTACGAGGTCAATCGATTTTCATGAAGACTAAAAAGAAAAACATATATGTCAAAATTATTCCATCAAAATTGACAGCACACGAGACTTATTCGTCATCAGAAGAACATTTCGAACAAATGTCTAAGAGGTCACTCAGACAAATTCCAAAAGAATCACTTAGAACAACTCGAAGCAGACAAAATCAACTCACCGGATCATCCAATGTATCCAAAAAACACTACATCGGTCGAGTTGGCTCTGCAACATAAAAAGTGTGACGCCCGGTTCCGCAAATGAACCAAGCTAACGCATATGTGTGCCCAGGATGTTCATCACACATACACGAGTGCAATAAAAAACGATATACAGAAAATTACCACAGAACAAGATTAATTAACCAAATTTTATTACACAAACCAGATTATCCTTGAATACAAGGTCTAATGAACATTAATGACAAGTTTAACTAATGCAGTGGAAATAAACTAATTAAGCAAACTAAGCAACTAAGCAGCATAAGCGATAGGGTATATATGCGCAACTCCAATCAACACCACAGGCAAAGCTGATAGGTAGACACGGCCTAGAACTCCGCATTGTCACCATTAAACTCCCAATCCTGACCTGCAACTGTTGGGGGGGGGGGTTGCAAGAGTGAGTACATGTCGTACTTAGCAAGTGTGGAAAGTATGACATGTGGCTGATTCAAATGACGACAACAATAATGGCCAAGTGCTGAAAAGTACAGTAAAACATTTGAAAAGCAATATATATTATATGTATGAGAAATAAACCCATCGTAAGCATAAGTAATACCATAATACCAATCTGAATTCACTACCATCATCAATAATTCCAGATTTCACCATTGTCAATAACCATATTCAATACCAGAAATTAATCTATAACCATCCATAGCCATTACCAAACCATAACCATCCCAAATTCCAATCTCCCTCTAATCATGGAAGTTGTCCAGGTGCTCATAACCGGGAGCACAGCTATCATGATAGTTTTATTTAACACTCTGCAGAGTTTGTACCTCTTTACCCATGTGTTCGTGATTTCATCATATTTCGGTGACTAAGAACCTCCCTTATGCCCATGACCCGTCGATCATAATACACACTTCCGTCGGTGTGTGGCCAAGAGATCACAAAATAGCCTTTACAAAGGGATTACTAGCCTATTTAGACCCCACTGAGGTTTCACCGGTGGCGATGTCTCCCGCAGAGCACATCTTCAACCAAGGGCCCCCTCTTGAGCCATTCGGATCCCAGGGTAGTCCCACCAATCATCAACAAACCCAATCCGACTACCCCTTCCCCGAGCATCCACAATGGTCCAAACAGCACTAGCAAAGCCCTAATTAATCAGCTACATCGCACCCATACATGGCCTTGTGGTGGCACTGTAATCGTGGCTTATTCTCGCATGAACCAGTCCTTAGATCTAAAGCAAGCAAACCACCATAACATCCAACCCATCCACATACCAGACTTGCTTAGATCACCCATTACAATACCGTATTAACCAGTTCATGTTATCCATAATCTCATCCATGCATAATTAAATTGAGTGGTATAGTTGTTTTCCATCCCAGTTGATTAAGCAAAGCAAAAGGTAAAAATCCCTTCCCGACTCTCTACCATATATTCCAGGTGACAAGGGTGGTTAAACAAATCTAGTAAACTTCCTACCATAGGATTCCCATCAATTTGACACAGCATGCAGTTTTGCAAACGAAGCATTTATTTTAAAAACAGTATCAAAATGCTTCAAGGACACTTGCCTTGCTCTTGCTGTTGATTAGAATCAAAGCCTTCAAACTCTTGGTACTGTAGATCCTCCGCGGCACTTTCTAGCGCAAATTCGTCTAATCCGCACAATAAACATACAAGACAAGAAACACAATCAAAGAGTGCACAAATATTACTCAATATGACATGACATGCATGATTAATGCAAATGCAAGGTAGAACTTGTTACTTGATTGCTTTTAATGATCAATAACTAGTTCTAATAGATTTTAACAAGTTTATACAGGTTTGGGGTTGATTCAAATCAAATTTTAGAATTAATTTGATGCAATTTAACCAGGAAGATCGGACTAGTCCGCTAGGGACCGGACAAGTCCGCACTTGACGAGATCAGCAAATTAGGGTTTTCTAGATCGACGTGAATTTAGAGATTATGGGTTTAATTCTCATAAGGAAAAGAGAATCGAAGGTATACCAGGTGTTTAGGACTCCAATGAATCAAGAAACTTGGAGGTAACACTTGGATCTTGGTGATCTAGGGTTGGTGTTGAACTTGGGGGTGAATTGGTGGTGAAGAACGAAACTTGGTGGAGATCTTGATCCTCTTTCGTTTCCTCCTCTTCTTCTTCTTGCTTGGGATCTTCTCCTCCCTCCTTGATGGTGGCTCCCCATGAACTAGGGTTTGGGTGGGTGGAAAAGTGGCAAATAGATGTTAAACCAAGGGGTGGGGCTGTTTATATAGAGGTGGAGGCTAGGGTTAGATGGATTTCGAGTTTTGGGATGAGTAGAGGCCGGTTTAGAGTCCCACATGGGCTCTAAAAGAGTTGGGCACGACGTCCCTAGGCCCACTTAATGTGAAACCCAAGAAACAAGTCGTAAAACAAAATATCAACTCGGAGTCGCGAAATATCGGACAAGTCCGGACAGGACCGGACTAGTCCGAAGTCGTCCAGAGAGAAAATCGGACAAGTCTGGCCAAACATCGGACAAGTCCGACTTTAAACAGAGAGAAAATCGGACAAGTCCACTGGAACACCAGACTAGTCCAGGAACTTAGCAAATTTTCAAGGATTCATGGAGCATCGGACTAGTCCGCACAAAATCGGACAAGTCCGAAAGTTTCCAGTGCCAGAAATCGGACTAGTCCACAGCGAAAACGGACTAGTCTGCACTTTCCTGCGTTTTAAGTGCGGTTTTGGTCGAAATCAATTTTAAACTCGTTCCTCTTGTTGTGGATTATTGTTAAACATGTATATGAATATATGTAGGGCATGATGCATGAAAATGAGGGTGTTACAAACCTACTCCCCTTAAAATGAATCTCGCCCTCGAGATTCGACGCGAAAGAGAAGAGAGAGGGAAATTCCTTCTTGAGATCATCCTCCAATTCCCACGTCGCTTCTTTTTCTGTGTGGTGCTTCCATTGAACTTTACACCATCTAATAACCTTGTTCCTTGTGACTCTCTCCTTGGTTTCCAAGATTTTGATCAGTTGCTCGGCATAAGTCAAATCTCCCTCTAATTCCAATCCTTCCATTGGCACTTGTTCTTCCGGTACTCTCAAGCACTTCTTGAGCTGGGAAACATGAAAGACATCATGCACGTCTGAAAGATGAGCTGGCATCTCCAACTTATATGCTACTTCTCCTCTTTTGTCCAAAATCTTGAATGGTCCAATATAACGAGGTGCGAGCTTACCCCTTATGTTAAACCTCTTATGACATCTCATTGGTGACACCTTGAGGTAAACAAAATCTCCTATTTCAAAGGCTAATTTCCTTCTCCTATTGTCAGCATAACCTTTTTGCCTTTACTGGGAAGCCCTCAAGTTTTCACGAATTATTTGGACTTGCTTTTCGGCTTCTTGTAACACATCCGGAACAAATACTTGAGTTTCTCCTGCCTCATTCCAGAATAAAGGTGTCCTACACTTCCTCCCATAAAGCGCTTCATATGGTGACATCTTCAAACTTGCTTGGTAACTATTGTTGTATGAAAATTCCGCGTATGGCAAGCTTTTGTCCTAACTTTTCCCATGCTTTAAAGCACAAGATCTTAACATGTCCTCCAAAATCTGATTGGTCCTCTCGGTTTGTCCATCCGTTTGAGGATGATATGCTGAACTAAAATTCAACCTCGTTCCCAAAGCTTCATGCTATTTTTGCCAAAATCTGGAAGTGAATGGAGAACCTCTATCCGAGACTATCTTCTTCGGTACTCCGTGTCAACACACAATATGCTCCATGTATATCTCGGCCAATTGTGCAGCTGTATATTTAGTCTTCACAGGGACAAAATGAGCGGACTTGGTTAAGCGATCCACAATTACCCAATTTGAGTCATACCCGGACTGAGTGCGTGGTAACCCAACTATGAAGTCCATTCCAATTTCTTCCCACTTCCATTCCGGGATCTTCAATGGTTGCAATAATCTAGCTGGCCTTTGATGTTCCGCCTTGACTCGTTGACACACATCACACAATGCTACGTATTCAGCTATGTCCTTTTTCATGCTATCCCACCAATAGCTAGTCTTCAAGTCTTTGTACATCTCCGTACAACCAGGGTGAATTGAGTAAGGCGAGTCATGTGCCTCTTTTAATATCGTCTCCCGAATATGCTTTACATTAGGCACAACGATTCTCTTTCCAAGCCATAAGGTACCATGTTCGTCCTCATCAAATCTGAATTCTCTCCCTTCTTCGGTCCTTTCCTTGATTTCCTTGATCTCCTCATCTGTGGTTTGTGCCTCTCGAATTTCTTGCTCCAAGGTTGGGTTTAATTCCATCATCTCCATCTGATTTACAAACCCGAGGTTCAACCGTTCAAACTCCTTGCATAACTCGGATGGTAACTCTCAAACTGTGAGTTGATGACTTACTCCCTTTCTACTCAAAGCATCGGCCACTACATTGGCCTTTCCCGGATGATAGTTGATCCCCAAATCATAATCTTTGATGAGATCCAACCATCTTCATTGCCTCAAATTCAGATCCGTTTGTGTGAAAGTATACTTCAAACTCTTATGATCCGTATAAATTTCACACCTATGTCCAAGGATATAGTGTCTTCAAATCTTCAACGCATGTACCACGGCTGCAAGTTCCAAATCGTGTGTGGGGTAATTCTGCTCATGTTTCTTCAATCGTCTTGATCCATAGGCGACCACTTGACCTTCTTGCATCAATACACATCCAAGTCCTTGTCTCGATGCGTCGCAAGAAATGTCAAAAATCTTGCTCACATCCGGCAGTACCAAAACTGGGGCTGTTGTCAACCTCTTCTTCAACTCCTCAAAACCATTTTGACAAGCTTGGGTCCATTGGAAAGCCTTTCCCTTCATTAGCAACTCCGTCATAGGCTTGGCTATCTTGGAGAAGTCCTTGATAAACCGACGGTAATATCCAGCCATCCCAAGAAAACTTCTTATTTCCTTGATATTTTGCGACGGTTCCCACTTCAACACGTCTCTCACTTTTCCGAGGTCAACCGATACTCCTCCTTCTGAAATTATATGACCCAGAAACGACACCTCTCTCAACCAAAACTGACACTTGTTGAACTTGGCATACAATTGATGCTCCCTCAATTTCTGCAACGTAAGCCTCAAGTGTTCCTCATGTTCTTTCTCATTCTTCGAGTAGATCATAATATCATCAATAAACACCACGACGAACTTGTCCAAGTACTCCATGAAGACCTTATTCATGAGGTACATAAAGTAGGCAGGTGCATTTGTCAATCCAAAAGACATCACGGTGTACTCATAAGATCCATACCGTGTCCTAAAAGCTGTCTTGGGTATGTCCAATGGTCTAATCTTCATTTGAAAGTATCCCGACCTCAAGTCAATCTTAGAGAAGACACAAGCACCCTTCATCTGATCAAACAAGTCTTCTATG